>OX376305.1:26605877-27805877 GCA_947369205.1 Cantharis rufa | reverse complement strand
AGTTTATGTTATTTTTAACAAGGTGGCTCACAAAAGAGAGATCGGTACGAAAAAAGTGTTTTGGCCGCAGACATGGGTCTGTTATGTAGGTTAGTGTTAGTTTATGTTATTTTTTAGCGAGCTGGCTCACAAAAGAGAGATCTGTACAAAAAAAGAGTTCTGGCCGCAGACATGGGTCTGTTAGGGATGTTAGAGTTAGTTTATGTTATTTTTTAGCAAAGTGCCTCACAAAAGAGAGATCTGTACGAAAAAAGAGTTCTGGCCGCAGACATGGGTCTGTTATGTAGGTTAGTGTTAGTTTGTGTTATTTTTTAGCGAGCTGGCTCATAAAAGAGAGATCTGTGCGAAAAACGAGGTCTGGCCGCAGAAATGTGTCTGTTATGTAGGTTAGTGTTAGTTTATGTTATTTTTTTGCAAGGTGGATCACTAAAGAGAGATCTGTACAAAAAAAGAGCTCTGGCCGCAGACATGGGTCTGTTATGTAGGTTAGTGTTAGTTTATGTTATTTTTTAGCGAGATGGCTCATAAAAGAGAGATCTGTGCGAAAAACGAGTTCTGGCCTCAGACATGGGTCTGTTATGTAGGTTAGTGTTAGTTTATGTTATTTTTTAGCAAGGTGGCTCACAAAAGAGAGATCTGTACGAAGAAAGAGTTCTGGCCGCAGACATGGGTCTGTTATGTAGGTTAGTGTTAGTTTATGTTATTTTTAACAAGGTGGCTCACAAAAGAGAGATCGGTACGAAAAAAGTGTTTTGGCCGCAGACATGGGTCTGTTATGTAGGTTAGTGTTAGTTTATGTTATTTTTTAGCGAGCTGGCTCACAAAAGAGAGATCTGTACAATAAAAGAGTTCTGGCCGCAGACATGGGTCTGTTAGGGATGTTAGAGTTAGTTTATGTTATTTTTTAGCAAAGTGCCTCACAAAAGAGAGATCTGTACGAAAAAAGAGTTCTGGCCGCAGACATGGGTCTGTTATGTAGGTTAGTGTTAGTTTGTGTTATTTTTTAGCGAGCTGGCTCATAAAAGAGAGATCTGTGCGAAAAACGAGGTCTGGCCGCAGAAATGTGTCTGTTATGTAGGTTAGTGTTAGTTTATGTTATTTTTTTGCAAGGTGGATCACTAAAGAGAGATCTGTACAAAAAAAGAGCTCTGGCCGCAGACATGGGTCTGTTATGTAGGTTAGTGTTAGTTTATGTTATTTTTTAGCGAGATGGCTCATAAAAGAGAGATCTGTGCGAAAAACGAGTTCTGGCCTCAGACATGGGTCTGTTATGTAGGTTAGTGTTAGTTTATGTTATTTTTTTGCAAGGTGGCTCACAAAAGAGAGATCTGTACGAAG
Source organism: Cantharis rufa (assembly GCA_947369205.1). NCBI lineage: Eukaryota > Metazoa > Arthropoda > Insecta > Coleoptera > Cantharidae > Cantharis > Cantharis rufa. Next base: position 27,804,539 of record OX376305.1, on the reverse strand, counting down.
AAAGAGTTCTGGCCGCAGACATGGGTCTGTTATGTAGGTTAGTGTTAGTTTATGTTATTTTTTAGCGAGCTGGCTCATAAAAGAGAGATCTGTGCGCAAAACGAGTTCTGGCCGCAGACATGGATCTGTTATGTAGGTTAGTGTTAGTTTATGTAATTTTTTAGCGAGATGGCCCATAAAAGTGAGATCTGTGCGAAAAACGAGTTCTGGCCTCAGACATGGGTCTGTTATGTAGGTTAGTGTTAGTTTATGTTATTTTTTAGCAAGGTGGCTCATAAAAGAGAGATCGGTACGAAAGACGAGTTCTGGCCGCAGACATGGATCTGTTATGTAGGTTAGTGTTTGTTCATGTTATTTTTTAGCAAGGTGGCTCACAAAAGAGAGATCTGTGCGACAAACGAGTTCTGGCCGCAGACATGGGTCTGTTGTGTAGGTTAGTGTTAGTTTATGTTATTTTTTAGCGAGATGGCTCATAAAAGAGAGATCTGTGCGCAAAACGAGTTCTGGCCTCAGACATGGGTCTGTTATGTAGGTTAGTGTTAGTTTATATTATTTTTTAGCGAGATGGCTCATAAAAGAGAGATCTGTGCGAAAAACGAGTTCTGGCTTCAGACATGGGTCTGTTATGTAGGTTAGTGTTAGTTTATGTTATTTTTTAGCGAGATGGCTCATAAAAGAGAGATCTGTGCGAAAGACGAGTTCTGGCCGCAGACATGGATCTGTTATGTAGGTTAGTGTTTGTTTATGTTATTTTTTAGCAAGGTGGCTCACAAAAGAGAGATCTGTGCGACAAACGAGTTCTGGCCGCAGACATGGGTCTGTTGTGTAGGTTAGTGTTAGTTTATGTTATTTTTTAGCGAGATGGCTCATAAAAGAGAGATCTGTGAAAAAACGAGTTCTGGCATCAGACATGGGTCTGTTATGTAGGTTAGTATTAGTTTATGTTATTTTTTACCAAGGTGGCTTACAAAAGAGAGATCTGTGAGAAAAACGAGTTCTGGCCGCAGACATCGGTCTGTTTTGTAGGTTAGTGTTAGTTTATGTTATTTTTTAGCAAGGTGGCTCACAAAAGAGAGATCTGTACGAAAAAAGAGTTCTGGCCGCAGACATGGGTCTGTAATGTAGGTTAGAGTTAGTTTATGTTATTTTTTAGCGAGATGCATCATAAAAGAGAGATCTGTGTGAAAAACGAGTTCTGGCCTCAGACATGGGTCTGTTATGTAGGTTAGTGTTAGTTTATGTTATTTTTTAGCGAGCTGGCTCACAAAAGAGAGATCTGTACAAAAAAAGAGTTCTGGCCGCAGACATGGGTCTGTTAGGGATGTTAGAGTTAGTTTATGTTATTTTTTAGCAAAGTGCCTCACAAAAGAGAGATCTGTACGAAAAAAGAGTTCTGGCCGCAGACATGGGTCTGTTATGTAGGTTAGTGTTAGTTTGTGTTATTTTTTAGCGAGCTGGCTCATAAAAGAGAGATCTGTGCGAAAAACGAGGTCTGGCCGCAGAAATGTGTCTGTTATGTAGGTTAGTGTTAGTTTATGTTATTTTTTTGCAAGGTGGATCACTAAAGAGAGATCTGTACAAAAAAAGAGCTCTGGCCGCAGACATGGGTCTGTTATGTAGGTTAGTGTTAGTTTATGTTATTTTTTAGCGAGATGGCTCATAAAAGAGAGATCTGTGCGAAAAACGAGTTCTGGCCTCAGACATGGGTCTGTTATGTAGGTTAGTGTTAGTTTATGTTATTTTTTAGCAAGGTGGCTCACAAAAGAGAGATCTGTACGAAGAAAGAGTTCTGGCCGCAGACATGGGTCTGTTATGTAGGTTAGTGTTAGTTTATGTTATTATTAGTCGATGTTATGGGTCGATTTATACTCAACATTTAACATTTAGCATTTATCATTTATGATTTATCACTTGCATTTAACATTTAAGAGTCCAGATACATGCTCAGCTTATTTAACATTTAAGAAGTTGACAGATTTTTAACATTTGACATGAATAAATTAGTATTGTTAATATTTTTTATTTAAAAATGTACAATACTTCGTTTATATTTTCTTTTAATTAGTATGACGACATGTTTCGAATATAGATATTCATCATCAGGAAGTCAAAATTAAAATATTATTTGAAAATTATTATTATAAATTTGAAAATTGTTTTTTGAAGTTGACGTTAGATGGTGTGTTGATTTAAAAAATATAAAATAAAAACGACCATTAGTTTGTTATTTTTTAAATCAACACACCATCTAACGTCAACTTCAAGAAACAGTTTTCAAATTTATAATAATAATTTTCAAATAATATTTTAATTTTGACTTCCTGATGACGAATATCTATATTCGAAACATGTCGTCTTACTAATTAAAAGAAAATATTAAACGAAGTATTGTACATTTTTAAATAAAATATAAATTAACTTCGATAGACAAATCATAATTAAGTATTGTGAATGTTTTTATGTTTTCTGTGATTTTTGTTTTGCGATTTTTAGTTTATTTTGGGCTATGTGAAAAGTAAAAGATATTTCTGTGTTCACGAATTACTACTATTTGCTACTGCTAACTCCATAATTATCTTCAAAGTAAACAATAATTTGCGCGCGCCGTTTAATCTTGCGCAGCGTGAGCAAAATTTCTTAAATGTTGAATGTTAGATGAAAGTTGGTCGTCTCTTAAATGATCTTAAATGTTAAATGTTAAATGAGTTATAAATGCTTATACACGATTCCTATTGTTAAACTTCTTAAATGATAAATGTTAAATGCTAAATGTTAAATGTTGAGTATAAATCGACCATTAGTTTGTTATTTTTTAACGAGACGGCTTATAAAAGAGAAATTTGGTTAACAAAAGTATCCGTAAACGATAGTCTAATTTGCGAATTGTATCTAATATAAACATATTTTTATTATTTTTATAATTTTTATTATTTTTATATAAACATATTATAATTATTATTATATTTCTAACCGTAATATATGAAATTGAAATAATATAAAATTACCGATAAAATCTAATAAATTGCTCAATTCGAAAACCGTTGTAATCACGACGATTTTTGAAATTAATTTAAAATTAGACACAACAACTTTAGAACAACCTTAGCAACAAACAAAAAATCATTAACAGCACCACAGCGTTCGACAAAATTAAGTGATATTCATTTTTAAGATAAAATTTATTGAAAAATTAAATAAACCAAAGATGAGAGTTTTTTTTTTAATAAATAAATATAAATAATTAAAATACTTTTTCACGAAACATGTATTATTTCCAATAATTATTAAATCATTACATTCATTTACCAACAATTATTTTTATTTAACTTATAATTTTTACCTTTTTATTAAGTCATTCTTTATTTATCTATTAAATCAATCTTTAAGCACACTTTTGTGGACAATAAAGCTCAACTATAAATAACACGATCACGAACAAGACAAAAAATCAAATCAATGAAAATCGACACACAAAAAGATATGTAACAGTTAAAACAGAATATACTTAAGAAATAACTTGATGTTTTTTTATTTTTACAACTTATAATTGTTTTTATTCTAAATTATTTTTCTATATTACGCTTATTTGCGATATGCTCTTTATCTATAAAAATGTATTATTTAATCCATTATTTTATAATAATTTACAGAACCATCGATATCTCACCAAACAATTATTATTAATTCAAATTATTTCATATAATTAGAATCTTTCCGAAAACATCACGAATATATCATACATTTTCAGTCACAGTTCCGTTACTAACTAACTCCGTAAACTAACGACTCCGCGTTATCCGCGACGTCACGAATAAACCGCGACCTATCCGATCAAAGTTACAATCTCGGCCGCCGACACGCAAAGGTCAGGAATAACTGTTTTGTTCTCAAAGCCTTTTAATAAGCCGTCCGGAATAAACCGCGGGCTATCCGATCACAGTTACAATCTCGACCGCCGACTCGCAAAGGTCAGGAACAACCGTTTTGTTCTTCAAGCCTTTTAATAAGACGTCAGGAATAAACCGCCGGCTCGCAGAGGTCAGGAATAAATATTATTCTTCAAGCCTTTTATTAATCGTCTGGAAAAAACCGTCGTTAAAAACTAAAGTCCCCTTACCTAACCGCCGACTCGCAAAAGTCTCCCCCATTCGTCGTCGTAGAGCGACCACAACAATATCTTCAAAGATCCACCTGGTTAGCCACTTGTCCTTATATACTAAACGTGGAGCGGCAGTCTGTTTTTTTGCACCACTTTTTGGCATTTGTGCCCCGAACGGAGCGGCGAAGCCGCGACGAATTTTGACCGTCGGACGTAGAAAAACCTTCCGCTCGGGATAGGGGGGTCGAATTTTAAGACGACGCGAAAAACGACGAAAAAATTCACGAAAATCGTCTAAAAAAGGGACCTCTCCGTCGTTCGTATGGCCGGCTTTGTTCAATTTTTAAGCGATTTTCGAGAAGAAACGTTCCTTTTTTTAATCGTACCATGTCGCATCTCTTTCCGATACACGTAAAACGGGTTAGACGGAATGCGAGTCGCGTCGGAACTAAATTCCAAAAAATTACGAAATTATTGACGTTTTGACGTTTGAGAGTTTTTTTTGAAAAATTTCAATTTTACGCTCGGCGTTGCGCGCAGCGCAACCGTGAAGCGCCGCAGGCGCGACCCACGTCTTCCTCGCAGTCTCGCGCTTCCGACGGTACCCTACACGAGTGGCGTAAGCCAAAATTTACCCCCAAATTGAGCGCGCAAAGGAGGAAATCCGCGCAAAAAATTTGACAAGTTTGAATCTTTGGAAATTTTTTTTCCACGTTTGCGCACCGTGTCGCGCGGAGCGCGGCCCGGGAGCGCCGCAGGCGCGACCTACGTCTTCCTCGCGGTCTCGCGCTTCTAACGGTGCCCCACGAGTGGGGCGCGGGCCAAAATTTACCCCCAAATTGAGCGCGCAAAGGAGGAAATCCGCGCAAAAAATTTGAAAGATTTGAATTTTTGGAAGTTTTTTTTCCACGTTTGCGCACCGTGTCGCGCGGAGCGCGGCCCGGGAGCGCCACGGGCGCGACTAACGTCTGCATTGCGATGTGCCGAGTCCCACGGTACCCTACACGGGTAGCGTAAGCCAAAATTTACCCCCAAATTGAGCGCGCAAAGGAGGAAATCCGCGCAAAAAATTTGAAAGATTTGAATTTTTGGAAGTTTTTTTTCCACGTTCGCGCACGGTGTCGCGCGGAGCGCGGCCCGGGAGCGCCGCAGGCGCGACCTACGTCTTCCTCGCGGTCTCGCGCTTCTAACGGTGCCCCACGAGTGGGGCGCGGGCCAAAATTTACCCCCAAACTGAGCGCGGAAAGATAAAAATGCGTGCAAAAATTATTTTAGATTTGAAATTATCGAATCATCTTGCAGACTCTCGCGCAGTGTATCGCGCGTAGAGCGAACGTGGAAAGCCGCCCCGGCGCTCGACTTTCTTCTTCGAGGTCGGCGACTTCGATAGGTACCCGACACGTAGGTAGACAAAGAAAATTTAACCCAGATATTTTAGTTCGAAGAGGAAAATTCGTTGCGAGTGTGTTTACAATTTTTTTCCGCCAGCCGATGGCACTTGCATCGCTCGCCACGGTCCGAGGTAATGGCCGAACGGTCCGAGCGGTGCGTACTAATAATCTGCAAGAAATGTGGAAGCTAAAGATATCCGACAAAAGTGTTTTGGCCAAAGTAGGAGACGTGTAAATTAATGGTAAACCAGAAGAAAGTGTGAATAGTGGCGTTTAATAGATTTGCAAATTTCGATGGGAAGTCTTCCTTAATTCTTAATCCAACGAGTGCAAATGTGTGGTTAGGTGTGCGAATGGCGTTAGGTACGAGAAAGCTAGACGGTTCTATCGTTTTTACGTCGTGTTTATTGTTGTAGGGGGCTAAACGGCTCGCTTCGATGTGCCACATTGGCCAACAAATCTTCCACCGCAAGCTTATTATTGTTGCAAGTTGCCATTGCGAGAGATTATACGATGGTGCGATTTAGTTTGGAAACACCACCCACCTGCCGGCCGTGTCTTTGGAAGTTTGCAGGCGGTCACGGTGAGAGCGGTTGTTCGATATTCGCCCACCCGATAAATAATTCTACTCTACATTTTAGGTACAAGTCGAGTCGTTGCAGAGTGCGATACAGCGATGTTCTCCGATTACACATTTTATGACGTCCAGATGATCGAGGGAAGATTTAATAAAGGTTACGATTACAGTTTTACCTCCACCACGACCCAAACATTTTGTTATCGGTCGATGAAAACTACATTTCCAAATGTGTGTTTGATTGTCGAGTAATTACTTTACACGAAACAAAGTGGTATCGCCGCCGCCGCCGCCACGGGGGATCGAGACAAGTGCAAGTACAAATGCCATCGTGGATGTCCGACGACAATAACGATCCAACAAACCACCACCCAACCAATGACAAATTCGTGCAACTGAAATGGTTTTTCGTCGGTGTGAGTTCCAGCCGATGCCTTCGAAGGCGATTTATATAATTTTTGAAATTCCGTGTCGTCTATATAATTATATTCTGTATAATCTTTAGTATAATTTATTTCGAATATCGATCCGAGAGATTGCTCTAATTTTGTACATCGAGGGAGTATACACGTTACAGAATGGTTATTATGACAAACCTCGAGAAGGTCGAGAGGATATTTCTCGAATGAATTTTTACGTCAATTTTAATATTATGTAATTCTGTTTATTTATATTACTAAAATATCCAATGCACTGTTCACCATCCGGTCCCGAACTACAAGAAATACGAAATTATCTTTTATCTTTGTTATCTACTATGGCATAATTATAATGTTAATTGTAATTCTTAATATTGCTTCGAGTATGTGTTTACATTATTACTGTATTGTTGGCTTGAATTGTTATTGTCGTAAAAAAGAGGCGTTTGTCTAAAGAGTCAAAGGTAGCGATACTACTATTTTTTAACAAATAACTGTTTCGTTTTGTGTAAAATTTACGCCCGCAGTGAAACGGTCTATGGAATTAAAACTTCTCGAGAGCCGAACATATATTATTTTTTATGTATTATTATTATTATTATTAAACGATATCGATTGAGACATTTCTGCAAGCAATCCTTCTCGAGAAGAAAAGGTGTATAAGCAGATAAATAATTGTTGCAATAAAAATGTGTGGAAAAGTAAAGCGATGTATATTATTCATAATCTGCTGATATGAAAAACATAAAAACAATTTTTACTATAATAATGTACGACTGCCTTTTTGGACAACTACGGAGTTCAAACTAATACAGAATATCTCTGACTTTTTATATAAATCGGTTTTGTAGGGAATATTCAAAGCTCAAAAGAATTACATGCAACGGTAGGTATTATCTGTGAAAATTATTTATTTATTTTTTTTCTAATGACGATTCTCTTTGGTGGTGTACTAAAAATTATAAACTTTTCACAAGTTTTTACGACAACCTTTGCGACGCCAATAATATTACTTTTACCCTCTATGTTCCAATCGAATATAATATGGAAATAAGATAATGTTTGTTCGATAATTCGAAAGTTTCACACATCTTCGAAGCCAAATTTCTTCCTAAAGGAGATATATATTTATAAAATATTTTCGATCCAAAATGCTTTTACGTGTCGGGCCGATCTGTTTCCGCCATTTAATTTGTAAATTTATGAAAATTTTTTTGCCCAAAAATCAATGAAATTTTTTTGCCCAAAAATCAATGAAATTTTTTTGAAAATTTCCTTTGCGTTTTATGGCTCTGCCGAATAAGTTAGGATAAAAATGTAGAATATCGATTTTGTAGAGACCCGCCCCGTGATTATCCGAAGCCGCTTTGAAATTAAAAATCGGGCCAGAAATGAGACGGCCAGGACCGAAATAAGAAAATTTCAAATTTCGACATTCTTGCGCCGATGGCGCGTAAACCGTGCAGATTTTAGAAAATGTTTTGCATCCATCGGTTAGCCCTTGCGGACCGCTTTAATTTTGTTTATTACGAATTTTTTTAAAAACGGCTCCTTACGCCGGCCAAACGACGAAATGTCCAAACTCGAAAATTTCCATCTCAAATCTCTGCTCTTTTTGCCCTAAATCAAAAATGCCACTTTTAGGCCGAACCGGACCGTTTTTCGAAAAATGTCAAATCCACTTTTCTTTTTCTTTTCGCGAATTTAGTCGATGTGAAAATTATAAATTGGAAATTTTTAAAATTCAACAAAATTCGTTTGGCCCAAAATCGGCAGGGCGCTTTCGAAAATACCTTGCGCTTTTTGATAATTGTCGACGAAGTTGTGCACAATTGTCGACTCTATGTGCGAAGTTAAAAAAATTATCATTAAGCCCCTTCCATTGGATTGGGACCTAAAGAAATGCAAAAATTTGATAAATTTTTGAAATTGTAAATTTTTGAAGCAAAATTTCTAACCAAAAACGAAATAAATTTACGAAAAATTTTCGATCCAAAATGCTGCCATGTATCGAGTCGATCCGTTGCCGTCGTTAAATTTGTAAATTTTCGCAAATTTTTTTGCCCCAAAAGAAACCAAGGGTAACCCCTTGGGAAATTTTAAAAAAAATTTCGTTTGCGTTTTATGGCTCTGCCGAATAAGTTAGGAGGAAAATGTAGAATATCGATTTTGTAGAGAACCGCCGTGCCTACCCGAAGCCGTTTTGAAATTAAAAATCGGGCCACAAATGAGACGGCCAGGACCGAAATAAGAAAATTTCAAATTTCGACATTCATGCGCCGATGGCGCGTAAACCGTGCAGATTTTCGAAAATGTTTTGCGTCCATCGGTTAGCCCTTGCGGACCGCTTTAATTTTGTTCCTTACGAATTTTTTTAAAAACGGCTCCTTACGCCGGCCAAACAACGAAATGTCCAAACTCGAAAATTTCCATCTCAAATCTCTGCTCTTTTTGCCCTAAATCAAAAATGCCACTTTTAGGCCGAACCGGACCGTTTTTCGAAAAATGTCAAATCCACTTTTCTTTTTCTTTTTGCAAATATAGTCGACGTGAAAATTAAAAATTGGAAATTTTTAAAATTCAACAAAATTCGTTTGGTCCAAAATCGGCAGGGCGCTTTCGAAAATCCTTTACGCTTTTTGATAATTGTCGACAAAGTTGTGCACAATTGTCGACTTTATGTGCGAAGTTAAAAAAATTATCATTAAGCCCCTTCCATTGAATTGGGACCTAAAGACATGCAAAAATTTGATAAATTTTTGAAATTGTAATTTTTTGAAGCAAAATTTCTAACCAAAAACGAAATAAATTTACGAACAATCTTCGATCCAAAATGCTGCCACGTATCGGGGCAATTCGTTTCCGTCGTTAAATTTGTAAATTTTCGCAAATTTTTTTGCCCCAAAAGAAACCAAGGGTTAACCCCTTGGGAAATTTTAAAAAAAATTTCGTTTGCGTTTTATGGCTCTGCCGAATAAGTTAGGAGGAAAATGTAGAATATCGATTTTGTAGAGAACCGCCGTGCCTACCCGAAGCCGTTTTGAAATTAAAAATCGGGCCACAAATGAGACGGCCAGGACCGAAATAAGAAAATTTCAAATTTCGACATTCATGCGCCGATGGCGCGTAAACCGTGCAGATTTTCGAAAATGTTTTGCGTCCATCGGTTAGCCCTTGCGGACCGCTTTAATTTTGTTTCTTACGAGTTTTTTTAAAAACGGCCCCTTACGCCGGCAAAACGACGAAATGTCCAAACTCGAAAATTTTCGTTTCGAATCCCAACCCGTTTTGCCCAAAACCAAAAGCGTCGTTTTCCGGCCGAACCGGACGAATTTTCGAAAAATGTCAAATCGACTTTTCGCTTTCTTTTCGCGAATATAATCGAGATAAAAATTAAAACAATTGAAATTTCGAAATTTAACATATTTTGCCGAAGAACCGTCTTCGGCAGCTGCCGAAAGCGTACCTTGCGGCGTTTGAGGACACCTTTTGTAGTTTGGCGTGTTTATAATTATAGAACGGTACCCGCCGAATGGGGCGCTTGCAAAAATTTACCCCCCAATTGTGTGCACAAAGGAGGAAATCCGCGCGCCGAAAGTGCGATTACATTTGACGTATTTCACTTTTCTTTTTTGTGTTCGCGCGTCGCGACACCGCAGAACGCCGGAACGGCAATCTATAGCTTCTTCAAAGTCTTGCGCGTCGATAGGTACCCGACACGATGGGGGAGAAGGAAAATTTACCCCCCAATTGTGTGCGCAAAGAAAGAAATCGGTGGTAAATAATTTTTTGAGGGCTGCAAAATTTTCCTTAATATCGAATTTTTACTCTACTCCTGCGTAAAGAGCGTCCTCCGAAGACGCAATAAAACCGTCTTTTCGCCAACTGCTATCAATTATATCCTTCTAAACGTGGAAACGGAAGAAATGCATTTGTTATATAATCGATTGGTAATATAGCTTAAAATTACACAATTTTTAATAATGCAATCGTGGCACAAACGCTTTTGACGTGCACGTGCAATCAGGCGGCGCCCAGTTGCGGTTAGTAATTGGATGGGGGTGACCGATTTCCTTTTTTGGACCGATCCGAACTTTTTTTTTCACTTTTTCGACTTAAATTTTACTCCGGCATGGAGGGTGGAAAGCTGGGAACATTTTGCGCTCTTTTTGCAAAAATTACCGTTTCAAAATTAAGAACTAACGAGTTTTTACAATTTAAGGAAAGCCATTTGACCGGGAAACGGACCTAGCTTTTCAAAAGAACTCGACGATGTTTGATGCAATTGCCGAAGAAGATAACCCAGATGGTCGACAAGAAGCGTCGAGTCGAAAATTTTAACCGCCGCTCTCCTCCTCGAGGCGGGTCGTTATTTGAAGGTAAAAATGGGGCACATTTTTAAAAATTTAAATCTTCGAAGCGAAATTTCGACCCAAAGACGAAATAAATTTACGAAAAATTTTCGATCCAAAAAGCTGCCACGTATCGGGGCAATTCGTTTCCGTCGTTAAATTTGTAAATTTTCGAAAATTTTTTTGCCCAAAAATCAACAAAATTTTTGCTTTGAAAATATTTTTGAAAATTTCGTTTTAAGGCTTTACCGAATAAGTTGGGAAAAAACTATAGTACTTCGATTTTGTGGCGAATGTGACTTTTCTCACTTTCTTTTCGCGAATATATTCGAAGAAAAAATAAAAACAGTTGAATTTTCAGAAAATTAACAAAAGTTACCGAGGAATTCGAGCGCTGTTTTGTTGTGTTTGACAACTCAACGTCTTCAATCAACGTCAAGATCCCGTCTTCTAGAAGTGTCAAGTCGAAATTTTTTACTCTTCTTTAGAGTGGGGTCTTAATTAAATATAATATGAAGATATATTTCTGGAAGTTGGAGCTTTCGGAGTGAAATTTCTGTCTAAAGACAAAACAAATTTATAAATTTGATTCAGCTCAACTGTAGCTCACTGTAACAAAAATCCAGTTAGCCCAGTTTATTCGCCTTAAAAAAGTGTCCGAAGAAGGTGTAAATATTGTTTCTATAACTTGATAAACAACCGAGATATCGACATTTAACGAAAAGTAAAAAAACTGAACTTTTGGCCATAACTCGAAAACGAAAAAAGATATCAAATTCCGGTTTTCGTCATTAAACTTTTTTCAAAAAAAGAGATAGAGGATGCGCCATCCATTTTTCCATATCTCTTATATTAACCGAATTTCAAATAAGAACATTCGAATTTGAACTGCACCCTGTACATTACAATTTGGGTTTATATTAGCCGATTAAACGTTGATAAAATTTAAAATGTAATAAATGGAAAACCCGTGGATAAAATCAACGTGACACGCCGCTGCGACCAAATACATTGCATAACCTTAAACTACTTCCTGTCACTTTGACGTAACACAATACCAACATATCAAATATTATAATAATATTTTATATTAACCCCAAAAACATTTTGACGGTAATAAATGGTAAACCCGCGGATAAAATAAATGTGTAACGCCACTGAGACCGAATATATATAAATTTCATAACCTTAAAATATCTTCTGTCAGTTTGATGCAATGATACCAACACATTTTATATTATTAACAGCAATCGATGCGGTGTTGTCACGATCAAACTTTCAACAAAAAAACAATAATAATTATACTAGATTCGACGAATTAAACAACAAAAAAAGACTTTCAAAATTACCATAAGTAATTTTACTATTGTACATAAAAAGCATTTGCTTTAATAATTAGTGGTTTTTGTTGAGTTTTAAGTCCCTATATTCTAACAATATATTATTATTAATATACTATTTGCTTAAAATTAAAGAAGCAAGCAATATTCATATGAGCGGTAAAACAATAAATGTTAAAAGAAAAGTCCTTAATTTTCATAGAGGAATATAAACACATTATTAACTTAATGAAAACTATGTCATCAATATATTTCGGTTAAATAAATTAAGTATTTATTTCTAATTTGTTCAATATTTAAAAATTTTATTTACGCTGCCTAAACTGTCAATTGTTTACATGTTCTCCAAGCATTAATAATATCTTAATGAAATAATTTGTCATTGCAATAAAAAAAAGGTAAATTTAAAAGTGAAATTTTAATTTTAATGTATTAATAGTGGACTATATTTCATTTGTGGTCTTGAGAATGAGTCACAATTACAAAGACTCGAATAGTTGAACAATTAGAATTGTTATTATATATTATAGCCCTAAAATGGATCTGTTATGTAGGTTAGTGTTAGTTTATGTTATTTTTTAGCAAGATGGCTCACAAAAGAGAGAGCTGTACGAAAAAAGAGTGCTGGCCGCAGACATGGGTCAGTTATGTAGGTTAGTGTTAGTTTATGTTATTTTTTAGCAATGTGGCTCATAAAAGAGAGATCTGTGCGAAAAACGAGTTCTGGCCGCGGACATGGGTCTGTTATATAGGATAGTGTTAGTTTATGTTATTTTTTAGCGAGCAGGCTCACAAAAGAGAGATCTGTACGAAAAAAGAGTTCTGGCCCCAGACATAGGTCTGTTATGTAGGTTAGAGTTAGTTTATGTTATTTTTTACCGAGATACCTCATAAAAGAGAGATCTATGCGAAAAACGAGTTCTGGCCTCAGACATGGGTCTGTTATGTAGGTTAGTGTTAGTTTATGTTATTTTTTAGCGAGATGGCTCATAAAAGAGAGATCTGTGCGAAAAACGAGTTCTGGCCCCAGACATGGGTCTGTTATGTAGGTTAGAGTTAGTTTATGTTATTTTTTAGTGAGATGCCTCATAAAAGAGAGATCTGTGCGAAAAACGAGTTCTGGCCTCAGACATGGGTCTGTTATGTAGGTTAGTGTTAGTTTATGTTATTTTTTAGCAAGGTGGCTCACAAAAGAGAAACCTGTACGAAAAAAGAGTTCTGGCCGCAGACATGGTTCTGTTATGTAGGTTAGTATTAGTTTATATTATTTTTTAGCGAGATGGCTCATAAAAGAGAGAACTGTGCGCAAAACGAGTTCTGGCCGCAGACATGGATCTGTTATGTAGGTTAGTGTTAGTTTATGTTATTTTTTAGCAAGGTGGCTCACAAAACAGAGATCTGTGCGAAAAACGAGTTCTGGCCTCAGACATGGGTCTGTTATGTAGGTTAGTGTTAGTTTATGTTATTTTTTAGCGAGATGGCTCATAAAAGAGAGATCTGCGCGAAAAAAGTGTTCTGGCCTCAGACATGGGTCTGTTGTGTAGGTTAGTGTTAGTTTATGTTATTTTTTAGCGAGATGGCTCATAAAAGAGAGATCTGTGCGAAAAACGAGTTCTGAGCGCAGACACGGATCTGTTATGTAGGTTAGTGTTAGTTTATGATATTTTTTAGCAAGGTGGCTCACAAAAGAGAGATCTGTACGAAAAAAGAGTTCTGGCCCCAGACATGGGTCTGTTATGTAGGTTAGAGTTAGTTTATGTTATTGTTTAGCGAGATGCCTCATAAAAGAGAGATCTATGCGAAAAACGAGTTCTGGCCTCAGACATGGGTCTGTTATGTAGGTTAGTGTTAGTTTATGTTATTTTTTAGCGAGCTGGCTCATAAAAGAGAGATCTGTGCGAAAAACGAGTTCTGGCCTCAGACATGGGTCTGTTATGTAGGTTAGTGTTAATTTATGTTATTTTTTAGCAAGGTGGCTCACAAAAGAGAGATCGGTACGAAAAAAGCGTTCTGGCCGCAAAGATGGGTCTGTTATGTAGGTTAGTGTTAGTTTATGTTATTTTTTAGCGAGCTGGCTCATAAAAAAGAGATCTGTGCGCAAAACGAGTTCTGGCCGCAGACATGGATCTGTTATGTAGGTTAGTGTTAGTTTATGTTATTTTTTAGCGAGATGGCTCATAAAAGAGAGATCTGTGCAAAAAACGAGTTCTGGCATCAGACATGGGTCTGTTATGTAGGTTAGTATTAGTTTATGTTATTTTTTACCAAGGTGGCTTACAAAAGAGAGATCTGTACGAAAAACGAGTTCTGGCCGCAGACATGGGTCTGTAATGTAGGTTAGTGTTAGTTTCTGTTATTTTTTAACAAGGTGGCTTACAAAAGAGAGATCTGTGCGCAAAACGAGTTCTGGCCGCAGACATGGATCTGTTATGTAGATTAGTGTTAGTTTATGTTATTTTTTAGCGAGATGGCTCATAGAAGAGAGATCTGTGCGAAAAACGAGTTCTGGCTTCAGACATGGGACTGTTATGTAGGTTAGTGTTTGTTTATGTTATTTTTTAGCGAGATGGTTCATAAAAGAGAGATCTGTGCGAAAAACGAGTTCTGGCTTCAGACATGGGACTGTTATGTAGGTTAGTGTTAGTTATGTTATTTTTTAGCGAGATGGCTCATAATAGAGAGATCTGTGCGAAAAACGAGTTCTGGACTCAGACATGGGACTGTTATGTAGGTTAGTGTTAGTTTATGTTATTTTTTAGCGAGATGGTTCATAAAAGAGAGATCTGTGCGAAAAACGAGTTCTGGCTTCAGACATGGGACTGTTATGTAGGTTAGTGTTAGTTTATGTTATTTTTTAGCAAGGTGGCTTACAAAAGAAAGATCTGTACGAAAAAAGAGTTCTGGCCTCAGACATGGGTCTGTTATGTAGGTTAGTGTTAGTTTATGTTATTTTTTAGCGAGCTGGCTCATAAAAGAAAGATCTGTGCGCAAAACGAGTTCTGGCCGCAGACATGGATCTGTTATGTAGGTTAGTGTTAGTTTATGTTATTTTTTAGCGAGATGGCTCATAAAAGAGAGATCTGTACGAAAAAAGAGTTCTGGCCGCAGACATGGGTCTGTTATGTAGGTTAATGTTAGTTTATGTTATTTTTTAGCAAGGTGGCTTACAAAAGAGAGATCTGTGCGCAAAACGAGTTCTGGCCGCAGACATGGGTCTGTTATGTAGGTTAGTGTTAGTTTATGTTATTTTTTAGCGAGATGGCTCATAAAAGAGAGATCTGTGTGAAAAACGAGTTCTGGCCGCAGACATGGATCTGTTATGTAGGTTAGTGTTAGTTTATGTTATCTTTTAGCGAGATGGCTCATAAAAGAGAGATCTGTACGAAAAACGAGTTCTGGCAGCAGACATGGGTCAGTTATGTAGGTTAGTGTTAGTTTATGTTATTTTTTAGCAAGGTGGCTCACAAAAGAGAGATCTGTGCGAAAAACGAGTTCTGGCTGCAGACATGGGTCTGTTATGTAGGTTAGTGTTAGTTTATGTTATTATTAGTCGATGTTATGGGTCGATTTATACTCAACATTTAACATTTAGCATTTATCATTTATGATTTATCACTTGCATTTAACATTTAAGAGTCCAGATACATGCTCAGCTTATTTAACATTTAAGAAGTTGACAGATTTTTAACATTTGACATGAATAAATTAGTATTGTGAATATTTATACAGGAAGTCAAAATTAAAATATTATTTAAAAATTATTATTATAAATTTGAAAATTGTTTTTTGAAGTTGACGTTAGATGGTGTGTTGATTTAAAAAATATAAAATTAAAACGACCATTAGTTTGTTATTTTTTAAATCAACACACCATCTAACGTCAACTTCAAGAAACAGTTTTCAAATTTATAATAATAATTTTCAAATAATATTTTAATTTTGACTTCCTGATGATGAATATCTGTATTCGAAACATGTCGTCTTACTAATTAAAAGAAAATATTAAACGAAGTATTGTACATTTTTAAATAAAATATAAATTAACTTCGATAGACAAATCATAATTAAGTATTGTGAATGTTTTTATGTCTTCTGTGATTTTTGTTTTGCGATTTTTAGTTTATTTTGGGCTATGTGAAGAGTAAAAGATATTTCTGTGTTCACGAATTACTAATATTTGCTACTGCTAACTCCATAATTATCTTCAAAGTAAACAATAATTTGCGCGCGCCGTTTAATCTTGCGCAGTGTGAGCAAAATTTCTTAAATGTTGAATGTTAGAAGACAGTTCGTCATATCTTAAATGATCTTAAATGTTAAATGTTAAATGAGTTATAAATGCTTATACACGATTCCTATTGTTAAACTTCTTAAATGATAAATGTTAAATGCTAAATGCTAAATGTTAAATGCTAAATGTTAAATGCTAAATGTTAAATGTTGAGTATAAATCGACCATTAGTTTGTAATTTTTTAACGAGACGGCTTATAAAAGAGAAATTTGGTTAACAAAAGTGTCCGTAAACGATAGTCTAATTTGCGAATTGTATCTAATATAAACATATTTTTATTATTTTTATAATTTTTATTATTTTTATATAAACATATTATAATTATTATTATATTTCTAACCGTAATATATGAAATTGAAATAATATAAAATTACCGATAAAATCTATTAAATTGCTCAATTCGAAAACCGTTGTAATCACGACGATTTTTGAAATTAATTTAAAATTAGAAACAACAACTTTAGAACAACCTGAGCAACAAACAAAAAATCATTAACAGCACCATAGCGTTCGACAAAATTAAGTGATATTCATTTTTAAGAAAAAATTTATTGAAAAATTAAATAAACCAAAGATGAGAGTTTTTTTTTTTTAATAAATAAATATAAATAATTAAAATACTTTTTCACGAAACATGTATTATTTCCAATAATTATTAAATCATTACATTCATTTACCAACAATTATTTTTATTTAACTTATAATTTTTACCTTTTTATTAAGTCATTCTTTATTTATCTATTAAATCAATCTTTAAGCACACTTTTGTGGACAATAAAGCTAAACTATAAATAACACGATCACGAACAAGACAAAAAATCAAAGCAATGAAAATCGACACACAAAAAGATATGTAACAGTTAAAACAGAATATACTTAAGAAATAACTTGATGTTTTTTTATTTTTAGAACTTAAAATTGTTTTTATTCTAAATTATTTTTCTATATTACGCTTATTTGCGATATGCTCTTTATCTATAAAAATGTATTATTTAATCCATTATTTTTTAATAATTTACAGAACCATCGATATCTCACCAAACAATTATTATTAATTCAAATTATTTCATATAATTAGAATCTTTCCGAAAACATCACGAATATATCATACATTTTCAATCACAGTTCCGTTACTAACTAACTCCGTAAACTAACGACTCCGCGTTATCCGCGACGTCACGAATAAACCGCGACCTATCCGATCAAAGTTACAATCTCGGCCGCCGACACGCAAAGGTCAGAAATAACTGTTTTGTTCTTAAAGCCTTTTAATAAACCGTTCGGAATAAACCACGGGCTACCCTATCAAAATTACAATCTCGACCGCCGACTCGCAAAGGTCAGGAATAACTGTTTTGTTCTCAAAGCCTTTTAATAAGCCGTCCGGAATAAACCGCGACCTATCCGATCAAAGTTACAATCTCGACCGCCGACTCGCAAAGGTCAAGAATAACCGTTTTGCTCTTCATGCCTTATAATAAACCGTTCGGAATACACCACGGGCTACCCTATCAAAATTACAATCTCGACCGCCGACTCGCAAAGGTCAGGAATAACCGTTTTGTTCTCAAAGCCTTTTAATAAGCCGTCCGGAATAAACCGCGGGCTATCCGATCACAGTTACAATCTCGACCGCCGACTCGCAAAGGTCAGGAACAACCGTTTTGTTCTTCAAGCCTTTTAATAAGACGTCAGGAATAAACCGCCGGCTCGCAGAGGTCAGGAATAAATATTATTCTTCAAGCCTTTTATTAATCGTCGGGAAAAAACCGTCGTTAAAAACTAAAGTCCCCTTACCTAACCGCCGACTCGCAAAGGTCTCCAACCTCCGTCGTCGTAGAGCGACCATAACAATATCTTCAAAGATCCACCTGGTTAGCCACTTGTCCTTATATACTAAACGTGGAGCGGCCGTCTGTTTTTTTGCACCACTTTTTGGCATTTGTGCCCCGAACGGAGCGGCGAAGCCGCGACGAATTTTGACCGGAGGACGTAGAAAAATCTTCCGCTCGGGATAGGGGGGTCGAATTTTAAGACGGCGCGCGCGTTAGCGCGCAAAAAATTCACGAAAATCGTCTAAAAATGGGACCTCTCCGTCGTTCGTATGGCCGGCTTTGTTCAATTTTTAAGCGATTTTCGAGAAGAAACGTTCCTTTTTTTAATCGTACCATGTCGCATCTCTTTTCGATACACGTAAAACGGGTTAGACGGAATGCGAGTCGCGTCGGAACTAAATTCCAAAAAATTACGAAATTATTGACGTTTTGACGTTTGAGAGTTTTTTTTGAAAAATTTCAATTTTACGCTCGGCGTTGCGCGCAGCGCAACCGTGGAGCGCCGCAGGCGCGACCCACGTCTTCCTCGCGGTCTCGCGCTTCCGACGGTGCCCCACGAGCGGGGCGCCGGCCAAAATTTACCCCCAAATTGAGCGCGCAAAGGAGGAAATCCGCGCAAAAAATTTGACAAGTTTGAATTTTTGGAAATTTTTTTTCCACGTTCGCGCACGGAGTCGCGCGGAGCGCGGCCCGGGAGCGCCGCAGGCGCGACCTACGTCTGCATCGCGATGTGCCGAGTCCAACGGTACCCTACACGAGTGGCGTAAGCCAAAATTTACCCCCAAATTGAGCGCGCAAAGGAGGAAATCCGCGCAAAAAATTTGAAAGATTTGAATTTTTGGAAGTTTTTTTTCCACGTTTGCACACCGTGTCGCGCGGAGCGCGGCCCGGGAGCGCCGCAGGCGCGACCTACGTCTGCATCGCGATGTGCCGAGTCCAACGGTACCCTACACGGGTAGTGTAAGCCAAAATTTACCCCCAAATTGAGCGCGCAAAGGAGGAAATCCGCGCAAAAAATTTGAAAGATTTGAATTTTTGGAAGTTTTTTTTCCACGTTTGCACACCGTGTCGCGCGGAGCGCGGCCCGGGAGCGCCGCAGGCGCGACCTACGTCTGCATCGCGATGTGCCGAGTCCCACGGTACCCTACACGAGTGGCGTAAGCCAAAATTTACCTCCAAATTGAGCGCGCAAAGGAGGAAATCCGCGCAAAAAATTTGAAAGATTTGAATTTTTGGAAGTTTTTTTTCCACGTTTGCGCACCGTGTCGCGCGGAGCGCGGCCCGGGAGCGCCGCAGGCGCGACCTACGTAATCCTCGCGGTCTCGCGCTTCTAACGGTGCCCCACGAGTGGGGCGCGGGCCAAAATTTACCCCCAAATTGAGCGCGCAAAGAAGAAAATCCGTGCAAAAAATTTGAAAGATTTGAAATTTATCAAACTCTTCTTGCCGATTTGCGCAGCGGGTCGCGCAGAGCGCGACCGTGGAGCGCCGAAGGCGCGACCCGTGGCTTAGTCGATGTCACCCGATACTGACGGTACCACACACTAAGGGTGTAAACCAAAATGTACCCCCGAATTGAGCGCGCAAAGATAAAAATGCGTGCAAAAATTATTTTAGATTTGAAATTATCGAATCATCTTGCAGACTCTCGCGCAGTGTATCGCGCGTAGAGCGAACGTGGAAAGCCGCCCCGGCGCTCGACTTTCTTCTTCGAGGTCGGCGACTTCGATAGGTACCCGACACGTAGGTAGACAAAGAAAATTTAACCCAGATATTTTAGTTCGAAGAGGAAAATTCGTTGCGATTGTGTTTACAATTTTTTTCCGCCAGCCGATGGCACTTGCATCGCTCGCCACGGTCCGAGGTAATGGACGAACGGTCCGAGCGGTGCGTGCTAATAATCTGCAAGAAATGTGGAAGCTAAAGATATCCGACAAAAGTGTTTTGGCCAAAGTAGGAGACGTGTAAATTAATGGTAAACCAGAAGAAAGTGTGAATAGTGGCGTTTAATAGATTTGCAAATTTCGATGGGAAGTCTTCCTTAATTCTTAATCCACCCGGTGCAAATGTGTGGTTAGGTGTGCGAATGGCGTTAGGTACGAGAAAGCTAGACGGTTCTATCGTTTTTACGTCGTGTTTATTGTTGTAGGGGGCTAAACGGCTCGCTTCGATGTGCCACAATGGTCAACAAATCTTTACGGCCAAATAATGGGGTTCCACCGCAAGCTTATTATTGTTGCAAGTTGCCATTGCGAGAGATTATACGATGGTGCGATTTAGTTTGGAAACACCACCCACCTGCCGGCCGTGTCTTTGGAAGTTTGCAGGCGGTCACGGTGAGAGCGGTTGTTCGATATTCGCCCACCCGATAAATAATTCTACTCTACATTTTAGGTACGAGTCGAGTCGTTGCAGAGTTTGATACAGCGATGTTCTTCGATTACACATTTTATGACGTCCAGATGATCGAGGGAAGATTTAATAAAGGTTACGATTACAGTTTTACCCACACCACGACCTAAACATTTTGTTATCGGTCGATGAAAACTACATTTCCAAATGTGTGTTTGATTGTCGAGTAATTACTTTACACGAAACAAAGTGGTATCGCCGCCGCCGCCGCCACGGGGGATCGAGACAAGTGCAAGTACAAATGCCATCGTGGATGTCCGACGACAATAACGATCCAACAAACCACCACCCAACCAATGACAAATTCGTGCAACTGAAATGGTTTTTCGTCGGTGTGAGTTCCAGCCGATGCCTTCGAAGGCGATTTATATAATTTTTGAAATTTCGTGTCGTCTATATAATTATATTCTGTATAATCTTTAGTATAATTTATTTCGAATATCGATCCGAGAGATTGCTCTAATTTTGTACATCGAGGGAGTATACACGTTACAGAATGGTTATTATGACAAACCTCGAGAAGGTCGAGAGGATATTTCTCGAATGAATTTTTACGTCAACTTTAATATTATGTAATTCTGTTTATTTATATTACTAAAATGTCCAATGCACTGTTCACCATCCGGTCCCGAACTACAAGAAATACGAAATTACCTTTTATCGTTGTTATATACTATCGCATAATAATTATTATGTTAATTGTAATTCTTAATATTGCTTCGAGTATGTGTTTACATTATTACTGTATTGTTGGCTTGAATTGTTATTGTCATAAAAGCCGAAGCCATTTTGAAATTAAAAATCGGGCCACAAATGAGACGGCCAGGACCGAAATAAGAAAATTTCAAATTTTGACATTCTTGCGCCGATGGCGCGTAAACTGTGCAGATTTTCGAAAATGTTTTGCGTCCATCGGTTAGCCCTTGCGAACCGCTTTAATTTTGTTTCTTACAAATTTTTTTAAAAACGGCTCCTTACGCCGGCCAAACTCAAATTTTGAAAAGATGAAAATTTTCATCTCAAATCTCTGCTCTTTTTGCCCTAAATCAAAAATGCCACTTTTAGGCCGAACCGGACCGTTTTTCGAAAATTGTCAAATCCACTTTTCTTTTTCTTTTTGCAAATATAGTCGACGTGAAAATTAAAAATTGGAAATTTTTAAAATTCAATAAAATTCGTTTGGTCCAAAATCGGCAGGGCGCTTTCGAAAATACTTTACGCTTTTTGATAATTGTCGACAAAGTTGTGCACAATTGTCGACTCTATGTGCGAAGTTAAAAAAATTATCGTTAAGCCCCTTCCATTGGATTGGGACCTAAAGAAATGCAAAAATTTGATAAATTTTTGAAATTGTAAATTTTTGAAACAAAATTTCTAACCAAAAACGAAATAAATTTACGAAAAATTTTCGATCCAAAATGCTGCCACGTATCGGGGCAATTCGTTTCCGTCGTTAAATTTGTAAATTTTCGCAAATTTTTTTGCCCCAAAAGAAACCAAGGGTAACCCCTTGGAAAATTTAAAAAAAAATTTCGTTTGCGTTTTATGGCTCTGCCGAATAAGTTAGGAGGAAAATGTAGAATATCGATTTTGTAGAGAACCGCCGTGCCTACCCGAAGCCGTTTTGAAATTAAAAATCGGGCCACAAATGAGACGGCCAGGACCGAAATAAAAAAATTTCAAATTTCGACATTCTTGCGCCGATGGCGCGTAAACCGTGCAGATTTTCGAAAATGTTTTGCGTCCATCGGTTAGCCCTTGCGGACCGCTTTAATTTTGTTCCTTACGAATTTTTTTAAAAACGGCTCCTTACGCCGGCCAAACAACGAAATGTCCAAACTCGAAAATTTCCATCTCAAATCTCTGCTCTTTTTGCCCTAAATCAAAAATGCCACTTTTAGGCCGAACCGGACCGTTTTTCGAAAAATGTCAAATCGACTTTTCGCTTTCTTTTCGCGAATATAATCGAGATAAAAATTAAAACAATTGAAATTTCGAAATTTAACATATTTTGCCGAAGAACCGTCTTTGGCAGCTGCCGAAAGCGTAGCTTGCGGCGTTTGAGGACACCTTTTGTAGTTTGGCGTGTTTATAATTATAGAACGGTACCCGCCGAATGGGGCGCTTGCAAAAATTTACCCCCCAATTGTGTGCACAAAGGAGGAAATCCGCGCGCCGAAAGTGCGATTACATTTGACGTATTTCACTTTTCTTTTTTGTGTTCGCGCGTCGCGACACCGCAGAGCGCCGGAACGGCAATCTGTAGCTTCTTCAAAGTCTTGCGCGTCGATAGGTACCCGACACGATGGGGGAGAAGGAAAATTTACCCCCCAATTGTGTGCGCAAAGAAAGAAATCGGTGGTAAATAATTTTTTGAGGGCTGCAAAATTTTCCTTAATTTCGAATTTTTACTCTACTCCTGCGTAAAGAGCGTCCTCCGAAGACGCAATAAAACCGTCTTTTCGCCAACTGCTATCAATTATATCCTTCTAAACGTGGAATATAGCTTAAAATTACACAATTTTTAATAATGCAATCGTGGCACAAACGCTTTTGACGTGCACGTGCGATCAGGCGGCGCCCAGTTGCGGTTAGTAATTGGATGGGTGACCGATTTCCTTTTTTGGACCGATCCGAACTTTTTTTTTTCACTTTTTCGACTTAAATTTTACTCCGGCATGGAGGGTGGAAAGCTGGGAACATTTTGCGCTCTTTTTGCAAAAATTACCGTTTCAAAATTAAGAACTAACGAGTTTTTACAATTTAAGGAAAGCCATTTGACCGGGAAACGGGCCTAGCTTTTCAAAAGAACTCGACGATGTTTGACGCAATTGCCGAAGAAGATATCCCAGATGGTCGACAAGAAGCGTCGAGTCGAAAATTTTAACCGCCGCTCTCCTCCTCGAGGCGGGTCGTTATTTGAAGGTAAAAATGGGGCACATTTTTAAAAATTTAAATCTTCGAAGCGAAATTTCGACCCAAAGACGAAATAAATTTACGAAAAATTTTCGATCCAAAAAGCTGCCACGTATCGGGGCAATTCGTTTCCGTCGTTAAATTTGTAAATTTTCGAAAATTTTTTTGCCCAAAAATCAACAAAATTTTTGCTTTGAAAATATTTTTGAAAATTTCGCTTTAAGGCTTTACCGAATAAGTTGGGAAAATACTATAGTACTTCGATTTTGTGGCGAATGTGACTTTTCTCACTTTCTTTTCGCGAATATATTCGAAGAAAAAATAAAAACAGTTGAATTTTCAGAAAATTAACAAAAGTTACCGAGGAATTCGAGCGCTGTTTTATTTGTTGTGTTTGACAACTCAACGTCTTCAATCAACGTCAAGATCCCGTCTTCTAGAAGTGTCAAGTCGAAATTTTTTACTCTTCTTTAGAGTGGGGTCTTAATTAAATATAATATGAAGATATATTTCTGGAAGTTGGAGCTTTCGGAGTGAAATTTCTGTCTAAAGACAAAACAAATTTATAAATTTGATTCAGCTCAACTGTAGCTCACTGTAACAAAAATCCAGTTAGCCCAGTTTATTCGCCTTAAAAAAGTGTCCGAAGAAGGTGTAAATATTGTTTCTATAACTTGATAAACAACCGAGATATCGACATTTAACGAAAAGTAAAAAAACTGAACTTTTGGCCATAACTCGAAAACGAAAAAAGATATCAAATTCCGGTTTTCGTCATTAAACTTTTTTCAAAAAAAGAGATAGAGGATGCGCCATCCATTTTTCCATATCTCTTATATTAACCGAATTTCAAATAAGAACATTCGAATTTGAACTGCACCCTGTACATTACAATTTGGGTTTATATTAGCCGATTAAACGTTGATAAAATTTAAAATGTAATAAATGGAAAACCCGTGGATAAAATCAACGTGACACGCCGCTGCGACCAAATACATTGCATAACCTTAAACTACTTCCTGTCACTTTGACGTAACACAATACCAACATATCAAATATTATAATAATATTTTATATTAACCCCAAAAACATTTTGACGGTAATAAATGGTAAACCCGCGGATAAAATAAATGTGTAACGCCACTGAGACCGAATATATATAAATTTCATAACATTAAAATATCTTCTGTCAGTTTGATGCAATGATACCAACACATTTTATATTATTCACACCAATCGATGCGGTGTTGTCACGATCAAACTTTAAAAAAAAAAACAATAATAATTATACTAGATTCGACGAATTTAACAACAAAAAAAGACTTTCAAAATTACCATAAGTAATTTTACTATTGTACATAAAAAGCATTTGTTTTAATAATTAGTGGTTTTTGTTGAGTTTTAAATCCCTATATTCTGTTATGTAGGTTAGTGTTAGTTTATGTTTTTTTTACCGAGATGGCTCATAAAAGAGAGATCTGTGCGAAATACGAGTTCTGGCCGCAGACATGGGTCTGTTATGTAGGTTAGTGTTAGTTTATGTTATTTTTTAGCGAGATGGCTCATAAAAGAGAGATCTGTGCGAAAAACGAGTTCTGGCCTCAGACATGGGTCTGTTATGTAGGTTAGTGTTAGTTTATGTTATTTTTTAGCGAGATGGTTCATAAAAGAGAGATCTGTGCGAAAAACGAGTTCTGGCCGCAGACATGGATCTGTTATGTAGGTTAGTGTTAGTTTATGTTATTTTTTAGCGAGATGGTTCATAAAAGAGAGATCGGTACGAAAAAAGTGTTCTGGCCGCAGACATGGGTCTGTTATGTAGGTTAGTGTTAGTTTATGTTATTTTTTAGCGAGCTGGCTCATAAAAGAGAGATCTGTGCGCAAAACGAGTTCTGGCCTCAGACATGGGTCTGTTATGTAGGTTAGTGTTAGTTTATGTTATTTTTTAGCAAGGTGGCTCACAAAAGAGCATCTGTACGAAAAAAGAGTTCTGGCCGCAGACATGGGTCTGTTATGTAGGTTAGTGTTAGTTTATGTTATTTTTTAGCAAGGTGGCTCACAAAAGAGAGATCTGTGCGAAAAACGAGTTTTGGCCGCAGACATGGATCTGTTATGTAGGTTAGTGTTAGTTTATGTTATTTTTTAGCAAGGTGGCTCACAAAAGAGAGATCTGTACGAAAAAAGAGTTCTGGCCGCAGACATGGATCTGCTATGTAGGTTAGTGTTAGTTTATGTTATTTTTTAGCGAGATGGCTCATAAAAGAGAGATCTGTGCGAAAAACGAGTTCTGGCCGCAGACATGGGTCTGTTATGTAGGTTAGTGTTAGTTTATGTTATTTTTTAGCGAGCTGGCTCATAAAAGAGAGATCTGTGCGCAAAACGAGTTCTGGCCTCAGACATGGGTCTGTTATGTAGGTTAGTGTTAGTTTATGTTATTTTTTTAGCAAGGTGGCTCACAAAAGAGCATCTGTACGAAACAAGAGTTCTGGCCGCAGACATGGGTCTGTTATGTAGGTTAGTGTTAGTTTATGTTATTTTTTAGCAAGGTGGCTCACAAAAGAGAGATCTGTGCGAAAAACGAGTTTTGGCCGCAGACATGGATCTGTTATGTAGGTTAGTGTTAGTTTATGTTATTTTTTAGCGAGATGCCTCATAAAAGAGAGATCTATGCGAAAAACGAGTTCTGGCCTCAGACATGGGTCTGTTATGTAGATTAGTGTTAGTTTATGTTATTTTTTAGCAAGGTGGCTCACAAAATAGAGATCGGTACGAAAAAAGTGTTCTGGCCGCACACATGGGTCTGTTATGTAGGTTAGTGTTAGTTTATGTTATTTTTTAGCGAGATGGCTCATAAAAGAGAGATCTGTGCGAAAAACGAGTTCTGGCCGCAGACATGGATCTGTTATGTAGGTTAGTGTTAGTTTATGATATTTTTTAGCAAGGTGGCTCACAAAAGAGAGATCGGTACGAAAAAAGTGTTCTGGCCGCAGAGATGGGTCTGTTATGTAGGTTAGTGTTAGTTTATGTTATTTTTTAGCGAGCTGGCTCATAAAAGAGAGATCTGTGCGCAATACGAGTTCTGGCCGCAGACATGGATCTGTTATGTAGATTAGTGTTAGTTTATGTTATTTTTTAGCGAGATGGCTCATAAAAGAGAGATCTGCGCGAAAAACGAGTTCTGGCCGCAGACATGGGTCTGTTATGTAGGTTAGTGTTAGTTTATGTTATTTTTTAGCGAGATGGCTCATAAAAGAGAGATCTGTGCGAAAAACGAGTTCTGGCCTCAGACATGTGTCTGTTGTGTAGGTTAGTGTTAGTTTATGTTATTTTTTAGCAAGGTGGCTCACAAAAGAGAGATCTGTGCGAAAAACGAGTTCTGGCCGCAGATATGGATCTGTTATGTAGGTTAGTGTTAGTTTATGTTATTTTTTAGCGAGCTGGCTCATAAAAGAGAGATCTGTGCGCAAAACGAGTTCTGGCCGCAGATATGGATCTGTTATGTAGGTTAGTGTTAGTTTATGTTATTTTTTAGCGAGATGCCTCATAAAAGAGAGATCTATGCGAAAAACGAGTTCTGGCCTCAGACATGGGTCTGTTATGTAGATTAGTGTTAGTTTATGTTATTTTTTAGCAAGGTGGCTCACAAAATAGAGATCGGTACGAAAAAAGTGTTTTGGCCGCACACATGGGTCTGTTATGTAGGTTAGTGTTAGTTTATGTTATTTTTTAGCGAGATGGCTCACAAAAGAGAGATCTGTGCGAAAAACGAGTACTGGCCGCAGACATGGATCTGTTATGTAGGTTAGTGTTAGTTATGTAATTTTTTAGCGAGATGGCTCATAATAGAGGGATCTGTACGAAAAAAGAGTTCTGGCCCCAGACATGGGTCTGTTATGTAGGTTAGAGTTAGTTTATGTTATTTTTTAGCGAGATGCCTCATAAAAGAGAGATCTATGCGAAAAACGAGTTCTGGCCTCAGACATGGGTCTGTTATGTAGGTTAGTGTTAGTTTATGTTATTTTTTAGCAAGGTGGCTCACAAAAGAGAGATCGGTACGAAAAAAGTGTTCTGGCCGCAGAGATGGGTCTGTTATGTAGGTTAGTGTTAGTTTATGTTATTTTTTAGCGAGATGGCTCATAAAAGAGAGATCTGTGCGAAAAACGAGTTCTGGCCGCAGACATGGATCTGTTATGTAGATTAGTGTTAGTTTATGTTATTTTTTAGCGAGATGGCTCATAAAAGAGAGATCGGTACGAAAAAAGTGTTCTGGCCGCAAACATGGGTCTGTTATGTAGGCTAGAGTTAGTTTATGTTATTTTTTAGCAAGGTGGCTCACAAAAAAGAGTTCAGGCCGCAGACATGGGTCTGTTATGTAGGTTAGTGTTAGTTTATGTTATTTTTTAGCGAGATGGCTCATAAAAGAGAGATCTGTGCGAAAAACGAGTTCTGGCCTCAGACATTGGTCTGTTATGTAGGTTAGTGTTAGTTTATGTTATTTTTTAACAAGGTGGCTTACAAAAGAGAGATCTGTACGAAAAAAGAGTTCTGGCCGCAGAAATGGGTCTGTTATGTAGGTTAGTGTTAGTTTATGTTATTTTTTAGCGAGATGGCTCCTAAAAGAGAGATCTGTGCGAAAAACGAGTTCTGGCCGCACACATGGGTCTGTTATGTAGGTTAGTGTTAGTTTATGTTATTTTTTAGCAAGGTGGCTTACAAAAGAGAGATCTGTACGAAAAAAGAGTTCTGGCCGCAGAAATGGGTCTGTTATGTAGGTTAGTGTTAGTTTATGTTATTTTTTAGCGAGATGGCTCATAAAAGAGAGATCTGTGCGAAAAACGAGTTCTGGCCTCAGACATGGGTCTGTTATGTAGGTTAGTGTTAGTTTATGTTATTTTTTAGCTAGGTGGCTTACAAAAGAGAGATCTGTACGAAAAAAGAGTTCTGTCCGCAGACATGGGTCTGTTATGTAGGTTAGTGTTAATTTATGTTATTTTTTAGCGAGATGGCTCATAAAAGAGAGATCTGCGCGAAAGAAGAGTTCTGGCAGCAGACATGGGTCTGTTATGTAGGTTAGTGTTAGTTTATTTTATTTTTTAGCGAGATGGCTCATAAAAGAGAGATCTGTGCGAAAAACGAGTTCTGGCCTCAGACATGGGTCTGTTATGTAGGTTAGTGTTAGTTTATGTCATTTTTTAGCAAGGTGGCTCACAAAAGAGAGATCGGTACGAAAAAAGTGTTCTGGCCGCAGACATGGGTTTGTTATGTAGGTTAGTGTTAGTTTATGTTATTTTTTAGCGAGCTGGCTCATAAAAGAGAAATCTGTGCGCAAAACGAGTTCTGGCCGCAGACATGGTTCTGTTATGTAGGTTAGTGTTAGTTTATGTTATTTTTTAGCAAGGTGGCTCACAAAAGAGAGATCTGTACGAAAAAAGAGTTCTGGCCGCAGACATGGGTCTGTTATGTAGGTTAGTGTTAGTTTATGTTATTTTTTAGCAAGGTGGCTCACAAAAGAGAGATCGGTACGAAAAGAGAGTTCTGGCCGCAGACTTGGGTCTGTTATGTAGGTTAGTGTTAGTTTATGTTAATATTTAAGCGAGCTGGCTCATAAAAGAGAGATCTGTGCGCAAAACGAGTTCTGGCCGCAGACATGGATCTGTTATGTAGGTTAGTGTTAGTTTATATTATTTTTTAGCGAGATGGCTCATAAAGAGAGATCTGTGCGAAAAACGACTTCTGGCCGCAGATATGGATCTGCTATGTAGGTTAGTGTTAGTTTATGTTATTTTTTTAGCGAGATGGCTCATAAAAGAGAGATCTGTGCGAAAAACGAGTTCTGGCCGCAGACATGGATCTGTTATGTAGGTTAGTGTTAATTTATGTTATTTTTTAGCAAGGTGGCTCACAAAAGAGAGAGCTGTACGAAAAAAGAGTTCTGGCCGCAGACATGGTTCTGTTATGTAGGTTAGTGTTACTTTATGTTATTTTTTGCAAGGTGGATCACTAAAGAGAGATCTGTACGAAAAAAGAGTTCTGGCCGCAGTCATGGGTCTGTTATGTAGGTTAGTGTTAGTTTATGTTATTTTTTAGCGAGATGGCTCATAAAAGAGAGATCATTGCGAGAAAAGAGTTCTGACCGCAGACATGGGTCTGTTGTGTAGGTTAGTGTTAGTTTATGTTATTTTTTAGCAAGGTGGCTCATAAAAAAGAGACCTGTGCGAAAAGCGAGTTCTGGCCGCAGACATGGGTCTGTTATGTAGGTTAGTGTTAGTTTATGTTATTTTTTAGCGAGATAGCTCATAAAAGAGAGAGCTATGCGAAAAAAGAGTTCTGGCCGCAGACATGGGTCTGTTATGTAGTTTAGTGTTAGTTTATGTCAGTTTTTTTAGCGAGATGGCTCATAAAAAAGAGATCTGTGCGATGTGACCGGCAGATGTGGGTCTGTTATGCAGTCGATGTTATGGGTCGATTTATACTCAACATTTAACATTTAGCATTTAACATTTATGATTTGTCACTTGCATTTAACATTTAAGAGTCCAGATACATGCTCAGCTTATTTAACATTTAAGAAGTTGACAGATTTTTAACATTTGACATGAATAAATTAGTATTGTGAATATTTAATATTAAAAATGTACAATACTTCGTTTAATATTTTCTTTTAATTAGTAAGACGACATGTTTCGAATATAGATATTCATCATCAGGAAGTCAAAATTAAAATATTATTGGTCGTTTTTATTTTATATTTTTTAAATCAACACACCATCTAACGTCAACTTCAAAAAACAATTTTCAAATTTATAATAATAATTTTCAAATAATATTTTAATTTTGACTTCCTGATGATGAATATCTATATTTGAAACATGTCGTCTTACTAATTGAAAGAAAATATTAAACGAAGTATTGTACATTTTTAAATAAAATATAAATTAACTTCGATAGACAAATCATAATTAAGTATTGTGAATGTTTTTATGTTTTCTGTGATTTTTGTTTTGCGATTTTTAGTTCATTTTGGGCTATGTGAAAAGTAAAAGATATTTCTGTGTTCACGAATTACTAATATTTGCTACTGCTAACTCCATAATTATCTTCAAAGTAAACAATAATTTGCGCGCGCCGTTTAATCTTGCGCAGTGTGAGCAAAATTTCTTAAATGTTGAATGTTAGATGAAAGTTGGTCATCTCTTAAATGATCTTAAATGTTAAATGTTAAATGAGTTATAAATGCTTATACACGATTCCTATTGTTAAACTACTTAAATGATAAATGTTAAATGCTAAATGTTAAATGTTGAGTATAAATCGTCCATTAGTTTGTTATTTTTTAACGAGACGGCTTATAAAAGAGAAATTTGGTTAACAAATTTGCGAATTGTATCTAATATAAACATATTTTTATTATTTTTATAATTTTTATTATTTTTATATAAACATATTATAATTATTATTATATTTCTAACCGTAATATATGAAATTGAAATAATATAAAATTACCGATAAAATCTAATAAATTGCTCAATTCGACAACCGTTGTTATCACGACGATTTTTGAAATTAATTTAAAATTAGAAACAACTTTAGAACAACCTTAGCAACAAACATAAAATCATTAACAGCACCACAGCGTTCGACAAAATTAAGTGATATTCATTTTTAAGATAAAATTTATTGAAAAATTAAATAAACCAAAGATGAGAGTTTTTTTTTAATAAATAAAAATAAATAATTAAAATACTTTTTCACGAAACATGTATTATTTCCAATAATTATTAAATCATTACATTCATTTACCAACAATTATTTTTATTTAACTTATAATTTTTACCTTTTTATTAAGTCATTCTCTATTTATCTATTAAATCAATCTTTAAGCACACTTTTGTGGACAATAAAGCTCAACTATAAATAACACGATCACGAACAAGACAAAAAATCAAAGCAATGAAAATCGACACACAAAAAGATATGTAACAGTTAAAACAGAATATACTTAAGAAATAACTTGATGTTTTTTTATTTTTAGAACTTAAAATTGTTTTTATTCTAAATTATTTTTCTATATTACGCTTATTTGCGATATGCTCTTTATCTATAAAAATGTATTATTTAATCCATTATTTTTTAATAATTTACAGAACCATCGATATCTCACCAAACAATTATTATTAATTCAAATTATTTCATATAATTAGAATCTTTCCGAAAACATCACGAATATATCATACATTTTCAGTCACAGTTCCGTTACTAACTAACTCCGTAAACTAACGACTCCGCGTTATCCGCGACGTCACGAATAAACCGCGACCTATCCGATCAAAGTTACAATCTCGGCCGCCGACACGCAAAGGTCAGAAATAACTGTTTTGTTCTTAAAGCCTTTTAATAAACCGTCCGAAATAAACTGCGGGCTATCCGATCAAAGTTACAATCTCGACCGCAGACTTGCAAAGGTCAGGAATAACCGTTTTGTTCTTCATGCCTTATAATAAACCGTTCGGAATAAACCACGGGCTACCCTATCAAAATTACAATCTCGACCGCCGACTCGCAAAGGTCAGGAATAACTGTTTTGTTCTCAAAGCCTTTTAATGAGCGGTCCGGAATAAACCGCGGGCTATCCGATCACAGTTACAATCTCGACCGCCGACTCGCAAAGGTCAGGAATAACCGTTTTGTTCTTCAAGCCTTATAATAAACCGTTCGGTATAAACCACGGGCTACCCTATCAAAATTACAATCTCGACCGCCGACTCGCAAAGGTCAGGAATAACTGTTTTGTTCTCAAAGCCTTTTAATAAGCCGTCCGGAATAAACCGCGGGCTATCCGATCACAGTTACAATCTCGACCGCCGACTCGCAAAGGTCAGGAACAACCGTTTTGTTCTTCAAGCATTTTAATAAGACGTCAGGAATAAACCGCCGGCTCGCAGAGGTCAGGAATAAATATTATTCTTCAAGCCTTTTATTAATCGTCGGGAAAAAACCGTCGTTAAAAACTAAAGACCCCTTACCTAACCGCCGACTCGCAAAAGTCTCCCCCATTCGTCGTCGTAGAGCGACCATAACAATATCTTCAAAGATCCACCTGGTTAGCCACTTCTCCTTATACTAAAGCTCGAAGCCTAAAATCGAAAAAACCGACTGAAAAAGCTAAAGGCTTTCGAAAGGGGCGGCTTAGCCGCCCGTCCGATGTCTCGAAAAATCGACAAAAAAATCCCGCTCGGTGTGGGCTAGGTTAAGTTACGTTAAATTACCGATCGATCCCACAATTTTGATTTTAAAATATTGATTTTTGTGCGATTTTTGATAACCCACGTTCAACTTTTGAATCGTAGTCTATCGCATTTCTTTCTCGCACACGTAAACCGAGTTAGACGGAAAACGAGTCGCGTCCACGTCGCGTCGTAGTGGGCTTCGAAATTGCCAGCAAACTGACTTAGCCACGCCTACTTATTATTCGAAATAATTAATTTGACATTTCCGACGATTTTTAAAGTTTTAAATAAAATCTATTTGATTTTTCCAAAATTCTAACGTTTTTGCATTTTCGAGACGATTACGGACCACCGATGGATTTATTTATAACTACTTTAAAAGGGTAAGCCATTTATATCGCTTTCAAAATGTATCCATTCGATACAAACTTGAAGGTTAGGTAAGCTAATTATAAATTTTTATTAAATTTCTTCGTTTGTATCGTTTATTTGTTTTAGGTCGCCAAGTTCTTTACAAGTTTGAATAGTATTTTATTGTGGTGCAATTACTTAATCTAATAAATTTACTAGATAAGTGTAACAGTTCACCGCAGCAATCTCAAAAGTCATCGAAAGGCAAGTTCTGTATTCGAGTTTTATACCAAAGCAAAGTACCAAAGCCGAGAATATTTCGCCTATTTCACGTTCCACATCAAATAGATCTAGATAGATGCAAACCAAGTTTTTTCGAAAAACACTCATGTTATGATATATAAATCTACATGCAAAAGGTTTTTCGCCTGTTCGAATTTGTTGTGTGATTGTTGTGTGTGTTTACGAAACAATTTTAAACTGTTTATAATCGTGCAAGGTGTGTTGTTCTTGGTATCTAAAAGATTTACGTTTTTGAAAATCCATTTTTACTGCCGAGCATTCAAATTTGCTTTATTATTATAAAGCAAATTGTGAAATTGCTCTTGCAATCGTTATCGAAGTTACATTTTAGGTGATTTTAAATGATGTCAGATTGTTGAGTTTGGTGCAACGCTTCGAGGCATTTTATCCTGTTTTACCAAATTGCCGCAATTTGTGTTTGTCTCTCAGATATAACAGTTTATTGCAACTGATCGAAGCTGCAGTGTTTATGAAAGGCTATAGCCGGGTAAGCATGGGGAAATGGCCCTTACACCGATTTGCCTCATTTTTTTTTTAGATATTCCTTTTAAAGCACTATTAAATTTTCCAAAATATTAGATCCTAAATGTTGATAGTTTCTTAGAAAAAAATTATTTTCGAAATTTAGAAAAGAATTTTTTTCTCAGAAAGTATTATTGCAAATTGAATGATTTTGGAATATTTTATAGAGGTACTTAAGACCTATAAGTGGTATTTTTTTGTGGTATTAGCTCCACATCAAATAGGAAAAAAACGGGAAAAGAGTTTTCAAAAATTAAAAAAATTAAATTTTGGCCGTACAACAATCACCAAATTTTTGTCAAATATTCCTTTTATATGCCCTTATAACATATATTAATTTCAAAATTTTACGAAGGGTATAACATATTGATATTTATAAAAGTTCCTACCTAGATGCACCGGACAGCATCGATTGTCGTAATAATAATTTAATAAAGAAATAGAAAATACCATTTAATTATAATTATATAACTAATTATTTAAGTAACTAATGGTTATCACTATCGCCTTTAATGATTTTCACTGATATGTTTGTATTTTTAAATTAGTCCATTAGGATTTCAGCAGGTTTTATTATTTTTGCACAATATCTTGCATAGCATAAATAATATCAACAATCACCAAATTATGTATGTCCTACAAGTATATAGGAGATACTGTAAAAAGCCATGATATGATTTTCTCGAGATATGCGTGAATTTAGTGAAGTTAGTGAATTTGCAAATATTGCCGTTTTTGTAGAAAGGATATTATCACAGCAGTATTTGTATTAATAAATAAAATACAATTTCACAAACGTGCTATTGTGAACTTTTATAAATATCAATGTGTTATTATACTGTTCTTAAAATTTTAAAATAAATTAATATATGGTATATGAGCATATGTAAGGAAAATTTGACAAAAATTTGGTGATTGTTGATATTATTTATGCTATGCAAGACATTGTGCAAAAATAATAGAACCTGCTGAAATCCTAACGGACTAATTTAAAAATACAAACATATCAGAGAATATCATTAAAGGCGATAGTGGTAACCATTAGTTACTTAAATGATTAGTTATATAATTGCAATTAAATGGTATTTTCTATTTCTTTATTATGATTATTACGACAATCGATGCTGACCGGTGCATCTAGGTAAGAACTTTTATAAATATCAATATGTTATACCCTTCGTAAAATTTTGAAATTAATATATGTTATAAGGGCATATAAAAGGAATATTTGACAAAAATTTGGTGATTGTTGTACTGCCAAAATTTAATTTTTTTAATTTTTGAAAACTTTTTTCCCTTTTTCTTCCTATTTGATGTGGAGCTAATACCACAAAAAAAATACCACTTATAGGTCTTAAGTACCTATATAACATATTCCAAAATCATTCAATTTGCAATAATACTTTCTGAGAAAAAAATTCTTTTCTAAATTTCGAAAATAATTTTTTTCTAAGAAACTATCAACATTTAGGATCTAATATTTTGGAAAATGTAATGGTGCTTTAAAAGGAATATCTAAAAAAAAAATGAGCCAAATCGGTGTAAGGGCCATTTCCCCATGCTTACCCGGCTATAGCCTTTGTATTTAATTTTTTAAGATTTGTAATTAATTGTTTGACTCCGAGATTGTACCTAACTTAAACGCCGGTAAGAAATTTTAGCTATTAAATAACGATGATGTGAAGTCCAGTATAATTTCAACACCAAAGAAAATTAAACCGAAGACAACAGATTAAATCATATGAGGTAGACGTACAGGAGAAAATCTCTTTACGGGTGAAATTTTTAGTTTGTATTTTTGATTTGTTTTGAATAAAGATGTTTTAACAAATTTGCAAAGTTTCAATTATAAAATTTTATTATTAATTTAAGCAAAAATGTTTCGAGTGTTTTCGTAAACTCCAAAAATGGTTCGAAAGTTAAGGAATCGAAGAAAAGTTTTCATCGAAATGGACCAAGAAATATAATTTATAATACAATAATTTATAGATTTGGTTTGGCAAAATTCAAATATTTTTCTCATTTTTGAAACATATACAGACCATCGTTGAATTTATTTATTACACGTATATTTCGTTTTATTATTAAAGAGCTAAGTCGTTTTTAACGTTTCACTTTTAAGTTTTCTCAAACCGATCCGACACTGCTGGAGAAACGCAACCAACAACTGCTATCTTTAATGCATATAAATTTATTTATTTATATTATTTAATAGTTAAAATTATTGTTGACATAAGTTATTTGCTTTGATCACGTTAGTTGGTAAATTGCTCTTCATCGATAAAAAATAATTATTTAATCCATTATTTTTTTGTAATTTACAGAACCATCGATATTTCACCAAGCAATTACTATTAATTCAAATTATTTCTTAGAATTAGAATTTTTCCGAAAACGTCACAAATAAATCGTCCATATTATCCAGTCTAAGCTCTGTTATTTAACTGCTAACTCGAAAAGGTCTGGAATAATGGTTTTGTTTTCGAGCCGAGACCCATTTACACGACGTCGTGAGTAAACTGTCGGTTATCCATTCAAAGTTACAATACTGACCGCCGACTCGCGAAAGTCAGATATATTAATTGTTTTGTTATTCGAGTGGAGTCTCATTCCTACATCGTCGTGAAGAAACCGTGGGTTATCCAATCAAAGTTACAATATTGACCGCCGACTCGCAAAGGTCAGGAATAATTGTTTTGTCATTCAAGCCTTTTAAAAATCGTTAGGAATAAGCCGTCGTTAATACGAGCAAAGTCCCCACCTAAATGCCGACTCGCAAACGTCTACAACTGTCGTTGTTATATAATATTGAAATTTATTCAAAGATCTACCTGGTTAACCACTAGTCCTTATATACTAAACGTGGAGCGGCCATCTTTTTTTTTTTTACTACTTTTTGGGATTTGTGCCCCGAACGGAGCGGCGAAGCCGCGACGAATTTTTATAGTTCGACAAAGAAATATTGTCCGCTCGGGATAGGGGGGTCGAATCTTTCGACGGCGCGCGCGTTAGCGCGCAAAAAATTCACGAAAATCGTCTAAAAAAGGGACCTCTCCGTCGTTCGTATGGCCGGCTTTGTTCAATTTTTAAGCGATTTTCGAGAAGAAACGTTCCTTTTTTTAATCGTACCATGTCGCATCTCTTTTCGATACACGTTAAACGGGTTAGACGGAATGCGAGTCGCGTCGGAACTAAATTCCAAAAAATTACGAAATTATTGACGTTTTGACGTTTGAGAGTTTTTTTTGAAAAATTTCAATTTTACGCTCGGCGTTGCGCGGAGCGCGACGAGGGAGCGCCGCAGGCGCGACCCACGTCTTCCTCGCAGTCTCGCGCTTCCGACGGTGCCCCACGAGCGGGGCGCCGGCCAAAATTTACCCCCAAATTTAGCGCGCAAAGGAGGAAATCCGCGCAAAAAATTTGAAAGATTTGAATTTTTGGAAATTTTTTTTCCACGTTTGCGCACCGTGTCGCGCGGAGCGCGGCTCGGGAGCGCCGCAGGCGCGACCTACGTAATCCTCGCGGTCTCGCGCTTCTAACGGTGCCCCACGAGTGGGGCGCGGGCCAAAATTTACCCCCAAATTGAGCGCGCAAAGAAGAAAATGCGTGCAAAAAATTTGAAAGATTTGAAATTTATCAAACTCTTCTTGCCGATTTGCGCAGCGGGTCGCGCGGAGCGCGACCGTGGAGCGCCAAAGGCGCGACCCGTGGCTTAGTCGATGTCACCCGATACTGACGGTACCACACACTAAGGGTGTAAACCAAGATGTACCCCCGAATTGAGCGCGCAAAGATAAAAATGCGTGCAAAAATTATTTTAGATTTGAAATTATCGAATCATCTTGCAGACTCTCGCGCAGAGTATCGCGCGTAGAGCGAACGTGGAAAGCCGCCCCGGCGCTCGATTTTCTTCTTCGAGGTCGGCGACTTCGATAGGTACCCGACACGTAGGTAGACAAAGAAAATTTAACCCAGATATTTTAGTTCGAAGAGGAAAATTCGTTGCGAGTGTGTTTACAATTTTTTTCCGCCAGCCGATGGCACTTGCATCGCTCGCCACGGTCCGGTGTAATGGCCGAACGGTCCGAGCGGTGCGTACTAATAATCTGCAAGAAATGTGGAAGCTAAAGATATCCGACAAAAGTGTTTTGGCCAAAGTAGGAGACGTGTAAATTAATGGTAAACCAGAAGAAAGTGTGAATAGTGGGGGTTAATAGATTTGCAAATTTCGATGGGAAGTCTTCCTTAATTCTTAATCCACCCGGTGCAAATGTGTGGTTAGGTGTGCGAATGGCGTTAGGTACGAGAAAGCTAGACGGTTCTATCGTTTTTACGTCGTGTTTATTGTTTTAGGGGGCTAAACGGCTCGCTTCGATGTGCCACAATGGCCAACAAATCTTTACGGCCAAATAATGGGGTTCCACCGCAAGCTTATTATTGCAAGTTGCCATTGCGAGAGATTATACGATGGTGCGATTTAGTTTGGAAACACCACCCACCTGCCGGCCGTGTCTTTGGAAGTTTGCAGGCGGTCACGGTGAGAGCGGTTGTTCGATATTCGCCCACCCGATAAATAATTCTACTCTACATTTTAGGTGCAAGTCGAGTCGTTGCAGAGTGCGATACAGCGATGTTCTCTGATTACACATTTTATGACGTCCAGATGATCGAGGGAAGATTTAATAAAGGTTACGATTACAGTTTTACCTCCACCACGACCCAAACATTTTGTTATCGGTCGATGAAAACTACATTTCCAAATGTGTGTTTGATTGTCGAGTAATTACTTTACACGAAACAAAGTGGTATCGCCGCCGCCGCCGCCACGAGGGATCGAGACAAGTGCAAGTGCTAGATTACAAATGCCATCGTGGATATCCGACGACAATAACGATCCAACAAACCACCACCCAACCAATGACAAATTTGTGCAACTGAAATGGTTTTTCGTCGGTGTGAGTTCCAGCCGATGCCTTCGAAGGCGATTTATATAATTTTTGAAATTCCGTGTCGTCTATATAATTATATTCTGTATAATCTTTAGTATAATTTATTTCGAATATCGATCCGAGAGATTGCTCTAATTTTGTACATCGAGGGAGTATACACGTTACGGAATGGTTATTACGACAACTTTAATATTATGTAATTCTGTTTATTTATATTACTAAAATGTCCAATGCACTGTTCACCATCCGGTCCCGTACTACAAGAAATACGAAATTACCTTTTATCGTTGTTATCTACTATCGCATAATAATTATTATGTTAATTGTAATTCTTAATATTGCTTCGAGTATGTGTTATTACTGTATTGTTGGCTTGAATTGTTATTATCGTAAAAAAGAGGCGTTTGTCTAAAGAGTCAAAGGTAGCGATACTACTATTTTTTAACAAATAACGGTTTCGTTTTATGTAAAATTTACGCCCGCAGTGAAACGCGGTCTATGGAATTAAAACTTCTCGAGAGCCCAACATATATTATTTTTTATTTATTATTATTATTATTAAACGATATCGATTAAGACATTTCTGCAAGCAATCCTTCTTCTCGAGAAGAAAAGGTGTATAAGCAGATAAATAATTGTTGCAATAAAAATGTGTGGAAAAGTAAAGCGATGTATATTATTCATAATCTGCTGATATGAAAAACATAAAAACAATTTTTACTATAATAATGTACGACTGCCTTTTTGGACAACTACGGAGTTCAAACTAAT
This sequence comes from Cantharis rufa, assembly GCA_947369205.1. Taxonomy (NCBI): domain Eukaryota; kingdom Metazoa; phylum Arthropoda; class Insecta; order Coleoptera; family Cantharidae; genus Cantharis; species Cantharis rufa. The sequence goes on along the minus strand of OX376305.1, from coordinate 27,764,784 downwards.
ACAGAATATCTCTGACTTTTTATATAAATCGGTTTTGTAGGGAATATTCAAAGCTCAAAAGAATTACATGCAACGGTAGGTATTATCTGTGAAAATTATTTATTTATTTTTTTTCTAATGACGATTCTCTTTGGTGGTGTACTAAAAATTATAAACTTTTCACAAGTTTTTACGACAACCTTTGCGACGCCAATAATATTACTTTTACCCTCTATGTTCCAATCGAATATAATATGGAAATAAGATAACGTTTGTTCGATAATTCGAAAGTTTCGCACATCTTCGAAGCCAAATTTCTTCCTAAAGGAGATATATATTTATAAAATATTTTCGATCCAAAATGCTTTTACGTGTCGGGCCGATCTGTTTCCGCCATTTAATTTGTAGATTTATGAAAATTTTTTTGCCCAAAAATCAATGAAATTTTTTTGAAAATTTCCTTTGCGTTTTATGGCTCTGCCGAATAAGTTAGGATAAAAATGTAGAATATCGATTTTGTAGAGACCCGCCCCGTGATTATCCGAAGCCGCTTTGAAATTAAAAATCGGGCCAGAAATGAGACGGCCAGGACCGAAATAAGAAAATTTCAAATTTCGACATTCTTGCGCCGATGGCGCGTAAACCGTGCAGATTTTAGAAAATGTTTTGCGTCCATCGGTTAGCCCTTGCGGACCGCTTTAATTTTGTTTATTACGAATTTTTTTAAAAACGGCTCCTTACGCCGGCCAAACGACGAAATGTACAAACTCGAAAATTTCCATCTCAAATCTCTGCTCTTTTTGCCCTAAATCAAAATTGCCACTTTTAGGCCGAACCGGACCTTTTTATGAAAAATGTCAAATCCACTTTTCTTTTTCTTTTCGCGAATTTAGTCGATGTGAAAATTAAAAATTGGAAATTTTTAAAATTCAACAAAATTCGTTTGGTCCAAAATCGGCAGGGCGCTTTCGAAAATACTTTACGCTTTTTGATAATTGTCGACAAAGTTGTGCACAATTGTCGACTTTATGTGCGAAGTTAAAAAAATTATCATTAAGCCCCTTCCATTGAATTGGGACCTAAAGACATGCAAAAATTTGATAAATTTTTGAAATTGTAATTTTTTGAAGCAAAATTTCTAACCAAAAACGAAATAAATTTACGAACAATTTTCGATCCAAAATGCTGCCACGTATCGGGGCAATTCGTTTCCGTCGTTAAATTTGTAAATTTTCGCAAATTTTTTTGCCCCAAAAGAAACCAAGGGTAACCCCTTGGGAAATTTAAAAAAAAATTTCGTTTGCGTTTTATGGCTCTGCCGAATAAGTTAGGAGGAAAATGTAGAATATCGATTTTGTAGAGAACCGCCGTGCCTACCCGAAGCCGTTTTGAAATTAAAAATCGGGCCAGAAATGAGACGGCCAGGACCGAAATAAGAAAATTTCAAATTTCGAAATTCTTGCGCCGATGGCGCGTAAACTGTGCAGATTTTCGAAAATGTTTTGCGTCCATCGGGTAGCCCTTGCGGACCGCTTTAATTTTGTTCCTTACGAATTTTTTTAAAAACGGCTCCTTACGCCGGCCAAACGACGAAATGTCCAAACTCGAAAATTTCCATCTCAAATCTCTGCTCTTTTTGCCCTAAATCAAAAATGCCACTTTTAGGCCGAACCGGACCGTTTTTCGAAAAATGTCAAATCCACTTTTCTTTTTCTTTTTGCAAATATAGTCGACGTGAAAATTAAAAATTGGAAATTTTTAAAATTCAACAAAATTCGTTTGGTCCAAAATCGGCAGGGCGCTTTCGAAAATACTTTACGCTTTTTGATAATTGTCGACAAAGTTGTGCACAATTGTCGACTTTATGTGCGAAGTTAAAAAAATTATCATTAAGCCCCTTCCATTGAATTGGGACCTAAAGACATGCAAAAATTTGATAAATTTTTGAAATTGTAATTTTTTGAAGCAAAATTTCTAACCAAAAACGAAATAATTTTATAAAGAATTTTCGATTCAAAATGCTTTGACGTATCGAGTCGATCCGTTGCCGTCGTTAAATTTGTAAATTTTCGCAAATTTTTTTGCCCCAAAAGAAACCAAGGGTAACCCCTTGGGAAATTTAAAAAAAAATTTCGTTTGCGTTTGATGGCTCTGCCGAATAAGTTAGGAGGAAAATGTAGAATATCGATTTTGTAGAGAACCGCCGTGCCTACCCGAAGCCGTTTTGAAATTAAAAATCGGGCCACAAATGAGACGGCCAGGACCGAAATAAGAAAATTTCAAATTTCGACATTCTTGCGCCGATGGCGCGTAAACCGTGCAGATTTTCGAAAATGTTTTGCGTCCATCGGGTAGCCCTTGCGGACCGCTTTAATATTGTTCCTTACGAATTTTTTTAAAAACGGCTCCTTACGCCGGCCAAACGACGAAATGTCCAAACTCGAAAATTTCCATCTCAAATCTCTGCTCTTTTTGCCCTAAATCAAAAATGCCACTTTTAGGCCGAACCGGACCGTTTTTCGAAAAATGTCAAATCCACTTTTCTTTTTCTTTTTGCAAATATAGTCGACGTGAAAATTAAAAATTGGAAATTTTTAAAATTCAACAAAATTCGTTTGGTCCAAAATCGGCAGGGCGCTTTCGAAAATACTTTACGCTTTTTGATAATTGTCGACAACGTTGTGCACAATTGTCGACTTTATGTGCGAAGTTAAAAAAATTATCATTAAGCCCCTTCCATTGAATTGGGACCTAAAGACATGCAAAAATTTGATAAATTTTTGAAATTGTAATTTTTTGAAGCAAAATTTCTAACCAAAAACGAAATAATTTTATAAAGAATTTTCGATTCAAAATGCTTTGACGTATCGAGTCGATCCGTTGCCGTCGTTAAATTTGTAAATTTTCGCAAATGTTTTTGCCCCAAAAGAAACCAAGGGTAACCCCTTGGGAAATTTAAAAAAAAATTTCGTTTGCGTTTGATGGCTCTGCCGAATAAGTTAGGAGGAAAATGTAGAATATCGATTTTGTAGAGAACCGCCGTGCCTACCCGAAGCCGTTTTGAAATTAAAAATCGGGCCACAAATGAGACGGCCAGGACCGAAATAAGAAAATTTCAAATTTCGACATTCTTGCGCCGATGGCGCGTAAACCGTGCAGATTTTCGAAAATGTTTTGCGTCCATCGGGTAGCCCTTGCGGACCGCTTTAATTTTGTTTCTTACGAGTTTTTTTAAAAACGGCTCCTTACGCCGGCCAAACGACGAAATGTCCAAACTCGAAAATTTCCATCTCAAATCTCTGCTCTTTTTGCCCTAAATCAAAATTGCCACTTTTAGGCCGAACCGGACCTTTTTATGAAAAATGTCAAATCCACTTTTCTTTTTCTTTTCGCGAATTTAGTCGATGTGAAAATTAAAAATTGGAAATTTTTAAAATTCAACAAAATTCGTTTGGTCCAAAATCGGCAGGGCGCTTTCTAAAATACTTTACGCTTTTTGATAATTGTCGACAAAGTTGTGCACAATTGTCGACTTTATGTGCGAAGTTAAAAAAATTATCATTAAGCCCCTTCCATTGAATTGGGACCTAAAGACATGCAAAAATTTGATAAATTTTTGAAATTGTAAATTTTTGAAGCAAAATTTCTAACCAAAAACGAAATAATTTTATAAAGAATTTTCGATTCAAAATGCTGCCACGTATCGGGGCAATTCGTTTCCGTCGTTAAATTTGTAAATTTTCGCAAATTTTTTTGCCCCAAAAGAAACCAAGGGTAACCCCTTGGGAAATTTAAAAAAAAATTTCGTTTGCGTTTTATGGCTCTGCCGAATAAGTTAGGAGGAAAATGTAGAATATCGATTTTGTAGAGACCCGCCGTGCCTACCCGAAACCGTTTTGAAATTAAAACTCGGGCCACAAATGAGACGGCCAGGACCGAAATAAGAAAATTTCAAATTTCGACATTCTTGCGCCGATGGCGCGTAAACTGTGCAGATTTTCGAAAATGTTTTGCGTCCATCGGTTAGCCCTTGCGGACCGCTTTAATTTTGTTTCTTACGAGTTTTTTTAAAAACGGCTCCTTACGCCGGCCAAACGACGAAATGTCCAAACTCGAAAATTTTCGTTTCGAATCCCAGCCCGTTTTGCCCAAAACGAAAATTGTCGTTTTCCGGCCGAACCGGACGAATTTTCGAAAAATGTCAAATCGACTTTTCGCTTTCTTTTCGCGAATATAATCGAGATAAAAATTAAAACAATTGAAATTTCGAAATTTAAAATATTTTGCCGAAGAACCGTCTTCGGCAGCTGCCGAAAGCGTAGCTTGCGGCGTTTGAGGACACCTTTTGTAGTTTAGCGTGTTTATAATTATAGAACGGTACCCGCCGAATGGGGCGCTTGCAAAAATTTACCCCCCAATTGTATGCACAAAGGAGGAAATCCGCACGCCGAATGTGCGATTACATTTGACGTATTTCACTTTTCTTTTTTGTGTTCGCGCGTCGCGACACCGCAGAGCGCCGGAACGGCAATCTATAGCTTCTTCAAAGTCTTGCGCGTCGATAGGTACCCGACACGATGGGGGAGAAGGAAAATTTACCCCCCAATTGTGTGCGCAAAGAAAGAAATCGGTGGTAAATAATTTTTTTAGGGCTGCAAAATTTTCCTTAATTTCGAATTTTTACTCTACTCCTGCGTAAAGAGCGTCCTCCGAAGACGCAATAAAACCGTCTTTTCGCCAACTGCTATCAATTATATCCCTCTAAACGTGGAAACGGAAGAAATGCATTTGTTATATAATCGATTGGTAATATAGCTTAAAATTAGACAATTTTTAATAATGCAATCGTGGCACAAACGCTTTTGACGTGCACGTGCAATCAGGCGGCGCCCAGTTGCGGTTAGTAATTGGATGGGTGACCGATTTCCTTTTTTGGACCGATCCGAACTTTTTTTTTCACTTTTTCGACTTAAATTTTACTCCGGCATGGAGGGTGGAAAGCTGGGAACATTTTGCGCTCTTTTTGCAAAAATTACCGTTTCAAAATTAAGAACTAACGAGTTTTTACAATTAAGGGAAAGCCATTTGACCGGGAAACGGGCCTAGCTTTTCAAAAGAACTCGACGATGTTTGACGCAATTGCCGAAGAAGATATCCCAGATGGTCGACAAGAAGCGTCGAGTCGAAAATTTTAACCGCCGCTCTCCTCCTCGAGGCGGGTCGTTATTTGAAGGTAAAAATGGGGTACATTTTTAAAAATTTAAATCTTCGAAGCGAAATTTCGACCCAAAGACGAAATAAATTTACGAAAAATTTTCGATCCAAAAAGCTGCCACGTATCGGGGCAATTCGTTTCCGTCGTTAAATTTGTAAATTTTCGAAAATTTTTTTGCCCAAAAATCAACAAAATTTTTGCTTTGAAAATATTTTTGAAAATTTCGTTTTAAGGCTTTACCGAATAAGTTAGGAAAAAACTATAGTACTTCGATTTTGTGGCGAATGTGACTTTTCTCACTTTCATTTCGCCAATATATTCGAAGAAAAAATAAAAACAGTTGAATTTTCAGAAAATTAACAAAAGTTACCGAGGAATTCGAGCGCTGTTTTATTTGTTGTGTTTGACAACTCAACCTGAGCGAGGATGACGCGCACGATCCCGTCTTCTAGAAGTGTCAAGTCGAAATTTTTAACTCTTCTTTAGAGTGGGGTCTTAATTAAATATAATATGAAGATATATTTCTGGAAGTTGGAGCTTTCGGAGTGAAATTTCTGTCTAAAGACAAAACAAATTTATAAATTTGATTCAGCTCAACTGTAGCTCACTGTAACAAAAATCCAGTTAGCCCAGTTTATTCGCCTTAAAAAAGTGTCTGAAGAAGGTATAAATATTGTTTCTATAACTTGATAAACAACCGAGATATCGACATTTAACGAAAAGTAAAAAAACTGAACTTTTGGCCATAACTCGAAAACGAAAAAAGATATCAAATTCCGGTTTTCGTCATTAAACTTTTTTCAAAAAAAGAGATATTGATGCGCCATCCATTTTTCCATATCTATTATATTAACCGAATTTCAAATAAGAACATTCGAATTTGAACTGCACCCTGTACATTACAATTTGGGTTTATATTAGCCGATTAAACGTTGATAAAATTTAAAATGTAATAAATGGAAAACCCGTGGATAAAATCAACGTGACACGCCGCTGCGACCAAATACATTGCATAACCTTAAACTACTTCCTGTCACTTTGACGTAACACAATACCAACATATCAAATATTATAATAATATTTTATATTAACCCCAAAAACATTTTGACGGTAATAAATGGTAAACCCGCGGATAAAATAAATGTGTAACGCCACTGAGACCGAATATATATAAATTTCATAACCTTAAAATATCTTCTGTCAGTTTGATGCAATGATACCAACACATTTTATATTATTAACAGCAATCGATGCGGTGTTGTCACGATCAAACTTTCAAAAAAAAAAACAATAATAATTATACTAGATTCGACGAATTAAACAACAAAAAAAGACTTTCAAAATTACCATAAGTAATTTTACTATTGTACATAAAAAGCATTTGATTTAATAATTAGTGGTTTTTGTTGAGTTTTAAGTCCCTATTATATTCTAACAATATATTATTATTAATATACTATTTGATTAAAATTAAAGAAGCAAGCAATATTCATATGAGCGGTAAAACAATAAATGTTAAAAGAAAAATCCTTAATTTTCATAGAGGAATATAAACACATTATTAACTTAATGAAAACTATGTCATCAAGATATTTCGGTTAAATAAATTAAGTATTTATTTCTAATTTGTTCAATATTTAAAAATTTTATTTACGCTGCCTAAACTGTCAATTGTTTACATGTTCTCCAAGCATTAATAATATCTTAATGAAATAATTTGTCATTGCAATAAAAAAAAGGTAAATTTAAAAGTGAAATTTTAATTTTAATGTATTAATAGTGGACTATATTTCATTTGTGGTCTTGAGAATGAGTCACAATTACAAAGACTCGAATAGTTGAACAATTAGAATTGTTATTATATATTATAGCCCTAAAACAAAATCTTCTATTTAGTCAAAGACGGGAAACTGGATATCGTTAACCAACTGGGCATAAAGATAGAAAATTCAAAGACATTGACTATAAAAACGATTACTAAAGAAGAAATAATAGAAATAGTAAAAACATTTAAAAATAAACACATGCCTCAGACATGGGTCTGTTATGTAGGTTAGCGTTAGTTTATGTTATTTTTTAGCAAGGTGGCTCATAAAAGAGAGATCTGTGCGCAAAACGAGTTCTGGCCGCAGACATGGATCTGTTATGTAGGTTAGTGTTAGTTTATGTTATTTTTTAGCGAGATGGCTCATAAAAGAGAGATCTGTGCGAAAAACGAGTTCTGGCCTCAGACATGGGTCTGTTATGTAGGTTAGTGTTAGTTTATGTTATTTTTTAGCAAGGTGGCTCACAAAAGAGAGATCTGTACGAAAAAAGAGTTCTGGCCGCAGACATGGGTCTGTTATGTAGGTTAGTGTTAGTTTATGTTATTTTTTAGCGAGCTGGCTCATAAAAGAGAGATCTGTGCGCAAAACGAGTTCTGGCCGCAGACATGGATCTGTTATGTAGGTTAGTGTTAGTTTATGTTATTTTTTAGCGAGATGGCTCATAAAAGAGAGATCTGTGCGAAAAACGAGTTCTGGCCTCAGACATGGGTCTGTTATGTAGGTTAGTGTTAGTTTATGTTATTTTTTAGCAAGGTGGCTCACAAAGGAGAGATCGGTACGAAAAAAGTGTTCTGGCCGCAGAGATGGGTCTGTTATGTAGGTTAGTGTTAGTTTATGTTATTTTTTAGCGAGCTGGCTCATAAAAGAGAGATCTGTGCGCAAAACGAGTTCTGGCCGCAGACATGGATCTGTTATGTAGGTTAGTGTTAGTTTATGTTATTTTTTAGCGAGATGGGTCATAAAAGAGAGATCTGTGCGAAAAACGAGTTCTGGCCGCAGACATGGATCTGTTATGTAGGTTAGTGTTTGTTTATGTTATTTTTTAGCAAGGTGGCTCACAAAAGAGAAATCTGTGCGAAAAACGAGTTCTGGCCGCAGACATGGATCTGTTATGTAGGTTAGTGTTAGTTTATGTTATTTTTTAGCGAGATGGCTCATAAAAGAGAGATCTGTGCGAAAGACGAGTTCTGGCCGCAGACATTGATCTGTTATGTAGGTTAGTGTTTGTTTATGTTATTTTTTAGCAAGGTGGCTCACAAAAGAGAGATCTGTGCGAAAAACGAGTTCTGGCCGCAGACATGGATCTGTTATGTAGGTTAGTGTTAGTTTATGTTATTTTTTAGCGAGATGGCTCATAAAAGAGAGATCTGTGCGAAAAACGAGTTCTGGCCGCAGACATTGATCTGTTATGTAGGTTAGTGTTAGTTTATGTTATTTTTTAGCGAGATGGCTCCTAAAAGAGAGATCTGTGCGAAAAACGACTTCTGGCCGCACATATGGGTCTGTTATGTAGGTTAGTGTTAGTTTATGTTATTTTTTAGCGAGATGGCTCATAAAAGAGAGATCTGTGCGAAAAACGAGTTCTGGCCTCAGACATGGATCTGTTTTGTAGGTTAGTGTTAGTTTATGTTATTTTTTAGCGAGATGGCTCATAAAAGAGAGATCTGTGCGAAAAACGAGTTCTGGCCGCAGACATGGATCTGTTATGTAGGTTAGTGTTAGTGTATGTTATTTTTTAGCAAGGTGGCTCACAAAGGAGAGATCTGTGCGAAAAACGAGTTCTGGCCGCAGACATGGGTCTGTTGTGTAGGTTAGTGTTAGTTTATGTTATTTTTTAGCAAGGTGGCTCACTAAAGAGAGATCTGTACGAAAAAAGAGTTCTGGCTTCAGACATGGGTCTGTTATGTAGGTTAGTGTTAGTATATGTTATTTTTTAGCGAGATGGCTCATAAAAGAGAGATCTGTGCGAAAAACGAGTTCTGGCCGCAGACATGGATCTGTTATGTAGGTTAGTGTTAGTTTATGTTATTTTATAGCAAGGTGGCTCACAAAAGAGAGATCTGTGCGAAAAACGAGTTCTGGCCGCAGACATGGGTCTGTTGTGTAGGTTAGTGTTAGTTTATGTTATTTTTTAGCGAGATGGCTCATAAATTAGAGATCTGCGCGACAGATGTGTTCTGGCCTCAGACATGGGTCTGTTTTGTAGGTTAGTGTTAGTTTATGTTATTTTTTAGCAAGGTGGCTCACAAAAGAGAGATCTGTGCGAAAAACGAGTTCTGGCCGCAGACATGGGTCTGTTGTGTAGGTTAGTGTTAGTTTATGTTATTTTTTAGCGAGATGGCTCATAAATTAGAGATCTGCGCGACAGATGTGTTCTGGCCTCAGACATGGGTCTGTTTTGTAGGTTAGTGTTAGTTTATGTTCTTTTTTAGCAAGGTGGCTCACAAAAGAGAGATCTGTACGAAAAACGAGTTCTGGCCGCAGACATGGGTCTGTTATGCAGGTTAGTGTTAGTTTATGTTATTTTTTAGCGAGATGCCTCATAAAAGAGAGATCTGTGCGAAAAACGAATTCTGGCCGCAGACATGGGTCTGTTATGTAGGTTAGTGTTAGTTTCTGTTATTTCTTAGCAAGATGGCTCACAAAAGAGAGAGCTGTACGAAAAAAGAGTTCTGGTCGCAGACATAGGTCTGTTATGTAGGTTAGTGTTAGTTTATGTTATATTTTAGCGAGATGGCTCATAAAAGAGAGATCTGTGCGAAAATCGAGTTCTGGCCGCACACATGGATCTGTTATGTAGGTTAGTGTTAGTTTATGTTATTTTTTAGCGAGATGGCTCATAAAAGAGAGATCTGTGCGAAAAACAAGTTCTGGCAGCAGACATGGGTCTGTTATGTAGGTTAGTGTTAGTTTATGTTATTTTTTAGCGAGCTGGCTCATAAAAGAGAGATCTGTGCGAAAAACGAGTTCTGGCAGCAGACATGGGTCTGTTATGTAGGTTAGTGTTAGTTTATGTTATTTTTTAGCAAGGTGGCTCACAAAAGAGAGATCGGTACGAAAAAAGTGTTCTGGCCGCAGACATGGGTCTGTTATGTAGGTTAGTGTTAGTTTATGTTATTTTTAGCAAGGTGGATCACTAAAGAGAGATCTGTACGAAAAAAGAGTTCTGGCCGCAGACATGGATCTGTTATGTAGGTTAGTGTTAGTTTATGTTATTTTTTAGCGAGATGGCTCATAAAAGAGAGATCTGTGCGAAAAACGAGTTCTGGCAGCAGACATGGGTCTGTTATGTAGGTTAGTGTTAGTTTATGTTATTTTTTAGCGAGCTGGCTCATAAAAGGGAGATCTGTGCGAAAAACGAGTTCTGGCAGCAGACATGGGTATGTTATGTAGGTTAGTGTTAGTTTTCGTTACTTTTTAGCAAGGTGGCTTACAAAAGAGAGATCTGTCCGAAAAACGAGTTCTGGCCGCAGACATGGATCTGTTATGTAGGTTAGTGTTAGTTTATGTTATTTTTTAGCAAGGTGGCTCACAAAAGAGAGATCTGTACGACAAAAGAGTTCTGGCCGCAGACATGGGTCTGTTATGTAGGTTAGTGTTAGTTTATGTTATTTTTTAGCGAGCTGGCTCATAAAAGAGAGATCTGTGCGAAAAACGAGTTCTGGCAGCAGACATGGGTCTGTTATGTAGGTTAGTGTTAGCTTATGTTACTTTTTAGCAAGGTGGCTTACAAAAGAGAGATCTGTACGAAAAAAGAGTTCTGGCCGCAGACATGGGTCTGTTATGTAGGTTAGTGTTAGTTTATGTTATTTTTTAGTGAGATGGCTCATAAAAGAGAGATATGTGCGAAAAACGACTTCTGGCCTCAGAAATGGGTCTGTTATGTAGGTTAGTGTTAGTTTATGTTATTTTTTAGCGAGCTGGCTCATAAAAGAGAGATCTATGCGAAAAACGAGTTCTGGCTGCAGACATGGATCTGTTATGTAGGTTAGTATTAGTTTATGTTATTTTTTAGCGAGCTGGCTCATAAAAGAGAGATCTATGCGAAAAACGAGTTCTGGCCTCAGACATGGGTCTGTTATGTAGGTTAGTGTTAGTTTATGTTATTTTTTAGCAAGGTGGCTCACAAAAGAGAGATCTGTACGAAAAAAGTGTTCTGGCCTCAGACATGGGTCTGTTATGTAGGTTAGTGTTAGTTTATGTTCTTTTTTAGCAAGGTGGCTCACAAAAGAGAGATCTGTACGAAAAACGAGTTCTGGCCGCAGACATGTGTCTGTTATGTAGGTTAGTGTTAGTTTATGTTATTTTTTAGCGAGATGCCTCATAAAAGAGAGATCTGTGCGAAAAACGAATTCTGGCTGCAGACATGGGACTGTTACGTAGGTTAGTGTTAGTTATGTTATTTTTTAGCGAGATGGCTTATAATAGAGAGATCTGTGCGAAAAACGAGTTCTGGCCTCAGACATGGGTCTGTTATGTAGGTTAGTGTTAGTTTATGTTATTTTTTAGCGAGATGCCTCATAAAAGAGAGATCTGTGCGAAAAACGAATTCTGGCCTCAGACATGGGTGTGTTATGTAGGTTCGTGTTAATTTATGTTATTTTTTAGCAAGGTGGCTCACAAAAGAGAGATCGGTACGAAAAAAGTGTTTTGGCCGCAGATGGGTCTGTTATGTAGGTTAGTGTTAGTTTATGTTATTGTTTAGCGAGATGGCTCCTAAAAGAGAGATCTGTGCGAAAAACGAGTTCTGGCCGCACACATGGGTCTGTTATGTAGGTTAGTGTTAGTTTATGTTATTTTTTAGCAAGATGGCTCATAAAAGAGAGATCTGTGCGAAAAACGAGTTCTGGCCTCAGACATGGGTCTATTATGTAGGTTAGTGTTAGTTTATGTTATTTTTTAGCGACTTGGCTCATAAAAGAGAGATCTGTGCGCAAAACGAGTTCTGACCGCAGACATGGATCTGTTGTGTAGGTTAGTGTTAGTTTATGTTATTTTTTAGCAAGGTGGCTCATAAAAAAGAGACCTATGCGAATAGCGAGTTCTGGCCGCAGACATGGGTCTGTTATGTAGGTTAGTGTTATTTTATGTTATTTTTTAGCGAGATAGCTCATAAAAGAAAGAGCTGTACGAAAAAAGAGTTCTGGCCGCAGACATGGGTCCGTTATGTAGTTTAGTGTTAGTTTATGTCAGTTTTTTTAGCGAGATGGCTCATAAAAAAGAGATCTGTGCGATGTGACCGGCAGATGTGGGTCTGTTATGTAGTCGATGTTATGGGTCGATGTATACTCAACATTTAACATTTAGCATTTAACATTTATGATTTATCACTTGCATTTAACATATAAGAGTCCAGATACATGCTCAGCTTATTTAACCTTTAAGAAGTTGACAGATTTTTAACATTTGACATGAATAAATTAGTATTGTGAATATTTTTTATTTAAAAATGTACAATACTTCGTTTAATATTTTCTTTTAATTAGTAAGACGACATGTTTCGAATATAGTGTAATGATATTTCTAACCAGCAGCCGATATTTTTGGACGAGCTTTGTCTTCTTGGTAGTTTTGATTCGGTTGGAGTCACTAATCGATTTGCACCGCGATTCAAAGACTTGTTTTCATGTCGGCAAGTCGGTTTTTAATTATTTAATGCCAATAACAAACAACGACTCAAAATTGTTACACATTATACTACTTTTAACACAAATATTATTGTTTACTGTGATGAACTAAAGGTGTTGTGAAATAGTGACAAATCTTGCGAACGTGAACCTAAAATTAAGTGTGTTAAGAAGAAATTTGATGCATACTGTATAATTTGAACTTACGAGGGAATTTGTTGTTATAAGGTTGGAAGAAGGTTCGTTGAGCGTAGGACGTTGTTCCGAGTGCACGTAAAAATCAGTGCGTTACCAATTTTTGTGATTTGATAATTCGCGTTAATTTTGCCAAACGATAAACTGATTAAGTCAGGAAGCATATCCTGATTGTTGATAGTGCGATTGTATAAGAAATTATTGCTTGCGTTTTGTTTCAAGCTGAAATAAACAGAAAATTAAATTTGGTATTTTCAAGATAAAAAATTTTAGTAACGCTACCCGACCGCCATTTGCATTTATGCGAAATATTAGAATTATTAAACAAAAATTTACTTACCTCAAATGAAAATTGGATGGAATTTGTATGGAATAAAAGAATACACGTGTGTAATTAAGGCGATAATCGAAGAAATTTCACAAGAACAAAACTATCCGATCAACTCCGATAAGCAAATTTCAGTAGCAGAAACACCTGTTGCATCCAGCGTGGTACGGAACCAAATGACTAAGGACAACGAGGAAAGCAGTGGACCTCAAACGTTAATCAAGCTAAGAATTATTGTTTATTTGAACTATTTTATTTCTCAGAATTTTTATAATTTTCATAATTTTTTTACTAACATAATTACATTAACAGCTAAATTTGGTAAATGAATTTAGAAGTCATATTTGGAATTAAAGTAAATGTAATTCATTTATCAAGTCTTGCTACACGTTCACACTTAGAGTCAGGAAACGAATTTATAAGTTTCAAGTTATTGGTAATAAATAAAACTTATTTTGCGTTCATATCAAGAATTTTGTTTTTCTGGAAACATACGATTCGTGGGTTTCAAATTGAACTCGCTCCTGAGAGTCAAGTATCTCCGAAATTATCTGAGCTAGCTGGAGAAAAAGGTAAGAGTGTGTAGAGCTTTGAAACTTTACATTACAATAGATATTCATCATCAGGAAGTCAAAATTAAAATATTATTTGAAAATTATTATTATAAATTTGAAAATTGTTTTTTAAAGTTGACGTTAGATGGTGTGTTGATTTAATAAATATAAAATAAAAACGACCATTAGTTTGTTATTTGTAACATGTCGTCTTACTAATTAAAAGAAAATATTAATCGAAGTATTGTACATTTTTAAATAAAATATAAATTAACTTCGATAGACAAATCATAATTAAGTATTGTGAATGTTTTTATGTTTTCTGTGATTTTTGTTTTGCGATTTTTAGTTTAGTTTGGGCTATATGAAAAGTAAAAGATATTTCTGTGTTCACGAATTACTAATATTTGCTACCGCTAACTCCATAATTATCTTCAAAGTAAACAATAATTTGCGCGCGCCGTTTAATCTTGCGCAGTGTGAGCAAAATTTCTTAAATGTTGAATGTTAGATGAAAGTTGGTCATCTCTTAAATGATCTTAAATGTTAAATGTTAAATGCTAAATGTTAAATGTTGAGTATAAATCGACCATTAGTTTGTTATTTTTTAACGAGACGGCTTATAAAAGAGAAATTTGGTTAACAAAAGTGTCCGTAAACGATAGTCTAATTTGCGAATTGTATCTAATATAAACATATTTTTGTTATTTTTATAATTTTTATTATTTTTATATAAACATATTATAATTATTATTATATTTCTAACCGTAATATATGAAATTGAAATAATATAAAATTACCGATAAAATCTATTAAATTGCTCAATTCGAAAACCGTTGTAATCACGACGATATTTTAAATTAATTTAAAATTAGAAACAACAACTTTAGAACAACCTTAGCAACAAACAAAAAATCATTAACAGCACCACAGCGTTCGACAAAATTAAGTGATATTCATTTTTAAGAAAAAATTTATTGAAAAATTAAATAAACCAAAGATGAGAGTGTTTTTTTTAATAAATAAATATAAATAATTAAAATACTTTTTCACGAAACATGTATTATTTCCAATAATTATTAAATCATTACATTCATTTACCAACAATTATTTTTATTAAACTTATAATTTTTACCTTTTTATTAAGTCATTCTTTATTTATCTATTAAATCAATCTTTAAGCACACTTTTGTGGACAATAAAGCTCAACTATAAATAACACGATCACGAACAAGACAAAAAATCAAATCAATGAAAATCGACACACAAAAAGATATGTAACAGTTAAAACAGAATATACTTAAGAAATAACTTGATGTTTTTTTATTTTTAGAACTTAAAATTGTTTTTATTCTAAATTATTTTTCTATATTACGCTTATTTCCGATATGCTCTTTATCTATAAAAATGTATTATTTAATCCATTATTTTTTAATAATTTACAGAACCATCGATATCTCACCAAACAATTATTATTAATTCAAATTATTTCATATAATTAGAATCTTTCCGAAAACATCACGAATATATCATATATTTTCAGTCACAGTTCCGTTACTAACTAACTCCGTAAACTAACGACTCCGCGTTATCCGCGACGTCACGAATAAACCGCGACCTATCCGATCAAAGTTACAATCTCGGCAGCCGACACGCAAAGGTCAGAAATAACCGTTTTGTTCTTAAAGCCTTTTAATAAACCGTCCGAAATAAACTGCGGGCTATCCGATCACAGTTACAATCTCGACCGCCGACTCGCAAAGGTCAGGAATAACCGTTTTGTTCTCAAAGCCTTTTTAATAAGCCGTCCGGAATAAACCGCGGGCTATCCGATCACAGTTACAATCTCGACCGCCGACACGCAAAGGTCAAGAATAACCGTTTTGTTCTTCATGCCTTATAATAAACCGTTCGGAATAAACCACGGACTACCTTATCAAAATTACAATTTCGACCGCCGACTCGCAAAGGTCAGAAATAACTGTTTTGTTCTCAAAGCCTTTTAATAAGCCGTCCGGAATAAACCGCGGGCTATCCGATCACACTTACAATCTCGACCGCCGACTCGCAAAGGTCAGGAATAACCGTTTTGTTCTTCATGCCTTATAATAAACCGTTCGGTATAAACCACGGGCTACCCTATCAAAATTACAATCTCGACCGCCGACTCGCAAAGGTCAGGAACAACCGTTTTGTTCTTCAAGCCTTTTAATAAGCCGTCCGGAATAAACCGCGGGCTATCCGATCACAGTTACAATCTCGACCGCCGACTCGCAAAGGTCAGGAACAACCGTTTTGTTCTTCAAGCCTTTTAATAAGACGTCAGGAATAAACCGCCGGCTCGCAGAGGTCAGGAATAAATATTATTCTTCAAGCCTTTTATTAATCGTCGGGAAAAATCCTTATATACTAAACGCGGAGCGGCCATCTTTTTTTTTTTTACTACTTTTTGGGATTTGTGCCTCGAACGGAGCGGCGAAGCCGCGACGAATTTTTATAGTTCGACAAAGAAATATTGTCCGCTCGGGATAGGGGGGTCGAATCTTTCGACGGCGCGCGCGTTAGCGCGCAAAAAATTCACGAAAATCGTCTAAAAAAGGGACCTCTCCGTCGTTCGTATGGCCGGCTTTGTTCAATTTTTAAGCGATTTTCGAGAAGAAACGTTCCTTTTTTTAATCGTACCATGTCGCATCTCTTTTCGATACACGTTAAACGGGTTAGACGGAATGCGAGTCGCGTCGGAACTAAATTCCAAAAAATTACGAAATTATTGACGTTTTGACGTTTGAGAGTTTTTTTTGAAAAATTTCAATTTTACGCTCGGCGTTGCGCGGAGCGCGACGAGGGAGCGCCGCAGGCGCGACCCACGTCTTCCTCGCAGTCTCGCGCTTCCGACGGTGCCCCACGAGCGGGGCGCCGGCCAAAATTTACCCCCAAATTTAGCGCGCAAAGGAGGAAATCCGCGCAAAAAATTTGAAAGATTTGAATTTTTGGAAATTTTTTTTCCACGTTCGCGCACCGTGTCGCGCGGAGCGCGGCCCGGGAGCGCCGCAGGCGCGACCTACGTAATCCTCGCGGTCTCGCGCTTCTAACGGTGCCCCACGAGTGGGGCGCGGGCCAAAATTTACCCCCAAATTGAGCGCGCAAAGAAGGAAATCCGCGCAAAAAATTTGAAAGATTTAAAATTTATCAAACTCTTCTTGCGGATTTGCGCAGCGGGTCGCGCAGAGCGCGACCGTGGAGCGCCGAAGGCGCGACCCGTGGCTTAGTCGATGTCACCCGATACCGACGGTACCACACACTAAGGGTGTAAACCAAAATGTACCCCCGAATTGAGCGCGCAAAGATAGAAATGCGTGCAAAAATTTTTTTTAGATTTGAAATTATCGAATCATCTTGCAGACTCTCGCGCAGAGTATCGCGCGTAGAGCGAACGTGGAAAGCCGCCCCGGCGCTCGACTTTCTTCTTCGAGGTCGGCGACTTCGATAGGTACCCGACACGTAGGTAGACAAAGAAAATTTAACCCAGATATTTTAGTTCGAAGAGGAAAATTCGTTGCGAGTGTGTTTACAATTTTTTTCCGCCAGCCGATGGCAGTTGCATCGCTCGCCACGGTCCGAGGAATGGCCGAACGGTCCGAGCGGTGCGTACTATAATCTGCAAGAAATGTGGAAGCTAAAGATATCCGACAAAAGTGTTTTGGCCAAAGTAGGAGACGTGTAAATTAATGGTAAACCAGAAGAAAGTGTGAATAGTGGCGTTTAATAGATTTGCAAATTTCGATGGGAAGTCTTCCTTAATTCTTAATCCACCCGGTGCAAATGTGTGGTTAGGTGTGCGAATGGCGTTAGGTACGAGAAAGCTAGACGGTTCTATCGTTTTTACGTCGTGTTTATTGTTTTAGGGGGCTAAACGGCTCGCTTCGATGTGCCACAATGGCCAACAAATCTTTACGGCCAAATAATGGGGTTCCACCGCAAGCTTATTATTGCAAGTTGCCATTGCGAGAGATTATACGATGGTGCGATTTAGTTTGGAAACACCACCCACCTGCCGGCCGTGTCTTTGGAAGTTTGCAGGCGGTCACGGTGAGAGCGGTTGTTCGATATTCGCCCACCCGATAAATAATTCTACTCTACATTTTAGGTACAAGTCGAGTCGTTGCAGAGTGCGATACAGCGATGTTCTCTGATTACACATTTTATGACGTCCAGATGATCGAGGGAAGATTTAATAAAGGTTACGATTACAGTTTTACCTTCACCACGACACAAACATTTTGTTATCGGTCGATGAAAACTACATTTCCAAATGTGTGTTTGATTGTCGAGTAATTACTTTACACGAAACAAAGTGGTATCGCCGCCGCCGCCGCCACGGGGGATCGAGACGAGTGCAAGTGCTAGATTACAAATGCCATCGTGGATGTCCGACGACAATAACGATCCAACAAACCACCACCCAACCAATGACAAATTCGTGCAACTGAAATGGTTTTTCGTCGGTGTGAGTTCCAGCCGATGCCTTCGAAGGCGATTTATATAATTTTTGAAATTCCGTGTCGTCTATATAATTATATTCTGTATAATCTTTAGTATAATTTATTTCGAATATCGATCCGAGAGATTGCTCTAATTTTGTACATCGAGGGAGTATACACGTTACGGAATGGTTATTATGACAAACCTCGAGAAGTTCGAGAGGATATTTCTCGAATGAATTTTTACGTCAACTTTAATATTATGTAATTCTGTTTATTTATATTACTAAAATGTCCAATGCACTGTTCACCATCCGGTCCCGAACTACAAGAAATACGAAATTATCTTTTATCTTTGTTATCTACTATGGCATAATTATAATGTTAATTGTAATTCTTAATATTGCTTCGAGTATGTGTTTACATTGTTACTGTATTGTTGGCTTGAATTGTTATTGTCATAAAAGAGGCGTTTGTCTAAAGAGTCAAAGGTAGCGATACTACTATTTTTTAACAAATAACTGTTTCGTTTTGTGTAAAATTTACGCCCGCAGTGAAACGCGGTCTATGGAATTAAAACTTCTCGAGAGCCGAACATATATTATTTTTTATGTATTATTATTATTATTAAACGATATCGATTGAGACATTTCTGCAAGCAATCCTTCTTCTCGAGAAGAAGAGGTGTATAAGCAGATAAATAATTGTTGCAATAAAAATGTGTGGAAAAGTAAAGCGATGTATATTATTCATAATCTGCTGATATGAAAAACATAAAAACAATTTTTACTATAATAATGTACGACTGCCTTTTTGGACAACTACGGAGTTCAAACTAATACAGAATGTCTCTGACTTTTTATATAAATCGGTTTTGTAGGGAATATTCAAAGCTCAAAAGAATTACTTAAGTGTACTTAAAATTATAAACTTTTCACAAGTTTTTACGACAACCTTTGCGACGCCAATAATATTACTTTTACCCTCTATGTTCCAATCGAATATAATATGGAAATAAGATAACGTTTGTTCGATAATTCGAAAGTTTCACACATCTTCGAAGCCAAATTTCTTCCTAAAGGAGATATATATTTATAAAATATTTTCGATCCAAAATGCTTTTACGTGTCGGGCCGATCTGGTTCCGCCATTTAATTTGTAAATTTATGAATATTTTTTTGCCCAAAAATCAATGAAATTTTTTTGAAAATTTCCTTTGCGTTTTATGGCTCTGCCGAATAAGTTAGGATAAAAATGTAGAATATCGATTTTGTAGAGACCCGCCCCGTGATTATCCGAAGCCGCTTTGAAATTAAAAATCGGGCCAGAAATGAGACGGCCAGGACCGAAATAAGAAAATTTCAAATTTTGACATTCTTGCGCCGATGGCGCGTAAACCGTGCAGATTTTCGAAAATGTTTTTCGTCCATCGGTTAGCCCTTGCGGACCGCTTTAATTTGGTTTCTTACGAATTTTCTTAAAAAGGGCTCCTTACGCCGGCCAAACGACGAAATGTCCAAACTTGAAAATTTCCATCTCAAATCTCTGCTCTTTTTGCCCTAAATCAAAATTGCCATTTTTAGGCCGAACCGGACCTTTTTATGAAAAATGTCAAATCCACTTTTCATTTTCTTTTCGCGAATTTAGTCGATGTGAAAATTATAAATTGGAAATTTTTAAAATTCAACAAAATTCGTTTGGTCCAAAATCGGCAGGGCGCTTTCGAAAATACTTTGCGCTTTTTGATAATTGTCGACAAAGTTGTGCACAATTGTCGACTCTATGTGCGAAGTTAAAAAAATTATCATTAAGCCCCTTCCATTGAATTGGGACCTAAAGACATGCAAAAATTTGATAAATTTTTGAAATTGTAATTTTTTGAAGCAAAATATCTAACCAAAAACGAAATAATTTTATAAAGAATTTTCGATTCAAAATGCTTTGACGTATCGAGTCGATCCGTTGCCGTCGTTATATTTGTAAATTTTTGCAAATTTTTTTGCCCCAAAAGGAGCGAAGGTTACCCCCTATGAAAATTTTTTTAAAAATTTCGTTTGCGTTTTATGGCTCTGCCGAATAAGTTAGGAGGAAAATGTAGAATATCGATTTTGTAGAGACCCGCCGTGCCTACCCGACGCCGCTTTGAAATTAAAAATCGGGCCAGAAATGAGACGGCCAGGACCGAAATAAGAAAATTTCAAATTTCGACATTCTTGCGCCGATGGCACGTAAACCGTGCAGATTTTCGAAAATGTTTTGCGTCCATCGGTTAGCCCTTGCGGACCGCTTTAATTTTGTTTATTACGAATTTTTTTAAAAACGGCTCCTTACGCCGGCCAAACGACGAAATGGCTAAACTCGAAAATTTCCATCTCAAATCTCTGCTCCTTTTGCCCTAAATCAAAAATGCCACTTTTAGGCCGAACCGGACCGTTTTTCGAAAAATGTCAAATCCACTTTTCTTTTTCTTTTTGCAAATATAGTCGACGTGAAAATTAAAAATTGGAAATTTTTAAAATTCAACAAAAATCGTTTGGTCGAAAGTGGGCAACGCGCTTTCGAAAATTCTTTGCGCTGTTTGTTAATTGTCGACGAAGATGCGCGTGACCGTAGACGATAAGGGTGAAGTCGAAAAATTTAATTTTTATTCTCTTCCATTGGGTTGGGCCCCAAATAAATGCAAAATTATGGTACATTTTTGAAATTATAATATTTTGAAGCAAAATTTCTAACCAAAAACGAAATTATTTTATAAAGAATTTTCGATTCAAAATGTTTTGACGTATCGAGTCGATCCGTTGCCGTCGTTAAATTTGTAAATTTTTGCAAATTTTTTTGCCCCAAAAGGAGCGAAGGTAACCCCCTATGAAAATTATTTTGAAAATTTCCTTTGCGTTTTATGGCTCTGCCGAATAAGTTAGGACAAAAATGTAGAATTAAGATTTTGTAGAGACCCGCCGTGCCTACCCGACGCCGCTTTGAAATTAAAAATCGGGCCAGAAATGAGACGGCCAGGACCGAAATAAGAAAATTTCAAATTTCGACATACTTGCGCCGATGGCGCGTAAACCGTGCAGATTTTCTAAAATGTTTTGCGTCCATCGGTTAGCCCTTGCGGACCGCTTTAATTTTGTTCCTTACGAATTTTTTTAAAAACGACTCCTTACGCCGGCCAAACGACGAAATGTCCAAACTCGAAAATTTCCATCTCAAATCTCTGCTCTTTTTGCCCTAAATCAAAATTGCCACTTTTAGGCCGAACCGGACCTTTTTATGAAAAATGTCAAATCCACTTTTCTTTTTCTTTTCGCGAATTTAGTCGACGTGAAAATTATAAATTGGAAATTTTTAAAATTCAACAAAATTCGTTTGGTCCAAAATCGGCAGGGCGCTTTCGAAAATACTTTACGCTGTTTGATAATTGTCGACAAAGTTGTGCACAATTGTCGACTCTATGTGCGAAGTTAAAAAAATTATCATTAAGCCCCTTCCATTGGATTGGGACCTAAAGAAATGCAAAAATTTGATAAATTTTTGAAATTGTAAATTTTTGAAGCAAAATTTCTAACCAAAAACGAAATAAATTTACGAAAAATTTTCGATCCAAAATGCTTTGACGTATCGAGTCGATCCGTTGCCGTCGTTAAATTTGTAAATTTTCGCAAATTTTTTTGCCCCAAAAGAAACCAAGGGTAACCCCTTGGGAAATTTAAAAAAAAATTTCGTTTGCGTTTTATGGCTCTGCCGAAAAGGTTAGGAGGAAAATGTAGAATATCGATTTTGTAGAGAACCGCCGTGCCTACCCGAAGCCGTTTTGAAATTAAAAATCGGGCCACAAATGAGACGGCCAGGACCGAAATAAGAAAATTTCAAATTTCGACATTCTTGCGCCGATGGCGCGTAAACCGTGCAGATTTTCGAAAATGTTTTGCGTCCATCGGGTAGCCCTTGCGGACCGCTTTAATATTGTTCCTTACGAATTTTTTTAAAAACGGCTCCTTACGCCGGCCAAACGACGAAATGTCCAAACTCGAAAATTTCCATCTCAAATCTCTGCTCTTTTTGCCCTAAATCAAAAATGCCACTTTTAGGCCGAACCGGACCGTTTTTCGAAAAATGTCAAATCCACTTTTCTTTTTCTTTTTGCAAATATAGTCGACGTGAAAATTAAAAATTGGAAATTTTTAAAATTCAACAAAATTCGTTTGGTCCAAAATCGGCAGGGCGCTTTCGAAAATACTTTACGCTTTTTGATAATTGTCGACAAAGTTGTGCACAATTGTCGACTCTATGTGCGAAGTTAAAAAAATTATCATTAAGCCCTTTCCATTGGATTGGGACCTAAAGACATGCAAAAATTTGATAAATTTTTGAAATTGTAATTTTTTGAAGCAAAATTTCTAACCAAAAACGAAATAATTTTATAAAGAATTTTCGATTCAAAATGCTTTGACGTATCGAGTCGATCCGTTGCCGTCGTTAAATTTGTAAATTTTCGCAAATTTTTTTGCCCCAAAAGAAACCAAGGGTAACCCCTTGGGAAATTTAAAAAAAAATTTCGTTTGCGTTTTATGGCTCTGCCGAAAAGGTTAGGAGGAAAATGTAGAATATCGATTTTGTAGAGAACCGCCGTGCCTACCCGAAGCCGTTTTGAAATTAAAAATCGGGCCACAAATGAGACGGCCAGGACCGAAATAAGAAAATTTCAAATTTCGACATTCTTGCGCCGATGGCGCGTAAACCGTGCAGATTTTCGAAAATGTTTTGCGTCCATCGGGTAGCCCTTGCGGACCGCTTTAATATTGTTCCTTACGAATTTTTTTAAAAACGGCTCCTTACGCCGGCCAAACGACGAAATGTCCAAACTCGAAAATTTCCATCTCAAATCTCTGCTCTTTTTGCCCTAAATCAAAAATGCCACTTTTAGGCCGAACCGGACCGTTTTTCGAAAAATGTCAAATCCACTTTTCTTTTTCTTTTTGCAAATATAGTCGACGTGAAAATTAAAAATTGGAAATTTTTAAAATTCAACAAAATTCGTTTGGTCCAAAATCGGCAGGGCGCTTTCGAAAATACTTTACGCTTTTTGATAATTGTCGACAACGTTGTGCACAATTGTCGACTTTATGTGCGAAGTTAAAAAAATTATCATTAAGCCCCTTCCATTGAATTGGGACCTAAAGACATGCAAAAATTTGATAAATTTTTGAAATTGTAATTTTTTGAAGCAAAATTTCTAACCAAAAACGAAATAATTTTATAAAGAATTTTCGATTCAAAATGCTTTGACGTATCGAGTCGATCCGTTGCCGTCGTTAAATTTGTAAATTTTCGCAAATGTTTTTGCCCCAAAAGAAACCAAGGGTAACCCCTTGGGAAATTTAAAAAAAAATTTCGTTTGCGTTTGATGGCTCTGCCGAATAAGTTAGGAGGAAAATGTAGAATATCGATTTTGTAGAGAACCGCCGTGCCTACCCGAAGCCGTTTTGAAATTAAAAATCGGGCCACAAATGAGACGGCCAGGACCGAAATAAGAAAATTTCAAATTTCGACATTCTTGCGCCGATGGCGCGTAAACCGTGCAGATTTTCGAAAATGTTTTGCGTCCATCGGGTAGCCCTTGCGGACCGCTTTAATATTGTTCCTTACGAATTTTTTTAAAAACGGCTCCTTACGCCGGCCAAACGACGAAATGTCCAAACTCGAAAATTTCCATCTCAAATCTCTGCTCTTTTTGCCCTAAATCAAAAATGCCACTTTTAGGCCGAACCGGACCGTTTTTCGAAAAATGTCAAATCCACTTTTCTTTTTCTTTTTGCAAATATAGTCGACGTGAAAATTAAAAATTGGAAATTTTTAAAATTCAACAAAATTCGTTTGGTCCAAAATCGGCAGGGCGCTTTCGAAAATACTTTACGCTTTTTGATAATTGTCGACAACGTTGTGCACAATTGTCGACTTTATGTGCGAAGTTAAAAAAATTATCATTAAGCCCCTTCCATTGAATTGGGACCTAAAGACATGCAAAAATTTGATAAATTTTTGAAATTGTAAATTTTTGAAGCAAAATTTCTAACCAAAAACGAAATAATTTTATAAAGAATTTTCGATTCAAAATGCTGCCACGTATCGGGGCAATTCGTTTCCGTCGTTAAATTTGTAAATTTTCGCAAATTTTTTTGCCCCAAAAGAAACCAAGGGTAACCCCTTGGGAAATTTAAAAAAAAATTTCGTTTGCGTTTTATGGCTCTGCCGAATAAGTTAGGAGGAAAATGTAGAATATCGATTTTGTAGAGACCCGCCGTGCCTACCCGAAACCGTTTTGAAATTAAAACTCGGGCCACAAATGAGACGGCCAGGACCGAAATAAGAAAATTTCAAATTTCGACATTCTTGCGCCGATGGCGCGTAAACTGTGCAGATTTTCGAAAATGTTTTGCGTCCATCGGTTAGCCCTTGCGGACCGCTTTAATTTTGTTTCTTACGAATTTTTTTAAAAACGGCTCCTTACGCCGGCCAAACGACGAAATGTCCAAACTCGAATATTTTCGTTTCGAATCTCAGCCCGTTTTGCCCAAAACCAAAAGCGTCGTTTTCCGGCCGAACCGGACGAATTTTCGAAAAATGTCAAATCGACTTTTCGCTTTCTTTTCGCGAATATAATCGAGATAAAAATTAAAACAATTGAAATTTCGAAATTTAACATATTTTGCCGAAGAACCGTCTTCGGCAGCTGCCGAAAGCGTACCTTGCGGCGTTTGAGGACACCTTTTGTAGTTTGGCGTGTTTATAATTATAGAACGGTACCCGCCGAATGGGGCGCTTGAAAAATTTACCCCCCAATTGTGTGCACAAAGGAGGAAATCCGCGCGCCGAAAGTGCGATTACATTTGACGCATTTCACTTTTCTTTTTTGTGTTCGCGCGTCGCGACACCGCAGAGCGCCGGAACGGCAATCTGTAGCTTCTTCAAAGTCTTGCGCGTCGATAGGTACCCGACACGATGGGGGAGAAGGAAAATTTACCCCCCAATTGTGTGCGCAAAGAAAGAAATCGGTGGTAAATAATTTTTTGAGGGCTGCAAAATTTTCCTTAATTTCGAATTTTTACTCTACTCCTGCGTAAAGAGCGTCCTCCGAAGACGCAATAAAACCGTCTTTTCGCCAACTGCTATCAATAATTATATCCAAACGTGGAAACGGAAGAAATACATTTGTTATATAATTGATTGGTAATATAGCTTAAAATTACACAATTTTTAATAATGCAATCGTGGCACAAACGCTTTTGACGTGCACGTGCGATCAGGCGGCGCCCAGTTGCGGTTAGTAATTGGATGGGTGACCGATTTCCTTTTTTGGACCGATCCGAACTTTTTTTTTTCACTTTTTCGACTTAAATTTTACTCCGGCATGGAGGGTGGAAAGCTGGGAACATTTTGCGGTCTTTTTGCAAAAATTACCGTTTCAAAATTAAGAACTAACGAGTTTTTACAATTTAAGGAAAGCCATTTGACCGGGAAACGGGCCTAGCTTTTCAAAAGAACTCGACGATGTTTGACGCAATTGCCGAAGAAGATATCCCAGATGGTCGACAAGAAGCGTCGAGTCGAAAATTTTAACCGCCGCTCTCCTCCTCGAGGCGGGTCGTTATTTGAAGGTAAAAATGGGGTACATTTTTAAAAATTTAAATCTTCGAAGCGAAATTTCGACCCAAAGACGAAATAAATTTACGAAAAATTTTCGATCCAAAAAGCTGCCACGTATCGGGGCAATTCGTTTCCGTCGTTAAATTTGTAAATTTTCGCAAATTTTTTTGCCCAAAAATCAACAAAATTTTTGCTTTGAAAATATTTTTGAAAATTTCGTTTTAAGGCTTTACCGAATAAGTTGGGAAAAAACTATAGTACTTCGATTTTGTGGCGAATGTGACTTTTCTCACTTTCTTTTCGCGAATATATTCGAAGAAAAAATAAAAACAGTTGAATTTTCAGAAAATTAACAAAAGTTACCGAGGAATTCGAGCGCTGTTTTGTTGTGTTTGACAACTCAACGTCTTCAATCAACGTCAAGATCCCGTCTTCTAGAAGTGTCAAGTCGAAATTTTTTACTCTTCTTTAGAGTGGGGTCTTAATTAAATATAATATGAAGATATATTTCTGGAAGTTGGAGCTTTCGGAGTGAAATTTCTATCTAAAGACAAAACAAATTTATAAATTTGATTCAGCTCAACTGTAGCTCACTGTAACAAAAATCCAGTTGGCCCAGTTTATTCGCCTTAAAAAAGTGTCCGAAGAAGGTGTAAATATTGTTTCTATAACTTGATAAACAACCGAGATATCGACATTTAACGAAAAGTCAAAAAACTGAACTTTTGGCCATAACTCGAAAACGAAAAAAGATATCAAATTCCGGTTTTCGTCATTAAACTTTTTTCAAAAAAAGAGATAGAGGATGCGCCATCCATTTTTCCATATCTCTTATATTAACCGAATTTCAAATAAGAACATTCGAATTTGAACTGCACCCTGTACATTACAATTTGGGTTTATATTAGCCGATTAAACGTTGATAAAATTTAAAATGTAATAAATGGAAAACCCGTGGATAAAATCAACGTGACACGCCGCTGCGACCAAATACATTGCATAACCTTAAACTACTTCCTGTCACTTTGACGTAA
This sequence comes from Cantharis rufa, assembly GCA_947369205.1. NCBI lineage: Eukaryota > Metazoa > Arthropoda > Insecta > Coleoptera > Cantharidae > Cantharis > Cantharis rufa. Next base: position 27,737,898 of record OX376305.1, on the reverse strand, counting down.
CACAATACCAACATATCAAATATTATAATAATATTTTATATTAACCTCAAAAACATTTTGACGGTAATAAATGGTAAACCCGCGGATAAAATAAATGTGTAACGCCACTGAGACCAAATATATATAAATTTCATAACCTTAAAATATCTTCTGTCAGTTTGATGCAATGATACCAACACATTTTATATTATTAACAGCAATCGATGCGGTGTTGTCACGATCAAACTTTCAACAAAAAAAACAATAATAATTATACTAGATTCGACGAATTAAACAACAAAAAAAGACTTTCAAAATTACCATAAGTAATTTTACTATTGTACATAAAAAGCATTTGTTTTAATAATTAGTGGTTTTTGTTGAGTTTTAAGTCCCTATTATATTCTAACAATATATAATTAGTTTATTAGTTTATTAGTTTTATAATTATATTAATATATAATTAATATACTATTTGATTAAAATTAAAGAAGCAAGCAATATTCATATGAGCGGTAAAACAATAAATGTTAAAAGAAAAGTCCTTAATTTTCATAGAGGAATATAAACACATTATTAACTTAATGAAAACTATGTCATCAAGATATTTCGGTTAAATAAATTAAGTATTTATTTCTAATTTGTTCAATATTTAAAAATTTTATTTACGCTGCCTAAACTGTCAATTGTTTACATATTCTCCAAGCATTAATAATATCTTAATGAAATAATTTGTCATTACAATAAAAAAAAGGTAAATTTAAAAGTGAAATTTTAATTTTAATGTATTAATAGTGGACTATATTTCATTTGTAGTCTTGAGAATGAGTCACAATTACAAAGACTCGAATAGTTGAACAATTAGAATTGTTATTATATATTATAGCCCCAAAACAAAATCTTCTATTTATTTTAATATTGCCCTTTTAGAACAGATTTTCACGTGCACGGAATCCAATAAAAAAAAATTGGTTATGTAATCATCGCATAACTTTCCCCATTTATTTCGTCAAAATGCAAAAAACGAGGTAATGCCGATTGTTTGAACATTTTATTTATGTCAAACAAATTGAATAAAACAGTAAAGAAACACGTGAACTTTTTTAATTCTGCTTATCATTTCCGTAATTTTCAATCGATATTCAACATTTTTAGTTGGCCTCCAAGTTTAGTTATGATGCACGTTTATGTCAAATTTCATGACATTTAATTGCCCGGTTTGACCTGTACGATTGATACTATTTTTCAACCACATACGGACATACTGACTGACATACTCACATACATACAGACGAACATCCTATTAAAATTTATCACAACCTTATCAGAGCATGATATATGATATGATAAGGAACATTTTAATACCAAAATTTCGATTTTTGATTTTTGGATGGATTACAATACTTTCCCTTAACATACGTTAATAGTACGTATTGGGGAAAGTAAAAATTTATTTTAATAAATGTCAAGAATAATTTAATATTTGACATTTGTTTTGTCAATTTACATTTTTGGCTTAATAATTTTTCTTCTTAAAACTTAAAACAAAAAAAAATTATATAATCAAAGTTCTTCAGATTTTATAAATGTGAAAGAATCCCGAAAGTAACACAATATTGCGATATTGCTATTTTTGATAATTGCCTATTCTGAAGATGATTTTTAAATTTGAAGTTTTGCAAAGCTTCGGTTATTTGAAATACTACGTTGTTTAGTTAGCAAATTATTTTTTATTTTTAAAAGCCCGTGCGCAGACTTGAGTCGTTTATGTAGGTTGGTGATAATTTATGTCACTTTTAGCGAGATGACTCAAAAGTAAGTTCTGTGTGAAAACAGAGTTTTGGCCGCAGACATGGGTCTGTTATGTAGGTTAGTAGTTAGTTTATGTCATTTTTTAGCGAGATGGCTTATAAAAGAGAGATCTGTGCGAAAATCGAGTTCTGGCCGCAGACATGGGTCTGTTATGTAGGTTAGTGTTAGTTTATGTTATTTTTTAGTGAGATGGCTCATAAAAGAGATATCTGTACAAAAAAAAAGGGTTCTGGGCACACACATGGGTCTGTTATGTAGGTTAGTGTAAGTTTATGTTATTTTTTAGCGAGATTGCTCATAAAAGAGAGATCTGTGCGAAAAACGAGTTCTGGCCGCAGACATGGGTCTGTTATGTAGGTTAGTGTTAGTTTATGTTATTTTTTAGCAAGGTGGCTCACAAAAGAGAGATCTGTACGAAAAAAGAGTTCTGGCCGCAGACATGGGTCTGTTATGTAGGTTAGAGTTAGTTTATGTTATTTTTTTTAGCGAGATGGCTCATAAAAGAGAGATCTGTGCGAAAAACGAGTTCTGGCCTCAGACATGGGTCTGTTATATAGGTTAGTGTTAGTTTATGTTATTTTTTAGCAAGGTGGCTCACAAAAGAGAGATCGGTACGAAAAAAGTGTTCTGGCCGCAGAGATGGGTCTGTTATGTAGGTTAGTGTTAGTTTATGTTATTTTTTAGCGAGCTGGCTCATAAAAGAGAGATCTGTGCGCAAAACGAGTTCTGGCCGCAGACATGGATCTGTTATGTAGGTTAGTGTTAGTTTATGTTATTTTTTAGCGAGATGGCTCATAAAAGAGAGATCTGCGCGAAAAAAGTGTTCTGGCCTCAGACATGGGTCTGTTGTGTAGGTTAGTGTTAGTTTATGTTATTTTTTAGCGAGATGGCTCATAAAAGAGAGATCTGCGCGAAAAAAGTGTTCTGGCCTCAGACATGGGTCTGTTGTGTAGGTTAGTGTTAGTTTATGTTATTTTTTAGCGAGATGGCTCATAAAAGAGAGATCTGTGCGAAAAACGAGTTCTGGCCTCAGACATGGGTCTGTTATGTAGGTTAGTGTTAGTTTATGTTATTTTTTAGCGAGCTGGCTCATAAAAGAGAGATCTGTGCGCAAAACGAGTTCTGGCCGCAGACATCGATCTGTTATGTAGGTTAGTGTTTGTTTATGTTATTTTTTAGCAAGGTGGCTCACAAAAGAGAGATCTGTGCGAAAAACGAGTTCTGGCCTCAGACATGGGTCTGTTGTGTAGGTTAGTGTTAGTTTATGTTATTTTTTAGCGAGATGGCTCATAAAAGAGAGATCTGTGCGAAAAACGAGTTCTGGCCTCAGACATGGGTCTGTTATGTAGGTTAGTGTTAGTTTATGTTATTTTTTAGCAAGGTGGCTTACGAAAGAGAGATCTGTACGAAAAAAGAGTTCTGGCCGCAGACATGGGTCTGTTATGTAGGTTAGTGTTAGTTTATGTTTTTTTTTAGCGAGATGGCTCATAAAAGAGAGATCTGTGCGAGAAACGAGTTCTGGCCGCAGACATGGATCTGTTATGTAGGTTAGTGTTAGTTTATGTTATTTTTTAGCAAGGTGGCTCACAAAAGAGAGATCTGTACGAAAAAAGAGTTCTGGCCGCAGACATGGGTCTGTTATGTAGGTTAGTGTTAGTTTATGTTATTTTTTAGCGAGCTGGCTCATAAAAGAGAGATCTGTGCGCAAAACGAGTTCTGGCCGCAGACATCGATCTGTTATGTAGGTTAGTGTTTGTTTATGTTATTTTTTAGCAAGGTGGCTCACAAAAGAGAGATCTGTGCGAAAAACGAGTTCTGGCCTCAGACATGGGTCTGTTATGTAGGTTAGTGTTAGTTTATGTTATTTTTTAGCCAGATGGCTCATAAAAGAGAGATCTGTGCGAAAAACGAGTTCTGGCCTCAGACATGGATCTGTTTTGTAGGTTAGTGTTAGTTTATGTTATTTTTTAGCGAGATGGCTCATAAATTAGAGATCTGCGCGAAAGAAGTGTGCTGGCCTCAGACATGGGTCTGTTATGTAGGTTAGAGTTAGTTTATGTTATTTTTTAGCGAGATGCCTAATAAAAGAGAGATCTATGCGAAAAACGAGTTCTGGCCTCAGACATGGGTCTGTTATGTAGGTTAGTGTTAGTTTATGTTATTTTTTAGCAAGGTGGCTCACAAAAGAGAGATCTGTACGAAAAAAGAGTTCTGGCCTCAGACATGGGTCTGTTATGTAGGTTAGTGTTAGTTTATGTTATTTTTTAGCAAGGTGGCTCACAAAAGAGAGATCTGTACGAAAAAAGAGTTCTGGCCCCAGACATGGGTCTGTTATGTAGGTTAGAGTTAGTTTATGTTATTGTTTAGCGAGATGCCTCATAAAAGAGAGATCTATGCGAAAAACGAGTTCTGGCCTCAGACATGGGTCTGTTATGTAGGTTAGTGTTAGTTTATGTTATTTTTTAGCGAGCTGGCTCATAAAAGAGAGATCTGTGCGAAAAACGAGTTCTGGCCTCAGACATGGGTCTGTTATGTAGGTTAGTGTTAATTTATGTTATTTTTTAGCAAGGTGGCTCACAAAAGAGAGATCGGTACGAAAAAAGCGTTCTGGCCGCAAAGATGGGTCTGTTATGTAGGTTAGTGTTAGTTTATGTTATTTTTTAGCGAGCTGGCTCATAAAAAAGAGATCTGTGCGCAAAACGAGTTCTGGCCGCAGACATGGATCTGTTATGTAGGTTAGTGTTAGTTTATGTTATTTTTTAGCGAGATGGCTCATAAAAGAGAGATCTGTGCGAAAAACGACTTCTGGCCTCAGACATGGGTCTGTTATGTAGGTTAGTGTTAGTTTATGTTATTTTTTAGCGAGCTGGCTCATAAAAAAGAGATCTGTGCGCAAAACGAGTTCTGGCCGCAGACATGGATCTGTTATGTAGGTTAGTGTTAGTTAATGTTATTTTTTAGCGAGATGGCTCATAAAAGAGAGATCTGTGCGAAAAACGACTTCTGGCCTCAGACATGGGTCTGTTATGTAGGTTAGTGTTAGTTTATGTTATTTTTTAGCGAGCTGGCTCATAAAAAAGAGATCTGTGCGCAAAACGAGTTCTGGCCGCAGACATGGATCTGTTATGTAGGTTAGTGTTAGTTATGTTATTTTTTAGCGAGATGCCTCATAAAAAAGAGATCTGTGCGAAAAACGACTTCTGGCCTCAGACATGGGTCTGTTATGTAGGTTAGTGTTAGTTTATGTTATTTTTTAGCGAGCTGGCTCATAAAAAAGAGATCTGTGCGCAAAACGAGTTCTGGCCGCAGACATGTATCTGTTATGTAGGTTAGTGTTATTTTATGTTATTTTTTAGCAAGGTGGCTCACAAAAGTAGATCTGTACGAAAAAAGAGTTCTGGCCGCAGACATGGGTCTGTTATGTAGGTTAGAGTTAGTTTATGTTATTTTTTAGCGAGATGGCTCATAAAAGAGAGATCTGTGCGAAAAACGAATTCTGGCCTCAGACATGGGTCTGTTATGTAGGTTAGTGTTAGTTTATGTTATTTTTTAGCGAGCTGGCTCATAAAAGAGAGATCTGTGCGCAAAACGAGTTCTGGCCGCAGACATGGATCTGTTATGTAGGTTAGTGTTAGTTTATGATATTTTTTAGCAAGGTGGCTCACAAAAGAGATATCTGTACGAAAAAAGAGTTCTGGCCCCAGACATGGGTCTGTTGTGTAGGTTAGAGTTAGTGTATGTTATTTTTTTATCGAGATGCCTCATAAAAGAGAGATCTGTGCGAAAAACGAGTTCTGGCCTCAGACATGGGTCTGTGATGTAGGTTAGTGTTTGTTTATGTTATTTTTTAGCGAGCTGGCTCATAAAAGAGAGATCTGTGCGAAAAACGTGTTCTGGCCGCACTCATGGATCTGTTATGTAGGTTAGTGTTAGTTTATGTTATTTTTTAGCGGGATGGCTCATAAAAGAGAGATCTGTGTGAAAAAGGAGTTCTGGCCGCATACATGGGTCTGTTATGTAGGTTAGTGTTAGTTTATGTTATTTTTTAGCGAGATGGCTCATAAAAGAGAGATCTGCGCGAAAGAAGTGTTCTGGCCGCAGACATGTGCCTGTTATGTAGGTTAGTGTTAGTTTATGTAATTTTTTAACGAGATGCCTCATAAAAGAGAGATCTGCGCGAAAGAAGTGTTCTGGCCGCAGACATGGGTCTGTTATGTAGGTTAGTGTTAGTTTATGTTATTTTTTAGCGAGATGGCTCATAAAAGAGAGATCTGCGCGAAACAAGTGTTCTGGCCGCAGACATGTGCCTGTTATGTAGGTTAGTGTTAGTTTATGTAATTTTTTAACGAGATGCCTCATAAAAGAGAGATCTGCGCGAAAGAAGTGTTCTGGCCGCAGACATGGGTCTGTTATGTAGGTTATTGTTAGTTTATGTTATTTTTTAGCGAGATGGCTCATAAAAGAGAGATCTGTGTGAAAAACGAGATCTGGCCGCAGACATGGATCTGTTATGTAGGTTAGTTTTCGGTTATGTAATTTTTTAGCAAGGTGGCTTACAAAAGAGAGATCTGTACGAAAAAAGAGTTCTGGCCGCAGAAATGGTTCTGTTATGTAGGTTAGTGTTAGTTTATGTTTTTTTTTTAACGAGATGGCTCATAAAAGAGAGATCTGTGCGAAAAACGAGTTCTGGCCGCAGACATGGATCTGTTAGGTAGGTTAGTGTTAGTTTATGTTATTTTTAAGCGAGATGGCTCATAAAAGCGAGATATGTGCGAATAACGAATTCTGGCTGCACACATGGGTCTGTTATGTAGGTTAGTGTTAGTTTATGTTATTTTTTAGCAAGGTGGCTTTCAAAGGAGAGAGTTGTACGAAAAAAGAGTTCTGGCCGCAGACATGGTTCTGTTATGTAGGTTAGTGTTAGTTTATGTTATTTTTAAGCGAGATGGCTCATAAAAGAGTGATATGTGCGAAAAACGAGTTCTGGCCGCAGTCATGTGTCTGTTATGTAGTTTAGTGTTAGTTTATGTTATTTTTTAGCGAGATGGCTCATAAAAGAGAGATCTGGGCGAAAAACGAGTTCTGGCCTCAGACATGGGTCTGTTGTGTAGGTTAGTGTTAGTTTATGTTATTTTTTAGCAAGGTGGCTCACAAAAGAGAGATCTGTACGAAAAAAGAGTTCTGGCCGCAGACATGGGTCTGTTATGTAGGCTAGAGTTAGTTTATGTTATTTTTTAGCAAGGTGGCTCACAAAAAAGAGTTCAGGCCGCAGACATGGGTCTGTTATGTAGGTTAGTGTTAGTTTATGTTATTTTTTAGCGAGATGCCTCATAAAAGAGAGATCTGTGCGAAAAACGAGTTCTGGCCTCAGACATGGGTCTGTTATGTAGGTTAGTATTAGTTTATGTTATTTTTTAGCAAGGTGGCTTACAAAAGAAAGATCTGTACGAAAAAAGAGTTCTGGCCGCAGACATGGATCTGTTATGTAGGTTAGTGTTTGTTTATGTTATTTTTTAGCAAGGTGGCTCACAAAAGAGAAATCTGTGCGAAAAACGAGTTCTGGCCGCAGACATGGATCTGTTATGTAGGTTAGTGTTAGTTTATGTTATTTTTTAGCGAGATGGCTCATAAAAGAGAGATCTGTGCGAAAGACGAGTTCTGGCCGCAGACATTGATCTGTTATGTAGGTTAGTGTTTGTTTATGTTATTTTTTAGCAAGGTGGCTCACAAAAGAGAGATCTGTGCGAAAAACGAGTTCTGGCCGCAGACATGGATCTGTTATGTAGGTTAGTGTTAGTTTATGTTATTTTTTAGCGAGATGGCTCATAAAAGAGAGATCTGTGCGAAAAACGAGTTCTGGCCGCAGACATTGATCTGTTATGTAGGTTAGTGTTAGTTTATGTTATTTTTTAGCGAGATGGCTCATAAATTAGAGATCTGCGAGAAAGAAGTGTTCTGGCCTCAGACATGGGTCTGTTATGTAGGTTAGAGTTAGTTTATGTTATTTTTTAGCGAGATGCCTAATAAAAGAGAGATCTATGCGAAAAACGAGTTCTGGCCTCAGACATGGGTCTGTTATGTAGGTTAGTGTTAGTTTATGTTATTTTTTAGCAAGGTGGCTCACAAAAGAGAGATCTGTACGAAAAAAGAGTTCTGGCCTCAGACATGGGTCTGTTATGTAGGTTAGTGTTAGTTTATGTTATTTTTTAGCAAGGTGGCTCACAAAAGAGAGATCTGTACGAAAAAAGAGTTCTGGCCCCAGACATGGGTCTGTTATGTAGGTTAGAGTTAGTTTATGTTATTGTTTAGCGAGATGCCTCATAAAAGAGAGATCTATGCGAAAAACGAGTTCTGGCCTCAGACATGGGTCTGTTATGTAGGTTAGTGTTAGTTTATGTTATTTTTTAGCGAGCTGGCTCATAAAAGAGAGATCTGTGCGAAAAACGAGTTCTGGCCTCAGACATGGGTCTGTTATGTAGGTTAGTGTTAATTTATGTTATTTTTTAGCAAGGTGGCTCACAAAAGAGAGATCGGTACGAAAAAAGCGTTCTGGCCGCAAAGATGGGTCTGTTATGTAGGTTAGTGTTAGTTTATGTTATTTTTTAGCGAGCTGGCTCATAAAAAAGAGATCTGTGCGCAAAACGAGTTCTGGCCGCAGACATGGATCTGTTATGTAGGTTAGTGTTAGTTTATGTTATTTTTTAGCGAGATGGCTCATAAAAGAGAGATCTGTGCGAAAAACGACTTCTGGCCTCAGACATGGGTCTGTTATGTAGGTTAGTGTTAGTTTATGTTATTTTTTAGCGAGCTGGCTCATAAAAAAGAGATCTGTGCGCAAAACGAGTTCTGGCCGCAGACATGGATCTGTTATGTAGGTTAGTGTTAGTTAATGTTATTTTTTAGCGAGATGGCTCATAAAAGAGAGATCTGTGCGAAAAACGACTTCTGGCCTCAGACATGGGTCTGTTATGTAGGTTAGTGTTAGTTTATGTTATTTTTTAGCGAGCTGGCTCATAAAAAAGAGATCTGTGCGCAAAACGAGTTCTGGCCGCAGACATGGATCTGTTATGTAGGTTAGTGTTAGTTATGTTATTTTTTAGCGAGATGCCTCATAAAAAAGAGATCTGTGCGAAAAACGACTTCTGGCCTCAGACATGGGTCTGTTATGTAGGTTAGTGTTAGTTTATGTTATTTTTGAGCGAGATGGCTCATAAAAGAGAGATTTGTGCGAAAAACGAGTTCTGGCCGCAGACATGGGTCTGTTATGTAGGTTAGTGTTAGTTTATGTTATTATTTAGCGAGCTGGCTCATAAAAAAGAGATCTGTGCGCAAAACGAATTCTGGCCGCAGACATGGATCTGTTATGTAGGTTAGTGTTAGTTTATGTTATTTTTTAGCAAGGTGGCTCACAAAAGTAGATCTGTACGAAAAAAGAGTTCTGGCCGCAGACATGGGTCTGTTATGTAGGTTAGAGTTAGTTTATGTTATTTTTTAGCGAGATGGCTCATAAAAGAGAGATCTGTGCGAAAAACGAATTCTGGCCTCAGACATGGGTCTGTTATGTAGGTTAGTGTTAGTTTATGTTATTTTTTAGCGAGCTGGCTCATAAAAGAGAGATCTGTGCGCAAAACGAGTTCTGGCCGCAGACATGGATCTGTTATGTAGGTTAGTGTTAGTTAATGTTATTTTTTAGCGAGATGGCTCATAAAAGAGAGATCTGTGCGAAAAACGACTTCTGGCCTCAGACATGGGTCTGTTATGTAGGTTAGTGTTAGTTTATGTTATTTTTTAGCGAGCTGGCTCATAAAAAAGAGATCTGTGCGCAAAACGAGTTCTGGCCGCAGACATGTATCTGTTATGTAGGTTAGTGTTATTTTATGTTATTTTTTAGCAAGGTGGCTCACAAAAGTAGATCTGTACGAAAAAAGAGTTCTGGCCGCAGACATGGGTCTGTTATGTAGGTTAGAGTTAGTTTATGTTATTTTTTAGCGAGATGGCTCATAAAAGAGAGATCTGTGCGAAAAACGAATTCTGGCCTCAGACATGGGTCTGTTATGTAGGTTAGTGTTAGTTTATGTTATTTTTTAGCGAGCTGGCTCATAAAAGAGAGATCTGTGCGCAAAACGAGTTCTGGCCGCAGACATGGATCTGTTATGTAGGTTAGTGTTAGTTTATGATATTTTTTAGCAAGGTGGCTCACAAAAGAGATATCTGTACGAAAAAAGAGTTCTGGCCCCAGACATGGGTCTGTTGTGTAGGTTAGAGTTAGTGTATGTTATTTTTTTATCGAGATGCCTCATAAAAGAGAGATCTGTGCGAAAAACGAGTTCTGGCCTCAGACATGGGTCTGTTATGTAGGTTAGTGTTTGTTTATGTTATTTTTTAGCGAGCTGGCTCATAAAAGAGAGATCTGTGCGAAAAACGTGTTCTGGCCGCACTCATGGATCTGTTATGTAGGTTAGTGTTAGTTTATGTTATTTTTTAGCGGGATGGCTCATAAAAGAGAGATCTGTGTGAAAAAGGAGTTCTGGCCGCATACATGGGTCTGTTATGTAGGTTAGTGTTAGTTTATGTTATTTTTTAGCGAGATGGCTCATAAAAGAGAGATCTGCGCGAAAGAAGTGTTCTGGCCGCAGACATGTGCCTGTTATGTAGGTTAGTGTTAGTTTATGTAATTTTTTAACGAGATGCCTCATAAAAGAGAGATCTGCGCGAAAGAAGTGTTCTGGCCGCAGACATGGGTCTGTTATGTAGGTTAGTGTTAGTTTATGTTATTTTTTAGCGAGATGGCTCATAAAAGAGAGATCTGCGCGAAACAAGTGTTCTGGCCGCAGACATGGGTCTGTTATGTAGGTTATTGTTAGTTTATGTTATTTTTTAGCGAGATGGCTCATAAAAGAGAGATCTGTGTGAAAAACGAGATCTGGCCGCAGACATGGATCTGTTATGTAGGTTAGTGTTAGTTTATGTTATCTTTTAGCGAGATGGCTCATAAAAGAGAGATCTGTACGAAAAACGAGTTCAGGCAGCAGACATGGGTCAGTTATGTAGGTTAGTTTTCGGTTATGTAATTTTTTAGCAAGGTGGCTTACAAAAGAGAGATCTGTACGAAAAAAGAGTTCTGGCCGCAGAAATGGTTCTGTTATGTAGGTTAGTGTTAGTTTATGTTTTTTTTTTAACGAGATGGCTCATAAAAGAGAGATCTGTGCGAAAAACGAGTTCTGGCCGCAGACATGGATCTGTTAGGTAGGTTAGTGTTAGTTTATGTTATTTTTAAGCGAGATGGCTCATAAAAGCGAGATATGTGCGAATAACGAATTCTGGCTGCACACATGGGTCTGTTATGTAGGTTAGTGTTAGTTTATGTTATTTTTTAGCAAGGTGGCTTTCAAAGGAGAGAGTTGTACGAAAAAAGAGTTCTGGCCGCAGACATGGTTCTGTTATGTAGGTTAGTGTTAGTTTATGTTATTTTTAAGCGAGATGGCTCATAAAAGAGTGATATGTGCGAAAAACGAGTTCAGGCCGCAGACATGGGTCTGTTATGTAGGTTAGTGTTAGTTTATGTTATTTTTTAGCGAGATGCCTCATAAAAGAGAGATCTGTGCGAAAAACGAGTTCTGGCCTCAGACATGGGTCTGTTATGTAGGTTAGTATTAGTTTATGTTATTTTTTAGCAAGGTGGCTTACAAAAGAAAGATCTGTACGAAAAAAGAGTTCTGGCCTCAGACATGGGTCTGTTATGTAGGTTAGTGTTAGTTTATGTTATTTTTTAGCGAGCTGGCTCATAAAAGAAAGATCTGTGCGCAAAACGAGTTCTGGCCGCAGACATGGATCTGTTATGTAGGTTAGTGTTAGTTTATGTTATTTTTTAGCGAGATGGCTCATAAAAGAGAGATCTGTGCGAAAAACGAGTTCTGGCCGCAGACATTGATCTGTTATGTAGGTTAGTGTTAGTTTATGTTATTTTTTAGCGAGATGGCTCCTAAAAGAGAGATCTGTGCGAAAAACGACTTCTGGCCGCACATATGGGTCTGTTATGTAGGTTAGTGTTAGTTTATGTTTTTTTTAGCGAGATGGTTCATAAAAGAGAGATCTGTGCGCAAAACGAGTTCTGGCCGCAGACATGGATCTGTTATGTAGGTTAGTGTTAGTTTATGTTATTTTTTAGCGAGATGGCTCATAAAAGAGAAATCTGCGCGCAAAACGAGTTCTGGCCGCAGACATGGATCTGTTATGTAGGATAGTGTTAGTTTATGTTATTTTTTAGCGAGATGGCTCATAAAAGAGAAATCTGCGCGAAAAACGAGTTCTGGCCGCAGACATGGGTCTGTTATGTAGGTTAGTGTTAGTTTATGTTATTTTTTAGCAAGGTGGCTCATAAAAGAGAGATCTTGCGAAAAACGAGTTCTGGCCGCAGACATGGGTCTGTTATGTAGGTTAGTGTTAGTTTATGTTATTTTTTAGCAAGGTGGCTCACAAAAGAGAGATCTGTACGAAAAAAGAGTTCTGGCCGCAGACATGGGTCTGTTATGTAGGTTAGTGTTAGTTTATGTTATTTTTTAGCGAGCTGGCTCATAAAAGAGAGATCTGTGCGCAAAACGAGTTCTGGCCGCAGACATGGATCTGTTATGTAGGTTAGTGTTAGTTTATGTTATTTTTTAGCGAGATGGCTCATAAAAGAGAGATCTGTGCAAAAAACGAGTTCTGGCCTCAGACATGGGTCTGTTATGTAGGTTAGTGTTAGTTTATGTTATTTTTTAGCAAGGTGGCTCACAAAAGAGAGATCGGTACGAAAAAAGTGTTCTGGCCGCAGAGATGGGTCTGTTATGTAGGTTAGTGTTAGTTTATGTTATTTTTTAGCGAGCTGGCTCATAAAAGAGAGATCTGTGCGCAAAACGAGTTCTGGCCGCAGACATGGATCTGTTATGTAGGTTAGTGTTAGTTTATGTTATTTTTTAGCGAGATGGCTCCTAAAAGAGAGATCTGTGCGAAAAACGACTTCTGGCCGCACATATGGGTCTGTTATGTAGGTTAGTGTTAGTTTATGTTTTTTTTAGCGAGATGGCGCACAAAAGTAGATCTGTACGAAAAACCAGTTCTGGCCGCAGCCATGGGTCTGTTATGTAGGTTAGTGTTAGTTTATGTTATTTTTTAGCAAGGTGGCTCACAAAAGAGAGATTTGTACGAAAAAAGAGTTCTGGCCGCAGACATGGGTCTGTTATGTAGGTTAGTGTTAGTTTATGTTATTTTTTAGCGAGCTGACTCATAAAAGAGAGATCTGTGCTTAAAACGAGTTCTGGCCGCAGACATGGATCTGTTATGTAGGTTAGAGTTAGTTTATGTTATTTTTTAGCGAGATGCCTCATAAAAGAGAGATCTGTGCGAAAAACGAGTTCTGGCCTCAGACATGGGTCTGTTATGTAGGTTAGTGTTAATTTATGTTATTTTTTAACAAGGTGGCTCACAAAAAAGAGATCGGTACGAAAAAAGTGTTCTGGCCGCAGAGATGGGTCTGTTATGTAGGTTAGTGTTAGTTTATGTTATTTTTTAGCGAGATGGCTCCTAAAAGAGAGATCTGTGCCAAAAACGAGTTCTGGCCGCACACATGGGTCTGTTATGTAGGTTAGTGTTACTTTACGTTATTTTTTAGCAAGGTGGCTCACAAAAGAGAGAGCTGTACGAAAAAAGAGTTCTGGCCGCAGACATGGTTCTGTTATGTAGGTTAGTGTTAGTTTATGTTATTTTTTATCAAGGTGGCTCACAAAAGAGAGTTCGGTACGAAAAAAGTGTTCTGGCCGCAGACATGGGTCTGTTATTTAGGTTAGTGTTAGTTTATGTTATTTTTTAGCGAGCTGGCTCAAAAAAGAGAGATCTATGCGAAAAACGAGTTCTGGCCTCAGGCATGGGTGTGTTATGTAGGTTAGTGTTAGTTTATGTTATTTTTTAGCAAGGTGGCTCACAAAAGAGAGATCTGTACTAAAAAAGTGTTCTGGCCTCAGACATGGGTCTGTTATGTAGGTTAGTGTTAGTTTATGTTCTTTTTTAGCAAGGTGGCTCACAAAAGAGAGATCTGTACGAAAAAAGAGTTCTGGCCGCAGACATGGGTCTGTTATGTAGGTTAGTGTTAGTTTATGTTATTTTTTATCGAGAAGGCTCATAAAAGAGAGATATGTGCGAAAATCGAGTTCTGGCCTCAGACATGGGTCTGTTATGTAGGTTAGTGTTAGGTTATGTTATTTTTTTGCATGGTGGTTTACAAAATAGAGATCTGTACGAAAAAAAAATTCTGGCCGCAGACATGGGTCTGTTATGTAGGTTAGTGTTAGTTTATGTTATTTTTTAGCGAGCTGGCTCATAAAAGAGAGATCTGTGCGAAAAACGAGTTCTGGCCGCAGACATGGGACTGTTATGTAGTTTAGTGTTAGTTTATGTTATTTTTTAGCGAGAAGGCTCATAAAAGAGAGATCTGTGCGAAAAACGAGTTCTGGCCTCAGACATGGGTCTGTTATGTAGGTTAGTGTTAGTTTATGTTATTTTTTAGCAAGGTGGCTCACAAAAGAGAGATCTGTACGACAAAAGAGTTCTGGCCGCAGACATGGGTCTGTTATGTAGGTTAGTGTTAGTTTATGTTATTTTTTAGCGAGTTGGCTCATAAAAGAGAGATCTGTGCGAAAAACGAGTTCTGGCCTCAGGCATGGGTCTGTTAATAAGATTAGTGTTAGTTGATGTTATTTTTTAGCGAGATGGCTCCTAAAAGAGAGATCTGTGCGAAAAACGAGTTCTGGCCTCAGACATGGGTCTGTTATGTAGGTTAATGTTAGTTTATGTTATTTTTTAGCAAGGTGGCTTACAAAAGAAAGATCTGTGCGCAAAACGAGTTCTGGCCGCAGACATGGATCTGTTATGTAGATTAGTGTTAGTTTATGTTATTTTTTAGCGAGATGGCTCATAAAAGAGAGATCTGCGCGAAAAACGAGTTCTGGCCGAAGACATGGGTCTGTTATGTAGGTTAGTGTTAGTTTATGTTATTTTTTAGCGAGATGGTTCATAAAAGAGAGATCTGTGCGAAAAACGAGTTCTGGCCTCAGGCATGGGTCTGTTATGTAGGTTAGTGTTAGTTTATATTATTTTTTAGCGAGTTGGCTCATAAAAGAGAGATCTGTGCGAAAAACGAGTTCTGGCCTCAGGCATGGGTCTGTTATGTAGGTTAGTGTTTGTTTATGTTATTTTTTAGCAAGGTGGCTTACAAAAGAGAGATCTGTACGAAAAACGACTTCTGGCAGCTGACATGGGTCTGTTATGTAGGTTAGTGTTAGTTTATATTATTTATAAGCGAGATGGCTCATAAAAGAGAGATCTGTGCAAAAAACGAGTTCTGGCATCAGACATGGGTCTGTTATGTAGGTTAGTATTAGTTTATGTTATTTTTTACCAAGGTGGCTTACAAAAGAGAGATCTGTACGAAAAACGAGTTCTGGCCGCAGACATGGGTCTGTAATGTAGGTTAGTGTTAGTTTCTGTTATTTTTTAACAAGGTGGCTTACAAAAGAGAGATCTGTGCGCAAAACGAGTTCTGGCCGCAGACATGGATCTGTTATGTAGATTAGTGTTAGTTTATGTTATTTTTTAGCGAGATGGCTCATAGAAGAGAGATCTGTGCGAAAAACGAGTTCTGGCTTCAGACATGGGACTGTTATGTAGGTTAGTGTTTGTTTATGTTATTTTTTAGCGAGATGGTTCATAAAAGAGAGATCTGTGCGAAAAACGAGTTCTGGCTTCAGACATGGGACTGTTATGTAGGTTAGTGTTAGTTATGTTATTTTTTAGCGAGATGGCTCATAATAGAGAGATCTGTGCGAAAAACGAGTTCTGGACTCAGACATGGGACTGTTATGTAGGTTAGTGTTAGTTTATGTTATTTTTTAGCGAGATGGTTCATAAAAGAGAGATCTGTGCGAAAAACGAGTTCTGGCTTCAGACATGGGACTGTTATGTAGGTTAGTGTTAGTTTATGTTATTTTTTAGCAAGGTGGCTTACAAAAGAAAGATCTGTACGAAAAAAGAGTTCTGGCCTCAGACATGGGTCTGTTATGTAGGTTAGTGTTAGTTTATGTTATTTTTTAGCGAGCTGGCTCATAAAAGAAAGATCTGTGCGCAAAACGAGTTCTGGCCGCAGACATGGATCTGTTATGTAGGTTAGTGTTAGTTTATGTTATTTTTTAGCGAGATGGCTCATAAAAGAGAGATCTGTACGAAAAAAGAGTTCTGGCCGCAGACATGGGTCTGTTATGTAGGTTAATGTTAGTTTATGTTATTTTTTAGCAAGGTGGCTTACAAAAGAGAGATCTGTGCGCAAAACGAGTTCTGGCCGCAGACATGGGTCTGTTATGTAGGTTAGTGTTAGTTTATGTTATTTTTTAGCGAGATGGCTCATAAAAGAGAGATCTGTGTGAAAAACGAGTTCTGGCCGCAGACATGGATCTGTTATGTAGGTTAGTGTTAGTTTATGTTATCTTTTAGCGAGATGGCTCATAAAAGAGAGATCTGTACGAAAAACGAGTTCTGGCAGCAGACATGGGTCAGTTATGTAGGTTAGTGTTAGTTTATGTTATTTTTTAGCAAGGTGGCTCACAAAAGAGAGATCTGTGCGAAAAACGAGTTCTGGCTGCAGACATGGGTCTGTTATGTAGGTTAGTGTTAGTTTATGTTATTATTAGTCGATGTTATGGGTCGATTTATACTCAACATTTAACATTTAGCATTTATCATTTATGATTTATCACTTGCATTTAACATTTAAGAGTCCAGATACATGCTCAGCTTATTTAACATTTAAGAAGTTGACAGATTTTTAACATTTGACATGAATAAATTAGTATTGTGAATATTTATACAGGAAGTCAAAATTAAAATATTATTTAAAAATTATTATTATAAATTTGAAAATTGTTTTTTGAAGTTGACGTTAGATGGTGTGTTGATTTAAAAAATATAAAATTAAAACGACCATTAGTTTGTTATTTTTTAAATCAACACACCATCTAACGTCAACTTCGAGAAAGAGTTTTCAAATTTATAATAATAATTTTCAAATAATATTTTAATTTTGACTTCCTGATGATGAATATCTGTATTCGAAACATGTCGTCTTACTAATTAAAAGAAAATATTAAACGAAGTATTGTACATTTTTAAATAAAATATAAATTAACTTCGATAGACAAATCATAATTAAGTATTGTGAATGTTTTTATGTCTTCTGTGATTTTTGTTTTGCGATTTTTAGTTTATTTTGGGCTATGTGAAGAGTAAAAGATATTTCTGTGTTCACGAATTACTAATATTTGCTACTGCTAACTCCATAATTATCTTCAAAGTAAACAATAATTTGCGCGCGCCGTTTAATCTTGCGCAGTGTGAGCAAAATTTCTTAAATGTTGAATGTTAGAAGACAGTTCGTCATATCTTAAATGATCTTAAATGTTAAATGTTAAATGAGTTATAAATGCTTATACACGATTCCTATTGTTAAACTTCTTAAATGATAAATGTTAAATGCTAAATGCTAAATGTTAAATGCTAAATGTTAAATGCTAAATGTTAAATGTTGAGTATAAATCGACCATTAGTTTGTAATTTTTTAACGAGACGGCTTATAAAAGAGAAATTTGGTTAACAAAAGTGTCCGTAAACGATAGTCTAATTTGCGAATTGTATCTAATATAAACATATTTTTATTATTTTTATAATTTTTATTATTTTTATATAAACATATTATAATTATTATTATATTTCTAACCGTAATATATGAAATTGAAATAATATAAAATTACCGATAAAATCTATTAAATTGCTCAATTCGAAAACCGTTGTAATCACGACGATTTTTGAAATTAATTTAAAATTAGAAACAACAACTTTAGAACAACCTGAGCAACAAACAAAAAATCATTAACAGCACCATAGCGTTCGACAAAATTAAGTGATATTCATTTTTAAGAAAAAATTTATTGAAAAATTAAATAAACCAAAGATGAGAGTTTTTTTTTTTAATAAATAAATATAAATAATTAAAATACTTTTTCACGAAACATGTATTATTTCCAATAATTATTAAATCATTACATTCATTTACCAACAATTATTTTTATTTAACTTATAATTTTTACCTTTTTATTAAGTCATTCTTTATTTATCTATTAAATCAATCTTTAAGCACACTTTTGTGGACAATAAAGCTAAACTATAAATAACACGATCACGAACAAGACAAAAAATCAAAGCAATGAAAATCGACACACAAAAAGATATGTAACAGTTAAAACAGAATATACTTAAGAAATAACTTGATGTTTTTTTATTTTTAGAACTTAAAATTGTTTTTATTCTAAATTATTTTTCTATATTACGCTTATTTGCGATATGCTCTTTATCTATAAAAATGTATTATTTAATCCATTATTTTTTAATAATTTACAGAACCATCGATATCTCACCAAACAATTATTATTAATTCAAATTATTTCATATAATTAGAATCTTTCCGAAAACATCACGAATATATCATACATTTTCAATCACAGTTCCGTTACTAACTAACTCCGTAAACTAACGACTCCGCGTTATCCGCGACGTCACGAATAAACCGCGACCTATCCGATCAAAGTTACAATCTCGGCCGCCGACACGCAAAGGTCAGAAATAACTGTTTTGTTCTTAAAGCCTTTTAATAAACCGTTCGGAATAAACCACGGGCTACCCTATCAAAATTACAATCTCGACCGCCGACTCGCAAAGGTCAGGAATAACTGTTTTGTTCTCAAAGCCTTTTAATAAGCCGTCCGGAATAAACCGCGACCTATCCGATCAAAGTTACAATCTCGACCGCCGACTCGCAAAGGTCAAGAATAACCGTTTTGCTCTTCATGCCTTATAATAAACCGTTCGGAATACACCACGGGCTACCCTATCAAAATTACAATCTCGACCGCCGACTCGCAAAGGTCAGGAATAACCGTTTTGTTCTCAAAGCCTTTTAATAAGCCGTCCGGAATAAACCGCGGGCTATCCGATCACAGTTACAATCTCGACCGCCGACTCGCAAAGGTCAGGAACAACCGTTTTGTTCTTCAAGCCTTTTAATAAGACGTCAGGAATAAACCGCCGGCTCGCAGAGGTCAGGAATAAATATTATTCTTCAAGCCTTTTATTAATCGTCGGGAAAAAACCGTCGTTAAAAACTAAAGTCCCCTTACCTAACCGCCGACTCGCAAAGGTCTCCAACCTCCGTCGTCGTAGAGCGACCATAACAATATCTTCAAAGATCCACCTGGTTAGCCACTTGTCCTTATATACTAAACGCGGAGCGGTCGTCTGTTTTTTTGCACCACTTTTTGGCATTTGTGACCCGCACGGAGCGGCGAAGCCGCGACGAATTTTGACCGTCGGACGTAGAAAAACCTTCCGCTCGGGATAGGGGGGTAGAATTTTGCGACGAAAATCGCTTAAAAAAGGGACCTCTCCGTCGTTCGTATGGCCGGCTTTGTTCAATTTTTAAGCGATTTTCGAGAAGAAACGTTCCTTTTTTTAATCGTACCATGTCGCATCTCTCTCCGATACACGTAAAACGGGTTAGACGGAATGCGAGTCGCGTCGGAACTAAATTCCAAAAAATTACGAAATTATTGACGTTTTGACGTTTGAGAGTTTTTTTTGAAAAATTTCAATTTTACGCTCGGCGTTGCGCGCAGCGCAACCGTGGAGCGCCGCGGGCGCGACCCACGTCTTCCTCGCGGTCTCGCGCTTCCGACGGTGCCCCACGAGCGGGGCGCCGGCCAAAATTTACCCCCAAATTGAGCGCGCAAAGGAGGATATCCGCGCAAAAAATTTGACAAGTTTGAATTTTTGGAAATTTTTTTTCCACGTTCGCGCACAGAGTCGCGCGGAGCGCGGCCCGGGAGCGCCGCAGGCGCGACCTACGTCTGCATCGCGATGTGCCGAGTCCAACGGTACCCTACACGAGTGGCGTAAGCCAAAATTTACCCCCAAATTGAGCGCGCAAAGGAGGAAATCCGCGCAAAAAATTTGAAAGATTTGAATTTTTGGAAGTTTTTTTTCCACGTTTGCACACCGTGTCGCGCGGAGCGCGGCCCGGGAGCGCCGCAGGCGCGACCTACGTCTGCATCGCGATGTGCCGAGTCCAACGGTACCCTACACGGGTAGTGTAAGCCAAAATTTACCCCCAAATTGAGCGCGCAAAGGAGGAAATCCGCGCAAAAAATTTGAAAGATTTGAATTTTTGGAAGTTTCTCTTCCACGTTTGCGCACCGTGTCGCGCGGAGCGCGGCCCGGGAGCGCCGCAGGCGCGACCTACGTAATCCTCGCGGTCTCGCGCTTCTAACGGTGCCCCACGAGTGGGGCGCGGGCCAAAATTTACCTCCAAATTGAGCGCGCAAAGAAGAAAATCCGTGCAAAAAATTTGAAAGATTTGAAATTTATCAAACTCTTCTTGCCGATTTGCGCAGCGGGTCGCGCAGAGCGCGACCGTGGAGCGCCGAAGGCGCGACCCGTGGCTTAGTCGATGTCACCCGATACTGACGGTACCACACACTAAGGGTGTAAACCAAAATGTACCTACGAATTGAGCACGCAAAGATAAAAATGCGTGCAAAAATTATTTTAGATTTGAAATTATCGAATCATCTTGCAGACTCTCGCGCAGAGTATCGCGCGTAGAGCGAACGTGGAAAGCCGCCCCGGCGCTCGACTTTCTTCTTCGAGGTCGGCGACTTCGATAGGTACCCGACACGTAGGTAGACAAAGAAAATTTAACCCAGATATTTTAGTTCGAAGAGGAAAATTCGTTGCGAGTGTGTTTACAATTTTTTTCCGCCAGCCGATGGCACTTGCATCGCTCGCCACGGTCCGAGGTAATGGCCGAACGGTCCGAGCGGTGCGTACTAATAATCTGCAAGAAATGTGGAAGCTAAAGATATCCGACAAAAGTGTTTTGGCCAAAGTAGGAGACGTGTAAATTAATGGTAAACCAGAAGAAAGTGTGAATAGTGGCGTTTAATAGATTTGCAAATTTCGATGGGAAGTCTTCCTTAATTCTTAATCCAACGGGTGCAAATGTGTGGTTAGGTGTGCGAATGGCGTTAGGTACGAGAAAGCTAGACGGTTCTATCGTTTTTACGTCGTGTTTATTGTTGTAGGGGGCTAAACGGCTCGCTTCGATGTGCCACATTGGCCAACAAATCTTCCACCGCAAGCTTATTATTGTTGCAAGTTGCCATTGCGAGAGATTATACGATGGTGCGATTTAGTTTGGAAACACCACCCACCTGCCGGCCGTGTCTTTGGAAGTTTGCAGGCGGTCACGGTGAGAGCGGTTGTTCGATATTCGCCCACCCGATAAATAATTCTACTCTACATTTTAGGTACGAGTCGAGTCGTTGCAGAGTTTGATACAGCGATGTTCTTCGATTACACATTTTATGACGTCCAGATGATCGAGGGAAGATTTAATAAAGGTTACGATTACAGTTTTACCCACACCACGACCTAAACATTTTGTTATCGGTCGATGAAAACTACATTTCCAAATGTGTGTTTGATTGTCGAGTAATTACTTTACACGAAACAAAGTGGTATCGCCGCCGCCGCCGCCACGGGGGATCGAGACAAGTGCAAGTACAAATGCCATCGTGGATGTCCGACGACAATAACGATCCAACAAACCACCACCCAACCAATGACAAATTCGTGCAACTGAAATGGTTTTTCGTCGGTGTGAGTTCCAGCCGATGCCTTCGAAGGCGATTTATATAATTTTTGAAATTTCGTGTCGTCTATATAATTATATTCTGTATAATCTTTAGTATAATTTATTTCGAATATCGATCCGAGAGATTGCTCTAATTTTGTACATCGAGGGAGTATACACGTTACAGAATGGTTATTATGACAAACCTCGAGAAGGTCGAGAGGATATTTCTCGAATGAATTTTTACGTCAACTTTAATATTATGTAATTCTGTTTATTTATATTACTAAAATGTCCAATGCACTGTTCACCATCCGGTCCCGAACTACAAGAAATACGAAATTACCTTTTATCGTTGTTATTATACTATCGCATAATAATTATTATGTTAATTGTAATTCTTAATATTGCTTCGAGTATGTGTTTACATTATTACTGTATTGTTGGCTTGAATTGTTATTGTCATAAAAGCCGAAGCCATTTTGAAATTAAAAATCGGGCCACAAATGAGACGGCCAGGACCGAAATAAGAAAATTTCAAATTTTGACATTCTTGCGCCGATGGCGCGTAAACTGTGCAGATTTTCGAAAATGTTTTGCGTCCATCGGTTAGCCCTTGCGAACCGCTTTAATTTTGTTTCTTACAAATTTTTTTAAAAACAGCTCCTTACGCCGGCCAAACTCAAATTTTGAAAAGATGAAAATTTTCATCTCAAATCTCTGCTCTTTTTGCCCTAAATCAAAAATGCCACTTTTAGGCCGAACCGGACCGTTTTTCGAAAAATGTCAAATCCACTTTTCTTTTCCTTTTTGCAAATATAGTCGACGTGAAAATTAAAAATTGGAAATTTTTAAAATTCAACAAAATTCGTTTGGTCCAAAATCGGCAGGGCGCTTTCGAAAATACTTTACGCTTTTTGATAATTGTCGACAAAGTTGTGCACAATTGTCGACTTTATGTGCGAAGTTAAAAAAATTATCATTAAGCCCCTTCCATTGAATTGGGACCTAAAGACATGCAAAAATTTGATAAATTTTTGAAATTGTAATTTTTTGAAGCAAAATTTCTAACCAAAAACGAAATAAATTTACGAAAAATTTTCGATCCAAAATGCTGCCACGTATCGGGGCAATTCGTTTCCGTCGTTAAATTTGTAAATTTTCGCAAATTTTTTTGCCCCAAAAGAAACCAAGGGTAACCCCTTGGAAAATTTAAAAAAAAATTTCGTTTGCGTTTTATGGCTCTGCCGAATAAGTTAGGAGGAAAATGTAGAATATCGATTTTGTAGAGAACCGCCGTGCCTACCCGAAGCCGTTTTGAAATTAAAAATCGGGCCACAAATGAGACGGCCAGGACCGAAATAAGAAAATTTCAAATTTCGACATTCTTGCGCCGATGGCGCGTAAACTGTGCAGATTTTCGAAAATGTTTTGCGTCCATCGGTTAGCCCTTGCGGACCGCTTTAATTTTGTTCCTTACGAATTTTTTTAAAAACGGCTCCTTACGCCGGCCAAACAACGAAATGTCCAAACTCGAAAATTTCCATCTCAAATCTCTGCTCTTTTTGCCCTAAATCAAAAATGCCACTTTTAGGCCGAACCGGACCGTTTTTCGAAAAATGTCAAATCCACTTTTCTTTTTCTTTTTGCAAATATAGTCGACGTGAAAATTAAAAATTGGAAATTTTTAAAATTCAACAAAATTCGTTTGGTCCAAAATCGGCAGGGCGCTTTCGAAAATACTTTACGCTTTTTGATAATTGTCGACAACGTTGTGCACAATTGTCGACTTTATGTGCGAAGTTAAAAAAATTATCATTAAGCCCCTTCCATTGAATTGGGACCTAAAGACATGCAAAAATTTGATAAATTTTTGAAATTGTAATTTTTTGAAGCAAAATTTCTAACCAAAAACGAAATAATTTTATAAAGAATTTTCGATTCAAAATGCTTTGACGTATCGAGTCGATCCGTTGCCGTCGTTAAATTTGTAAATTTTCGCAAATTTTTTTGCCCCAAAAGAAACCAAGGGTAACCCCTTGGGAAATTTAAAAAAAAATTTCGTTTGCGTTTTATGGCTCTGGCGAATAAGTTAGGAGGAAAATGTAGAATATCGATTTTGTAGAGAACCGCCGTGCCTACCCGAAGCCGTTTTGAAATTAAAAATCGGGCCACAAATGAGACGGCCAGGACCGAAATAAGAAAATTTCAAATTTCGACATTCTTGCGCCGATGGCGCGTAAACTGTGCAGATTTTCGAAAATGTTTTGCGTCCATCGAGTAGCCCTTGCGGACCGCTTTAATTTTGTTCCTTACGAATTTTTTTAAAAACGGCTCCTTACGCCGGCCAAACGACGAAATGTCCAAACTCGAAAATTTTCGTTTCGAATCTCAGCCCGTTTTGCCCCAAACCAAAAGCGTCGTTTTCCGGCCGAACCGGACGAATTTTCGAAAAATGTCAAATCGACTTTTCGCTTTCTTTTCGCGAATATAATCGAGATAAAAATTAAAACAATTGAAATTTTGAAATTTAACATATTTTGCCGAAGAACCGTCTTTGGCAGCTGCCGAAAGCGTAGCTTGCGGCGTTTGAGGACACCTTTTGTAGTTTGGCGTGTTTATAATTATAGAACGGTACCCGCCGAATGGGGCGCTTGCAAAAATTTACCCCCCAATTGTGTGCACAAAGGAGGAAATCCGCGCGCCGAAAGTGCGATTACATTTGACGTATTTCACTTTTCTTTTTTGTGTTCGCGCGTCGCGACACCGCAGAGCGCCGGAACGGCAATCTGTAGCTTCTTCAAAGTCTTGCGCGTCGATAGGTACCCGACACGATGGGGGAGAAGGAAAATTTACCCCCCAATTGTGTGCGCAAAGAAAGAAATCGGTGGTAAATAATTTTTTGAGGGCTGCAAAATTTTCCTTAATTTCGAATTTTTACTCTACTCCTGCGTAAAGAGCGTCCTCCGAAGACGCAATAAAACCGTCTTTTCGCCAACTGCTATCAATTATATCCTTCTAAACGTGGAATATAGCTTAAAATTACACAATTTTTAATAATGCAATCGTGGCACAAACGCTTTTGACGTGCACGTGCGATCAGGCGGCGCCCAGTTGCGGTTAGTAATTGGATGGGTGACCGATTTCCTTTTTTGGACCGATCCGAACTTTTTTTTTTCACTTTTTCGACTTAAATTTTACTCCGGCATGGAGGGTGGAAAGCTGGGAACATTTTGCGCTCTTTTTGCAAAAATTACCGTTTCAAAATTAAGAACTAACGAGTTTTTACAATTTAAGGAAAGCCATTTGACCGGGAAACGGGCCTAGCTTTTCAAAAGAACTCGACGATGTTTGACGCAATTGCCGAAGAAGATATCCCAGATGGTCGACAAGAAGCGTCGAGTCGAAAATTTTAACCGCCGCTCTCCTCCTCGAGGCGGGTCGTTATTTGAAGGTAAAAATGGGGCACATTTTTAAAAATTTAAATCTTCGAAGCGAAATTTCGACCCAAAGACGAAATAAATTTACGAAAAATTTTCGATCCAAAAAGCTGCCACGTATCGGGGCAATTCGTTTCCGTCGTTAAATTTGTAAATTTTCGAAAATTTTTTTGCCCAAAAATCAACAAAATTTTTGCTTTGAAAATATTTTTGAAAATTTCGCTTTAAGGCTTTACCGAATAAGTTGGGAAAAAACTATAGTACTTCGATTTTGTGGCGAATGTGACTTTTCTCACTTTCTTTTCGCGAATACATTCGAAGAAAAAATAAAAACAGTTGAATTTTCAGAAAATTAACAAAAGTTACCGAGGAATTCGAGCGCTGTTTTATTTGTTGTGTTTGACAACTCAACCTGAGCGAGGATGACGCGCACGATCCCGTCTTCTAGAAGTGTCAAGTCGAAATTTTTAACTCTTCTTTAGAGTGGGGTCTTAATTAAATATAATATGAAGATATATTTCTGGAAGTTGGAGCTTTCGGAGTGAAATTTCTGTCTAAAGACAAAACAAATTTATAAATTTGATTCAGCTCAACTGTAGCTCACTGTAACAAAAATCCAGTTAGCCCAGTTTATTCGCCTTAAAAAAGTGTCGGAAGAAGGTGTAAATATTGTTTCTATAACTTGATAAACAACCGAGATATCGACATTTAACGAAAGAGATAGAGGATGCGCCATCCATTTTTCCATATCTCTTATATTAACCGAATTTTAAATAAGAACATTCGAATTTGAACTGCACCCTGTACATTACAATTTGGGTTTATATTAGCCGATTAAACGTTGATAAAATTTAAAATGTAATAAATGGAAAACCCGTGGATAAAATCAACGTGACACGCCGCTGCGACCAAATACATTGCATAACCTTAAACTACTTCCTGTCACTTTGACGTAACACAATACCAACATATCAAATATTATAATAATATTTTATATTAACCCCAAAAACATTTTGACGGTAATAAATGGTAAACCCGCGGATAAAATAAATGTGTAACGCCACTGAGACCGAATATATATAAATTTCATAACCTTAAAATATCTTCTGTCAGTTTGATGCAATGATACCAACACATTTTATATTATTAACAGCAATCGATGCGGTGTTGTCACGATCAAACTTTCAAAAAAAAAACAATAATAATTATACTAGATTCGACGAATTAAACAACAAAAAAAGACTTTCAAAATTACCATAAGTAATTTTACTATTGTACATAAAAAGCATTTGTTTTAATAATTAGTGGTTTTTGTTGAGTTTTAAGTCCCTATTATATTCTAACAATATATTATTATTAATATACTATTTGATTAAAATTAAAGAAGCAATAAGCAATATTCATATGAGCGGTAAAACAATAAATGTTAAAACAAAAGTCCTTAATTTTCATAGAGGAATATAAACACATTATTAACTTAATGAAAACTATGTCATCAAGATATTTCGGTTAAATAAATTAAGTATTTATTTCTAATTTGTTCAATATTTAAAAATTTTATTTACGCTGCCTAAACTGTCAATTGTTTACATGTTCTCCAAGCATTAATAATATCTTAATGAAATAATTTGTCATTGCAATAAAAAAAAGGTAAATTTAAAAGTGAAATTTTAATTTTAATGTATTAATAGTGGACTATATTTCATTTGTGGTCTTGAGAATGAGTCACAATTACAAAGACTCGAATAGTTGAACAATTAGAATTATTATTATATATTATAGCCCCAAAACAAAATCTTCTATTTATTTTAATATTGCCCTTTTAGAACAGATTTTCACGTGCACGGAATCCAATAAAAAAAAATTGGTTATGTAATCATCGCATAACTTTCCCCATTTATTTCGTCAAAATGCAAAAAACAAGGTAATGCCGATTGTTTGAACATTTTATTTATGTCAAACAAATTGAATAAAACAGTAAAAAAACACGTGAACTTTTTTAATTCTGCTTATCATTTCCGTAATTTTCAACCGATATTCAACATTTTTAGATAACCTCCAAGTTTAATTTTAAGCCAAATTTCATGACGTTTGGTTGGGCGGTTCAAACTGTACGATTGATATTATCTTATATGTAAAAAAACACTTAAATTTAAATTATTTTGTTTATCCTTTTCGTAATTTTCAACCGATCTTCACCATTTTTAGTTGGCCTCCAAGTTTAGTTATGATGCACGTTTATGTCAAATTTCATGACATTTAATTGCCAGGTTTGACCTGTACGATTGATACTATTTTTCAACCACATACGGACATACTGACTGACATACTGACATACTCACATACATACAGACGAACATCCTATTAAAATTTATCACAACCTTATCAGAGCATGATAAGGAACATTTTAATACCAAAATTTCGATTTTTGATTTTTGGATGGATTACAATACTTTCCCTTAACATACGTTAATAGTACGTATTGGGGAAAGTAAAAATTTATTTTAATAAATGTTAAGAATAATTTAATATTTGACATTTGTTTTGTCAATTTACATTTTTGGCTTAATAATTTTTCTTCTTAAAACTTAAAACAAAAAAAAATTATATAATCAAAGTTCTTCAGATTTTATAAATGTGAAAGAATCCCGAAAGTAACACAATATTGCGATATTGCTATTTTTGATAATTGCCTATTCTGAAAATGATTTTTAAATTTGAAGTTTTGCAAAGCTTCGGTTATTTGAAATACTACGTTGTTTAGTTAGCAAATTATTTTTTATTTTTAAAAGCCCGTGCGCACACTTGAGTCGTTTATGTAGGTTGGTGATAATTTATGTCACTTTTAGCGAGATGACTCAAAAGTAAGTTCTGTGTGAAAACAGAGTTTTGGCCGCAGACATGGGTCTGTTATGTAGGTTAGTAGTTAGTTTATGTTATTTTTTCGCAAGGTGGCTCAGAAAAGAGAGATCTGTGCGAAAACAAGTTCTGGCTGCAGACATGGGGCTGTTATGTAGGTTAGTGTTAGTTTACGTTATTTTTTAGCAAGGTGGCTCACAAAAGAGAGATCTGTACGAAAAAAGCGTTCTGGCCGCAGACATGGGTCTGTTATGTAGGTTAGTGTTAGTTTATGTTATTTTTTAGCGAGATGGCTCATAAAAGAGAGATCTGTACGAAAAACGAGTTCTGGCCGCAGACATGGATCTGTTATGTAGGTTAGTGTTAGTTTACGTTATTTTTTAGCAAGGTGGCTCACAAAAGAGAGATCTGTACGAAAAAAGCGTTCTGGCCGCAGACATGGGTCTGTTATGTAGGTTAGTGTTAGTTTATGTTATTTTTTAGCGAGATGGCTCATAAAAGAGAGATCTGTACGAAAAACGAGTTCTGGCCGCAGACATGGATCTGTTATGTAGGTTAGTGTTAGTTTATGTTATTTTTTAGCGAGATGGCTCATAAAAGAGAGATCTGCGCGAAAAAAGTGTTCTGGCCTCAGACATGGGTCTGTTGTGTAGGTTAGTGTTAGTTTATGTTATTTTTTAGCGAGATGGCTCATAAAAGAGAGATCTGTGCGAAAAACGAGTTCTGGCCTCAGACATGGGTCTGTTATGTAGGTTAGTGTTAGTTTATGTTATTTTTTAGCAAGGTGGCTTACAAAAGAGAGATCTGTACGAAAAAAGAGTTCTGGCCGCAGACATGGGTCTGTTATGTAGGTTAGTGTTAGTTTATGTTATTTTTTAGCGAGATGGCTCATAAAAGAGAGATCTGCGCGAAAGAAGAGTTCTGGCAGCAGACATGGGTCTGTTATGTAGGTTAGTGTTAGTTTATTTTATTTTTTTAGCGAGATGGCTCATAAAAGAGAGATCTGTGCGAAAAGAGAGTTCTGGCCGCCGCCTTGGGTCTGTTATGTAGGTTAGTGTTAGTTTAGGTTATTTTTTAGCAAGGTGGCTCACAAAAGAGAGATCTGTACGAAAAAAGAGTTCTGGCCGTAGACATGGGTCTGTTATGTAGGTTAGTGTTAGTTTATGTTATTTTTTAGCGAGATGGCTCATAAAAGAGAGATCTGTACGAAAAACGAGTTCTGGCCGCAGACATGGATCTGTTATGTAGGTTAGTGTTAGTTTATGTTATTTTTTAGCGAGATGGCTCATAAAAGAGAGATCTGCGCGAAAAAAGTGTTCTGGCCTCAGACATGGGTCTGTTGTGTAGGTTAGTGTTAGTTTATGTTATTTTTTAGCGAGATGGCTCATAAAAGAGAGATCTGTGCGAAAAACGAGTTCTGGCCTCAGACATGGGTCTGTTATGTAGGTTAGTGTTAGTTTATGTTATTTTTTAGCAAGGTGGCTTACAAAAGAGAGATCTGTACGAAAAAAGAGTTCTGGCCGCAGACATGGGTCTGTTATGTAGGTTAGTGTTAGTTTATGTTATTTTTTAGCGAGATGGCTCATAAAAGAGAGATCTGCGCGAAAGAAGAGTTCTGGCAGCAGACATGGGTCTGTTATGTAGGTTAGTGTTAGTTTATTTTATTTTTTTAGCGAGATGGCTCATAAAAGAGAGATCTGTGCGAAAAGAGAGTTCTGGCCGCCGCCTTGGGTCTGTTATGTAGGTTAGTGTTAGTTTAGGTTATTTTTTAGCAAGGTGGCTCACAAAAGAGAGATCTGTACGAAAAAAGAGTTCTGGCCGTAGACATGGGTCTGTTATGTAGGTTAGTGTTAGTTTATGTTATTTTTTAGCGAGATGGCTCCTAAAAGAGAGATCTGTGCGAAAAACGAGTTCTGGCCGCACATATGGATCTGTTATGTAGGTTAGTGTTAGTTTATGTTTTTTTTTAGCGAGATGGCTCATAAAAGAGAGATCTGTGCGAGAAACGAGTTCTGGCCGCAGACATGAATCTGTTATGTAGGTTAGTGTTAGTTTATGTTATTTTTTAGCAAGGTGGCTCACAAAAGAGAGATCTGTACGAAAAAAGAGTTCTGGCCGCAGACATGGGTCTGTTATGTAGGTCAGTGTTAGTTTATGTTATTTTTTAGCGAGCTGGCTCATAAAAGAGAGATCTGTGCGCAAAACGAGTTCTGGCCGCAGACATGGATCTGTTATGTAGGTTAGTGTTAGTTTATGTTATTTTTTAGCGAGATGGCTCATAAAAGAGAGATCTGTGCGAAAAACGAGTTCTGGCCTCAGACATGGGTCTGTTATGTAGGTTAGTGTTAGTTTATGTTATTTTTTAGCAAGGTGGCTCACAAAAGAGAGATCTGTACGAAAAAAGAGTTCTGGCCGCAGACATGGGTCTGTTATGTAGGTTAGTGTTAGTTTATGTTATTTTTTAGCGAGCTGGCTCATAAAAGAGAGATCTGTGCGCAAAACGAGTTCTGGCCGCAGACATGGATCTGTTATGTAGGTTAGTGTTAGTTTATGTTATTTTTTAGCGAGATGGCTCATAAAAGAGAGATCTGTGCGAAAAACGAGTTCTGGCCTCAGACATGGGTCTGTTATGTAGGTTAGTGTTAGTTTATGTTATTTTTTAGCAAGGTGGCTCACAAAAGAGAGATCGGTACGAAAAAAGTGTTCTGGCCGCAGAGATGGGTCTGTTATGTAGGTTAGTGTTAGTTTATGTTATTTTTTAGCGAGCTGGCTCATAAAAGAGAGATCTGTGCGCAAAACGAGTTCTGGCCGCAGACATGGATCTGTTATGTAGGTTAGTGTTAGTTTATGTTATTTTTTAGCGAGATGGGTCATAAAAGAGAGATCTGTGCGAAAAACGAGTTCTGGCCGCAGACATGGATCTGTTATGTAGGTTAGTGTTTGTTTATGTTATTTTTTAGCAAGGTGGCTCACAAAAGAGAAATCTGTGCGAAAAACGAGTTCTGGCCGCAGACATGGATCTGTTATGTAGGTTAGTGTTAGTTTATGTTATTTTTTAGCGAGATGGCTCATAAAAGAGAGATCTGTGCGAAAGACGAGTTCTGGCTGCAGACATTGATCTGTTATGTAGGTTAGTGTTTGTTTATGTTATTTTTTAGCAAGGTGGCTCACAAAAGAGAGATCTGTGCGAAAAACGAGTTCTGGCCGCAGACATGGATCTGTTATGTAGGTTAGTGTTAGTTTATGTTATTTTTTAGCGAGATGGCTCATAAAAGAGAGATCTGTGCGAAAAACGAGTTCTGGCCGCAGACATTGATCTGTTATGTAGGTTAGTGTTAGTTTATGTTATTTTTTAGCGAGATGGCTCCTAAAAGAGAGATCTGTGCGAAAAACGACTTCTGGCCGCACATATGGGTCTGTTATGTAGGTTAGTGTTAGTTTATGTTTTTTTTAGCGAGATGGCGCACAAAAGTAGATCTGTACGAAAAAAGAGTTCTGGCCGCAGCCATGGGTCTGTTATGTAGGTTAGTGTTAGTTTATGTTATTTTTTAGCGAGCTGGCTCATAAAAGAGAGATGTGTGCGAAAAACGAGTTTTGGCAACAGACATGGGTCTGTTATGTAGGTTAGTGTTAGTTTATGTTATTTTTTAGCGAGCTGGCTCATAAAAGAGAGATCTGTGCGAAAAACGAGTTCTGGCAGCAGATATGGGTCTGTTATGTAGGTTAGTGTTAGTTTATGTTATTTTTTAGCGAGATGGTTCATAAAAGAGAGATCTGTGCGCAAAACGAGTTCTGGCCGCAGACATGGATCTGTTATGTAGGTTAGTGTTAGTTTATGTTATTTTTTAGCGAGATGGCTCATAAAAGAGAAATCTGCGCGCAAAACGAGTTCTGGCCGCAGACATGGATCTGTTATGTAGGATAGTGTTAGTTTATGTTATTTTTTAGCGAGATGGCTCATAAAAGAGAAATCTGCGCGAAAAACGAGTTCTGGCCGCAGACATGGGTCTGTTATGTAGGTTAGTGTTAGTTTATGTTATTTTTTAGCAAGGTGGCTCATAAAAGAGAGATCTTGCGAAAAACGAGTTCTGGCCGCAGACATGGGTCTGTTATGTAGGTTAGTGTTAGTTTATGTTATTTTTTAGCAAGGTGGCTCACAAAAGAGAGATCTGTACGAAAAAAGAGTTCTGGCCGCAGACATGGGTCTGTTATGTAGGTTAGTGTTAGTTTATGTTATTTTTTAGCGAGCTGGCTCATAAAAGAGAGATCTGTGCGCAAAACGAGTTCTGGCCGCAGACATGGATCTGTTATGTAGGTTAGTGTTAGTTTATGTTATTTTTTAGCGAGATGGCTCATAAAAGAGAGATCTGTGCGAGAAACGAGTTCTGGCCGCAGACATGAATCTGTTATGTAGGTTAGTGTTAGTTTATGTTATTTTTTAGCAAGGTGGCTCACAAAAGAGAGATCTGTACGAAAAAAGAGTTCTGGCCGCAGACATGGGTCTGTTATGTAGGTCAGTGTTAGTTTATGTTATTTTTTAGCGAGCTGGCTCATAAAAGAGAGATCTGTGCGCAAAACGAGTTCTGGCCGCAGACATGGATCTGTTATGTAGGTTAGTGTTAGTTTATGTTATTTTTTAGCGAGATGGCTCATAAAAGAGAGATCTGTGCGAAAAACGAGTTCTGGCCTCAGACATGGGTCTGTTATGTAGGTTAGTGTTAGTTTATGTTATTTTTTAGCAAGGTGGCTCACAAAAGAGAGATCTGTACGAAAAAAGAGTTCTGGCCGCAGACATGGGTCTGTTATGTAGGTTAGTGTTAGTTTATGTTATTTTTTAGCGAGCTGGCTCATAAAAGAGAGATCTGTGCGCAAAACGAGTTCTGGCCGCAGACATGGATCTGTTATGTAGGTTAGTGTTAGTTTATGTTATTTTTTAGCGAGATGGCTCATAAAAGAGAGATCTGTGCGAAAAACGAGTTCTGGCCTCAGACATGGGTCTGTTATGTAGGTTAGTGTTAGTTTATGTTATTTTTTAGCAAGGTGGCTCACAAAAGAGAGATCGGTACGAAAAAAGTGTTCTGGCCGCAGAGATGGGTCTGTTATGTAGGTTAGTGTTAGTTTATGTTATTTTTTAGCGAGCTGGCTCATAAAAGAGAGATCTGTGCGCAAAACGAGTTCTGGCCGCAGACATGGATCTGTTATGTAGGTTAGTGTTAGTTTATGTTATTTTTTAGCGAGATGGGTCATAAAAGAGAGATCTGTGCGAAAAACGAGTTCTGGCCGCAGACATGGATCTGTTATGTAGACTAGTGTTTGTTTATGTTATTTTTTAGCAAGGTGGCTCACAAAAGAGAAATCTGTGCGAAAAACGAGTTCTGGCCGCAGACATGGATCTGTTATGTAGGTTAGTGTTAGTTTATGTTATTTTTTAGCGAGATGGCTCATAAAAGAGAGATCTGTGCGAAAGACGAGTTCTGGCTGCAGACATTGATCTGTTATGTAGGTTAGTGTTTGTTTATGTTATTTTTTAGCAAGGTGGCTCACAAAAGAGAGATCTGTGCGAAAAACGAGTTCTGGCCGCAGACATGGATCTGTTATGTAGGTTAGTGTTAGTTTATGTTATTTTTTAGCGAGATGGCTCATAAAAGAGAGATCTGTGCGAAAAACGAGTTCTGGCCGCAGACATTGATCTGTTATGTAGGTTAGTGTTAGTTTATGTTATTTTTTAGCGAGATGGCTCCTAAAAGAGAGATCTGTGCGAAAAACGACTTCTGGCCGCACATATGGGTCTGTTATGTAGGTTAGTGTTAGTTTATGTTTTTTTTAGCGAGATGGCGCACAAAAGTAGATCTGTACGAAAAAAGAGTTCTGGCCGCAGCCATGGGTCTGTTATGTAGGTTAGTGTTAGTTTATGTTATTTTTTAGCGAGCTGGCTCATAAAAGAGAGATGTGTGCGAAAAACGAGTTTTGGCAACAGACATGGGTCTGTTATGTAGGTTAGTGTTAGTTTATGTTATTTTTTAGCGAGCTGGCTCATAAAAGAGAGATCTGTGCGAAAAACGAGTTCTGGCAGCAGATATGGGTCTGTTATGTAGGTTAGTGTTAGTTTATGTTATTTTTTAGCGAGATGGTTCATAAAAGAGAGATCTGTGCGCAAAACGAGTTCTGGCCGCAGACATGGATCTGTTATGTAGGTTAGTGTTAGTTTATGTTATTTTTTAGCGAGATGGCTCATAAAAGAGAAATCTGCGCGCAAAACGAGTTCTGGCCGCAGACATGGATCTGTTATGTAGGATAGTGTTAGTTTATGTTATTTTTTAGCGAGATGGCTCATAAAAGAGAAATCTGCGCGAAAAACGAGTTCTGGCCGCAGACATGGGTCTGTTATGTAGGTTAGTGTTAGTTTATGTTATTTTTTAGCAAGGTGGCTCATAAAAGAGAGATCTTGCGAAAAACGAGTTCTGGCCGCAGACATGGGTCTGTTATGTAGGTTAGTGTTAGTTTATGTTATTTTTTAGCAAGGTGGCTCACAAAAGAGAGATCTGTACGAAAAAAGAGTTCTGGCCGCAGACATGGGTCTGTTATGTAGGTTAGTGTTAGTTTATGTTATTTTTTAGCGAGCTGGCTCATAAAAGAGAGATCTGTGCGCAAAACGAGTTCTGGCCGCAGACATGGATCTGTTATGTAGGTTAGTGTTAGTTTATGTTATTTTTTAGCGAGATGGGTCATAAAAGAGAGATCTGTGCGAAAAACGAGTTCTGGCCGCAGACATGGATCTGTTATGTAGGTTAGTGTTTGTTTATGTTATTTTTTAGCAAGGTGGCTCACAAAAGAGAAATCTGTGCGAAAAACGAGTTCTGGCCGCAGACATGGATCTGATATGTAGGTTAGTGTTAGTTTATGTTATTTTTTAGCGAGATGGCTCATAAAAGAGAGATCTGTGCGAAAGACGAGTTCTGGCCGCAGACATTGATCTGTTATGTAGGTTAGTGTTTGTTTATGTTATTTTTTAGCAAGGTGGCTCACAAAAGAGAGATCTGTGCGAAAAACGAGTTCTGGCCGCAGACATGGATCTGTTATGTAGGTTAGTGTTAGTTTATGTTATTTTTTAGCGAGATGGCTCATAAAAGAGAGATCTGTGCGAAAAACGAGTTCTGGCCGCAGACATTGATCTGTTATGTAGGTTAGTGTTAGTTTATGTTATTTTTTAGCGAGATGGCTCCTAAAAGAGAGATCTGTGCGAAAAACGACTTCTGGCCGCACATATGGGTCTGTTATGTAGGTTAGTGTTAGTTTATGTTTTTTTTAGCGATATGGCGCACAAAAGTAGATCTGTACGAAAAACCAGTTCTGGCCGCAGCCATGGGTCTGTTATGTAGGTTAGTGTTAGTTTATGTTATTTTTTAGCAAGGTGGCTTACAAAAGAAAGATCTCTACGAAAAAAGTGTTCTGACCGCAGGCATGGGTGTGTTATGTAGGTTAGAGTTAGTTTATGTTATTTTTTAGCAAGGTGGCTCACACAAGAGAGATCGGTACGAAAAAAGAGTTCTGGCCGCAGACATGGGTCTGTTATGTAGGTTAGAGTTAGTTTTTGTTATTTTTTAGCGAGATGCCTCATAAAAGAGAGATCTGTGCGAAAAGAGTTCTGGCCTCAGACCTGGGTCTGTTATGTAAGTTAGTGTTAGTTTATGTTATTTTTTAGCAAGGTGGCTCACAAAAGAGAGATCGGTACTAAAAAAGTTTTCTGGCCGCAGACATGGTTCTGTTATGTAGGTTAGTGTTAGTTTATGTTATTTTTTAGCAAGGTGGCTCATAAAAGAGAGATCTTGCGAAAAACGAGTTCTGGCCGCAGACATTGGTCTGTTATGTAGGTTAGTGTTAGTTTATGTTATTTTTTAGCGAGCTGGCTCATAAAAGAGAGATCTGTGCGAAAAACGAGTTCTGGCCGCAGACATGGGTCTGTTATGTAGGTTAGTGTTAGTTTATGTTATTTTTTAGCGAGATGGCTCATAAAAGAGAGATCTGCCCGAAAAACGAGTTCTGGCCGCAGACTTGGGTCTGTTATGTAGGTTAGTGTTAGTTTATGTTATTTTTTAGCGAGCTGTCTCATAAAAGAGAGATCTGTGCGAAGAACGAGTTCTGGCAGCAGACATGGGTCTGTTATGTAGGTTAGTGTTAGTTTATGTTATTTTTTAGCGAGCTGGCTCATAAAAGAGAGATGTGTGCGAAAAACGAGTTTTGGCAACAGACATGGGTCTGTTATGTAGGTTAGTGTTAGTTTATGTTATTTTTTAGCAAGGTGGCTCACAAAAGAAAGATCTGTACGAAAAAAGAGTTCTGGCCGCAGACATGGGTCTGTTATGTAGGTTAGTGTTAGTTTATGTTATTTTTTATCGAGCTGGCTCATAAAAGAGAGATCTGTGCGAAAAACGAGTTTTGGCAACAGACATGGGTCTGTTATGTAGGTTAGTGTTAGTATGTTATTTTTTAGCAAGGTGGCTCAAAAAAGAGGGATCGGTACGAAAAAAGTGTTCTGGCCGCAGACATGGGTCTGTTATTTAGGTTAGTGTTAGTTTATGTTATTTTTTAGCGAGCTGGCTCATAAAAGAGAGATCTACGCGAAAAACGATTGCTGGCCGCAGACATGGGTCTGTTATGTAGGTTAGTGTTAGTTTATGTTATGTTTAGCAAGGGGCTTACAAAAGAGAGATCTGTACGAAAAAGAGTTCTGGCCGCATACATGAGTCTGTTATGTAGGTTAGTGTTAGTTTATTTTATTTTTTTAGCGAAATGGCTCATAAAAGAGAGATCTGTGCGAAAACAGAGTTCTGGCCGCCGCCTTAGGTCTGTTATGTATGTTAGTGTTAGTTTAAGTTATTTTTTAGCAGGGTGGCTCTTAAAAGAGAGATCTGTACGAGAAAAGAGTTCTGACCGCAGACATGGGTCTGTTGTGTAGGTTAGTGTTAGTTTATGTTATTTTTTAGCGAGCTGGCTCATAAAAAAGAGACCTGTGCGAAAAGCGAGTTCTGGCCGCAGACATGGGTCTGTTATGTAGGTTAGTGTTAGTTTATGTTATTTTTTAGCGAGATAGCTCATAAAAGAGAGAGCTGTGCGAAAAAAGAGTTCTGGCCGCAGACATGGGTCTGTTATGTAGTTTAGTGTTAGTTTATGTCAGTTTTTTTAGCGAGATGGCTCATAAAAAAGAGATCTGTGCGATGTGACCGGCAGATGTGGGTCTGTTATGTAGTTGATGTTATGGGTCGATTTATACTCAACATTTAACATTTAGCATTTAACATTTATGATTTATTACTTGCATTTAACATTTAAGAGTCCAGATACATGCTCAGCTTATTTAATATTTAAGAAGTTGACAGATTTTTAACATTTGACATGAATAAATTAGTATTGTGAATATTTTTAATTTAAAAATGTACAATACTTCGTTTAATATTTTCTTTTAATTAGTAAGACGACATGTTTCGAATATAGATATTCATCATCAGGAAGTCAAAATTAAAATATTATTTGAAAATTATTATTATTATAAATTTGAAAATTGTTTTTTGAAGTTGACGTTAGATGGTGTGTTGATTTAAAAAATATAAAATAAAAACGACCATTAGTTTGTTATTTGTAACATGTCGTCTTACTAATTAAAAGAAAATATTAAACGAAGTTTTGTACATTTTTAAATAAAATATAAATTAACTTCGATAGACAAATCATAATTAGGTATTGTGAATGTTTTTATGTCTTCTGTGATTTTTGTTTTGCGATATTTAGTTTATTTTGGGCTATGTGAAAAGTAAAAGATATTTCTGTGTTCACGAATTACTAATATTTGCTACTGCTAACTCCATAATTATCTTCAAAGTAAACAATAATTTGCGCGCGCCGTTTAATCTTGCGCAGTGTGAACAAAATTTCTTAAATGTTGAATGTTAGATGAAAGTTGGTCATCTCTTAAATGATCTTAAATGTTAAATGTTAAATGAGTTATAAATGCTTATACACGATTCCTATTAAACTTCTTAAATGATAAATGTTAATTGCTAAATGTTAAATGTTGAGTATAAATCGACCATTAGTTTGTTATTTTTTAACGAGACGGCTTATAAAAGAGAAATTTGGTTAACAAAAGTGTCCGTAAACGATAGTCTAATTTGCGAATTGTATCTAATATAAACAAATTTTTATTATTTTTATAATTTTTATTATTTTTATATAAACATATTATAATTATTATTATATTTCTAACCGTAATATATGAAATTGAAATAATATAAAATTACCGATAAAATCTATTAAATTGCTCAATTCGAAAACCGTTGTAATCACGACGATTTTTGAAATTAATTTAAAATTAGAAACAACAACTTTAGAACATCCTGAGCAACAAACAAAAAATCATTAACAGCACCACAGCGTTCGACAAAATTAAGTGATATTCATTTTTAAGAAAAAATTTATTGAAAAATTAAATAAACCAAAGATGAGAGTTTTTTTTTAAATAAATAAATATAAATAATTAAAATACTTTTTCACGAAACATGTAGTATTCAACATTACATTCATTTACCAACAATTATTTTTATTTAACTTATAATTTTTACCTTTTTATTAAGTCATTCTTTATTTATCTATTAAATCAATCT
Source organism: Cantharis rufa (assembly GCA_947369205.1). Classification (NCBI taxonomy): domain Eukaryota; kingdom Metazoa; phylum Arthropoda; class Insecta; order Coleoptera; family Cantharidae; genus Cantharis; species Cantharis rufa. The sequence continues at coordinate 27,699,385 of OX376305.1, read as the reverse complement.
TTAAGCACACTTTTGTGGACAATAAAGCTCAACTATAAATAACACGATCACGAACAAGACAAAAAATCAAAGCAATGAAAATCGACACACAAAAAGATATGTAACAGTTAAAACAGAATATACTTAAGAAATAACTTGATGTTTTTTTATTTTTACAACTTAAAATTGTTTTTATTCTAAATTATTTTTCTATATTACGCTTATTTGCGATATGCTCTTTATCTATAAAAATGTATTATTTAATCCATTATTTTTTAATAATTTACAGAACCATCGATATCTCACCAAACAATTATTATTAATTCAAATTATTTCATATAATTAGAATCTTTCCGAAAACATCACGAATATATCATACATTTTCAGTCACAGTTCCGTTACTAACTAACTCCGTAAACTAACGACTCCGCGTTATCCGCGACGTTACGAATAAACCGCGACCTATCCGATCAAAGTTACAATCTCGACCGCCGACTCGCAAAGGTCAAGAATAACCGTTTTGTTCTTCGTGCATTATAATAAACCGTTCGAAATAAACCACGGGCTACCCTATCAAAACTACAATCTCGACCGCCGACTCGCAAAGGTCAGGAATAACTGTTTTGTTCTCAAAGCCTTTTAATAAACCGTTCGGAATAAACCACGGGCTACCCTATCAAAATTACAATCTCGACCGCCGACTCGCAAAGGTCAGGAATAACTGTTTTGTTCTCAAAGCCTTTTAATAAGCCGTCCGGAATAAACCACGGGCTACCCTATCAAAATTACAATCTCGACCGCCGACTCGCAAAGGTCAGGAATAACTGTTTTGTTCTCAAAGCCTTTTAATAAGCCGTCCGGAATAAACCGCGGGCTATCCGATCACAGTTACAATCTCGACCGCCGACTCGCAAAGGTCAGGAACAACCGTTTTGTTCTTCAAGCCTTTTAATAAGACGTCAGGAATAAACCGCCGGCTCGCAGAGGTCAGGAATAAATATTATTCTTCAAGCCTTTTATTAATCGTCGGGAAAAAACCGTCGTTAAAAACTAAAGTCCCCTTACCTAACCGCCGACTCGCAAAAGTCTCCCCCATTCGTCGTCGTAGAGCGACCATAACAATATCTTCAAAGATCCACCTGGTTAGCCACTTGTCTCTTTATACTAAAGCTCGAAGCCTAAAATCGAAAAAACCGACTGGAAAAGCTAAAGGCTTTCGAAAGGTGCGGCACAGCCGCCCGCCCGATGTCTCGAAAAATCGACAAAAAAATCCCGCTCGGTGTGGGCTAGGTTAAGTTACGTTAAATTACCGATCGATGCCGCAATTTTGATTTTAAATTATTGATTTTTGTGCGATTTTCGATAAAACACGTTCAATTTAATCATCGTAGCCTGTCGTATCTCTTTCTCGCACATGTAAACCGAGTTAGACGGAAAACGTGTAGCGTCGCAGTATGCCTCGAAATCGTAACTAAAGTTACTTAGTCACGCCCACGTAATATTCGAGTTAATTAATTTGACATTTCCGACAATTTTTAAGGTTTTTTAAATAAAATCTATTTGATATTGTATTTTCGCTTTTACAATTATTGAAGAAAACTGGAATTTTACGTTTTAATTTAATTATCTTGGTGTTTCTTTACTTTAGTTCAGTTTTACAGTTTAAAGTTACTTTAGTTTAATACTTATGCGTTAAACGAGGTTACGTCTTTATAACCTTTGTTATTATTCGTGTTTTTCCCAAAATTCTAACGTTTTTGCATTTTCCAGACGATTACGGATCACCAATGGATTTATTTATAACTACTTTAAAAGGGTGAGCCGTTTATATCCTTTCAAAATGTATCCATTCGATACAAACTTGAAGGTTAGGTCCGCCAATTATAAATTATTATTAAATTCCTTCGTTTGTATCGTTTATTTGTTTTAGGCCGCTAAGTTCTTTACAAGTTTTAAACAGATGTGGTTTTATACGAAAATATTATTTTATTGTATGCAATTACGTAAATCAAATTTACTCGATAAGTGTAACTACAGTTCACCGCACCGATCTCAAAAGCCATCGAAAGGCAAGTTCTGTATTCAAGTTTTATACCAAAGTGTCAAAGCTGAGAATATGCACGAACACCTATTTCACGTTCCACTTCAAATAGATCTAGATAGATGCAAACCAAGCTTTTTCGAAAAACACTCATGTTATGATGTTATAAATCTGCAAAGGGTTTTTCGCCTGTTCGAACTTCTCTAAAATTTAAAACCGATGTCGTGCTCGTGCGATTGTGTTTGTGTTTACGAACCAAACTGTTTATAATTGTGCAAGGTATAGTGTTATTTTTACTACCAACCTTTGGAATATGCTTTAAATGATGTCAGATGGTTTGGTTCGGTGCAACGCCTCGAGGCATTTTATCCTGTTTTATCAAATTGCAGCATTTTGTGTTCGTCTCTCTGATATAACAGTTTATTGCTACTAATCGAAGCTGCAGTGTTTTTTAAATTTATATTTAATTTTTTAAGATTTGTAATTAATTGTTTGACATCGAGATTGTTTCCAACTTAAGCGCTGGTAAGAAATTTTAGCTATTAAATAACGATGATGTGAAGTCGAGTATAATTTCAACACCAAAGAAAATTAAACCGAAGCCAACAGTTTAAAGTGCATATGAAGTGGACGTACAGGCGAAAATCCATTTACATGTCAAATTTGTAGTTTTGTAATTTTGATTTGTTTTGAATAAAGATGTTTTAACAAATTTGCAAGGTTTTGATTATAAAATTTTATTAATTTAAGCAAAAGTGTTTCGAGTGTTTCCGTAAACTTCAAAGATGGTTCGAAAGTTAAGGAATCGAAAAGCAGTTTGCAGCAAAATGGACCAAGAGATATAATTATTATACAAAAAATTTTGGCATTGTAAATAATAAATAAAGGAAAGAAAATCTAAACGGTTTTTATAAGTCTTCAGTCGAGATGACCTTATAATATTAGATAAGGTACTACCTTTATTGTAAAAAAATAAAAAATTGTAAAGGTATTACCTTTATTGTAAATAATGCTTGCTTCGAATGAAACACCAAGTTAAATTTTGTTACGATATTGTCATCAAATATTGTCCGTGTATTTCAAAACTCAAATAATAATTAAACTATATAATCGATTTTTATCGAATAAAATCGAAATTTATTCCCAACTAAGATTTTATACATTTCCTACTGTTGCTCTGAGGCAACGATATGGTCGGTGGTGACCTTTTTGTTCAAAATTTATGTTAAAATTTTTTAAATAAATGGTTTCTCGCAGAAAGGAATTCCAAAATGTGTAAGAAATTAATCCTATAAGCAATAAAAACATTGAGCACTTGAAATGGTATTTTCTTTTTGAGAATGAATTATTGAATGCCTTTTTGAGAATAACTATAAACTATACTTTTACGTTTGAACATGTCTCGCCGGTGCATTTGGAAATATACAGTCAATTCTAAATTTATTCCAAAATGGTTCTACTGGGCAGGCTCTTTCGTTTTCAAATTTTTACGCTAAAGAAAAGTTATTTTATAAAAATTTTTCGACTCAAAATGCTTCTATGTGACGACTGCGTTTGGTTTCGTCGTCAAATAAAAAAAAAAATTTATCAAAGTTTTCCGAAATATTTTCAAATGCGTATACCTTGAAATTATTTTTTCTAAATTTTATTTCCATTTTACGGCTTTCCTGATTGAGATGGGGAAAATATTTATCCCATCAATCTTGTGGAAAACCACCGGACTCAAGCGATACTGTTTAATATTTAAAAATCAGTCCATAAATAAGGCCGCTACGGCCGTATAAAGAAATTTTCAAATTTTGCGATTGTTGCGCCGACAGCGCGCCAACCATGCAACTTTTGGAAAAAGTTTTGCTATTATCCGATTTTATTTTACAAGAAGCATCTTTTCGTATCTTACACATTTTGTCGAAAATCGCTTAATAGCAGAATAAATCGCGAAATGCTTAGACACGAAAATGTTCGTTTTAATTCTCCAGCCAATTTGCCGCACACAAATAATGCGTGTTCTTGGCGTATCCGAACGTTTTTTCTAAAAATTCGAAATCAAATTTTCATTTTCTTTTCGCGAATACTATCGAAATAAAAATTTTAAAAATCACATTTTTCAAATTTTACAAAAATCAGGAAATGCGGTAATGAATGATTGTTTGTGTTTATATGTCAGCCAACGGAGGTTGGTTTGGAAAAATTCAAATATTTTTTTCATTAATTGACCTTTTTCTTTTCATAAAGTTTGTAGATAAACCCAATCAAGTGCCCACATAGAATCGGGCATCAAACGGCTGGTCGATATATCGACCAGTCCCGTCCGCAACGGAAAATCCAATGTTAAAAATATGGAGTTTGTAGATTTAATTTTTTTTCCTATGTGATTTCATGCGTGAATAAAAAAAAGTTTTTGAGCTTATACTTGACCTTGAAAATTGCATTGAAGAATTTTATTTGAAAATAATTATATTTATATTTCGAAATTTATTGTAGTTGCTTTTTGGCTTCAAGCTTGGTATACCCACGAGTTTTAGATTATAAGGTTTTATTTTGCGATTATGTAGCATTGCACAAAATCTAGCAAAAATGTGGCTTTTCAAACAAATGGTAACTTCAAACATATAATTTTTGGCGCTCCTTAGTATTGCCGCCCTGGGTACATGCCGAAAGGGTCTTGCTCCCCCTAAATTTGAGGCTGTTCAGTATATCAAATTACGTAGAAAAACAACAAATATTTTGTGTTCTATCGGTGGTCGATATTTCGACCAGTCCCGTCCTTAAAGGGTAAAGAGCTAAGTCGTTTTTAACGTTTCACTTTTAAGTTTTCTCAAACCGATCCGACACTGCTGCAGAAACGCAACCAACAACACTACTGCAATTTTTAATGTATGTAAATTTATTTATTTATATTTAATAGTAAAAATTATTGTTGACATAATTTTCATCACGTTAGTTGGTAAACTGCTCTTGATCGATAAAAATTAATTATTTAATCCATTATTTTTTTTGTAATTTACAGAACCATCGATATCTCACCAAACAATTTCTATTAATTCAAATTATTTCTTAGAATTAGAATCTTTCCGAAAACGTCACAAATAAATCGTTCATTATCCAGTCAAAGTTCCGTTATTTAACTGCCAACTCGAAAAGGTCTGCAATAATCGATTTGTTTAAGAGCCGAGACCCATTTACACGACGTCGTGAGTTAGCTATCGGTTATCCAATCAAAGTTACAATACTGACTGCCGACTCGCGAAGGTCAGGAATAATAATTGTTTTGTTATTCGAGTGGAGACTCATTCCTATAACGTCGTGAAGAAACAGTAGGTTATCCAATCAAAGTTACAATATTGACCGTCGACTCGCAAAGGTCAGGAATAATTGTTTTGTCATTCAAGCCTTTTAAAAGTCGTTAGGAATAAGCCGTCGTTAATACGAATAAAGTCCTCACCTAAATGCCGACTTGCAAAGGTCTACAACTGTCGTTGTTGTTATATAATATTGAAATTTATTCAAAGATCTACCTGGTTAACCACTAGTAATTATATAAGACCATTAGGGCAGAAACGAAGAATCACTTTCAGCGTATGGCAACGTTGAAGAGGATAGTACGCCCGATTTATAGTGAATATATATAGTGCAGTGGCAGAGCCACTTGTCTCTTTAAGAGGGACAAAGTTTTCGTATTTTTCAACCATCGGGGGAAAGTGGTGCCGTCCTGCATTTGAAACGCCAAAATACCCTAGTATACCAACCAAAAAAAAAAACAGTATATAAATTAATCTAACACGCAAAATATGAAAATGTCCCGGTTTTTGGCATTTCGTTCCACTGTGCGACGGTTTGGAAAATTTGGCTGGTTTCATTTGCCACAAGCTGAAAGAACCAAGCAGCTCAATAACTAGTGCTGACGAGTCGTCTTACTCTTGAGTTGACCATTGCAGTGAAGGTGGCTTAACTAAACCATCGACAGATTTCATAGATAAAATGGAACAATAGAAAACAATTTTTGTTAATATTAATTCTGACAGTATTTTCATTTCCAAAAATTATTTACAAAACTTGCTAGAAAAAAATAGTAATGTACAATGTACTGAGGATGCCAAAAAGTTATATTTTAGGTCTAGGATGTATTTTAGATTACGACAGTTAAATATTCTGTATAACAGAATAACTGATTCTTTCCTCAGCAGAAAAAGAAAATTAAATAAAATTATAAAATAATTTGTCAAATTTAAATAAAATAAAAGTCGACACTTTCAATATTTCTCTCCCTCTTAAATTTTCTGTTTATTTTAAAAATTGTAATAGTTTTTTTCTATTTTGACGCATTATTAAATAAATTTGATTTTGTACTCCTTTATGTGTTTTATTTCAATAGTTGTGATTTAAGAACGTGAAAACGCTGTACTGAATCAATCCAAAAAGTTTGTTTAAGCGCAAATAAAGCAGAAATATAAAGTACAAGACACCAATTTTAAATTTAAAACACACCAATTTTAATTAAAAAATTTCATTTGTAAATATATTTTAGGGCACACAAAAAGATGCATTTTACACTATGGATTTAAAATTAAAATTATACCTTGTTAAGTCGTTTTAGATAAAAATTAATGGGGTGCATTAGAATCGCAAGGAAATTTACTTCAATTTCTTTTACTTTACTTTTAGAAAATTATATATTGTTATGTATCTTTCTAAGTCCAAAATTCACACAAAAATCACTGCCAGATGCTGTGATTAAATAACGTCCAAAATTTTTTTAAATTAAATTTCAATTAAAAATTTAAATTATTATAAATTCTTTGTCACTTTAAAATGGAAAGACAAATCGAAACAGATAACCTGACCATACGCTTTTGCTATCAATTGCATTTATGCTGCCACCAAAACTTGTAATTTTAATATTCAATTTTACGAATTTTATTTACCACTAAAACAAATATTTTTCCAGACTTCCAGTATTCCAATCTTTTAAGAATTTATCACTTTAAAACAAATACTTTATTCTCAAAATAAATTACAGGAGACAAATTTCTATTATCCGCCACCAGCGGCCATATTGGCAAAAATCCTAGTTTTCACCGCTCACTCCTACCACCTTAAATGGACGGCACCACTTTCCACCGATGGTTGAAAGTTAATCCCCTACCCCAAAATGGTCAACGTAGAGCACTAGCATATTCCACCGATGAAGGTCGGGGTCAGCTTATAGAGAATTAGTAGGACTACAATGGGGCGATTTAATAAGTTAAAAGCTTACTGTTTGGCATTTAATTTTAAAAACTGCAGAATTATTTTTTATGGTGGATCCGTGTATTGCCATGGTTGTCTTTGTCAAATTCAGTTTTGCCAAAGATTAAACTAATTAAAAATATATCCAATTAGTTCCACATCTTGCCAGATATGTTTAACGCTAGCATGAACAGCCAATTCAAAGTCAACAGTAACCGTTTTCGGTTGAAAAAGTATTTGATTTTGAGCACAAATATCTATTAAGATTGGAGGAAATGCCGGTAAGTTTCCTGAGATTTGTCATGGTACTATTATACATTATACTATACTATTATACTATATATACGGTACTATTATACATGGTTTTGTATAATATATACATATAATATATTGAAGTGATATTTTCTATTTCCATAATTTCCAATTTAGTTCTTCCAAAAAATACACTCCTTAAAATTTTGCACGGCTGTATTTAAAATTTGAAATTAAAATTTCAAATAAAATTTTCCAATATAAAATGGAACGGTCAATCGGAAAGATAAATCGCACCATACACACTGATAAAACTTATTCGGGTTACCTTCAATGTTTAACTTCTAATTTAATATTTAATATTCAAACAAATAAAAATATGATCATCCAAAAAACCATTATCCAAAATCAAACGCTTTATTAGTAAATAATCCAAATTTTAATATCAAAATCACAAAATTAAAGGAGACCATTTGCTCCTCAACCGCTTAGGCGGCCATCATCGGCAAAAAGCCTGGTTTTCACCGCCCATTGCTGCCACTACAAATCGCTGGCGGGAAAGCCAGCAAATACAAAATAAAAGAAATAAATTTTCAATAAATGAAATTTACAATAAAAATTACAATTTTCAAAATTACCAAATAAAAATTCCATGTTAGATTTTGAAACACGACATCTGCTCCTCTGGATTTCATAGCACAACCGTGGTTTATAGCATAACCGGCAGTTTGCAATGAAAGCCATCACCCGTCGTTATTCAAAATTTAAAAATCAAATTAATTTAAAATACGTAAAAACATAATTTCCAAAAATATCTAAATAATTCCCATAAATATCAAATTTTAAACCAAAATAATTTTCAAACATTTTTTTAAATAATCAAGTCAATTAATATTATAAAATAAACTACTAAAATAATCGCCATATTATAAACCAATTTTCATCTTACACTTAACATGTTTTCTTGGAACAATCTTTATTTTCCATTTCCATTCATGCGCAGGTAGATCCTGTTTCATTTCTGTAAATTGTGGTTTCGTGAAAATCCGAATTTTTCTCTCGTTCCCAATTTTCTTCTTCTTTTTGTTTTTATTCTTTAGTATAGCAAGTCCTTTAAATTTTGCTTTGTAAATTCTAAATGTTGTTTTAAATCTTCGTTTCCGCAATCTTGAATTTTGCGTGTTTGTACCAAACCGAATTTTCTTCTCGTTTCTAATTATTTTCTTCTTTTTGTTTTTAGTCTTTAGTGTAACACAGCGTTTAAATCTTGTTTTATAAATTTTAAATGACATTCTAAATCTTCGTTTAATTTTTATGGAATCTTTCAGAATTAATTTATTATTTATGTACTTAGATTGTCCAGTTTGTCCATTATAAATGTTAATTTCCTTATTACTTTCAGTCAGTAAAGTCTTTTGTTCCTGAAACTGATTTATCATATCATCCAAGTTATTATTATGTTTTTTAGTTATTTCCTTTTCAAACATAAAATTTATCTGCTGGTGTTCAACAATACTTTTTAATTCGGTCTTTTCATTTTTGATTTCCATAAGTTCACACTGTAATTTCTCAATCTTAATTACACTGTTAATTAGCTCTTCTTTCTTCTCAGTTAAAATTGATTGAAAATTTTCAACTTCTTCAAATTTACTCAAAAGCTGTTCTTGCAAACTTTTTATTTTATTATGTGCTTCTTTTAATTCAATCTCAATCAAATCTTCTTCGTAAATTTTTTTATTATTTTCTATTGCAATCTTCTTCAATTTTTCATTTTCTTCCAACAATGATTTGACTTGATTTTTATGTATTGAAAGTTCATTTTTTAACTGATTATTACTTTCAATCAAACTTTTGTACGCTTTTATTTCCAATTTTTCTTGAAATTCGCTTGAACTACCATTTAAGTTTTGACTTTCTTTTCTTTTCTTTATTCTGTCTAAAATTTTATTTATTATTTTTGTATTTTTTTCCCTTCTTTCAAAATATGCCTTATAATATTTGTTGTGTATTGCTTCCCAATTTTTTGGATTTTCCATTTTTTCATATCTAACCTTTTCCTCATCTTGCTTGTTTTCCCGTTCTTCTGTTTCTTCGATTTCCCATATTTGTATTCTATCTTGTATGTCCAATAATAATTGTGTTTCCATTTTTTTATTCTAATTATTAATATTAATCTCAGGGTAAAAGTAGGTTCAGAAATATCGAGCCCCACGTTTTGGGACGCCAGATGAAGTGATATTTTCTATTTCCATAATTTCCAATTTAGTTCTTCCAAAAAATACACTCCTTAAAATTTTGCACGGCTGTATTTAAAATTTGAAATTAAAATTTCAAATAAAATTTTCCAATATAAAATGGAACGGTCAATCGGAAAGATAAATCGCACCATACACACTGATAAAACTTATTCGGGTTACCTTCAATGTTTAACTTCTAATTTAATATTTAATATTCAAACAAATAAAAATATGATCATCCAAAAAAACATTATCCAAAATCAAACGCTTTATTAGTAAATAATCCAAATTTTAATATCAAAATCACAAAATTAAAGGAGACCATTTGCTCCTCAACCGCTTAGGCGGCCATCATCGGCAAAAAGCCTGGTTTTCACCGCCCATTGCTGCCACTACAAATCGCTGGCGGGAAAGCCAGCAAATACAAAATAAAAGAAATAAATTTTCAATAAATGAAATTTACAATAAAAATTACAATTTTCAAAATTACCAAATAAAAATTCCATGTTAGATTTTGAAACACGACAATATGTATAATATATACATGGTATAATAGTACCATGAGATTTGTCTTTTAAAAGACAGAACGCCAGTTTTGTAAACCATGAATTGTCAACAGCTGCTTAAAGAACTTGGTGCAATACTCAAAAGTACCATCCATGTATATATTGTCTACAGAGCATAAACACCGTAAGTTAGTAATACTCGTACACGAAAAAATAATTAAATTATTTTGGCTATCATTAACCATTAAAAAATTTTCATTATTCTCTGTTTCAACGACAATGGAATCTAACGCGGAATGAACGTCCAACATTGAAGTCGGTAAAGGTGGTAGTTCTTTTCGCCTCGCATTATAAATACTTGTAGCAATTGATTTAGCATCCTGGTAAGTAATGTCCACTCGATCAACTTTAGTGGTAGCGATGGCGTTTTCAAGAATGTCCAATGGTCTTTTCGAAAAATCTTCAACAGCTTTTCTTTTGGCAACACCGGCAACCGATTGCCGTTTAATTTTTTGCACATCTTCTTCGTGGCTATGTTGCGGATTTTCACTCTCAATTTTTCTCTGTTCTCCGCTTCCTATGGTATAGATATTAGCTGAACATGTTTTGTTGGAACATCGCCACTTAACCCGCCCATCTTGCAATTCTGCCTGCTTGTAAAATTTGAAGTCGTTACGCACTAATAATATATTTCCGCGCTTACCGTAGATTTCTAGAAGCGCTGCCATAATTTCTGTATGTGTTGTTTATTCGTATTCTTCTAATTTATATTGTATTTCTATGTTTGTTATTTTGTTTATATAGTAAATATATTGTAATTGGTACTAAAAATAATTTTGATCCACCTCAATTGCATCTGCGATATTTAGAACTGGTCTGATTTAGAACGGCTTATAGACTTATAGACTTAACAATTAAAAGATTAAATTTATGACCAGTCTACCTGCCCACGGCAGCGGTGGAATATGCATATGGGATTATAGGAACCCTTGACCATCGGTGGAAAGTGAAATTGCCCCCTTAAATAGTTGGCGGGAAAACCAGCAAATACAAAATTTTACAAAAATCAAAAAATATAACAAAATTCCAAAAAAATAACAAAATTAATTTACAATACAAATTCAAAATTTATAGGGAATTTTGGAACGTGACAATATATAATTACCGCTAAAATCATCGCATTTAAATCGATAGTACTTACAAACATTAGGTACTTAGTACATAATGTTACTTTTCAGACCTGCTACTAGTTCGGCTACAATACAAACTCCAAAATTCCTTTCTGCCAGCACCCCAAAAAAGCAAACATTAAAACGGTAATTTAAAGTTCAGCAAGAAAAAATGCGAGCTATTAAAAAAAGGAAAATAGATATCAAACCAAAATTTACAATTGATGATTTTAAAGAAATGTGTGATACTTATTTATCTGAATCTACAGCAAAATTTGTGAAAGCTCAAGCAAATTTGAAAACGTCAAATAGAAAAAACAAAAATGATAAGGATATGAGTAAATTTGATCCTTCCGATTTGATAAATTTAAGTGTTTACTTAAATTCGGAGCGCTATCCATACGACAATTTAAATATAAACTATAAAAAGAATTCTTTTTCAATTTTATATGAAATGTTTGCAAATTTTCAACAAACATATTACGGTAAAGAAAACGAACCGATGTTTACACCTGAAGATTTTAAAAGAAACGCCCCATTGATAGTGGTAGATTGTACGCGTCAGAAGGATAGTCTTAGTAAAGGGCCAATAGAAGTAAGAGTAGAATTTGAAGCCGGTGCTAATATAATAGAAAACACAACCGCATATTGTTTAATTCTCCATGATCGCTTGTTTAGTTATAGTCCTCTAACAAAATCTGTAAAGCAAATATGAGTAACAAAATAGTTTTGGATGTGCAAGGTTTCATGACTTCCCATAAAGTGTTTTCACCTAAAGAATTAGCTGTTTATGATGGTTTCAAGACAGCTCACTACGTCTTCAAACCACCTTTTCGGTTTAATTGTTTGACTATGGAATTCCAAAAACAAGCAAACTATTTAATGAATAATCACCACGGGATATTATGGGGAAGTGGATTTACACCTGTTCATAAATTTGTTGAAATTGTAAAACAATTAACTTCATCTGCTGACGTTGTGTATATCAAAGGATGTGAAAAAACATTATTTATCAAAAATATTATTAGTACACCTATAGTGGAGTTGACTGAGCAACCCAAACTACCAATGGGAAACCCATATTGTTTTTATCATTCGCTAACAAATTGCATTTGTGCTCTGACTAATGTATTTTATTTGTATAACGAATATATTATGCACGAATAAAATGTTTTTTTAATATATATTTTTTTTATTATGTCTATATAAGCATTAGCAAAGTACTATTGGGGGGTAGAATGATATAAGTGGTGATCCAGTATGTTTATTACATATCCAAGCAATTATTATATGAAGAACATGGGTGTATATGCAGAAGAAGAAGATCGCCTTTTTTCGTTTAGGGATTGGAAGTATCCCATTGTAAATTCAAATGAGTTGGCAAAAGCTGGATTTTATAGTTTAAGAAATGGTGATAGTGTGCGGTGTGCATTTTGTTCAATCGTTATTGGTGATTGGAAAATTGGAGACGATCCTATGATGGAGCATAAAAAATGGTCACGACGTTGCCCCTTTGTTGGAGAAGATGTTTGTGGGAGATACGAATTTTTTCCTAATTCAATACCTGAAAATTATTCGAATTTATCTACAAAACATATGGATCTAAAAAATAATTTCAATGTTGGAAAAGATGTTTGTGGGACATACAAAGCTTTACCTAATTCAACCCCTGAAAATTATTCAAAGTTATCTACAAAAGTTGAGGATCCAAATGATTCCGATGAAAATTTTCCCGAAATTACCCCATTATTGGGATATAAAATTTTATCTAATTCAATACCTGAAAATTATTCGAAGATATCTACAAAAGTTGAAGATTCAAATGATTCCTATATCAATAAACTTTCTTATTGCCGTTCTTGTATATTACAATAATGTTAACTATTAAAGATATAATATGAATTAATCAATAAAAGTTTTGAAAAAAAAGTTTATTTATTTATTTATTTCTTGCTATTTGCAGAAACGAAATTTTTGGGTTTTACAAAAAAAAATATAAAAATATACAATATAATGATTATAAAAAATAAAAATGTATAAATTATGATGCTAGAAACTCGATTGTGGTTTCTAAGTTTATTCAAATTTAGCACCAAATATTCTCCGGGGTTTGTTCTTTCACTTGCATCTTGAAGCTTAAAGTTGACTTCATAATATAAAATGGGTTTACCACTATCAACTACTAATGAATGTGTAATAATGTTTTGGCCACTCTGCATGATTTCAACGTGCATTTCATCAAATTTTTCACAAGTTTTGGGTGTCTCATTGATATCCAAATATTGAGTGCAAATCATAGCGTTTTTAAGATTTTTTGGACATGTTAGGATTAAAGTGTTGTTAAATATTGCGCCTATGAAGTAAATTAGAGCGGTATTCATTTTCACTTGATGATTTGATTGCTTTTACACACATCCACTTAGTTGAAGATATTGAAGATTACTATTTAATTGTACAAAATTTCCATTCCTTATATATGTTAATGTTTACACATTAAATAATATAACATAATAGTTTTCAAATAAATTTTATTATTATTATATTTTATTATCATCATTATCATCCTTATCAACTAAATTATAATCTTTTACAATATAATAAGGTAGAAAATCTCTTATTTCATATAATACATTTTTAAAGTCTTTATCAATTAACGTTTGACAAAACATTTCTAATGATATTGTTTTTTTACAAAGTCTTTCACATATTTTATATTGTGCTTCATATTTCTGCGCAAGCACTTGAGCTTCTTCCATGTCGGGGTAGCCTGCCTTCATGTATACCGCTCCATGTTGAACATCAAAACTCATTGCTTCCAAACAGCACATCTGTCGCTCTACAGCTGAAAGGAGATCAGCAGCTTTTGGCCAATGCTGTGCGCTGTATGCCATCCACATCCTATAATTTGATAGTGTTAGCGATTTCCACATCTACTATGACTTTCTCCGGGTAAAATTGTATCATCTCCATCAATGTATAAGCATTATCCCCATCGGTTTCAATGTTTACAAAATTGACAATATTAGATGTGTTTTCTAATAAACTTAAATTGTTATTTTTAATTATATTTGAATAATATGTCGCAAACGATTGTTTATGTAATATTGATAAATAAGTGTTTATCAAATTAACCAAGCCCCATAATCCTGTGATAGTTTCCAATGCAAAATAAACACATAGTTCTTTATCTTTGTACAATTTTATAATTTTTTTGGATTTAAAAATTTGAAATTCAATAGTAAACGAGTCATATATTGGTGACCATTTTAAATCATCTTCGGTAAAATATGCAGTAAGCAGTGGTTTGTAAAAAATAATACGTTTCCAATCGTCTTCATTAAATATTACTTTTTGTTTTAAACCGATAATTGCAATAGTAGGTTGTAAACTAATTTTAGAAAATCCGATGGAGATGCTTTTTGTGTTTGATTTATTTAACGGATAAGATTTTTCATTTAAAAATTCCACTGTAACAAATTATTTAACAATTATTAATAAATTAATTAATTAATTAACATTTTACTTACTCGTTTCAAGTTGATTTTTTATGTTTGGATCTGTATAGGAACCACTAACAAAACTTGAGCTATTATTGCTTGTTCGACTGTAATATTGTACGCAAAATGTATCCATTATATACTGTCGATGTCGGTGGAGGGGGTAACCTTGTGGTGTTCTTACTGTATAGCCTTGGGGTGACTCGTAAAAATGATTATCTATCAATTTATTTGGATAACCTTGAGAGGTGATTTTACAATGTGTTTTAACTGTATAGCCTTGAGGTGATCCTGAAGTGCGTGTGAGAAAGAAAGAAAGAGAGATGGCTTACCGTCCTTGCAACGTGGGTATGGCTTACGGCCAATGGAATCCTTGACCTTGAAAAGTGGGCGTGGCTTGCGGCCAATAGAATGCATGACCTTGAAATGTGGGCAGTGGCGTACGGCCAATAGAATGCTTGACCTTGAAAAGGGGGCGTGGTTTGAGAAAAAGTGGTGGGGGGTTCAAAAGAGTGGGGGCGCGTCATCATTCTTATACAAATATCAAGTAGTAGGTATGGGGGCACTTGGCCGTGGGAACCAAATTAAGTCCAGGTCCGGACTAGGAGGTCAAGGCCGGTATATACCGGTATACCGCACCGTGTATACGCACCGGTATACCGGCCGTGGGAAGCAAATTGAGTCCAGGTCCGGAGTAGGAGGTCAAGGCCGGTATTTACCATATCATATCATACCGCACCATATCATACCGGTATACCGGTATCACCGTATCATACCGGTATACCGGTATATATACCGGTATATATATATATATATATATGTATATATATTTGTGTCACCATATCTCCCGAACGGTTACAGGTAGCGACGTAAATTTTTGACAGCATGTTTGTAAAGACCAGGGGAGTGTTCCTGGCTGGTCAAATACAATTTTCACCCATGAGAAGAAATTCTATCTCAGAAAACTATCTCTACACCCCCCCCCCGGTTGGCGTTGACCCTTTGAAACTCTTCATTACTGGCGGTGCTGGTTGCGGCAAGACCTTTTTGCTAAAAACTATTGTACACCAAATCAAGATATATTATGCTAGATCAGTGGATCTAGTATCCTATGAAGGAATATTTTTAAAGGATAGGAGCAAATGTTTTAAAACTTTTGAAAATAAGGACCACCCTATTGGATAGTGATCATGATCATCCTGATCCAATGATCATGACTTTGTGGACTTATTGAACAATTTACGAGTAGGCGAACTGACTATGGAACAATATGAAATGCTGTTGAACAGAACCCGTGTTCCACTGATTGATGGGTTTGCAGACGGTGAAGCCGTTTGATTATATACTACAATCAAGCTTGTTGATGAGTACAATTGCCGAATGATAGAGACATTAGCCGGATCACAAAGAATGTATACCATACATGCGCGTGACGAATCTAGGAAGGCTGCGACTTATGGACAGCAACCTAACATAACAGTAGTGCCTACCGATCCCAACAATACCGGAGGTATGCATACTTCAATTAAGCTTGCAATTGGTTGTCGTGTGATGCTACGAATGAATATAAAGGAATTAACGAAGGTCTCTTTAATGGAAGCATGGGTGTCATACGAGGTTTCGAATGGCAAGCTTTACGCAGGGACCAACTTGAAGATGGTGAACTTCCTAGTAAAGTCTTTATTCAGTTTGATGATCCTTCCATTGGTCGAAGCAGCCGCCTACTAAACGGATTTGTTTCTATTTCACCAGCCAGTGTTACGTATCAAGCTAGCAAAGGATACGGTAACGTTGAGCGTATAATGTTGCCTCTTATACTCAACTGGGCTGTCACCGTACATAAATTGCAAGGCACGACCGTTGATAAGGCGGTCTGGGGAAAACAATGTTTGCAAAAGGTGAAGCGTACGTGGCTCTGAGTCGTGTTAGGACTTTAGAAGGTATAGCAATATGCGATTTAGACCAAATAAAACTATTCAGTCGTCCTTATGAGGCAGTCGCATTGCAAGAATTACAACGCT
The DNA here is from genome assembly GCA_947369205.1 of Cantharis rufa. Lineage (NCBI taxonomy): Eukaryota > Metazoa > Arthropoda > Insecta > Coleoptera > Cantharidae > Cantharis > Cantharis rufa. Next base: position 27,682,454 of record OX376305.1, on the reverse strand, counting down.
TGCGAAATAACTAATATTAATATAAATTTACTACCATTTTGGCTAAAAATTCACTACTATTATGGCTGTTAAATTCATATCATTCGCTAACTATTCACGCTACCACATCGGCTGACTGGATCACGAAGTGGTTTAAAACATATATTACTTTCTTTATACATTTTGACAAAATATACTCCAAAAAGAGTGAAATAAAATAAAAATTAAAAATTTTAAAAACCTCTGACTGTGAATAAATACTAAAAATAAAAATTACAAAACCACCTTACTTTAAAAACTACTGTTCCATTTAAAAAGAAAAAAATAATTTTTTCTTCTTCATTCAACAACAAATTCTCAGACACTTTACTCGAAAAATTAACTTATTCCCCCCCCCCCCCCGTTACAAAATTTAAACATTAATTTTGAAGTCAGGGGAAACGGAGAATTTTTAATATGGAATGCATAAACAGGTTTTGTAAATGGAACAAATCTCCGTTTCCCCGGACTTCAAAATTAATGTTTAAATTTTGTAGCGGGGGGGGGGGAAATAAGTTAATTATTCGAGTAAAGTGTCTGAGAATTTGTTGTTGAATGAAGAAGAAAAAATTATTTTTTTCTTTTTAAAGGAAACAGTAGTTTTTAAAGTAAGGTGGTTTTGTAATTTTTATTTTTAGTATTTATTTACAGTCAGGGGTTTTTAAAATTTTTAATTTTTATTTTATAAAGTACCTAATCTCTTAAGTAGGTGACCCATTGTTAAATGGGTCCGATTGAAGTTTACAATTTGGATTAAAAAATAAATTTGCTGAAAATAAAATCCAGTTTGGAGTGGAGTTAACATTAACCTCTATAAAGTTACTGAACCCTGGACGAACCGCAAAGCGCAGAGTTTTCTTTATTATTATTAATATTTCATATAATTAATACTATTAAAATAATTAATAATCCGTTAATTTTTTCAATTACCAATCTGATTGTTTTTATTATATAAAAAGAATACTTAAAGGTAAAATGTATAATATAATAAGTATAAGTATTAACAATAACAATCATCAATTACACAAAACACACTCAAATGGCGGCTTCCAATATGAATATATCAAGTTCCAATATTTATAAATATTTGAAAGAAAACCACGTTTTAAGTTTAAATGAAAAGCAAGAGTTTGGTTATCCTTTTGAAAATGGCAAAGGGGTGGTGTCAATATTAAAGCAGAGTTCTTCACTCTCGATGATGCCTGTTGATTTACCTGCTTTAAATAAGAAGAAAAGAGAAGAAGAAAATAAAGATACAAAAGAAGTTTGCGTTCGATGCAAGAAACCGTTTTTCTTAAGTAGTACTGGAGAATATCTTAACAGGGAAAATTGTTATTATCACAAGTACTATAATACGATAACTTGCACATATGTTTGTTGTAATGGAGACTTAATGTCACGTGGCTGTTTGCATAGTCAACTGCATGTCTGGACTGGTCTACGCAATGGTTTGAACAATTATAACGATTTTGTTCAGATGCCCATACAAACTGAAACACCCCAAGATGGCGATTACGGTATTTATGCAATCTGTTGCGAAATGTGCTACACTACTGCAGGTATGGAATTACTTCAAGTATCCGTTGCAAAAGTAGATGGAAACTATGGAAAGATGCACTATAATGTTTACGTTAAGCATGAGCACGAAATGATAGATTACAATAGCAAATATTCGGGAATAACCAAGAGGCAATTTCAAAATAAAAAGAATATAAAGCCCTTAGCGCAAGTCCAAAGAGATTTGCAACAGTTTATGAATCGTCAAAGCATAATAATCGGACACGGGCTTGAGAACAGCTTGAGAACATTAAAAATATTACATGATAATGTAATCGATACTTCGGTCGTATATCCTCATTACAGAGGGCTACCGTTCAAGAGTTCTCTAAAGTACCTTGTCACTGAAGTTTTGCAAAGTCAAGTATTAGATTTAGACAATGGAAAGAAAAGCAAACAAAATGCGATACACGTTATGAATCTCATGCTAAGAAAATTTGAAAAAGATTTTATTAAGGTCTCGGAACAAGCGTTGGTGATTGAAGACATCAAGTAAAAGTAGTTAATTAAAATATATCCAATGTATTACACCAAATGTTACAACGTAAAACGAAAAGAAAAAATGAATTGTTACAAAGCTTTTTCTCGAAAATATCGCACTAGTGCTTTACATGTAAATAAACGATAATAATAAATAAAACTTGTTGTAATTTAACCTTTCTAGTGAAAATAATTCTAATGTGAATTGGTTATTTTTAAAACTAGCTGGAAAGCCCGTCCACGGACGGGCACCTAGACCCCGATTGGCTGGAAACTCGATTGATGTGCAACGTCTCAGGGGGAGTACCCGCGGTGCTTTAATATATTTTTCGGTTGGTAAAAAAAATCGGCCAATCAGATTGTTTCTTTTTTCACCAAAAAATGACATGCTGAAGCAACAGCAGCATGCTGGGATTTTATGTATTAAGATATTTTGATCAAATCCAAATCAAACCAATACTTTAGCAGCTAAAACTTTGTTCAGTAAGAAATCCGCTTTTAGCATTCCAAATTTTGTCCCGAACTATGCAATAATGCATTGTAAATGCCCAAACAAATTTTATAAATTATAATGCATTATGAACTTCAAAATAATTAATTTCTAAATAATTTTTGTAATAGATTAATTTAATTTACATATTACTACATAATTTATTATAATAAGAGTTTAAATATACCTTTTATTTTTACAGCTTAAAATTCGATCGAATCTTCGAATCACTGAACAATAATTATTTTGCTTTTTAAAAACACTTCTTACTTTGAAAGTGCAAACAGCAAACTGGAAATTAAATAATATTGTTTAGGTTGTGCAGGTAAGCGGGTGCAATATTACAATATTACAAATAATATTTATGGTTTTATGACTAATTAATAAAATACGGAAAAGATCGACACTGTACAATTTATTCCAGATGTCATTCAAAGTTTTCCGCTTCCTAGATCACCTAAACAAAAAACGTGGTTCACTAACATATATACCTCGAAAATAATTCCTTACGGACCCCCATTAACACTCGATAATCTGAAAAAAATGGAATCCTAGGCTTCAAGGCTATGCTCGGTGACATAGCCGTTAGGTTTTACATGAATACGTCGTCCATGGATACCCGCTTTTGCCCAGGTCTACCGATCGGATAACATCGATTTCAAAACATGAAAATTTTGCAGAATAGTGGCAACTATTATTTATTATTATAATTATTAATTTTAATACAGTATATTATTAGTAAAAATTTTCTAAATGAACCGAAATTAACCCCTTAGCGTATCCCTGGTCTTCCTCATTGAGGCAACGAATACAACTCTATTGTTGTCGTCATCGTTAAACGTCAAAGACAATTTTATTTATGATAGGTCTGTGGTAATTGAAATAGGTGACAAACGGTATACAGGATACGTTGATATTGCGGGTAAATGTAAGATCAAGGCAAGTATTGCTGAGAGTACTTGGAGAGTTCTGTACGCAGTTCATATTGAACTCTCGTTTCATGAATTCTGAGAAGTTCTAGTTCTGCGTCACATCCACGTTGAAGTCACCGCATAGCATCCATTGGTGTCTCGGTGTCGGAGCACGTGGTTCTGATATGCTTCTTTATTGGGTCCGAGTACTGGTTGAGCATCATCGACATAAAGTACTGAAAAGGCGACTGCGACACACCCGGATGAATATATATTGAAGTGATAAGCGTTCCGCTATAAGGTCTAAGTCGTGGTTAGCGGTAAGCCACGTTAAATTTAATATTGAACGATGATTTAGATTTTTAAGGGAGAAAATGAACATTAATAAATTGCCGGCTTGAGATGTTCTCTCCTTCACCCTGTATATCAGCTTGAACTGTTGAACGCAACCTAAGATTTTTGACAGCTGCTTGCTTAAAGAACCGAACAGGCCCACTTGTTGACTCACTTTGAAACCAAATACAAATAAGCTAATTATAATATAAAGTTTAATTTTGTTAGATTACAACATTGAATTTTATTATATTATTTGTGACAATCAAAACATAGCATTAAAATATTACGGTGAGTAAACATAACATTCAAATTTATTACAATTTAACCTTTCCTTATTTTAGAATTACGGAAAGAATATTTGTTATAAAATGGGGTGCACCTTTAATTATTATCTCGAGATAGATACCTTTATAATTTAAATCAAATAAGAAAGCTGTAAATTCCAACATCGGTTTGACGTTCTCCAATGTGACTGGAACAACTCAAATCCATTTCAAATATTTGTAGATGATTTTGAAAATTAATCGAATTCCAAATAACATTCGCTTCACAAAACACTTCATCAAAATTAATTTGAAAGTTCAAATTTATTAATGTAAGTTCCAATTTATTTTTCGTTAACCGCACTTTCCCAATTACGAACAATAATATGTTTTCCGATGACAAAATTCTAACCAAATTTCGACGTGGATTTGGTGCCGGTCGAAATTGCACTGCCTTTCGCTTTTTTTGCGCTTCTATTTATGCATTTTTCTTAACTGGCAATCTTGATCTTTCAAAAAACATTAAAATGCGACATTTTATAAATTTCATGGAATATTTGATATTTTAAAGGAAATTTTATACGTCTATCTTTATACGTCTAATTTGATACGTCTATCCTCTATCGTATAGCCCGGACCTCACACCATCAGTTTTGGTTTCTTCAGAATTCCCTTAATGGTGTAAAGTTGGTTTCAAAAGAAGCCTGTGAAAACCACTTGATTAAGTTTTTTACCGATAAACCCCAGAAGTTTTACAGTGATGGAATAATGGTTTTAACCGAAAAGTGGCAAAAGGTTTCCGAACAAAACGGAACATATTTGGTTTAAATAAGGAATTTTGAAAAATAAAAATTTAAATAAAAGGTCAACAATAATCTAAAAATTATAAAAATTTAGTGTTTGAAAAACTATCTAATTTGGCCGGAAACTTTTTAGCACACCTAATATTTCCAATTTATTGGTTCGCCATTAGGATCGATCAAAATATTTTTTTCTCCAAATGTATTACAACATAATTTAATCATATGGCATGCATCCCAAAATGTATAAACCGGTTCTTTGGTTACTGGATGTGGAAACCAGGGTTTTAAATTGGCAAAATCGAATGAAGCTCCCAATTCTGTGCACATACCTAACTGAACTGGTGCACCATCAAATGTGTTTTAGCCCCTGTTTCATGCAACAAGTTAGTACACACATTTTTCTAAAAGGCTTAACTTTGAAATAATGTTCATTTAGACTAACTGCTAAAAATATTAAAGCATTTTGTACCAAAGCATTTTAAAATACTAAAGCATTTTTAGTAGTAGGTAGATATTCGCCATCTGATATTAAATCAGTTCCAAGATCAATAAAATCGTGATATTTCTTGCCATCCCATTCGATTAATTGACGAATCGACATTTCGTCAAAAGCAATGTTTACTACATAACTTTTTTTTCTTTACACCTTGCTTGTAGAACATCAAATGTTTCCTTAGTAAATCCTGGGTTGCCACCAATTACTTTATACCATTTCCTAATTTATTCGGGATGTGTTAATAAATTTTCGAATCCTTGTCTGACAAAATTATATGCTCTTGGTGAATAATAATGCAATGTTAAAGCAAATCTTCATATATTAGGATCATATTTTCTTATTCCGTTGGAAGATTTCAGCTGTCTATCGATTACATATGTCTTTTAAAGACGATAGCGATGGAATATTTGCCTAAAATTACAAATGTCATGATTATTTCAATATTTATCATTTAAAAAAGTCCATGTTTTCTGAAATCCTATAGTCAAGTGACTAGTCAAGTCATGATCGAAGAAATAGATTGACGAGAAAAAATTTAAGTATTTAAAATCATATTTTTGAAAACTAATTCTTTATTGCTGTCATCCCTACAATCATGATTAAATTCAATTTAACATCATCAAGATTTGTAATTCGATATAATCCAAGACATAGGCCAAGATATAGGCCAAGACGCATTTGGTGCCACACAGCATTCTCATTTTGGTCTGTTGTTGCTTCAACGACAAACAAAATTTCTTCATTTTTGTATTCAAAAGTTTATAAAACCCGTTCTTTGATTCATTTTCGAGTTTCAGTTATAGCAATACCTTTAAATTGATAACAGGGGATTTTACATATCTTCTGCCATATTAACTGTATACTGTATGCATAACCGCGACGGTTATTTGCCGTCGAAGCTGTTACTCGACCATACCGTAGTTTAAACCAAATGCTGCTCTGAGATTGGTCTCTTAATTTTCTTAATTAGTGCATTTGTAAGTTTGTTTAATACGGATTCCAAAAATTTATTGATGTCATCTCTACAATCATAACTAACTTCAATTATCACATTATGCATGGATAACATTTTTAAATCTGTAGTTTCTTAATCTGAATTGGCAATGAAGCTTTCATCTTTTTCCTTCTTATAAAAATTCTGCTAAAACTACTGGTACCATACTTGTGGTAAGATCAAACGATGCTTTTTTTCTTGACAATTATATTGTTGTTATATGTTTTAAAGTGCTCCTCACTTTGGCTAGAATCGATTTTTTTCTCCAAAGCAGTCACTTGAACTGCAAGACGGTTCTTGCTGCAGCTGGGAGTCCTTAGTTTCAGCTATGGCGCATTTTAGACATCAGAAAATGGGTTACTGTCAGTTAATCATCAACACTCGTTGGGCTTTGAGACCGCACTTGGATGCGGATTATCCAGTAGTTTTCTCGAAAACGGCATTTGAAAATCAAAATTTTACATGCATTTTAATGTGAGTTTTTTCCATGTGAGTATAAAATAATTATTTTGTGACTTCCTTTCAATCTTATTAAGAATTTTTATGAAATCCCTCTACATCGAGAGTTCTTAATAGTGGCGGTACACAGTGGGACAAAAGCCCTAAATCTCGGCCAAAACTAGAAAGCGTTGTTCAATCTTAACGAAATTTAGTACCCGGGGGTTTTCGAGGTGGCTGATTACGAATCCAACGTCAAAATTTTAGAAATCAAGATGGCGGCCTAAAAATGGCGGAGCACTTTCGTCAAACCCATGGACTTAGAAACTTAGGACCGGCATCTCCCTACCTGAAGGCTTATAATTTTCGGCCTCTTAAGCGAATAACGAAAAAGTTCACACCAGGTGGCTCTGAACAAGTAAGGCCGAATTAATCTTAAAATGTGCATATTGATTTATACCAATATAAAAATAATTATTAATTATTTTAAAATTATTAATATAATTAATTAATAGATAACTTACTGCGTCAAATTAAACAAAAAATCTAATAAAAGCTATAAAACCTACTATACTTATAAATTATAATAAAACTAACGCTAATTTTAATGTCATTACTTTACTTGAAAGACATTTTCAAAAATTGTCACATATTTGAAGAATCAAAATTTCAATATTATCTTTAAAAGAGACAATAAACTTAATAAATTTATTAATAACGCGAAATCCAAGATAGATATTTTGGCAAAATCAGGGGTTTATGAGTTTACTTGCTTTTGCTCTCAAAAATATATCGATCTTACAGGTATATCTTTCCAAACACAATTTAACGAACACGCGCGATCTTACAAAGGTGCAGACGGAAAATCTACTTTCGCGAAACATCTATTAGACACTAATCACAAACGGGGGGAGTACGAAATTTTGCATGTATAGTCAAAATGTAAAAAACTAACATTTTTAGAAGCTATGAAAATTAATAAATTAAAACAATCATCATTATTATTAAATAGTCAAGCGGACTTAAACAACTCACCTCTATTAAACATATTCAAAAAATAATTACAACCCCCCCCCTTTTTTCAACCTATCAGAGCGCCTATTTCGTTTACTCCCCTACTCTTATCAGAAAATCTCTTCCTTTTTCAAAAAATTACCCATTCCCACCGCCTCAAAAATTATTTAAAAGGATTCTCTCTAAAATTATCTTTCTAATTCATCGCCTGATGATGCTATAGTATGATAAAAACGTTTGTGATATTGTATACTTAGTACTTACAGTGTATTTTATTTGTGAAAGCTTAAAAACATTTTAGCTCTAAAAAATGTGTGCATTTTTTGGGTTTTCTAAAATAATAATATGGGAAATACATTGAGAAAATCGATGTATACGAAGAAGTTGTGACAGAGTTTTGCTTCAAAATGTAAAATTTACATTTCTATGTGTTTTACATATGTATAGCGAATATATTGTCTTATAGCATTAATTATTATATAACTATGAGGTTAAGACAATATACTCATCATATCAATTCAGAAGCAAGAAAAATTGCTGCCGAAAAGAAAAATGTTTCAAAGTTTTCAAAAACATAATTATAATTAATTCTTGTTTTATCATTTATATTTTGATTTGTAGTAGATAAATAAATATATGTTTTTTGTTTTAATATAATATTACTGTACTTTATGTGAAAGAAATATTGAAATATTCAATAAAAAAGATTTATTTTTATAAAAACTTGTAGCATTCTTTGAATATTAGGCCTACGAAATTTTGCGCCATCTGGTGTTACAGTTTGGGTTGATTCGCTTAAGAGGTCGCCATTTAAGCCCCGTGTTACCTGTCCTAAGCTTCTAAGTCCATGATCTTAACAAAATTTAATATCCGAGGGTTTTCGAGATCCCTTATTACGAATCCAACGTCACAATTTTAAAAAACAAGATGGCGGCCTGAAAACGGCGGACAACTTTCTTCAAAACTAAATAAATCTTAACGAAATTTAATACCCGGGGGTTTTCGAGGTCGCTGATTACGAATCCTAAGTAATATTTTTAAAAAACAAAATGGCAGATCCAATATAGACCACATGTATGGAAAAAACGTTTTATTTATACTAAAATAGATATAATCAAAGAAAAATATCCTAAACATGTTATAAGTTAAAAATTATTAAAAATTTTACTGTTGAAAAAGCACTATGTTGACACTCTGTGACATTTGTATACATATGTTTTGAATTTAAGAGTCTTATCAGGCAGACCAAGAAAATATAATAACATTAACCCGAACAGTGTGAACTATAAAATAAAATTAAAAGTCAAAGTTTATTTGACATATTAAATAAAAATTCCTACTACTTGATACCAAAATTATATAAAAATGTAAAAAAAAAGTATATTTTTGAAAAATCTAAACTAAGCCAAAAAAAACAATTTAATGGCGTATAAAAACCCAATTCAATCTAATCTCATGATACAATGAAGAGATGATATGATAAATGTGGTTTTCATTTTAGAAATTGCGGCGCATGACGTCACATGGTAAGTGATATCCTGCGGGCTCTATATATTATAAATCAATGAGATGGTCGTTTCAAGTTCTAAGCAGATCAAGTTCTGATACATTGAAATAATGTAGGTAATGTATTCTACATACCTGAAGGAGTCGAATCCATCTTGCAAAATTAAAATCGTACAATTCGCTCTTAAGATTTTGAATTTTAATTATATTCTAATTTAGGCATTTACATTGAAAAATTGTTACCAGAATAAATGCTAACAGTTTTGTATATATATAGATATCATAAATAAAACTGTTACCAACTGTTCAGAATTTGTATAATTTATATTTGTAATTTACGAGCGCTTTTACTTGTAATCTTTAAGCTCATTTTCTGTGCGCCAACGCGCGACCGGTCTCTTGGTCGCTAGTATGCAATTGTGTTCTTACAAAAACAGTCGCGTCTTGCAAATGCTGCTCACTTTCTTTTATATATAAAACAGTTCTTTCAATTAAGTAGTTTTATTTAATTACTGAGAAATGATACAGTCCACTATCCAACTTCGAAAAGGATCCTGCGACGGGATTCAACACCAACAAAAGATCATATAACTGATAAATTTAGGGATAACTCTGTATCAAATACATTACACTAATCCTTTTAAAACCCAAAATTTGTTCATTGTTACTTACATAGTATGTTATAAATACGTCAGGCATACGACTAGGACAATATCCTATTCGTATAATATCCTATTCGTATGTCTGACATTGCTCCCCCCCCCCTCCTGGTAAAAAATTTCTGAATCCGCCCCTGGTTCATATGCCGGGCTATTGTGACCAAAAGATAGTACATGTGCACCGTTTTAATGCATTATCAATAATGCATAGTAACCCACTTAACCCATGTAAAGCGAATTACGAAAAACACCGAAAAAAAATTGATTGGCCAGTTTTTGGCAGACAAATTTTAGAAATTTCGTAAGCTAATAGACTCACCTAAAGCTCTACACTTCGATCCCTGTGGGATATTGAGGGAGCGGTCACTTTTCATATATTTGAAAATAGAAGTTTTTAAAATTATATCGTTTACGCGAGGGTACCGAATAGGGCCGTATATCAAATAGATAAATATTACATTTTAATCAAAATGATAGAAAAATATATTCTACATACCTCCAGGAGTCGCATCTATCTTGTAAAATTGAAATCCTACGATTAACTCTTGAGATCAGGAATTTTAAAGTACACTGTTTTTGTGCACCGTAAACAACGGCCAACTTTGAACTGAAGTATCGACAAAGAAGATATACCTATAGGAACCTATGTTCCTATAGGTATATCTTCTTTGGTATCGAGCCAGGTATAAAGGATATCACCTTGCACTTCGAGGTATGAATGCACCAATCATTTCTCAACCCACCCACTAGTTAAAATTCCCCGAATGGAAAATTGATTTCGGAGGTTTTCGCCGAGATTTAGAGCTTTTGTCCCACTGTGCGGTAGCAAATTTCACTTTGAAGTTAAATTACTTCTTATTTTATTATTCCACTTCCTAGTTCCACTTCCACTAGTAGAAGTAGTTCCACTTTTTATAAATAAAGCAGCAGCAATTCGAAAAACGTGTACGTATGAAACTAATTTTTCGGCATCAGCAAAATCAAAAGTTTTAGATCCCCCCTGTTCAAGTTCAAAATTATTGGAATTACCACTCCAACAAATAGTGTACCAACAAACAAAATTAAGAACTTTTATAACTATATAAAGGATTTAATAAAATTATTATTACTAAAGTAAAATAGTTCAGAAGAAACCATTAGAGAATAAATAACTAAATTTTGGTAAGTATTAAAATAATTATATAATTAAATAATTTAGTAAGTATTAAGATAAATAATGTAATGAGTAAACGATGAAGTTATCCTAGAAAGTAAGAATACTAAATTAAACAAGGTGGAACTCGATTTTGCGACAGTTCTTAGGCTTCTATACAATTGTATATATAAATTTGAAACATGCGGACAGACACGGAGCCAGAACATAAGGCTTCTTTCTACGATGTATAGAAGCCTAAAAACTTTCTCGCAATTAATACGGTATTTTTAATTACTACCTTACATTCTTCGCATTGATATTGCGACTTTCAGACATTCTTAACCCAATATTGGGTATTGAATGTATTGGCTACTTATCTCAATAGATGGCGCAAAGGAGCCCAATTCAGAAAATGTTTTACAACCTGAGTAGTACGTATTTATTGTAAGTTTAATATATTATTTGGTAGTCATTTAAAATTCCAAGGTTTATGTCATTATTACGATCTGTCAAAATTCTCAGCGGTTGTTTTCATTCATGATTCATTTAACGTAATCATAAATATTCATTTCTGTGATTTTTTAGGTTTCGATTAAAATTATTTAATATTGGCAATATAAGATTCTGCAATATTTGTTATACACCATGTCTTCTTATAATGGAAAAAGTGCAGCAACAAGATTGAGACAAGATTATCTACGATTAAAGCGAGATCCTGTACCGTACATTAATGCCGAACCTTTGCCTAGTAATATTCTTGAATGGTAAGTATTGTTTCTGTAATTTGATGTAATCAAACTTATTATTGTATTTGATTGTATTATTGTATTATATTGTATTAATTATTATTTTAGGCATTACGTTGTAAAAGGTCCAAAATCAACTCCTTTCGATGGAGGCTACTATCACGGAAAGTTAGTGTTTCCAAAGGAGTTCCCCTTTAAACCACCTTCGATTTATATGATCACACCAAGTGGTCGATTTAGAACCAATACCAGATTATGTCTTAGTATATCAGATTTTCATCCAGAGACATGGAATCCGGCTTGGAGTGTTTCTACCATTTTAATTGGGTTATTAAGTTTCTTGGTAAGTTGAATACAGTTCGTCCAACCGTTGGATACTTTTGAATGGAAATAACTCTGAAGTATAACGTTTTACTAAAACTTTTTACTTTTGCATCTGAAAATATCTCGTAAATTCTTTATATCAGGCTCAACTCAAAAAATGATATAAATTTATATTTAAAAAAGTTTCATCTAACGTCAGAGTGCTCCACAGATTAGTGATACTGTAAATTGTCATCGTTTAGCCTATCACTGTCAGTTTTTATTATAGTTGATGGCTTAGATACAAAGGTGGTTTTTGACTTGTGACATTTTTTCAAATAGCTCATTTTCAGTATACAAAGTACAAAGTTATCAGAACAAAATTCTGATAGAAATAACAAATAATTAAATATAGGGAAGTACTTTTCAAGATTTATGACCTTTCTATGAATTCCTGGTTTTCTTTCAATTTTTGGCAAAACTGTAAAATTTAGTATTTTGTTAACAGTTTTTTTATGGCATTACTGTGGATAATAAAAAAATAATCTGATTGTGCTGCAAGTGCAGTTGCTAGCAAGCTCAAGTTTAAATTATATGACAATGGAAAATTTTGTTTCGCCATGTGACATGGTCAGATGTTCTTTGTTATTTGAGTTCTCAGGGTTCCAAGTAATTATTTACTTGATTTATTTTTGAAATTATTGGAAATTCCCTCGAGCCATCTTCTTTATGAAGGTAACCCCACTGTAGCCACCTAAAGATCTGTAGCTGAACTACCCCAACTCATCTGTAAAAATTGAATTAACAATAACTTTTTTTTATTATTTATTAGAACGATAGACAATTCACCTTGGGTAGTATTGACTCTACAATTGACGATAAAAGACAATTTGCGTATAAGTCTTTGGAATTCAACTTACGAGATACATTATTTTGTGAATTATTTCCCGATATTGCTACTGAGATGCAGGTAAGTTACAATCATTTTTAAGGTAGTTTTTACTTATTTTTTAAATACTTTTGGAGGTTGAAATTTTAACATTGATATTGAAAAGAAATCGTTTGATAAATATTTTAATATAAAATATAATCAATCATAATTCTATTAATATTTCTAAGTGAGCTGTTTACTAATTCTCTTACTTTACTAATTTACTCTTTAATTGCTAATTCAGATTAGTTTAAATATTTTTAAATGAAACACTAAAATCTGTGCAGTTATAGACTTTTATATAATTAATCTCTTTCCATAATGGCCTTTTTTGGGACAATTTTTAAAAACGCTTTATTTTTCTCTTGTAAGTGTGTTTGGACATTAATTGAAATTTTAATATTTTAGGACGAGATAGACCAACGAGCTGCAATAAATGCCTCCACTGAAACACAAAATCCCAATCAACGAACAAAAAAATCGTGTAGTCTTCATTTATTTTTAAGAAACCTGGTACTATTTTTAGGATTTATATTTTTGATTTATTCAAAAATTTATTCAAAAATGTAAAGAAAGAAGATGTTATGTTAACCTTCAACATAGGCAAATAGAACATTTTTATGCACATTTTAAATTGTATAAACATTAGATAGACACATTTTAATGTTTGTGAATTAATAAATGGAATTAGTTTAATGCATATTTAAGTTAATAAAATAAAGATAGATTTTATTTAATTTTTATATTCAACCTATTTAAAGATGTAATTAACTTTTTAAAATATAGTCATTTTAGATTTTTATTCTTGTATCAATTTTTCCCAACTGATTTTGAATTTCCAGATTGGAAATGTTTATAAAAAATTAAAACGAGAATAGTAAATTAGTTTATTTAAGTTGCATTAAATCATCGACCCGTTGTGCGTAGAAGCAAGTCTTGAAGCGCGTGGGTGGTAGGGGAGACAAGTTTGGGATGGGAGGGTGGTAGTTTTTGCGTATTTACAATAGAAAACGATGACTATACGTTTGAATGCTGAGTGTTCGATGGGTTGTTGCTTCTTTGATATGAATTACTAAGTATTTTGCTCCAGAATGTATTTTGGTCGTTTGTGGATGGAGAAATCTTTGGTGTCGTACTTTCCGAATTTTTGGATGAGTGGGTTGTACGTGTCCCGGCAGCGGTCGTAAAGTTTCTCCGTCAGTTTTTTGATAAATTCATTGACGGTTTCGATGTTAAGTTCCCGGTGGATGTAACGATTTCGAACGAGGTAGATTGTTTCGAGCTCTAGAGTGCGATGTTTTGGATGATCTGGATGCGGTTCATCTGATGGTTTGATGTGAAAGCTCACGCCGCACAGTGTGGAAAAATGGGGTTTCTGTGGACAGACGGTTGCTGGGCGTTCAATTTTAGAGCAAAAAATCTGAAAAAAATCTGTAAAATGTCTTACCTTAATAGAATAGAACAAAAACATAATTAAAAACTAACGCCAGAATTAAAAAAAAAAATTTTTTATTAAAAGATCCTGTTCTAAGAGACTGAAATGCAGTTAGCAAATGACGCGAAATTCTTCAAAATATTGTATCCCAATATTATTTTTATTCGTTCTCTGGATCCAAATTCTGGTGTTCCAACAATTCTACGGCCTCGGGTGATAGTGACAAATCTTTTTTGGGTCATTTTGCTTATATAATTTCAAAAAATTTATTTTCAATAATCCGATAATCCATAGGACAAGTCTAAGTAAAAACGCTCGTGTGGTCGCATCTGCAAGTATCTGTAGCTGAAATTTGGAGAAAAAGTACTAGAGATATCCACAATACCACATAAAAAATTTCGTTGAGTCATATGCGTCATAATTCAACTAAAAGTTTATGAGAAGTCGACATTAAAAAAAAAGAGTTTTTTACAAATTAGGTCCTACAAACCGTTAACATGTAATTCTTTGTTCTGTTTTCGCACTTGTCTGTTGGTAAGGAGAAACAGAAACAACATTTCAACTTAAAAACTTTAAAAAAATCAATGTATTTCCGATTTCAGCAAAGTTAAAGTACCTATGTATGTATATCACGATTTTTTGCAATAATAAAACAAGGTTGACTTTGCCATTTTTTCGACACCTTCCGGGCACATTCTTTATAATTTTTTTAGCGTTCATGCATCTTTGGAATGTTCCTAGCAAGTAACTATTTTTTAACAGACCAAATGAATTACTTTAAAAATCACCTTTGTCCGCCTCTTCCACACTGTGCGCCGGGGCTGCATACGTGATGAAGGGTCTGATAGTATGTTGCCTTGTATATTGTCAGTTTGAGGTTTGGGTTCATGTTACTGCGCCTACTGCGATGAATGGATCTAGTGTCTTTATGATTCCTCTTGCCGTTGATCGAGTTTATGTGCTTTACCCATGAAAGCTTACTGTCTAGTGTGACTCCAAGGTATTTGGTCGATGGTTGCCATTGGATTGTTTGAGCGAAGATTTTCTGATCTTGTAATGCAGGGCGTTTCATTTTACCGCTGCGCTTTTGTCGATGTTGATTTTGATTTTCCAAGTCTGGTACCATTTCTCTAGGTCATTGAAACCCACTTAAATGCGTTTGGCTGCTAGGTGTGGGTTTAGCGAGCTGTCTGCGACGCTGGTGTCATCCGTGTCAAATCCAAGGGTTGTCTTTGGGGGTCCTTGGGAGATCGCGAACGTATGCGTTGAAGAGAGTTTGAGGGAGGAGGAACATTGAGGAACCCCTGCTTCGATTGGCCTGCTTCATGAGAAGCATCCGTGTATTTTACGGGAAACCTTAGACGAACCTTAAACGATTTGATTTGACAGGTAGGATGCCAGAAGTTTGATCAGGGCGAGCTCGATCTTTGCAGCGATGAGATTGTAGATGAGGCCGTTATCAAAAACTTTGAAGACTTCCAGGACCACCGCACCGGTTGATTCTTTCATTTTAAAGGAGAGACTTAGTTGCTCGACGAGTTGCAATACTTGGTGGGTGGTGGAGTGTCCAGGGCAGAAGCCGAACTACTGTTCGTCTTGGATGATCTTGTCTGAGTCCAGTGCGTTATTCTTCAATCTGTCAAGTATGATGCGCTCCGCGATTTTCCCTAAACCGGGAAGGAGGCTGATTAAACGATAGTATTGTGGAAAGGTCTTGGAGTTTCCTGGTTTGTGCAGGACGATAACTGCGGTTTTTCATTGGCTTGGGAAATGCTTCAATCGGAATAATCAATTTAGGCCCTGTAAAAATTTAACTTTTATACGTGATTTTTACATAGTTGTCCGCGCAATTACGTCATTGCCCAATGGTAATGATCACCAAGTGGGTGATGATAAAACTACTCTTTTCTATATGTGCATGTCGCGCTAGCAAACAATTTTGCAATTCAAAATGCCATGAATCATTTTCATGCCAGAATAAAAATGATTAATTTTAAAAAGTACAACACAAATAGACACATACTGCTTTTTAACTATTAAGCCATCACAACAGTGATTCTGATTAGTCGTCATCAGTATCGCATACTTGTTGAAAAACACTTAATTGTGTGCATTAAACCGGCATTTGGACAAAGCACAAAGCACACCACTAACACGCACAAGACCTTGCCAACGTGCATTCGCGAGCACATAGTTAGTTGCACACCCAAGCAACATTTTGAAACTGAAAAACAGCAAATTACAGCTGGGTGTAAGCTTTGTTTCGCAGCTGGCACAGCTGCGGCAGCTAGCCAAATACTGCTTAAAATGCACCATATTTGTTGCAATATTGCTAAAATTGCCCACTTTTTTTTTAGCAGAAAGCCAGCTATTTTAATGCTGACAGCAAGCTGCGCCAGCTGTCTGACAGCCAGCAATTTGCTTGCTAAAAGCGAAATATGTTTAAGCTTTGACAGCTAGCTGACAGCCAGCAATTACCTTGCTAAAATTGCTACAATTTTGTTAGTTATTTATAGCAGCCGTAATTTATTTAAAATTTTTTAAATAAATCGAATTTAAAAAAGAAATTATTTTTTACATGAAAAATTTTATTTTACAGCTCTATTTTTATATATAACTAAGGGGGCTTTGCCCGCCTGGCCGCCTTTGGCGGCCCAACTCCCCAGGGCCGCTTTGCGGCCCTAATGGCATATATATGAAAACACTTAAAGTTATAAAAGTTATTATAAAGATCTATCCATCTTCCATCTATGATATGATCTTCCATCTTGAAACTGATTAGATCATTGATTAGAAACATATCCCACATTATCAATACCTTCTGTGGTCGAAACTCTGTATTGACCATCAGAATTTCATTAAATTTTGTGATATGATCAGTCGAAAGGTAGCCGTTAGATGTTAACTGTTGAACAGCTACTATTGGATTTAAAAGTAGAATGGTAGTCATTTTTTGGACAATAGTATTAAATCATGTTTTAATTTAAAAACCTTTATAGCAGTAAACTTAATGCAAAAAGCAGTAAACTTAATGCAAAAAATGTTGGGTACAACTCGCCGCACAGTGGTCCCGATTGTCATTTTTTGGGACATGGGATCAAATCCAATATTTTGAGTTGAAATATTTTTTTTATGATAGAGAATCATATACTGAACAACATTTCCAAATAACTTTTTGCTTGAATATCAAAGAAAAAGCTTTGCGGTTTTGGTGTTTACAGACGTTCAAAGTTTTGAAAAAAAGAATATCCCACTACTGATCTGCACTAGATTACATTTGGTGCCCTAAGAAGTACCTATTGATAGAGAAAAAGAAGTGTTATCCTCCAAAAAAAGATATTATAGTAACAGAGGTAGAAATTTTACTCCCTAATCATTACTGGAGGTGAAATTTCCCTAGAGAATTTTTACCGGGGGGTAAAAAGTTCAAAATAACGTCAGTGAATTTTTATCCCCTTAATAAATTTTATAGGTAAATCAGAATTTTTATTAGTGTTTATGTATCAAATTCGATTATATTTTATTCTGAGATGCTAAAATATCTTCCTCAGACTTTCGAAGAATAAATAAAATAGGATAATTTATTATTTAAATAGTAAAAGTAATAGTAATACATGGTGGGGCGGGAGAACTCCCACATTTCAAAAAATCGCAGTGGAGGAATGGGGGTCCTAGAGCGGCGGGGTGGTATTGTTTAAAAGGGTTTATGATGTGGTTTTCACACGCCACCATGCCCTGGTCAGGGAAGCAAGGTGCGTTTGTGTTCGAGACTTTTATTAAAAATTCAAACGTGTGTATTTCAGAAGACCGCTGAAAATATAAAGGAAAGTCAAGAAAAGCAAAAAACTTCTTATGATAAGCGTCGTGCAAATTCAGTGAAGTTTAAAGTTGGAGAATCGGTACTGGTACGAAATTGCAGACGAGATGATCGCAAAGTTGGTTGGACAAAAGCACCCTATACCGAACCGTACGCCAAAGAGAAAATTCTGAGCAATGGCAACTGCATTTTACGGTCGAAAGTGGGAAAATTTTTGAAAAATGGGTATCCTATTAGTAATTTAAAGCATTACCAAGACAGCGGATCTCAAGAAAAAAATGGCAAGAAAAAAAAGAAAAAAAAACATGAATCATCTGTTGAAGAAATTAATTAAATAACAGAAAAATTAAAATTTCGTTGCTGTCCCATAAATAACATTTGGCAAAAACGACTTTGTGAGAAACTTGGACTTCCATTTGACAAGAATTCCGACTTTGCGAAAACAAAAAATTCGTTGCTCAATTTGCCTCACACAGTTATAGACGTCAAGGCAAAAAACTGTTTTTTTAAATGTATATTTTTATGCATTACCGGAAGTGAAGATCATCACAAGGAAGTACGAAAGCTAATTACCGAATTTATGTAAACTCGAAAACAAGAAGTCGATCTGTTGATGCTTTTCACTGCAGCACTCATAAGAGCCGATATACTATATTCGTTTACTCAAATGTCGAAAAATCCTTCATGGCTAAGGTTTCCAAGCACCTGTCCGATAAACCTAATTACAAAAATCTGGCAATATATTTAAACCATAAAAATTCAAATAATTTTGAAGTAGTAGTTTTGGAAAATAAGTGTATAAGAAAATGTAAGTTTTAAATAAATTTTGTGCTAAACTTTAGATATTTTATATTAGATATTTTAGCATTTCGCAGTAAAATTTTATGGAATTTGATACGTAAACAGATATAAAAATTCTTATTTACCTATAAAATTTCTTAAGGGGGTAAAAATTCAATAAGAATATTTTGAGCTTTTTTACCCCCCGGTAAAAATTCCCTAGTGAATTTTTACCCCCTAATCATTTTTTACCGGGGGTAAAATTTCACTAGGAAATTTTTACCCCCAGGAGTAAAATAAAAGGGGGTTAAAATTCCCGGCTACACCGGTACTCCCCTTGGGACGAGTTGCACATCAATCAAGTTTCCAACCAATTGGGTCTAGATGCCCGTCCATGGACGGGCTTTTTGCTAGTTCAGTTATATAATAGTTATTTTATAAGGTCACCAATTGAAACATAAAGTTTAAAATATATTTATTTTCAATGGGGGGGGGGGGTTGCCCCAATTTTCCTCACGCTGGATCTAGCTTGATGACGATTTACTTTGTGTTATAACCTTGGTTAATTTAGAATCTTTATCCCTTATATAAAAAAGACGTGTAACTACACTAAATAAACAAAAATGGCGTTCTATAATAGGTAGCAAAGACATTAACCAAATGTTTTTTTTAATTGTGGCACCTCCTGTATGTTTAACCACGTTAAACATGGTATTTTTTTTTTTGCTGTACAAAATTTATCAATTTTAATAATATGTAATTATAAAACCATCCTGTATGTGAAAATATTTAAGTAATTAACAATATTATTTTGCAATCCTGCACGTATTCAATAAGTAGGTGAATTTATTTAATTGTTATTAATTCATCAGCAATTATAATGTCAATTGTAAAGTCGCATGAATCGACTACTCATCAAATTATTTTATATAAAAGACCAGCAATTGATGAATAAAAATATAGTCAAAAACTAAACCTTGAGTTTTATTCTACCACCACGGCGACTTCTGAGTTCCAAGCCTAAAAACTCGTTGGTGAGGCCGCCAACGCTCAGAAGTCTGCCAAAGCTTTAAAATCTTTCGTTCAGGAGATTTTACACTGTATTTGTATTTTTATTACTGTAATAAATAAATTAATGAGTTTAAAATATCTTTAAAATTCCCAAAATAGTTTTAGAAATTCCAAGCGCGTTATAATTGATAAAAAATTGATGTTTATATAATATTTTCAATTGAGAGGGGGTGTCTCCATTTCCCTTGCGTTGGATCCGTCACTGGTTCGACTGACGATTTACTTTGTGTTATACACGGAGAGAAATGTGTTCAGATATCATTTGTAATACGCATAAGTTACACTCAAAAAAATCGCTTACAATAAATCTGCATAGCGTTGTGCATGTCAAATTGTACATTCTGTAAACTCAAATTGTGCAGTTTTTTAATCTACTGTTTGCTAGAAAAAGGTCAATTTTTGTACCTTAAAATTTCTATTCAAACTTTCACAACTGTTTGCACTAATTCTACCTAATATTGTGCATTTTAAATTTTACGGTTTCAATCCCAAATTGTGCATATTTTAATCCCCGAGTTTTTAAATTTTAAAGAGAATTTAAATTTGTTTTAAATTTTGTATAATTAATTTTACTTAATTTGTAAATATATAATATACTTTTTAAACATTACTAAATTTTTATTTAAATATAAAATACGTCTCTATGTTACACAAATTTCTTGTGGAAATATGCAGAATTGCATATTAATTTTATATATACCAATATACTTCAAGCTTGCATTATTTCATTCAGAAATATGCAGAAACTTTTTCTAGAAATTCTCAAATTTTTGTATTTAAAATATGTAGAAATTTTTGATAGAAATACACAAATTTTGATGTAGAAATCTGACAATTTTTCTTTCAGATAATGTGCATATTTATTGTGCAGATTTTAAACTTATTGGGTGGGATAGTTTTCTACTCAAATCTAGTACCTGAAAATTACATATTTGGGTTGTTTACCTGCGTAAAATCCTTGACCCAAACGGCGACATCCTTTCAACACAATATTGGGTTTAGCACTAATCTAGACACAAATTGTGCAGGAATATTGTGTAATTGTGTAAATTATAGACATAACTAGCTGACCCGGCAGACGTTGTCCTGCCTCAGAAAATGAATAATAATCATTTATTCATGCCCAGTTTTTTCACTAAAATGATCCTATAGATAGGAAATAAGTATAGAAAAATATGACAGAACTACAATAAAACAACAATGCGTTCTGTCATATTTATCTATACTTATTTCCTATCTATCGGATATCTATAGGATCATTTTAGTGAAGAAACTGGGCATTAGAAATGTAATTGTAACCTTCGGTTTTTGCTTTGATGAATATTTATAAAAGTTGCGTCTTTTGTAGCATCCTGTATAAATTATAAATTATCGGACCTGGCAAACTTTGTCTCGCCTTAATTAAACGCCTTTAGATAAACTCCAGAGTGATAATAAAACACAGTTATTTCAAATTTCAATGTTATTTATTTGAATGAAATCGAAATCAGTAGAGAGCGACACATTACTCATGCATGTGACGCGGGCTTCCAACATAAGTATAGCTGGGAGAATGGTCAAACAACCGATGTTGGCCGTGTCTCCTTCAGTAGCGATAGCGTCACGCAAGTGGATGTACTCGTCTGATCGTAACTTCGACTGATTGAAACGAATGAAATTGAGACGCTCCGTTTCGACCTTGACGTACATGTCGACGCAGTATTGTTGAAACAACCGGCGATATCTTAACAGATGATTGTCAACATCTTGCCGAATCATCAATCGATACACATAAAAATTCATGGAGGAAAATTCTTATTCGTTTCTGCTCCTGAAATATGAATTCGAACTTAGTTGTAGAATGAAAAAGGAAGTGATGACTTGTAAACAAACCTGTCGTTGGATCGACAATTTTTATATTCAAGTGATATCCGTCCTCTCCACGACAGAACATCAACGGGTATTGAAGTGCATCATATGACCGATGAGTCTCGCACACGCGCTGCAATTGTCCACCATCCCGACGCTTGAGAACAATATCGCGTGATTCCATAATCTCGCCAACAATAACCATTACGACTTCATTGATAGTAGGAGCATTGAATTGTCTTGCATGACCTCCAGCCGGTCTTTTGTCTGCTCTGATAATGATTTTGTGGTCGTCAGAATGCATTGTATCCAATGCGGTTTTGAATATTCTAACCAATTCATTATGCTCATGCAGAAGATTTTGCAATTGTCCGATTATTTCACGTTTAGTCGCAGTAAAAATTGCACAACGCTGATCTAGTTCAATTGCCAAGTCACCAACGAAGTAGATCTGGAGAAACTTATGATCTTCGTTTGGAGGTGGTAACTAAGCGCCCGCTCGATGATGGATTTGCCCTCGAATCTGAAATTTTAGAAGAAAATTAGAAGAATTGTTCATTTTGATAATAATGAGACTGCATTACCTTATAACTGGGGTTGTAACCGGGTTGATCGACAACTTCGGCTCCAAATGACGTCATTTGAAAGCATCCGTTATATTTTTGTGTATTCGCCAGGATATGTTTTGATTGGATGGTATTTCCATAAAGAAAGGAATATAATGGTTCTGGTGGATGAGTCAAAGCGGGCAATTTCACCTTGCCACCAGCGCAGCATAAACCGGGGGTTTCCGATTTAAACTTCAATGCATTGCAATGCTGGCATACGATAGACAATGAACCGATATCAACGCAGCGAAAATCCTTGTAGGCGATTGCGGAATCGTATTCGAAAGCAGCGCGATTCAAGTCTACAGGTCTTCTTGCAGCACAAACCAGTGTATAATGGGCACGTGTCCTTTCATTTCTTTCTGCACGTTCGTCTTGTGTTTGAGTATTACGGACATTCTGAGAAATTATTGCACGACGTGTACGTCGTTCAAGGTTTGATCGTCGAATAGGCGGCATTAGTCAAGTAAATAACTCTCCCTAAAAAACAACAAAGTCAAAACAAACAACAAAAAAACCAAAATTCTTAAAAAAATATCGTCACTCTCTGCCGCAATACCTCCAATCACCAGCACACCAAATTTTGTCCGGAGATACGATGACATAATGTTCATTTTTGTTATCTATTGTGGTAGCCTTAACAAAGATATCGGTAGCCCTGGCAAAGATATCTATATGTATCACCCCCTACCCTAAATCTATCTATAAAAGTTTTTTTAACAAAATCTAAAATGAAAAAAATTTTTTATTTTTGTACGCCACTGAATTTTTTCCAAAATTTTTATATACGTCACATAATACCGTAAGAAGTCACAAATAAAATTTCTCCAAGATTGGTACAACAAATTTTTTCGGTCATCTAGCGGATTTTTCGAAAATAAATTTTTGTAAATTACTGACTGTCGATTTACTGATTCTGAAAACATTTTCGAAAAAATTTAACAAACAGCCTAAACTTGGTCGCTACCTAGTGGCAGAATCTTTTACTTATAAAGTAACGTTCCGTCAGTCCGTACGACGATATTATAAAATATTTCCCACCGAACCACCTATTTTTGTATTCTAAAATTAATTGTTACAAGCCCTAAACTCAATTCTTATGCTGCACTCGGTATACAAATCAACATTAACCTAATTTTGACACATATGTCACAAAATTATGACGTTTATTAAAATTTTGAATATATTGTTTTATTTTTGCCAGCCATCTGACCAATTCTCACAAAAAATATATAAATTAAGATTTCAGTTAATATTTTCTATAATTTTTCTGACCTGCCCCGCCCTGTTACAATTGGCTCGGTTTGTTTTCTCACCAATACTTATACTTTCAAAGCTCCATCGACACACCAAATTTTAGCTGAATCGGTTAAACATTTCCGGAGATACGACGACATTTTAATTTTTTTTTATTTATTTTATTGTGGTGGCCCTGGTGAAGATTTCTCTGGCAAAACCTTATTTTCACCATTCCAGCCCACGAGGCATACGTCCAATAAGTTTGATTGCAATCGACGCAGAAATGCCGGAGAAAATCGATCGACAAAAACTTTTTTCATGTTTTTGCCAAAAAAGTTAATTTTATTTTTTTCATGTTGCATTACTGATTTCTATCGAAGGATTACATATGCTCACATATCCATTAGGATCAAGGTACCTACGTACCAAATTTGGGTAAGATCCCTTCAGCATTTCTTGAATTATGCACTCTTAAAGTTTCAACTTTGACAACTTGTGATTTTTGACAGACGACAGATAGAAGATTAATTTTACCTATTCTGGATAAAGCCTTTTAAGGCCTTTAAAATAACATATCGCAAGACAAGATATTTTTTAAAAATCCCGTATTATTTTCTTGTGGTGGCACTCCTGATTGATAGATCGCGACGAAAACCTTATTTTCACCTTTCCACCGTGAACCCTACCACCATACCAAATTTGGTCGTAATTGGTTGGATGGCTCGGAAGCAAATCGATCGACAAAATTTGACGACAGACAGACAGACAGACCGACAGACAGACCGACAGACAGACCGACACAGAAATTTTTTTTTTACTTTTTGCAGATCTTTACGTTTCTGAACACGGTGATCTCGAAAATGCAAAAAAAAAAAGTTGAAATTTTTTTTCGATTACCATACCTCCAATTTTTTTTTAAAATTGATTGGAGGTAAAAAACTTACGGAATAAATGTTTCGCAATGAATGCTCTCAATCCAGTTGGATATCCTCACTGTTTCACTCACAAAACAGCCAATCAATCAATCAATAATCTCTATATTGTCATAGTGTTTTTACATGTCATTTAAAAATTTGGATATATGAGGTTTTACATGCCTATTGCTTCTAATTTACAATTTATCAGACAAAAAATGAAGGTGATTACAGTTTGAGTGGTAAATAAAAGTATGAATTTTCTGGGGAAAAAACGAGTACAAAAACCCAGTCTCCAGGCAGATGGGTTTATCATTACCACTGGCGATAACTCTGCTAGGTACATAGATAGAGTAGCGCCATCTATCCGTTATATTGTGAGTTACTAAATTACAACAAAAATTCCTTACGGACTGTGTGATTGACTCGACGATAATAAACGAAAGAAACTAAATATTTTAGGATTTATGCGTCTTTAAAGTTGGAAATATTTGAACGTCATTTTGAACCGCTTACGGGCGTTTTCTCCAAACGATACCGCGTTTTTCGAACTCCTCGCATCAAACACGTCGGTTTTAGTCAAAAAAAGACCAATCAACCGATATTTGGACGCTTCACATTTTTCACAGATTTTTAAAAACGACGCGGGAATTTGGACCCGCGACAATTGGACGCATGTAATAATTTGACATTAATATAAAAAAAGTATTGTAAACCTATTTCAACTAAAACGCTCACTAACCAGTGAAAACCTTACAAATAAGAATAATGAACGTTTGTTTTTTTAATCTCGTTAATACATTTGTGCGCATCAGTTGTAAAACGACTGACAAATGTTTCAGAAATCAAATTAATTAATTCCGAATCATACTTGGGGGGGGGGGGAGACAATTGCCCCTTTGCCCCCCCCCCTGTAAATACGCCAGTGGTGATTGGTGTTTTACTTATAAAGAGTTTGTGAAACATACACTGTTCGAAATATTTTGTCATAATAACAAAAAACCGGAGTTCCCAAAGGTCCACTCTTATTTTTTGTTAAATCGGCAACAACAAATAGAGTCAATAATAACTCTACTAATTTTATTATACCGTTGTTTTCGTCCATACTTGTAATAAATAAAATAAAACTGGCTTTCGGGATTATTGGACAGGAGCTCATTCAAAATAAAACCACTTGTTTAACAGGTCGACGTTTCGCTTAACTTTATTGTAAGCCTCCTCAGGACTAAAACATGCTAATTAATGGTGTACAAATCAAATGTTAAATTATCTTACCCAATCAAACAGAAGTTTGGCTGTTCAAATTAGCATATCTCCGCAATGTGTTAACATGGGTGGCAAGTAACAATCGCAAAACAGTACATAAACGTAAAACAAATAATTGCATAAATAAAATCATTAAAAGGTCAAAAAACCAGTCAATAAATTAAACAAATTACTAAAAATCACAATAAATATTTAAATTCTGCAACAATAAATAGACATCTTGCAAGTAAACTTATCTAGTCCTTCAGATAATATAAGACTGAGCCAAGAATGATTATTACAATAAATTAAATTATTTTATTTTAGGATGTCGCTATAGATAACGCTCAGCTTCTGCACATCTTCCCTAAAATTTACACTGTTATTTTCCTTCTTTATATGAAACATCTCGCTGATTAGTCTAATTTGAACAGCCAAACTTCTGTTTGATTGGGTAAGATAATTTAACATTTGATTTGTACACCATTAATTAGCATGTTTTAGTCCTGAGGAGGCTTACAATAAAGTTAAGCGAAACGTCGACCTGTTAAACAAGTGGTTTTATTTTGAATGAGCTCCTGTTCAATAATCCCGAAAGCCAGTTTTATTTTATCTACTAATTTTATTATAATTGACAAAATTTTTTGCAAAATTTAATTAATTTACTCTCAGAAAGTAATATAAACATTAAAAATATGTCCATTTTACAATATTTTGTGTCAAATTGTCTTCTACGGATTTAACAATAACGTGTATCTTTAGAAATGCAAAGTTAACTAAAAAATTTTGTTGTTATTCACTACAAAAAAGGAACTTCTTCATTTTTGTTAATTTTTACAAAATATTTCTAACTGTGTAGATTTGTGTAAAATAAATAGTAAATAGGTGGTGTTCACATCTACGCCACTGGTACCTACCCTTAATATTTGCAGGTAATTTAATTGTATAGGGTGATATTAAAAAAGATAAAGTTAAATACCCTTAAGTACCTGTCTGGCAGTTTAATTGTATAGGGTGATTCTAAAAAAGATTTTCATTTTGCGAATTTCTAACTTTTCCGCGCAATTTTTTGAAGTTTTCTTTCTGTAAGAACCTTCTACATAGTATTAGGAAACGTTTAAAAAAAAGATGAACAAAATCGGTCAAGGCGTTCTCAAGTTATGCGATGACCAAGGAAATATGGATTCATTTTTATATATATAGATTAATCTTTCAGTGTATGCGCAATTTAAGCATAAAATCCGACTACTACTAGCTGTTCTAAATAGCTATCCAGAATTCTGGCCAGAAGGAGTTGGAATAAAAAGGTTTGACTTCCAAAAACATAGAAACTTCTTAAATAACATAAATTTTTCGTAAGCCACACACAAGATACAAAATGTAAAACACAAGAAGAAACAAAAAAATTTAGTATTATTCATCAAAATGTGCAATCCATAGGAAACTCGGTGGTGGGACTTGAAGTTATGTTGCAGGAAAATCAAGATTGTAAAATTCTTTTTGTAGCAGAGCACTGGAGAACTGCAAAACAACTAAGTAACTTCAGATTAAGCGGATACAATCTGGTCACGTGCTACTGCAGAGAGGAAGGTCAACATGGTGGTGTCGCAAAGAGAGAAAAGACATTTCGATTCGATCAAAAATGGGTGAATTTGAGTGCACAGGTGTTGAATGTTACATAAACAAAATTAAACTAGTGTGTGTGGCAGTATACAGAACTGGTAGAGTAAATGTATTTCTGAATGAGATTAATGAAATCTTAAATGCATTAATACAAGAAGATTCTATAATTGTTATAGCAGGTGACGTTAATATTAATATGAATGTCTGCAATAAAGATATGGAAGATATGATGTCAATAATGAATGCGTACAACATGCATCAAACAGTATTTGAAAATACACGTGAAACGACAATTTCGTCAACATGCATAGATAATATTTTTACAAATTTTGTAGGCAGGTATGATGTGGCTGTCTTAAACGCCCATATATCTGATCACTATGCGCAAAAATTATCTATGGACATTAAGTCTAAACAAAGTGCTCCGGAAAGCAAAAGAATATTATCTACGGAAAACAAGAAGAATTTCGTTGAAATGCTGAGTGCAGAATCGTGGGAATCCATTTACTGCATTGATGACGAAGAGGTAAATGATCAATTTGAGAAATTTATGCAAATATTTTCAAGATGTTTTAAAGAAATTTTTCCAAAAAGAAAAATCGTGCACAATAAAAAAAGATCGGAAATAAAAAGAAGTAATCCACAAATAAAAGAATGTAAGAAGAAATTAGATGCTATGCTGGTTAAAAGTCGATTTGAGAGTAGATACAAACAACTCTACAACGACACCAAAAAAAAATACAATAAACTTTTAACTAATTGCAAAAAGCAAAAACTTGATGATACAATAAATAAATCTGATAAGACCAAGGCATTATGTAATGTGGTGAACTCAATCAGAAACTGTAACAAAAATAAGGACATAGCAATAGAGGGAAATCCTTTACAAATAGCAAATGATATGAACAAGCACATGATAGAGGCAACAAATAATCTAGTTAAAGACGGGAAACTTGATATCGTTATATCAAGTTTGACTATAAAACCGATTACTAAAGAAGAAATAATAGAAATAGTAAAAAAATTTAAAAATAAACACAGCAGTGGCATCGACGAAATCCCTACCAGCGTGATTAAATATTGTATAAACGAAATCCTGGATCCGATTTGGCATATTGTGAATAATTCGATAAAGTATGGTTTTCCCAAACATGTTGAAAATAGTTTTAAACCAATTTATAAAAAAGGGGATCCAACAAATTATGATAGCTACAGACCGATCAGCTTACTACCGGCAATATGTAAAATATTTGAAAAAGTAATGTGTAATCAAATTATGCAATTTTTTATAGGTAACAATCTACTCACAGATAGACAACATGGCTTTATTAAGGGAAAATCTACGCAAACAGCGATTTTTCAATTTGTAAGTGAAATTCTTGAGGCCTGTGAGAAAGGACAACTGGCGTTGGGGGTTTTCCTCGACTTATCAAAAGCATATGACTGTTTAAACCATGACACCTTTTTTTACAAGTTGGAAAAATATGGAATAACGGGGAAACCCTTACAATGGATTAAATCATATCTAACTGGTAGAAGCCAAGTTGTAAAAATATCCAAAAATGAAACAGAATATCTTTCCCAGAATGAACATATTCGAACAGGAGTACCACAGGGCAGTATAGCGGGTCCATTATTTTATATAATTTATGTAAATGAGTTACCTAAAATAGTAAGAGAAGGACAGCACTGCACAAATTATGTTGATGATTTGAATGTGTTAATATGTGGGAATACTTGGCCGGAAGTGATAAAATCCTTAAATTTGGTTTTTAGGAGGGTTGAAGATTGGTTTCACCAAAACAACATGAAACTCAACAAAGAAAAAACAAACGTGGTATTATTCAAACCATCTAGAGCTGGTTGCCGGATCAAGGAAAGCTATATCATGGAAAGATCAGATACACGAGATTGGAGTTAATCTAAATTCAATTGTTTATGTTATGAAAGTGATAACGAGCTACGTTAGTTTTCAAGTGTTAAAGACTGTTTACCAGGCAAGTTTCGAGTCCAAAATGAGATATGGGATAGTTTTTTACGGTGCTGGAGAAATTAAAAACTTATTTATTATACAAAAAGCAGCAATAAGAACGCTGCTAAAAATGAGCTATAAGGAGACATGTAGAAACAGATTTAAACAGAATAAATTGCTAACAGTTTATGGAATGTATATACAAGAATGTATTTTGTTTATTTACAAAAACAAAAACTTGTTTTCAAGTCACCACAATTGGAAACAAGACCATAACACAAGAAGTCTAAACTATACTACACCGAAATATAGACTCACAACAACGGAAAAAAACTGCTACTACATGTGTATAAAATTTTATAATAGATTGCCAGATCAAATAAAAATTATAAGTATTCTGAAGGAGTTTAAAGGGGCTATACATGAATTTGTGCCGGAAATTGAACCATACAGTTTGAACGAATACTTACAAGAATAAAATCTGTTTACTTTTTTTGCTATTTGTTAAATTATATTGATTTTGTAAGGACGCTATTTTCTTTTTTAAATTTACATTTTTAATGTAAGATTTTCTCAGAAATAAAGTTTAGTTATTATAATATTTCCTTTATTTCGGATCTCACATATAGTGGCAATTAGAATAAGATGGGGGATTTAGCTCCAACCATGTTATTCTTTACTGTGTGTTTCACCTAATTACATTATTTTTCGATACATTTTTCACATAAGCTAATTTTAAACAATTATTATAAAAGTTACTTAAATCTACTACTAAATAATTAGAATTTTAAATTGTTTAGTACATTTTTAATTTTGAGAATTTAAAAATTTTCTGACAATATGGCACGTTTCCAAAATAACTGCATTTTGAATTTCTGGGTATAATTTTGAAGATAAATCTAACTTTAACAAATGGGTTTTAAACTTGGAAGATACCACACCAGTAGCCGATATCACTATTTTATTGAGACCTCATACACTCATCATTTCTATTGCTAGTGCCTCGTACTTATGGATTTTTTCTCCTTCGGTGGTTATGATATTTTTAGACAGAGGCACAGCAACATCAATGATGACTGCATTTTGGTCTCGTTTTCGTATCAAGACAATGTCAGGCCTATTATGACTAATTGTTCGATCCGTTAATATAGTCCTGTCCCAGTAGAGTAGAGAAAAATCGTCTTCAAGTACAGGGTCAGGTCCGTAGTCATAATAGGGTCTAAAATTGTCAAGCAAGTTAAGTTTTTTACCAAGCTGCTGGTGTAATATCTTGCAAACTTGGTTGTGTCTTCGGAGATAGTCAGTAGGAGCCAAAAATGAGCATCCTCCTATAATATGCTCTATGGCTCGATGGCGTCACGCAAGTGAATGTACTCGTCTGATCGTAACTTCGACTGATTGAAACGAATGAAATTGAGACGCTCCGTTTCGACTTTGACGTACATGTCCACGCAGTACTGTTGAAACAACCGGCAATATCTCAACAGATGATTATCAACATCTTGCCGAATCATCAATCGATAAAAATTCATTGAGCTGACCCTCTTATTCGTTTCTGCTCCTGAAATATTAATTCGAACTTATATGAAAAAAAAGTGATGAGTTGTAAACAAGCCTGTCGTTGGATCGACCATCTTTATATTTAAGTGATAGCCATCTTCTCCACGGCAAAACATCAATGGGTATTGAAGTGCATCATATGACCGATGAGTCTCGCACACCCGCTGCAGTTGTCCATTATCCCGACGCTTGAGAACAATATCGCGTGATTCTACATTCTCGCCAACAATCACCACTGCGACTTCATTGACAGTGGGATTGAATTGTCTTGCATGGCCTCCAGCGGGTCTTTTGTCTGCTTTAATAATGATTTTGTGGTCGTCAGAATGCATTGTGTCCAATGCGGTTTTGAACAATGTAACCAATTCATTATGGTCATGCAGAAGATTTTGTAATTCTCCGATGATTTCACGTTTAGTCGCAGTAAAAATTGCACAACGCTGATCTAGTTCAATAGCCATATCACCAACGAAGTAGATCTGGAGGAACTTAAGATCTTCGTTTGGAGGTGGTAACAAAGCGCCCGTTCGATGATGAATTTTGCCTTGAATCTAAAAGTTTAGAAGAAAATTAGAAGAATTGGTTATTTAGATAATATTGAGACGCCATTACCTTATAACTGGGATTGTAGCCGGGTTGATCAACAACTTCCGCTCCAAACGACGTCATTTGAAAGCATCCGTTATATTTTTGCGTATTCGCCAGGAAGTGTTTCGATTGGATGGAATTTCCATAGAGAAAGGAATACAATGGCTCTGGTGGATGAGTCAATACGGGCAATTTCACCTTGCCACCAACGCAGCATAATCCGGGGGTTTCCGATTTGAACTTCAATGCATTGCAATGCTGGCATACGACAGACAATGAACCTATATCAACGCAGCGAAGATCTTTGTAGGCGATTGCGGAATTATATTCGAAAGCAGCGAGATTCAAATCTACAGGTATAGGAACCGGTCTCCTTTGATTATTACGGGTATTCTGAGCACGTACTGCACGACGTGTACGTCGTCCAAGGTTTGAACGTCGAATAGGAGGCATTAGTAAAGCAAAAACCTCTAAAAAAAAAAAACAAAGTCCCGCAATCCAATTGGAAAACCTCACTTTTTACACGCAAAGTAATACTTACAATAACAATAACAATACGATCAATAACAAAACAGTCAATACAATAGAACACTTTTTTTATATACATTTATTTTATTCAAGTCAAGTCAAGTCAAGTCAATAATCTCTATATTGTCATAGTGTTTTTACATGTCATTTAACAATTTGGATATATGAGGTTTTACATGTCAGTGCCTATTGCTTCTAATTTACAATTTATCAGACAAAAATGAAGGTGAATACAGTTTGAGTGGTAAATAAAAGTATGAATTTTCTGGGGAAAAAACGAGTACAAAAACCCAGCGGTGTGCTTAAAAATCAAATTAAAAACGCTTACAACTAGTTAACAAATATATACAATCCCGGTTAGCCAATCACGGCTCACCTTTCGGAGAGTCGCGGTGGTGTCACGGATCGATTTCGTGGTAAGGGTGTTTGGATTTGTTTTCCAATAATTTTCAAAAGGTGGCATGTTAATTCACTTTTAAAATTTTAAATTTAACCAAAATCATTATCAACAATGATAACAGGCACATTTTTGGAGATTATTGAATTAGCAATCTTGAGAAAAGTACAAATTTTGAGTTAAGTAATTATATTTGGACGTTGTAGTTGATCAATTTTTTTATGAAAATTGTGTGATTTTTCATCCATGTTTATTTGGGATTAATATTGGTTACTACGTATTTTTGGATTTCTTTTTCTGTACCGGCATTTTGGGAAGTAATCTGATCTTCATTCGAAGGATTAATTTGTCCAGTAAATTTGCAGCGCTTGAAATTTGATTAAAAAAACCCTCCCATAACATCTAGAGGTATGATTAATAATTTAAATCCACATTTTTTTGAGTTAGAATTGTTTTAGGGTGTTAGTGGTGGTTCACCGTCTTGCCATTTTTTTCTATATATTTTTGTGGATTACCAATATTGTAGCAATCAACCGTGACGCTACCCTTGTACGTTTTTGGTGTAATATTTCTGGCTGGGTTGATATCGAGTGTTCCACCTGTCGACCTGTATCGGAATTCACTGCAGATTGTTCCACCTGCCTACCAGTATAGGAATTCACTGCAAGCTTCCATTTCTTTTTTTGGAAAATTACTAGCAACCAGCAAGAAAGAAGACATCGAAAGATAAGATTTTGTTTGTTTGTGTTGTCAATTATTATTGTTAACTGTTTACTTTATTGCGCGAAATTTTATATTGGGTCGTTCTCTTGAACATATTTTTTTTTAAAAACAATTTATTACGAAAATCTTGTGCGCCAAGTATACGTATACGCGGTAAACTTAACGCTAGTTCATTTTATTTATTTGTTATTTTGTAGCTCAATTGATAGCTATATATTTCAATTTTTTTTTGTTTAAAAGATAGCTCAATTTATCGTTTACTGTAAATACAATCATTACTTTTTTTTGTTTATTAAATTGTATCGCAACAAACGATAATCTTGATATTCGCAGTGTTTCCTTGTTTTTGACCTGGTTACTTCTTTTTTGCAACAGCCAGTATTTTCGCAGTTTAACGTGGCTGTTGATGCCAATATACAGGGTGATTCATTTTTTTAAAACTTCGTGGCGCCCAAACTATTTACTAATCAGCTGGCTCTTCGGAGCGTTACAATAGCGTTCTTTTTTTTTCCTGTATATGAATCCTATTACCTGAAGAAGTATCAGCCTCTTATTTATCCTTCGACTCTTTTTTTTTTATCTTTACGAGCTAGCCATAGGGCATTGCCAATTTCCCTGAGATTGGGAAAAACCTTTAACTATTTCCCCTGGCGACTTTAAAGTGTGGCAGTGGGTGTGGCCGGGTTTTACAAAGTTATGGATTTGATTGGTTAGATAAGGATATCGTTGATTAGTTTGTGTTTGATGCGGAAAGGAGCGTTGGATTTTCGAAGGGTGGTAATATTCGCGGTCGTCGGGTTTTTCGCGGTTGTTTCGGTAAAGAGTTTGAACGCTGTCTGATTGATTTTCGCCCGTAACGTGAGTGTTTGCGCGAGTTCATGAAGGTCGTACAGTTCCGTGTACTTAGGCGCTCCCGTGATTAGTCGGAGGAATTTGTTTTGAAGGATTTGGAGGATATTGGTGTTGGATTTTGCGGCTTTGCTCCAGATTGGGGCTGCGGAGAGGATTATGGGTCGGATGATGGTTTTGTAGAGACGGATTTTCATTGGGGTTTGAATGGCGGATTTATGGTGGAGGATGGGGTAGAGGGAATGGTACATCGCGTACGTTTTGCGGGCGGTAAGTTTATAGTGCTCTTTGAACGTGAGCTTTTGATCTAATGTAACGCCGAGGTATTTAACGGTCGGTGTGTGCGTGATGTCGGTATTATTAATTTTTAAATTACGGGTTAGTTTATCGTGTCGTTGCGAAAAGACGGTTAGAGTGGTTTTATCAGGTTTTATCAGTGGTTTGTTGGAATTTTTGGGTGGAAAGTTGGACCATGGAGATGGTTTGGGGGTCGGAAAGATGTTGGGTGAGGTTGTGGTTAGCGACGTAGGTTTCGGCATTGGCCTTAGCGTTGGCCTTGTCGAGGTTGAGGGATATGGTACCGTTCGGAGTTTGGAGGGGTGGAATCGGGGATTTGGATTCTTTATTTTTTAAGGATTTGGCATTTTGCCAGAGTAGGTTGGGGTTTTGGGGAGGTATGGCGGAAAGGGTTTTATCCCATTGCGCTTCCTTTATCTTGTGGATTGCGGAGTTGATGTCGTTGGTTAATTTGGTGATTTGGGATTTGATGGATGGGAATTTGTTTCGTTGGAAAATTTGGTGGAGTTTATTTTTGTTCTTAATTTTTTGGAGGATTTCGGGTGGAAGCGTGAGTTTGCAGGTGAGTGGGGTTTCTTTAGTGTTTCGCGAGTATATTAGCGTAATGTTATCCGTAAAAGTCTGAATTGCGCGGTCGATATCGTCGTTCGTGTCGATGTTCGCGTTTAAAGGAATCTCGTGCGCGTCGCGGCCGAATTGCTTCCAGTCGGTTTTATGTTTAGGGCGGGGTGGGAAAAGCGGTAGTTGAAGACTGCTCACTTCTGTTAGGATTGGGAGATGGTTGGAGCTTAGTTTATTTAACGTCTCGATACCGCGAATTTTAACGTTTTTAGATAGGGTTAGGTTGATGGTGGAGGAAATGTGGTTTGCGACTAATGGGTGGTGGGTAAATTCTTCCGGGTAGGAGAGAAGGATGGGATTGGCGTTTATGTAAGTGTGTAGGGTGGTGCCGTTCGCGTTCGTTGAGGCGTTGTTCCAGTCCGGGTGGCGCGCGTTAAAGTCTCCCGCTATTACAACTTTGCTATTGAGGAGTAGAAGTTGATCAAGTTCGTTCGCGTCGAGTGCTTTGGATGGCGAGTTATAAAAGTTTATTACCGTTAAGTCGTGGATTTGGAAGGCTTGCGTGTCCGCGATCGCGGTGTTAGTCTGAACGATTGAGCGTTTAATGCGATGGAGATGTAGGTGAGAAGTCCGCCGGCGGAGTTGGACTTGGGATGATTTATTGCGGTGTAGGTGGGGAGTTTTGGAGGGGCTCGTTTGTTGAGCTTTGTCTCCTGAATGAGGATGATGTCGGGATTTATTTGAGTGGTTAGGAAGTGGAGTTCGTGAAAACGGTTTTTTAGGCCGTTCGCGTTCTAGGATAAAATTTTGAGTTTGTTTTGGGTAGGATTGGGTTTATGGGTCATACTTGGCCGCGATTTCAGAAAGTACTTGAAGTTTTGACATCATGTCGGTAGCTCCCGCGAGCCTTGCTTTTAGTTCCCGCACGATTGTGATCATGAGAGAAATGTTAAAAATTTCGTTGAGTTCGCGGATTTCCGCGAATAAAGTTTTTAGGTCGTTTGCGTTCTGGTTGGCTGCTGCACTTACCGGTGCTTCGCGCGTCGGGATTGGCCGTTCGGTGGGCGGAGTTAGGTTGCGCGTGTAGTTGTGCGAGTTTGTTACTGGTGGTGCCGGTGCACTTTGTCGCGTAGGTAACGAAGGAAAGTTTTGGGTTTGAATATTAAAGGTAGGAGTTTGAATTGCGTTATTTTGCTGAAGGCTGACTCTAGTGCTACTTTGCTGGGTTTTCGTATTTACCCTTTCCGAATATGATTTGTAGGCGGGGCAGTCCCGAAAGTTGGCTGCATGGTTGCCCCTGCAATTGCATCATCTGACCTGGTCGTCCTTGACGGTTCTTGGGCATTTGTTCGTCAAGTGCTTTTCCATGCACTTAACGCATCTGGGGACCATGTTGCAGTTGCTGCTTCCATGGCCGTAGTTTTGACAGCGGTGGCATTGTGTCCTTGTGGTCTTCTTGACGTAGTGTTGCCATCTCACGATCGATGACTGGATCGCCTTGACGTTGGCGATCTCTTTGATTTGGGTCTCCGCTGGAAACTGCAACAGAAATTAACCTGAATTAGTACCCAGTCTGGTTTTAAGGTTGAGGATTGAGGTGGGGGAGAGTTTGAATTCCGCGAGCGCTTAGCGGATCATTTTGTCATCCAAGTAGGGTGGATCCTTTGAGGACGATCTTCACCGTCCTTTCTTCTTGTGGGGTAAAGGTGTACCCCGGTGCGCCGTTCTGAAACAGGTCCGCCTTGAGTTTATTGAAGTCCTGAAGGTTTTGTGTGAAAATCCGCGTTTGGCCTCTCACTGCTTGAAATTGGACCGCCTAGGTGGTGATCCGCTTACACTGGCTCTGAAATTTTGGAATGTCCGTTATGGGTCGGGTAAGGATGATCGGGTTTTTTTTTTGACCTGTACAGGTCTCCTCGCAGCCGCCGATACGTTGGCTGCGAGGAGTTTTACCGTCGGTGGTGGCCTGGATTTTCTTCTCACTTCGGTGCATTGGTCTTCTTGATTCTCCGGGAGGGTGGCCAGGAGTCCATACTTATTAAAAATTATTGTCGGGGTGAAGTTCAGGCCTGCCAGCCCTTGGGTTGTCTCGGTGACTTCCATACTGTCCGACATGGTGTCCGGGTCGGGTTGGGTTGGTGGTGCCGGTTGGCCGGATGGTGTTGTCGCCCTGGTTGGTAGGTTTGTTTTGACTAGAATTCCTTCCAGTCTCTTTTGGAATGCTGCGTCCTCGGAAGCGGCTGCCAGTTTGTAATTAGACTTTCGGATTGCACTCGCACTTTTAGCCGCAATAAAGGCTTTTGTATAAATTGACAAGTTTATATTCATGGGTTCCGTCTCAATTTGTAACGAACAAACACAAACTTAATGTTAAAAACGATTTCACACTCGTGGTTGGTATTACATAACCTCACATATAACACGTGTTGTCACTATGAAAGTCTGATCGCGTTTTTATTTTATTACATTTATATTACATTTATATTTATTTTTTACATTTATTTTATTACAGATACATGGGTTTATCATTACCACTGGCGATAACTCTTCTAGGTACATAGATAGAGTAGCGCTATCTATCCGTTATAAAATAAATTTTATAACACTGAATGTGTTTGTGATAAAGTGTAAAAAAGCATTAAAATGTTTTCCAAAATTTGGGATTAATAGATTAAAGTGATGCAATTTTTTTGACCGATGCTATATATATATGTTTGACTTTACTCCTCTCTCCCTCTCTGATACTATCTAAAAAAGTTATTTAACAAATTTATATGTTTGTATTATATGTTTTGGTTTGGAGGTGTGTGGTGGGGGGGCAATTCTTGCGGCAATCGTTAATGCGCCTTCCTAAAAAGCGAAAGAGCTGAAAAAAAGCTTCGTGGGTTCGTGGAAAAGTTCCAACTATAAAAGTAGGTCCGTGGACCAAAACAGTTGGAAACCACTTAAATAGATCGATTAAGAAAGAATTAAAAATACAGGGTAGCTAAAAATTTTTGTGGTAATTATTCTGTTGAGTGAGTATGTCCTGTGAAGTATGATCTTATGTATGATCCCGGCAGACTAATAAATTTGTTTGAAATTTGGTATATGAAAACACAACAATTACTCACTTTATATTTACAACTTTATTAAATAATAATATAAATATAATATAAATAAATATAAAATTAGTTTAGAACTTCCAACTCCTCTTTCTCCGCCCCTTCGCCTTCCTCTTCTAATAGCATTTGGAAGGCACGCAGCGACGTTGACAAATCCTCCTGCTCTTCTTTTTTCCTTTTTGTATAGTGAGCCGCCATTTCCACTTCCCTTTTTCGCTTTCGAATGCGCTGCGCCGAGACTTTTTTTTCGCAACCTTAAGATTAAGACGGCAATTGTCCTCGTTTAGTAGCTCTGCCAAACATTGTGCGGTGATATTGGCGTAATCTTCATACTTGGCAAATGATATAGCCTTTGCTAAAGCATCTTGTATGACCTTTTGAAATTGTGACATAACTCTTATTTTATCTTCTAATTCTATTCTTCTAAATCTTCTAATTTATCTTCTAACTTACGGAATGATTGTTTCGCAATGAATGGCCGCAGTCTAATTGGATAACCTCACTTTTTACAACGCAAAGTTATTCTTTGAGGCGATCAATGAACTTTTACAAAAAACTTTTTTATATACATTCTTACAGACACATGGGTTTATCTTTACCCCTGGCGATAACTCTGTTAGGTACATAGATAGAGTAGCGCCATCTATCCGTTATTAAATAAATTAGGTAGTGTTCACATCTACCTACCGTAATACATGTTCCCTAAGTTAATACCTGGTACCTAATACCTACCTACCTAATTTAACCCTAAGATAAACCCTTTGTTCTCGGTATTGTTAAATTTTTTTTTCGCGAATTTCGAACTTTTTTTTTCATAAAAACCTTGTCAGCGATATAGACAATAACTCTTCAAAAAATCAGCCAAATCGGCCGAGCCGTTCTCAATTGATGAGGTAACGAAGATTTGCCCTCCATTTTTATGGAGGGCAATTTATTAAATTAGTAAATTACAAACTACAAGAACTGGATAAAATTTCAGAAATATTGGGCGTTCGTGGTAATACACTATTATTGTATCAAGGATTTAAATTTTATAAACAATCGGATTTATTAAATGGAACTGAGAAGTGGCGTTGTAGCAACAAGCAATGTTCGGCAAACATATACACTTGTTTGTTTGTTTGTTTGTTTATTAATCGGTGCTTTTATATATACAAATATATTTACACAAGTCACAATAAAACTAAATACAATTTATATTAGATTGTTATCTTGACCACATTTTATATATTCCTCTGTGGAATAAAAACATCCTTTTGATAGAAATTCTATCATTGTTTTCCTAAACCTAACTGGAGGCAGGTTTCTCACTTCTTCGGGAAGTATATTAAAAAATTTTGTTGCATGAAACCCTGTGGCTTCTCGGGAACGGAGAAGTCGATGGAATTCTGGTACAATGTTATGGTGACCTCGCGTATTGTACTGATGTGGAAATGTCTTGTATGAGGACTCATTCTGTTTTAGATAGGTTGTTGGACTGTAGAACTGTTGGAGAAGGCGAACATCGTGTCATTTCGAAAGCAAATGATGAACACAATCATACTGAAGATAAACAAAAACTTCTACATCAAGCGGTAAGTGGGGTTACAAAGAAAAAGGCAGTTGAAAATATATCGGAAAAACCTTCTCAGATTTTTCATGCAGCTTTGAAAAGTTTTCACGATGTTAACATTACAGAACCTGACATGGTGCGTATTAAACGGAACGCATATAATGCAAGACGACAAATACTACCACTTTTGTCGACAACAATATTAGATGTGCATTCCGCATTAGATGCCATCGAGATTACGACGTGGTCTGAAGAAAATTTTTTAATGGTGAACGATAGCAACAGCAATTTGATTATATTTTCTTGCGTAACTAACTTGAGGTTTTTGTGTTCCATTGAAAATGTATTTATGGATGGAACTTTTAATTACTGCACGAAATTTTTTACCCAGTTATTTACCATACATGGGTACAGTAACGGCTATTATATACCTTTGGTTTTTTGTCTCTTAAAAAATAAGACACAAGATACCTACCGTAACTGTTTCTTGAAGTTAATTGAAATTTGTGAACAACGCGATTTAAAGTTGCAACCAAAATTTGCCACTGTAGATTTTGAACATGCAATACACGCAGGCTTAAAATATGTTTGGAAAGATATTACGCTAATTGGCTGTAGATTTCATTTAGGTCAATCTTGGTATAGAAATATTAAGAAATTTGGATTAGCTGGAGAATATAAAGATGCTAAATCACAAATTGGTAATTGGCTGCGGTACAGCTTTGCTTTACAGTATTTAAGTCCGGATGAAGTTGATGCCGTATATAGTGAAGATTTAATATCCATATTAACGGACGATTTGCGGTTGGAGAAATATTCGAACTACTTATTTCGCACGTATATAGATGCAGATTCTGCATATCCTCTTCAGCTTTGGGCTGCCAATACAGCGAGCATGTGTCGGACCACTAACGCGTGTGAGTCTTTTCACAATATGTTTAATTCTCAGTTTTATATTGCCCACCCACCACTATATACGCTTTTAGATAAATTGAAAGAAGTGCAAGCAGAAACCTACATCAAACTGAATAGCATTCACATACAGAAAGAGCCTAATAGTGATACTGCAAAGAAACGTAAACGGTTGCAGCATTTACTTGAATTATATTCAATGAAACAGATTAGTAGGTTTGACTTTGTAAAAAATATCTCTAACCGTTTCAGTGATATAATTGATGAAAAAGAAGAATCTTAATTATAAAGGGGGGGGGGTGAGTGTTAAATTTATTTATTAGAATATACAACAATGTATATACAAATACATACATTTTTTTGTATGAAAATTTTAAATTATTTTTTAATAACAATAACCCTCCCCCCCCATCTTTAAATGTCACATGGGAGGAATTCTTTTTCAGTAATGTAAGGAACACAATTGGTTTTATATTAGTATTTTATTTATTGAAAAATAAAGCAACGCTAGACCCCCCCCCCCGTTAATATTTTGGCCCCAAAACCTAGCTCCCTAATCTATATAGCTAGCACCGGCTAGCAACCAAATATTAGAGCTAGCACCGCTACAGTTTCTTCACAAATTAGTATTTAATAAAAATGTCTATTAGTTTCATTCCACTGCGCATGAACCAAAATATATTCCACACGCTCCGCCTACTCGAAACTTTACTAATAATTTTTTAACAGCTTATAGGGCTTATTGTTAATCTACATTATGTAATTTATTTAAGAACAGAAAAAACTAGTTAAAATAAATTAACATAATATTATATCGCTTTGTGCATTGACACTGTTGTGACACGATGTATTCCGTTTATGATACTCATGATACCTTATGATACTCGTATTTCGTATATAAAATAAATAGTAAATACGCAAATAATAGTA
Organism: Cantharis rufa; assembly: GCA_947369205.1. NCBI lineage: Eukaryota > Metazoa > Arthropoda > Insecta > Coleoptera > Cantharidae > Cantharis > Cantharis rufa. The sequence goes on along the minus strand of OX376305.1, from coordinate 27,640,821 downwards.
GACAAAATAAATTAATATTTAACTTATGTCCGATTTCTTCACCTTGAGATATCTATCGGATAATGAATCCGGCCGACAAATTAATTAAGTAACCAATCAAATTGTTTATTTGTTATTTTGAGGTTGTCTGATTGGTTACTTGATTAATTTGTCGGCCGGATTCCTTTAATTCCTTAATATCTCAAGGTAAAGAAATCGGGCATTAGCAAAACATCTTCTTTATACTTCAACAAGTCATTATAAATTTCCCATTTATCATTGTGTCGTCTCCCAGCACCAGCTAGAACCCAAATATTAAAGCTAGCTCCCTTACAGTTTTTTCAGAAATCCACATTGATACGGGATTATTAATACGTTAATTAATACGTTAACGAATACGTTAATATTTTGCCTCCAAAAGCTATCTCCGTAATCTAAATTGCTAGCACCCAAATATTAAACCTAGCACCCTTACAGCTTCTTTACAAATCCATATTGAAATTGGGGGGGGGCTAAAGTAGCGTAAGCCCCTCCCCAGTTAATATTTTAGCTCCAAAAGCTAGCTCCCTAATCTAAGTATAGCTAGCACCCAAATATTACAGTTAGCACCAATAGTGGGGTATTTAGAAAATGCTTTTGGGAGGGGAAAATTTAAAGAAAATTATATAAATTTTTGTAATCTCGTTAATCCGTTCATGAGCGTCAGTGCTAAACCTATTGACAAGTTCCAGAAATCAAAAAAATTCAAGCTATAAGCATATACGAACAAATTAGCAATAAACATATTACATTATAATAAGCATCAATTTATTTATAATTTATATTTACAATACAATATCCAATCTCTGATTTGCTAATCAGGGTGCAGGGAGGGCATCAGGGATACAATCCAAGTCATCCTTGGGGGTGGGGGCAATTGCCCCTTTGTTTCCTCTAAATAAAAAATCTCTAAATATTTTATTCCACTGCGCATGAACCATGATTAAATTCCACACGCTCCGCCCATTCCAAACTTTAGTACAACTTTGAAAAACCCCTGACAGTCGAAAAATTAACTTATCATCTTCTTCACCCCCTTCCCAGTACAAAGTTTAAACATTAATTTTGAAGTCAGGGGAAACGAATATGTGTTCCACTTACGAAACCAATTTATACATTCTATAATAAAAATTCTCCGTTTCTCTTTACTTTAAAATTAATTTATTATATATTTTTTTATTATATTAATTTATTATTATATTAATTTATTAATAATTTAAACTGATTTAAACTTTGTACTGGGAAGGGGGGTGGAGAGCATGATAAGTTAATTTTTCGAGTGGAGTGCGAGAATTTATGTTGAAGAAAAAATTTATTATTTTGTTTTTTTTTAAAGGGAACAATAGTTTTTAAAGTAAGGTGCTTTTATTATTAATTATTATTTTTGGAATTTTTTTACAGTCAGGAGTTTTTAAAATTTTTAATTTTTATTTTTCAATAATAGCTATTTAGATTTTTAGAACAATACCTCAAATATCAAAAATTAATTTCTGTACATCTAAAAGAAAACACACAGGTAAAAACCAATAAAACTATCTTATAACTAAAATTTTAAATCCGGAGGGGAGGGATTTAGCGAAATATTATTAGAAATTTTGAAATACTTCAAAAACAAAACTAGTACAAACCAAAATAAGAAAGGTACAAACGAATTAGACTATTTTGGATCCAAAATTCGAATGGGGGGGGGGACTGGCGAAATGCCTATTTTATATATTTTAAAATATCTGAAAAACAAAATAGGTACAAAGGAATATAAGGAAGGTACAAACAGGTACAAAGGAGGTACAAACGAGGTACAAACGATTTAGACTACTTTGGATACAAAATTCGAAATGGGGGGGGGCGGAAAAATTCCCATTTTAGATATTTTGAAATATCTGAAAAACAAAATGGGTACAAACGATTTAGACTATTTTGGATCCAACATTCGATATGGGGGTGAGGGGGGCGGCTGGTGAAATGCACCTTAATTACTATAATATTATATATTGTCGTGAAACGAAGGTCGATCCTATTTAAAATTAGAACGCGGCCATTTGATTTGTTTATGTGATGCAAATTAGGTAAAATTATTCAAAGGTAAATAACAGCTGATTTTGTATTGTTACTTAAACACATTTTTTCACACAATTTTACCATTTTATTTGTAACCATCAGTGTTTGTTTCGTGCTACGAAGAACTAAAAATAATAACAGTGAATTTCGAAGCATCGTGTATGTTTTTAAAAAACGTACGAAATTTTAGTTTTCTTAAGGTGGAAGCAGGGTCTCTCCGCGTACGCCAAGGAGGACAAAGACGTGTTTTACAAGCCGGGCTTTTTGAAGCCACCCTAAGTGCAGGTTTTCACTAATTTCTGGGTGAAATTTGTGAAACTATCAACGAGTGTGATATTTTTGAGACGACGACCAAATTTGGGGTTGAATGACCTTCCTAGAAAGATACAAGCGTATAATTGTAAAATTTACCAAAGGACGCCTTGAGGACGCCATTTTGAAAACAACGAGAAATTTTCTGATTTATTTTAATATTACTTACCTCTATGAAATTTGAGGACGAGGAACTTCAAATATTATTAAAGTGCATTAACAACAACCGTTTGAATAATCGTGGCTGCGATTTGGAAGGAGATTTTATGAAAAACCAAGTTTTATACGGCAGGAACTGTGAACACGTGCGAGTACACCTTCGAGATACAGTAGCTTTAGGCAGCTTAATAACTACTGGAGGGGACGATTACGTCATTGACAACAGAGGCGTGCAAGGTATCGTTTACTTAAGATTAAAAGATAGTGAAAATAAAAAAACATTTAATTTAATTTTTATGAACATTCAATTTTTATTTTGTATCAATTTAAAACACATAATCACACTAGAGTGGCAAATGATCACAAAATTAAGCGATTCGAAGTTAATAGTAAATGTAATTTTGATATCAATTGCCATCGACACTTTACACCTGATTTTATCTAGCTACGAGTTTGTTCGACATTATTATTTGCCTTTGAATAAACCATTGTTTTCGTTGTCAATAAGAGTTTTACTTACGACTCAGGGGATAAATAAGATCGACAAGAACCTACAAACTGAGAGTCTCATCTCCCGACGAAAATCTGACAAGCCGGAGCATAATTTAGAGTTTGTATGTGAATTCAACAAAAATACACAACAATATGTACATAGTAGACAAAATAAAATAATTTTATTTTTTTATTCTTTAACAAGTCATTGTAAATGTGTCGTCTCCCATAGGTCCCTTACAATTTCAAAACTTTGTATCTTTTAAATACAAAATGCGAGTTAATTACTTTGGGGGGGGGGCATTATCAAATCTTATTATCTTATCTATGACCCGATCTATTTAGTAGTTAATAGTTTTTGTATACTGTAAACTATATACAGCAAATAAATAAAATTGAGAGGTACGGACTTCAGTATTTGCATTTTTATTTTTTAAAGCTTTTAGTTAAGGTTGAAAAGAAACAGTGTCAACGCACAAAGCGATATAATATTATGTTAATTTATTTTAACTAGTTTTTTCTGTTCTTAAATAAATTACATAATGTAGATTAACAATAAGCCCTATAAGCTGTTAAAAAATTATTAGTAAAGTTTCGAGTAGGCGGAGCGTGTGGAATATATTTTGGTTCATGCGCATCAGTGGAATGAAACTAATAGACATTTTTATTAAATACTAATTTGTGAAGAAACTGTAGCGGTGCTAGCTCTAATATTTGGTTGCTAGCCGGTGCTAGCTATATAGATTAGGGAGCTAGGTTTTGGGGCCAAAATATTAACGGGGGGGGGCTAGCGTTACTTTAGCCCCTCCCAGTTTCAATGTGGAATTTTGAAAAAACTGTAAGGGTGCTAGCTCTACTATTTGGGTGCTAGCTGGTGCTAGCTATATAGATTACGGAGCTAGCTTTTGGAGCCAAAATATTAACTGGGGGGGCTAGCGTTACTTTAGCCCCCCCCCCCCCAGTTTCAATGTGGATTTCTGCGAAAACTGTAAGGGTGCTAGCTTTAATATTTGGGTGCTAGCCGGTGCTAGCTCCATACATTCGGGAGCTAGCTTTTTGGCCAAAAACTTTAACTGGGGGGGGGCAATGTAACGGACCCGAGAAACCTGCCTCCAGTTAGGTTTAGGAAAACAATGATAGAATTTCTATCAAAAGGATGTTTTTATTCCACAGAGGAATATATAAAATGTGGTCAAGATAACAATCTAATATAAATTGTATTTAGTTTTATTGTGACTTGTGTAAATATATTTGTATATATAAAAGCACCGATTAATAAACAAACAAACAAACAAACAAGTGTATATGTTTGCCGAACATTGCTTGTTGCTACAACGCCACTTCTCAGTTCCATTTAATAAATCCGATTGTTTATAAAATTTAAATCCTTGATACAATAATAGTGTATTACCACGAACGCCCAATATTTCTGAAATTTTATCCAGTTCTTGTAGTTTGTAATTTACTAAATAATATAATATAAATTTATGAAGTATTTTTTATTTATATAAAGAATATAAACGTACTTTTTCAGTTGGTATCACTAGTGAAGACAGGGTAAAAACAAGGGGTGAAGAAATTTCTGCAATAATAATATTTTCTTTATTTATCATGTGGCAGAGGTGCGGCTACAGAGGGGGACAATGGTTGAAATCACTGCCCCCCTTATGTCAGTCGGTAGGTACGACCCTGGAATAGACAGATATGGCTTAAAATACTTAAAAGATTAATAATACTCCTGACCGCACCGACTTAAAATTTCCCATCAGTGGAACTTACAAGTTGGATAAGAGGGACCCAAAACCAAGCGGTGGAACTTACATGTCAGATTAAAAAACATTTGACCCATCGGTGGAAGTTACAATCGCCCAATTTAACTTAGGTTTAATTTTGAATTTAAAGCTTAAAATAAACAGTACCAGGAATAAAAGAAAGTATAATACTATGGGACATTAGGAATTTCCTCCGATGATAGTTAATCCCTCACCCTAGAATAGCCAATGGCTTTCGTTATTTTCTGTTTCAATTATAATGCGAAACAAAAGTCCGTCACAGGTCTGTAAAAGTAGAAGTATTTTTCGACTTTGGATTATATCATATGTTATAAGTTTCTTCTAAAGTTATTTTCTGCATTGAAGTATTATTTTTTTACATCTTCTTTGTAATTAGGTTGCGAATTTTCACTCGGTACTGTTCTCTGATCCCCGCATCACATCATGGTGTTCATGATAGCTGAACGTTTTCTTTGTAAGATCGCCACTTGTCCATTCAATATACTTTGTTTGTAAAACCATCGACACTAATTGTATATTTTTGCTAATTATGACAGTGCTTCGAGACATCTTCACTAGTTTCTCGAAGCACTACTGACTACTGTCATAAATTTTGTCTGTATTTCTTTAAGTATGATATCTAATTTTTGCTTCTTACATATACATGATATACATAATATATATCATGTCTCAGATAATTCAATACGTGCCAACCAAAAACACTAATTACTTCAGGGCCTGCATTATTCACGCATAATGATGGTAATATAAATTTTTATTACGAAGACCTTTATAAAAAAATCGAATTGTAGTATAATTATTATTATTATTATTGATTCTCTATTGTGCGGTTTCTATAAAAAACCGTTGGTGATCATAATTTTTGGTCCCCCCCTTGTTTAGTCGTCACAAATCAAAGAACCCATTTATTTTTATAACATCGAAATATGGATCTAAAATGGAATTTATATGCTAACGTCACATTTTGCCTAATCTTCCAACCCCTGGTCCTCTCATATACTTAATCATATTTTAAGAACGATTCCCTAACCGTTTTTGAAAAAAGCTAATACAGGTATTGCAGACCGCTCCACCCTGTATATCTCCATAATATATGCTTAAAACTGCCTATAGACTTAATAATAAATTATTTTACCAAATCAGGGATTTACATTCTTTGAAATTGTACCTCTTTAGTGTACTTATCATTTTTGAATAAAATCAAATTTTGTCACTTATAAACCGGAATCCAGTCTAAAGCTACTTCTCCATATTGTGAAATTATTTAATAATTGATCTTTCATTAAATTGAAAATCACAATTAGAGATGTTTTTTTGGAGAATTGATTGAGAACTTTGTTGCAGTAAATTTTGTTACATATAATTCAAATATGTTTTTATCTGTAGCTTTTTGACTATTAATTGCCTGATGATGTAATTATAAATTACGAAACCGGTTGCAAATTAGTTCATTTGTTTTATTGCGAAATAGTATATTTCTTCCATATTTGAATTATCAAATTAATTTCGCTGCAGCAGCATACAAATTTGTTACATATGCCCAACAATACAAAGTGGCGCAAAAATCACAATTGGAATTTATAACAATTCGTTAAAACTTATCAGGTTTTAGACCCCTGTTTACCTACACAGATGGTGTCTTGCAATATTTTGCAGGGTTGACCAAAACATCCTTTCTATGTTTTAAACATTTTTTTTTCAACCTAATTTACGAATTTTAAAATTATCAACCCAACAACTTAACGAATTTTTAAGCATAACAAATCGTTAACACGTTATAAAACTGTTACAAAATAGGGGTGTATATGTATAGTGTATTAAATAAAATAATTTAAACAAAATTGTAATTTTAATTTACTCGCGGTGTTATTTAGATAACCAAAAGTAATAAAAAAATATGGAGGGGGGTTATAAATATTGAACAGTCATTCATTGTGCAAGACAAGAATTTGCAAGACTCTCGCAAGACAAGACAAGAAGTTACCTTGCAAGACTTGAGCAAGACAAAACTTGAAAAAATTCTTGTCTTGCGTAAGCAAGACAAGACAAGACTTTTTTAAGTCTTGCGAGACTTCTCGTCTCAGCCATCACTACTACTGGAGTATTTTTTTTACAGATGTATTTCTTATCAAAACCCAATAATGGTCCTATACTATCGGGTTTCTTAAAATTAATACGTTCTGCACATTTAATGTTCACTTTTGAAGTATTAGCATTTACTGTGAGTTCTAGGGTGGTATTGGTGATGCTTAACTGTGTTTGTAAATATGATTGAATATCACTGATTTCATAAGCCCCACTAAGAATTTCAATAATTTTCTCCTAATCCGTATAAAATTTATTGTAAGTTTTCAATATTTTGGTTTAGTTTTAGATAAATTTAATACATAATCCCCATTTCCTTCTTTCATAAAATCCAAGAGTGGTTTAATATCGCCTTCAATTTCTTTGTCGTTATTGAGCGATTTTGGTAGTGATTTTAAACGCACTTCAAAATCTGTAATAATGAACTTATTAGGCACTAGTTTATCTATTTTTTTTTATTGATGATAGAACTTGAATGAGTTCATAAGAGCCTAAATCAAGGTTAAAGCTAATACTTTTTTCACTAGTATAATAAAACTGATTCACTTTTCGAGTGTTTTGGAAAATTACATCTTTTAACTCTAATGTGTATTGTTTTGATTTTATGCTCGTTGTCTTGAATGTAAGACCTTTTAATACACTATCATCTCTCTCAGAATTAGCCGAAGATGCACATTCTAAAACTATTTTATTATTATTTGTCGAAACAATGGAAATAGCATAGGGAGTTTTTAAATGCGTTTGTACATTTTTAACAAACTTCTCAATACTCATGGCACCATCGGGTACCGAGAAAACAACATCATCACCATAGTAAAATTTATTACAGCCAACCCTAACATTATGTATTGTGTTATAAGTGCGAAAACAGAACAAAGAATTACATGTTAACGGTTTGTAGGACCTAATTTGTAAAAAACTAATTTTTTTTTAATGTTGACTTCTCATAAACTTTTAGTTGTATTATGACGCATATGACTCAACGAAATTTTTTATGTGGTATTGTGGATATCTCTAGTACTTTTTCTCCAAATTTCAGCTACAGATACTTGCAGATGCGACCACACGAGCGTTTTTACTTAGACTTGTCCTATGGATTATCGGATTATTGAAAATAAATTTTTTGAAATTATATAAGCAAAATGACCCAAAAAAGATTTGTCACTATCACCCGAGGCCGTAGAATTGTTGGAACACCAGAATTTGGATCCAGAGAACGAATAAAAATAATATTGGGATACAATATTTTGAAGAATTTCGCGCCATTTGCTAACTGCATTTCAGTCTCTTAGAACAGGATCTTTTAATAAAAAATTTTTTTTTTTAATTCTGGCGTTAGTTTTTAATTATGTTTTTGTTCTATTCTATTAAGGTAAGACATTTTACAGATTTTTTTCAGATTTTTTGCTCTAAAATTGAACGCCCAGCAACCGTCTGTCCACAGAAACCCCATTTTTCCACACTGTGCGGCGTGAGCTTTCACATCAAACCATCAGATGAACCGCATCCAGATCATCCAAAACATCGCACTCTAGAGCTCGAAACAATCTACCTCGTTCGAAATCGTTACATCCACCGGGAACTTAACATCGAAACCGTCAATGAATTTATCAAAAAACTGACGGAGAAACTTTACGACCGCTGCCGGGACACGTACAACCCACTCATCCAAAAATTCGGAAAGTACGACACCAAAGATTTCTCCATCCACAAACGACCAAAATACATTCTGGAGCAAAATACTTAGTAATTCATATCAAAGAAGCAACAACCCATCGAACACTCAGCATTCAAACGTATAGTCATCGTTTTCTATTGTAAATACGCAAAAACTACCACTCTCCCATCCCAAACTTGTCTCCCCTACCACCCACGCGCTTCAAGACTTGCTTCTACGCACAACGGGTCGATGATTTAATGCAACTTAAATAAACTAATTTACTATTCTCGTTTTAATTTTTTATAAACATTTCCAATCTGGAAATTCAAAATCAGTTGGGAAAAATTGATACAAGAATAAAAATCTAAAATGACTATATTTTAAAAAGTTATTTACATCTTTAAATAGGTTGAATATAAAAATTAAATAAAATCTATCTTTATTTTATTAACTTAAATATGCATTAAACTAATTCCATTTATTAATTCACAAACATTAAAATGTGTCTATCTAATGTTTATACAATTTAAAATGTGCATAAAAATGTTCTATTTGCCTATGTTGAAGGTTAACATAACATCTTCTTTCTTTACATTTTTGAATAAATTTTTGAATAAATCAAAAATATAAATCCTAAAAATAGTACCAGGTTTCTTAAAAATAAATGAAGACTACACGATTTTTTTGTTCGTTGATTGGGATTTTGTGTTTCAGTGGAGGCATTTATTGCAGCTCGTTGGTCTATCTCGTCCTAAAATATTAAAATTTCAATTAATGTCCAAACACACTTACAAGAGAAAAATAAAGCGTTTTTAAAAATTGTCCCAAAAAAGGCCATTATGGAAAGAGATTAATTATATAAAAGTCTATAACTGCACAGATTTTAGTGTTTCATTTAAAAATATTTAAACTAATCTGAATTAGCAATTAAAGAGTAAATTAGTAAAGTAAGAGAATTAGTAAACAGCTCACTTAGAAATATTAATAGAATTATGATTGATTATATTTTATATTAAAATATTTATCAAACGATTTCTTTTCAATATCAATGTTAAAATTTCAACCTCCAAAAGTATTTAAAAAATAAGTAAAAACTACCTTAAAAATGATTGTAACTTACCTGCATCTCAGTAGCAATATCGGGAAATAATTCACAAAATAATGTATCTCGTAAGTTGAATTCCAAAGACTTATACGCAAATTGTCTTTTATCGTCAATTGTAGAGTCAATACTACCCAAGGTGAATTGTCTATCGTTCTAATAAATAATAAAAAAAAGTTATTGTTAATTCAATTTTTACAGATGAGTTGGGGTAGTTCAGCTACAGATCTTTAGGTGGCTACAGTGGGGTTACCTTCATAAAGAAGATGGCTCGAGGGAATTTCCAATAATTTCAAAAATAAATCAAGTAAATAATTACTTGGAACCCTGAGAACTCAAATAACAAAGAACATCTGACCATGTCACATGGCGAAACAAAATTTTCCATTGTCATATAATTTAAACTTGAGCTTGCTAGCAACTGCACTTGCAGCACAATCAGATTATTTTTTTATTATCCACAGTAATGCCATAAAAAACTGTTAACAAAATACTAAATTTTACAGTTTTGCCAAAAATTGAAAGAAAACCAGGAATTCATACACTGAACCAAAAACTGCCCTAAATACAATGAAAAATTTTATAATATTTATTAAACTTTTCATAGATTTTCAGCCAAAGAAAAAAATTATTAAATTTACAAATTTGAATTAATTAATACAATAAAGAATTTGTTTATTGAATTTATTAATTATGTTTTTAATTTAAACATTCGAAGTAATAAATATAATGAAGGTTTCATTAATAGAATTTATTAATTAATCAATACAATTTATAAAACGGATTTAATAAAATCTTTGAAATTATGTTATTTAATCTAACAAAGAAGTTTCTAGATTGGAAGTATAAATTTTATAGACTGAATTACTTATTTTGTTAGATTTAATGAAATACTTTTATGGGTTTCATTAAACAGTTTTTATAAATTTTAAATATTAATTAATAAATTCTATTAAAGTACCCTTCATTACATTTATTAATTCGAATTTTTAAATTTAAAAAATAAGTAATAAGATTTATTAACAAATCATCTATTACATTTATTAATTCGAATATTTAAATTAAAACAGAAATTAATAAGATTTATTAAGAAATTATTCATTACATTTATTAATTCGAGTTATTAAATTAAAAAAATATATAATAAATGCTATTAACAAATTATTCGTTATATGTATTAATTGGAATTTTTTAATTTAAAAAAAGATTAATAAATGCTATTAAGAAACTATTCATTACATTTATTAATTCGAGTTATTAAATAAAAAAAAAAAATTAATAAAAGCTATTAACAAACTATTCATTATATTTATTAATTCGAATTTTTAAATTAAAAAAAATAATAATAAATGCTATTACTAACTATTCATAACATTTGTTACAAATTTCTAATTCAGAAAATAAATTATGCGGTATACGCGACTTTTGGGCGCCGCCGCCATTATCGCCGATATGGGAGCCGGGATGTTTTAGCCCATACCAATTAGGTACCAAACGGTGGTACCTAAAAGTCCTGTCCCGAAAAATGCATACAGCTTCTATGTAATTAAAAATTCTATATTCAAAATTTAGTTATTATTTAATTACATTTTATTTACAGTACAAAAGAAAAACAAGTTTAACAATTAATTATTTTATTCACTATGTAAATCCATTATACATTTTCGAACAATGGAAGTCTTTCCAATAGCCGACTTTTCATTCATTTTGTATAGGAATGTTTCGACGAAATTCCAAAAGGTTGTGGATTGTTTCGGGTATTCCAAACCAAATAAATGTAATACTCGTAATTTTTTTTAATTTAATTCTTCTCCATTGCTCCCTTCCATTAAAACCCGAAAGTCACTATCAATCTAAAAATATAATAAAAATTAATTAAAATCGTTATTAATAATACCAAATTTTTCACTTACCAATCGGAAAGCATCCGGTAACTTGTACTGGGGCCATTCAATAAATATTTCATTGATCCCCAGTTTTTTATCATGGATGTCGTGAAGACGTGTCCCACATGACGCCTTCCAGTTGCTGAGCATAGCTTCCGTGGTGGAATATGTTTCATATTTTAAGGTAATTTTTATGCACTCCCCTTCTCCTTCAGGCACTATTATATTGTAATAAAATATTAATGTTAATATATATAATTCTAAAAATTGTCTAATTAAAAACTTACCAAATTCAGTTTTTTGTTTTGCTTCCAATGTGGGAATCGAAGTTAATTCCGCTAATAAATAAAGAGAACTTACCTACTTATTTATATATAGTAAAAAAATTATTTAATTTCGGTTGGTATTTTGTATTTTTGAATTATTAGGGTGTTTATTCTATAATCATTTAATATTTTCAACTTTGGTATTTAATTGCGCTGTGGATTCTTCGCACTTCTTATATTCTTCTTCTATAATATTTCTTCGCAAGTTCTTCACAAAAGAAACACTTAATTTAATGTGCTTTATTTTATAATTTAAAACATATTTACAATAAATGAAAAAGTGAAAAAGATTTTACATGTTTTTTAAACTTTTATTTAATCAAAATTACACTCAAAATTTATGCAGTCAGCACTGCTTAAAAAACACGACAATATGTAAAACTCATTTAATTTTTTTTTTCTTTTTAATACATCGCCTGATGATGCCATAGTATGGTGAAAACGTTTGCGATATTGTATACTTACAGTGTATTTTAATTGTGATAACTTAAAAACATTTTAGTTCTGAAAAGTGTGTGTGCATTTTTTAGGTTTTCTAAAATAGTGATATGGTTAATATCGAGTTACACTACCTAAACCACGTATCAATCGATCATTTAATTTTGGTTGGGTATTTTGTGTATTTTTGTTTTATTATATTTTTTAATTCATTATACAGGGTGTACTTAATAAATTTTTAGTTAATTTATTCTGAAATCTCTGTATCTCTGTACGAATAATATTCTTTAACCCGAATCATTTTTTTGCCCTTTGCAGTGTTAATAATACTTAACGGTGGCCCTATTACATCTTATATTATGTTAATTATGTAAAATTCTTTTACTTCTGAAGGATCTAATACATGATGATGAGCTCGAAAGTGTGATTCATATTCAATTTTTTTTTTCACTTTACACTTTCACTTTACTTTTCACGGGATTTTCCACTTCATAATGATTTTTGATTAAATGTCTTTTGAAGCTTGCCAATGGTTGATAACTTCGGAGACAGCCACTTTCTCCACAATGGAATACATCATTACTAACTAAATGATGAACACGTTTTAGGTGATCGATTAATGAATTAATTGTACCGAAGGATTTTTTACACATATAGCATATCATTTTAATAATTTACAATTAAATTAAACCACATCGTTTGCTTTCTTCATATAGAAAATATTTTATGTTGGTCAGATTAAGTGGGGGGGGGGGCTAAGGTTCAATTAAGTTCTTTGAATTCAAGCTATGTAATCTATAAAAAAAATTAATTAAATTTACAAAATAAATTGTTTATGCAATGCAGTAGTTCAATTAAATGTATGAATTCAAGTAATGTCATCTAATAAAAAAATTACTTAGATTGACAAAATTAATTTATAGATGCAATGCATTAGTTCAATTAAGTTTATGAATTCAAGTAATGTAAGCTATTAAAATAATTACTTAAATTTACAAAATCAATTTATAGATGCAGTGCAGTAGTTCAATTAAGTCTATAAATATAGTTCATTACATCTAGAAATTCAATTAATGAAATTTAATAAATTACTTAATAATTTAAATTCATTAATTTATTTAATCTATAAATTGAAATCATTAAATGCAAACATAAAAATTAATTTAATCTACCGAATTATTTCATCACATATATAAGGTTTGGTCATACAGTCAAAAAAATTTATTTTATTACATATATGAACATTTTTTGATGAACTCTATGAAACTAGTTTTTATATTTATGAAAAAAATTCATAAATACAAAAAAAATTTTTCCTTAAATGCCGTTCATAATTTCCATGAAACTATTTGTAAATGTTATGAAGTTTTTTTAATGAAATGCACTTCATTGAATTTATAAAGGGGCTCATAAATTTTAATAAATCGTTTCATTGAAATTATGAAAAACTTTGTAAGTTCAATAACTTTAATCAATGAATGTAGTTTCATTAATATCATACAAGCATTTTTTTCTGTGTAGAAAGGTCATAAATCTTGAAAAGTACTTCCCTATATTTAATTATTTGTTATTTCTATCAGAATTTTGTTCTGATAACTTTGTACTTTGTATACTGAAAATGAGCTATTTGAAAAAATGTCACAAGTCAAAAACCACCTTTGTATCTAAGCCATCAACTATAATAAAAACTGACAGTGATAGGCTAAACGATGACAATTTACAGTATCACTAATCTGTGGAGCACTCTGACGTTAGATGAAACTTTTTTAAATATAAATTTATATCATTTTTTGAGTTGAGCCTGATATAAAGAATTTACGAGATATTTTCAGATGCAAAAGTAAAAAGTTTTAGTAAAACGTTATACTTCAGAGTTATTTCCATTCAAAAGTATCCAACGGTTGGACTATGGAGGGTAGAGGTAAGGAGGACAATCTCTGTGTACAAAAAGTGTCCTTCAAATAGTAGTAATTAACGTTTCAGAAAGTGTCCAGAATGGCGCTGGTGTACCAAGAGGGTATGGTTTTTGAACTATGGAACATATCGCCGTCATTGTCTTTTTTCCAGGTCAGGGTTTGAAAGATTAATAAAAATGTTCAATTTATATTTTATTAAACTTTTATAAACAATTTTGTAGTATTTTAATTTATTGCTTTTTACACAATCTTGATAAATGGAACTTTTTATATCAAGCGAGGAGTTTATATTTATTATTCAAGTTTAATTCTCATCTAATGCAATATAGAGTCATCTACCTTCCATAGTTCAAACCATACCCTCTCGGTACGCCAGCGCCATTCTGGCCGTTTTCTGAAACCTTATTTAGTGCTTTTCAGTGGCCACTTTTAGAATAAAACAGCCATATGAGATTGTCCTCCTTACCTCTACCCTCCATAGGTTGGACGAACTGTATTCAACTTACCAAGAAACTTAATAACCCAATTAAAATGGTAGAAACACTCCAAGCCGGATTCCATGTCTCTGGATGAAAATCTGATATACTAAGACATAATCTGGTATTGGTTCTAAATCGACCACTTGGTGTGATCATATAAATCGAAGGTGGTTTAAAGGGGAACTCCTTTGGAAACACTAACTTTCCGTGATAGTAGCCTCCATCGAAAGGAGTTGATTTTGGACCTTTTACAACGTAATGCCTAAAATAATAATTAATACAATATAATACAATAATACAATCAAATACAATAATAAGTTTGATTACATCAAATTACAGAAACAATACTTACCATTCAAGAATATTACTAGGCAAAGGTTCGGCATTAATGTACGGTACAGGATCTCGCTTTAATCGTAGATAATCTTGTCTCAATCTTGTTGCTGCACTTTTTCCATTATAAGAAGACATGGTGTATAACAAATATTGCAGAATCTTATATTGCCAATATTAAATAATTTTAATCGAAACCTAAAAAATCACAGAAATGAATATTTATGATTACGTTAAATGAATCATGAATGAAAACAACCGCTGAGAATTTTGACAGATCGTAATAATGACATAAACCTTGGAATTTTAAATGACTACCAAATAATATATTAAACTTACAATAAATACGTACTACTCAGGTTGTAAAACATTTTCTGAATTGGGCTCCTTTGCGCCATCTATTGAGATAAGTAGCCAATACATTCAATACCCAATATTGGGTTAAGAATGACATTTTGAAAATTGTCTGCAAGTCGCAATATCAATGCGAAGAATGTAAGGTAGTAATTAAAAATACCGTATTAATTGCGAGAAAAGTTTTAGGCTTCTATACATCGTAGAAAGAAGCCTTATGTTCTGGCTCCGTGTCTGTCCGCATGTTTCAAATTTATATATAGAACTGTATAGAAGCCTAAGAACTGTCGCAAAAGCGAGTTCCACCTTGTTTAATTTAGTATTCTTACTTTCTAGGATAACTTCATCGATTACTCATTACATTATTTATCTTAATACTTACTAAATTATTTAATTATATAATTATTTTAATACTTACCTAAATTTAGTTATTTATTCTCTAATGGTTTCTTCTGAACTATTTTACTTTAGTAATAATAATTTTATTAAATCCTTTATATAGTTATAAAAGTTCTTAATTTTGTTTGTTGGTACACTATTTGTTGGAGTGGTAATTCCAATAATTTTGAACTTGAACAGGGGGGATCTAAAACTTTTGATTTTGCTGAAGCCAAAAATTAGTTTCATACGTACACGTTTTTCGAATTGCTGCTGCTTTATTTATAAAAAGTGGAACTACTTCATGTAAGTTTATTTAGCGTGTTTTATAATTGCTCGAACAGTGGTTCGAGTACTCGAACAGCAGTTTGCCGTTTTATAATTCGTTCGAGCAAAGAGTGCCTGCGTTTTAAAATACACCACCTTTACTCGAACAGCTGTTCGAACAACGATTTCATGCACTAGCGTTCGAGGTAGTGCACCAAAGTTGAACGTGGTTGAACAACAAACATAACCTTAAATAAAAGAGAATTTACAATTTGAACGAAGGTCGGTGCATAATTTTTTTAAATTTTCTACTTATTTAACTCTCAAGATTTATAGTACAAAACTAATATTTTCAAATAACATTTCTTTAATTATTAGTAATAGCTGCAGTTTTGAAAATATTAGTTGTGATTTTTTATTTTCAACAACCACAAACCTACTTAATAAATATAACAATTTTTACATAAATAAATCTCCAGATATGAACATTGCTTACTATTTGGAAGAGATAGAGGAGGAAGAAGGCGAAAATATTTGCCAAAATGAAACGAGGTCTAGTGTCGAGTGGTCGGAGGAAGCCGTGCTATTGCTTTTAGAACAATACGAGACTAATAAGACCCAGCTCGATAAAAAAAATACCATGAAAAAACATATATGGACAAAAATATCTAATGATATGAAAGTCCTTAACTACAAGTATAGTTGGGACCAACTCCAAAATAAATGGAAAAGTTTGTTAAGGACCTACAAATCAATAAAAGACCACAACGGCTCGACAGGTCGTAATAGGAAATCGTGGCAATTCTTTAATAGAATTGATGGTTTAATGGCCAAAAACCCCACCATTGAACCACCGATTGTAGTCCACAATGGGATAATTAATGAGATACCTGACAACCAAACTAATATACAAGAACCCATAGATTCAGAAGCCTCGGTTCCTAATACGCCTTCAAGTAGTAGAAGTGTTACACCTGATATAGGTAATATTATATTTTTTATTTATATTTTTATTTTAAAATTTTATTGCAGGTAGCAGTATTTCACGTAAAAGAAAACGAGGTAATGACAATTTAATTAATGAACTACTACAACAAAATGAAAAGCATCACCAAGAAGAGATGAAGGAAAAACGAAGGTTCAATGATTTGCTAGAAATATTAGTAAATAATCTTAATAAAAAAGAATAAGTCATTTGTCACATACAATTTAAATAAGTCATTGAACCTTCGTTTTTTCTTCATCTCTTAATTAAATAATTTCCATTCAAAATTTTAAAATAGGTATATTTATATATGTTTAAAATTTAAATATAATTATAAACTATTTACAATAGCATTTCTTTTGTTAACACCATTTCTATTAACCCGCTTAACTTCATTAGCATCCACATCCGCTAAATTTTCATCATTTGTACCAAAAATTGTCTGCTCATCTTCAATACGATCATTAGATGCAATACAAAAATTATGTAATACACAGGCTGCCATAATAACGATAGCTAAGTAATTTGTTTTATGCATTTCGAGGTACATTAAACGACGCCACCTTCCTTTCAATAACCCAAATGCTCGTTCAATAACCGACCTAGCAGAGGAATGACATTTGTTATAACCCATTTGTTTTCTAGTGAGGTGACCATTATCTTTAAATGGTACTAATATATGCTCCCCCAGAGGATAAGCAGAATCTCCAAGCAAGTGCGAATTAAACGGAAAATATGGATCTTCATTGCATCGTTGTGAGATTCCTGATTTCAAAAACACCCGTGCATCATGTGTTGATCCTGGATAACCCACAAAACAATCTATGAACATACACCTGTGATCACATACAGCTTGTAATACCATAGAAGGTCGACCTTTTCTATTTATATATGCTGCCCCATTTTCATTTGGTGTCTTTATATCTATATGGCATCCATCGATAGCTCCTAAGACTTGAGGAAAACGGCTTTGGTTCTGAAAAAAACAAATTATCTACATCTAATTTTGTAAAAGTACCTCTGCTATACTTACTAAAAATTCTTCGATAATTGTATGAGCTCTATTCTCATCAGGCCATTTTATTACATCTGCTGCTAATTCATTCAAAATGTTACTAATTCTTACTAAATATTGAAATACTGTGCTCTTTGTTACGTTAAACCGATCGCTAATTGATCTAAGTATAAAAATAAAGAATACATTATACATATATTATTTACTTACTTTTATAATAATTATACAACTACCTGTAACTTTCTTGTCCTGCTAATGTCCAAACTGTTATCAAACACTGTAAACTAACAGATTCTTGAATACGCCCCCGAGTTTTCTTCTGTAATTTTGAGGCAACTTGGGTTATTAACAAATCCATAGTGGTTCGTGTCATTCGGAAATGTGATTTGAAATCATCATCTAGATAACGATTTATTAATTCGTGATATCCAATTATACGTTCACGTTTCTTGCGTTGTTTCATTTTACTAATCAAGTACAAAGAATTTTGACGCCTTTTCATACCATTTTCATTATAAAATAACCGTTCCCCTTGTGCAAGCAATAAACAAATTGTTTCAGTATTTACATTCATTTTGCTGAAAAATTGTTTAACTAAATTAAACTAAGTTATTTTATACTTACAAATAATATTACCTGTTTACAGCACAACTTATATTTAGTTGCAGTACTATCCTTGTTTAAATGCCCAAATATTGACTTATAGTAAATAGTTCTAAAATTTTGAGGTTATTAATGGAATCGGTTTGTATACACACAGATCGCGCGCGCACAGATCGTTTTTTAATTCCCTTTGTTTGAGCAGACTCAGAGCGCACCCGAGTTTGTTCGAGTAGGTATTGCTCGAACAACTTGAGCAATTATGACAAACTTCCGTTGCTAGGTAATGGCAAACTACAGAGGGATCTACCAAGAGATATTTTGGTTATATTTGCAAAAATACCTCTCTCTCGTTAAGAAACACAGATGTGACCACTCCTATTGAAAGAAGTAATTTAACTTCAAAGTGAAATTTGCTACCGCACAGTAGGACAAAAGCTCTAAATCTCGGCCAAAACCTCCGAAATCAATTTTCCATTCGGGGAATTTTAACTAGTGGGTGGGTTGAGAAATGATTGGTGCATTCATACCTCGAAGTGAAAGGTGATATCCTTTATACCTGGCTCGATACTTCAGTTCAAAGTTGGCCGTTGTTTACGGTGCACAAAAACAGTGTACTTTAAAATTCCTGATCTCAAGAGATAATTGTAGGATTTCAATTTTGCAAGATAGATGTGACTCGTGGAGAATATATTTTTCTATCATTTTGATTAAAATGTAATATTGATCTATTTGATATACGGCCCTATTCGGTACCCTCGCGTAAACGATATAATTTTAAAAACTTCTATTTTCAAATAATCCCACAGGGATCGAAGTGTAGAGCTTTAGGTGAGTCTATTAGCTTATGAAATTTCTGAAATTTGTCTGCCAAAAACTGGCCAATCAATTTTTTTTCGGTGTTTTTCGTAATTCGCTTTACATGGGTAAAGTGGGTTACATTAATAATGCATTAAAACGGTGCACATGTACTATCTTTTGGTCACAATAGCCCGTGTTATATGAAACCATTCAAACCTTCAGAACATTTCCCATAGTTTTAATTCTGATAAATATATGTAAACTAATATTTGTTATATCATGTAAAATCATTCGAAGCTTGAGAACAACATTTTCTCATAGTTTCATTTCTAATAATTGTAAACGAATATTTTGTAAAATAAGTAAAATTCATAATAAGCACTTTTTTATAATATATACGGCTGGAAATATTGTAGAAAGGAAGTTTAACTTTGTAAGCTAGAATCGCTGCAGGTTTTTCTGAATAAATTGTTAATCATCCAAATTTGTATTTTTTTAAATAATTTTTGGGTGAACTACTTAACTCCCGGCATATAAACCAGGGGCGGATTCAGAAATTTTTTACCAGGAGGGGGGGAGGAGCAAAGTCAGGCATACGACTAGGATATTATACGAATAGGATATTATCCTAGTCGTATGCCTGACGTATTTTTAACATACTATGTAAGTAACAATGAACAAATTTTGGGTTTTAAAAGGATTAGTGTAATGTATTTGATACAGAGTTATCCCTAAATTTATCAGTTATATGATCTTTTGTTGGTGTTGAATCCTGTCGCAGGATCCTTTTCGAAGTTGGATAGTGGACTGTATCGTTTTTCAGTAATTAAATAAAACCACTTAATTGAAAGAACTGTTTTATTTATGAAAGGAAGTGAGCAGCATTTGCAAGACGCGACTGTCTTTGTAAGAATACAATTGCATACTGGCGACCAAGAGACCGGTCGCGCATAAGGGTTGGCGCACAGAATATGAGCTTAAAGATTACAAGTAAAAGCGCTCGTAAATTACAAATATAAATTATACAAATTCTGAACAGTTGGTAACAGTTTTATTTATGATATCTATATATATACGAAACTGTTAGCATTTATTCTGGTAACAATTTTTCAATGTAAATGCCTAAATTGGAATATAATTAAAATTCAAAATCATATAAGAGCGAATTGTACGATTTCAATTTTGCAAGATGGATTCGACTCCTTCGGGTATGTAGAATACATTTCTACATTATTTCAATGTATCAGAACTTGATCTGTTTAGAACTTGAAACGACCATCTCATTGATTTATAATATATAGAGCCCGCAGGATATCACTTACCATGTGACGTCATGCGCCGCAATTTCTAAAATGAAAACCACATTTATCATATCATCTCTTCATTGTATGATCGTTCTGCCCTCATGCCCTCATGAGATTAGATTGAATTGGGTTTTTATACGCCATTAAATTGTTTTTTTTGGCTTAGTTTAGATTTTTCAAAAATATATTTTTTTTTTACCTTTTTATATAATTTTGGTATCAAGTAGTAGGAATTTTTATTTAATATGTCAAATAAACTTTGACTTTTAATTTTATTTTATAGTTCACACTGTTCGGGTTAATGTTATTATATTTTCTTGGTCTGCCTGATGAGACTCTTAAATTCAAAACATATGTATACAAATGTCACAGAGTGTCAACATAGTGCTTTTTCAACAGTAAAATTTTTAATAATTTTTAACTTATAACATGTTTAGGATATTTTTCTTTGATTATATCTATTTTAGTATAAATAAAACGTTTTTTCCATACATGTGGTCTATATTGGATCTGCCATTTTGTTTTTTAAAAATATTACTTAGGATTCGTAATCAGCGACTTCGAAAACCCCCGGGTATTAAATTTCGTTAAGATTTATTTAGTTTTGAAGAAAGTTGTCCGCCGTTTTCAGGCCGCCATCTTGTTTTTTAAAATTGTGACGTTGGATTCGTAATAAGGGATCTCGAAAACCCTCGGATATTAAATTTTGTTAAGATTTATTCAGGTTTGACGAAAGTGCTCCGCCATTTTTGGGCCGCCATCTTGATTTCTAAAATTTTGACGTTGTATTTTTTTGACTGCCCGGCGAACGATACGCCACTGGAGTTACGACAAATTTAGATTGTGTGTTGCACGTGCGGAGATTTCGAACAACAATCTCGAAATTTGCAAAACTAAATGGAACTGAATTCAAAACAACACGTTAGACCTCCTAACAATTTTTGCAAAAACGCAAAACTAAATTGAACTAAATTCAAAACGACACGTTAGACCTCCTAACAATTTTTGCAAAAACGCAAAACTAAATTGAACTAAATTCAAAATCGGAACGTTAGACCTCCTAACAATTTTTGCAAAAACGCAAAACTAAATTGAACTAAATTCAAAATCGGAACGTTAGACCTCCTAACAATTTTTTGCAAAATCGCAAAACTAAATTTCGGAACGTTAGACCTCCTAACAATTTTTGCAAAAACGCAAAACTAAATTGAACTAAATTCAAAATCTAAATGCTAAGCATTTAACAAAAATCTCAATATACACAAACTAAATTCTGCATTAATCTCAATAATAAAATTCCATAAAAGATCGACCAAGTTCAGGTCAACAAATTACTACTACGATACCCAAGGTTGTCGACCTACATAACACGTCGCGCTTATCTTGGAATGCAAGATAAGACGAGCAATAAAATGCACAAAGTCTACGATACAGAGCCGGCTCTAATAATTTCTATAATAACTACTAATTTTCACAATCTCAAACTACCTGAAATAATTTCGACAAAATTCAAAATTTAAACACTGATTCCTAACGTCCTAACTGAGAAATAAAGTCGTTTCAACAAAAGATTCATGATTTCTAAAATTGAAACTACAAAATTGACCCATCAATTCCGGAAGGTTTCACTAATGACCAAACGACAATAACAAATTCAGTAGCAGCAACGATGGCTCAACTAGCCGGCTTCAAATTGTGCTTACAAAAAATTCGAACTTCTGTAGCTCGATGACTTATCATCTGATAACGTAACCTAACGCACAAAGCAATACTTAAACTTAAAGAAACTCAATCACGATAACTAACTGTAATACTAGCGCTTGCTAAAATAATATCTACAACAAAAATTAATTATTCGCGGAAAGGACAGTGCCACGGAACGGCTTCAAATCCTTCACGTGCCACATTCCTACATTTTTTCCTTTTTCTGAAACTAACTCATAAGAAAAATTTCCGACCTTTTTCAACACAGTACA
The DNA here is from genome assembly GCA_947369205.1 of Cantharis rufa. Lineage (NCBI taxonomy): Eukaryota > Metazoa > Arthropoda > Insecta > Coleoptera > Cantharidae > Cantharis > Cantharis rufa. Next base: position 27,618,084 of record OX376305.1, on the reverse strand, counting down.
TAACACGTACTTGGGTGCTAATTTAGCGGCAAAATTTTTTGAAGCGTCCGACAAAACATAATTTTTCTTCCACACCTTATCTCCTACTTGAAACATCAAGGGTCGCTTCCGCAAGTCGTAACGTTTTTTAGTAAGATCATACGAGTGTTTGAGATTTTCCCGAACTTTGCGATACAAAAAGGAAATTTCTACATGATCGGCATCCCAACGGATTCTTTTTTCAAGTTCAACTACGTTCTTATCATCCGGAAAGGGACCAAAAAAACTACCATCAATCGGCACATAACGCCCAAACATAAGATAAGCTGGCGAAAACTCGGTAACATCATGTTTCGCGGTCCTAATTGCTTGCGCAATTTAATAAATATTTTCATCCCAAGTTTTATGCTCCTTATTAACATAGGAAGAAATTGCAGCCACTAAGGTTTTATTTACCCTTTCTGTAAAATTATTTTGAGCATGAAATTTATCGTTTTTCCAAACCCCTTGAACATGATAGTCGTCAGTAAGTTTTTTAAATTCTTTAGAAATAAACTGAACTCCATTATCGCAAATTATAATCTGTGGAACTCCGAATAAAAGAAAAACTTGGTTCTCCAATAATTTCACCACCGCCGCAGCTGTAGCTTTCGCTAAGGGCTGCACCAAAACAAACTTAGTGAACCAATCGGTCACTACCAGTAAGTGTTGATTACCTTTTTTTGAACGAGGTAACGGTCCTAACAGATCAACAGAAATTAATTTTTGATATTTGAGGTATTGTTCTAAAAATCTAAATAGCTATTATTGAAAAATAAAAATTAAAAATTTTAAAAACTCCTGACTGTAAAAAAATTCCAAAAACAATAATTAATAATAAAAGCACCTTACTTTAAAAACTATTGTTCCCTTTAAAAAAAAACAAAATAATAAATTTTTTCTTCAACATAAATTCTCGCACTTCACTCGAAAAATTAACTTATCATGCTCTCCACCCCCCTTCCCAGTACAAAGTTTAAACATTAATTTTAAAGTAAAGAGAAACGGAGAATTTTTATTATAGAATGTATAAATCGGTTTCGTAAGTGGAACACATATTCGTTTCCCCTGACTTCAAAATTAATGTTTAAACTTTGTACTGGGACGGGGGTGGAGAAGATGATAAGTTAATTTTTCGAGTGTCAGGGGTTTTTCAAAGTTGTACTAAAGTTTGGAATGGGCGGAGCGTGTGGAATTTAATCATGGTTCATGCGCAGTGGAATAAAATATTTAGAGATTTTTTATTTAGAGGAAACAAAGGGGCAATTGCCCCCACCCCCAAGGATGACTTGGATTGTATCCCTGAAGCCCTCCCTGCACCCTGATTAGCAAATCAGAGATTGGATATTGTATTGTAAATATAAATTATAAATAAATTGATGCTTATTATAATGTAATATGTTTATTACTAATTTGTTCGTATATGCTTATAGCTTGAATTTTTTTGATTTCTGGAACTTGTCAATAGGTTTAGCACTGACGCTTATGAACGGATTAACGAGATTACAAAAATTTATATAATTTTCTTTAAATTTTTCCCTCCCAAAAGCATTTTCTAAATACCCCACTATTGGTGCTAACTGTAATATTTGGGTGCTAGCTATACTTAGATTAGGGAGCTAGCTTTTGGAGCTAAAATATTAACTGGGGAGAGGCTTACGCTACTTTAGCCACCCCCCCCAATTTCAATATGGATTTGTGAAGAAGCTGTAAGGGTGCTAGGTTTAATATTTGGGTGCTAGCAATTTAGATTACGGAGATAGCTTTTGGAGCCAAAATATTAACGGGGGGGGCAGCGTTCCTTTGCCCCCCCCCCCGTTTCAATGTGGATTTCTGAAAAAACTGTAAGGGAGCTAGCTTTAATATTTGAGTTCTAGCTGGTGCTGGAAGACGACACAATGATAAATGGGAAATGGGAAAACTTGTTGAAGTATAAAGATGTTTTGCTAATGCCCGATTTCTTCACCTTGAGATATTAAGGAATTAAAGGAATCCGGCCGACAAATTAATCAAGTAACCAATCAGACAACCTCAAAATAACAAATAAACAATTTGATTGGTTACTTAATTAATTTGTCGGCCGGATTCATTATCCGATAAATATCTCAAGGTGAAGAAATCGGACATAAGTTAAATATTAATTTACTTTGTTTACTATTATTTGCGTATTTACTATTTATTTTATATACGAAATACGAGTATCATAAGGTATCATGAGTATCATAAACGGAATACATCGAAACAGTGTCAACGCACAAAGCGATATAATATTATGTTAATTTATTTTAACTAGTTTTTTCTGTTCTTAAATAAATTACTTAATGTAGATTAACAATAAGCCCTATAAGCTGTTAAAAAATTATTAGTAAAGTTTCGAGTAGGCGGAGCGTGTGGAATATATTTTGGTTCATGCGCAGTGGAATGAAACTAATAGACATTTTTATTAAATACTAATTTGTGAAGAAACTGTAGCGGTGCTAGCTCTAATATTTGGTTGCTAGCCGGTGCTAGCTATACAGATTAGGGAGCTAGGTTTTGGGGCCAAAATATTAACGGGGGGGGGCTAGCGTTACTTTAGCCCCTCCCAGTTTCAATGTGGAATTTTGAAAAAACTGTAAGGGTGCTAGCTCTACTATTTGGGTGCTAGCTGGTGCTAGCTATATAGATTACGGAGCTAGCTTTTGGAGCCAAAATATTAACTGGGGGGGGGGGCTAGCGTTACTTTAGCCCCCCCCAGTTTCAATGTGCTAGCTCCATAGATTCGGGAGCTAGCTTTTTGGCCAAAAATTTTAACTGGGGGGGGGGCCAAAGTAACGGACCCATTGTAGAGAAAACTTTGTATGATTTTGATTAGATGGGGAGGGAGTTTTTGCAAAATGAGTTTATAGATTAGACCGTCGTGCCATATTGTATCGAACGCTCTCTCGATGTCAAGTGTTGCGACTGCCGTGGATTTATTGAGGTTAAAATTGACCGTGATAATATTGACGAGCCGCGCGAGTTGGAGTGTCGTACTGTGGTTTGACCGAAATCCAAATTGTTCGGGAAGAATGAGGTTATGTTCAGTTTCGTGCTTTTTCAGCCGTGCGAGAATAATTTTTTCTAGAACCTTGGAGAGGGTTTGCAGAAGACTGATTGGATGGGATGTTTTTGGGTTTTGCTGGTTTGAGAATTGGGTTATCCCATATAGCTTGTTTCCAAGCGGACGGAAAGTATTGATTTTTGAGGCACTGGTTCATGATATAGTAGATTTGGAGGATTGATTTCTTGGGAAGCCTTTTGAGAATTTGTGATGTTATTTTATCGTGGCCAGGGGCTTTGTTTTTCAGTGAATTGATGTATTTTTTAATTTCCTTAGGGTTAGTCAATTCATCGGGAGGTGTTGATAAGGATGTCTGCTGGAAGGAGAGTAGGGATTGTTGGACCATACTTATGGGTTTGGGGATTCGAGAAGTTTTCGGTGAGAGTATGGTTTTCTAAATAAGTCATAGCAATAGCGTTTGATTTGTCCATATTGGTACCATATTGGTAGAGGTGGCATTAGAGTACAAGAATTTTTACCTTTGAGAGCTTTGGCGATGGCCCAAAATTTTTTGGGATTCTGGGGAGTGATGTCAGAAATTTGGCAGCTCTCTTGAAGCTCCACCATGACCACGTAACCGCCGGCCGCGCTGGGATCGCCAAAACTGCCGCCCGCCTCAGTCGATCGTATTATTGGCCTGGAATGATGAGAGATGTAGCACAGCACATTAAAACTTGCAAATCGTGTAGCCAGTATAAATTGGTGAGCGGACGACCAGTAGGATTAATGTATCCACCACGTATCCCTCCTCACCCATGGTAAACGGTCAGTTCGGATTTAATGGGACCCTTTCCAAGGTCAAAAATAGGATACCAGCCCTTGTTGGTCTTTCAAGACACCTTTACCAAGTGGGTCGAACTTTGTCTTCTGCGAAAAGCCAACGCCGTCAGCGTAAGCCGGCTGTTCAAAGAACGTATCCTGATGCGATTCGGCAAGCCGTTTCAACTTCACACCGACAATGGGACTCCTTATACCGGAAAAGAAATGAAAAAACTGACCGAAGAGTACGGGGTACAACATAGTCTTACGCCCCGCCTTATAATCCAGCCAATAATCCCGTAGAGAGGACTAATAAGACGATAGGAGGAGTCATGCTGGCCCAAGCTTGCGATAATCAGCACCGAAAGTGGGACGAGTGGCTGCCTGAGATTCAGTTCGCTTTGAATACTGCCCAACATGCGTCTACAGGGTCCACTCCGTGCATGCTGAATCTCGGCAAGGAGTTGTACTGCTTCACCGATCCAACCAAAATAAATAAAAAAGCATATACACCCGCACAGGTGCGAATGCGTCTCGGTAATCTCCAGCAGTTACACGAAATCGCCCGTAATAACTTGGCATCTGCTTTCAACACACAGAGTCGGCATTATGACTCAAGACGTCGACATAAGCTCCCTCGGGAAGGAGAAATCGTTTATAAACGAAACCACGTGCTATCCAATGCTGCCAAAGGACGCATCGCAAAATTAACACCGAAGTATGCAGGGCCATATGAAATAAGCAAAATTCTATCTCCGGTAATAGTGAAAGTAAGTGCCAACGAAGGGAACGTCGTGGGAAGAGTACACGTAAAGAACCTAAAGTGGGGAACGACACCCCGTCCAATAGAAGAACAAGGCCCTAGCCACTCACAGAACGAGAGTATAGAGGAGGAACACCCCGAAGTACGTCGTTCCTTGAAACTCCGGAATAAACAAAGGAAGCCGACCGAGACGTCGTAAAACTAAAGAAACCGACCGAGACGTCGTTAAACTAAAGAAGACAAACCGTCCGGAAAAAAAAAGAAGAAAACCATCCGAAAAAAAAAGAAGAAAACCGTCCGAAAAATAAGAAGTGGGCCGATCAAGACTCCAGGAATGGAAAAGAGTACCGTCGACCGGTATAATCTTTGTATGTTTTTCTCTTTTTTATTTTGTTCCAGAAGCCGCCGACCACCGGCCGTTAATTTGCAATTCAGAAGCTCCTGGTGTTGCCAGTGAAGGAAGAATTTCGAAGCTTTCCGTTGCTGACAAGCCAGTACCGCAGTGTCCGGATTCACCGGCCAATCCCGTTTTTCCGAAAGACTGGACCTGGTCAATCAACCTGCGGCGAGAGCAGCAAGGCTCGGAAAAGTTTTGGGAAGAACTCCGGAATTGGAAAGCCAGGAGCGCAATAACAAAGAAGAGCACTAAGGCCGGACCTGAACAACATAATTTTGGAAAAATTTAAAGTATTTTTAAATAAATGTGCTAGATTAGAATACACATTTAAGAGTGTTAAATCGCAATTACCCCGAGACTCAGCCACAGCAGCCGGGATGTCTCGACAGATACTACCAAGGACACCTATCTCCCGTCTGAAGCCTTGGAGGAAAGGAGGACATCGCTGCCACCCAGGGAAGACAACCCCTCAAGTAGCAATTCCTTTTCAGAAGGACATCAGACTTCTGAACCGGAAGCTCCGTCATCGTCTACAGCCGAAGCGGGCTACATAAGTTTGTCACCACCCATCCCGACCTCAATCGGAGTGATCTAAAGAATCTTAGAAAAAAATATCAAAAAAAGTGGGTCATGGAGAACAGTGGTGCTGTGTGATGGCAAGCCCCTGGAGCTTCGAGCGAAGAAGCTGAAACGTATAATGAGACGATCAGGTTTCTTCGAAAACAAATAATCGAGGATCATTATTCATGGCAAGGAACCGTTTTTTTTTGTTTTGAATTTTTACTTGTTGGTGGTGGTGAGTCTCCTGGGATGATTAGTTTTTTTATTTTAATTGGTAGATGGAGGGCTGTAAAGATAAAATTGTGGGTGCATTTAAAATTTAGTCATTTTGTTAAGAAAATTGAAATTTTAAGTCACAATTGTTTTGCAGAAAGATAGTTGGGTTGCATACAAATTTAAACATAAAATAAGTTCTCAAGATAGCTGTAATCTGTTACAGAAAACTTATCAATTTCAACAATATTTTTTTTTTTTCAAATTTCAACAATTATTATCCGCAAGTAAAAATCTCATTGTTGAACACCAACATGGATTCTTTCCAGGACGTTCAACCTCATCAAATTTATTATCTTTTACCACATTTTGTTTTGACGCTTTCGAGAAACATATGCAAGTAGATGCCATTTATACTGACTTCTCTAAAGCATTTGATCGTGTTTCTCATGCTGCTCTTCTAGCTAAACTGTCCTCCCTCGGTTTCGGTCCGTTAATAATTAATTGGCTCCGAAATTATTTAATGGGTAGAACTCAGAAGGTAAAAATTCATAATTTTCTTTCTCGTGTTATTCAGGTGTCTTCTGGCGTTCCTCAAGGCTCTCACTGTGGCCCTATTCTTTTTTTGCTATTTATTAATGATGTAGGGAAATTTATTCTCTATTCCTCTTACTTATTATTTGCCGACGATTTTAAACTTTTCAAAGCCATTAAGTCTTCTACCGATTCTATACTTTTACAAAATGATCTTGATAATCTTTCCAACTGGTGTGTATTAAACAATTTACATCTCAACTTTGATAAATGCTTTACAATTTCCTTTTCAAAAAAAACCTTCACACAAGTCTTCAATTACTCCTTAAATGGTAATCCACTTCAACATGTTACTGAAATTAACGATCTTGGGATACGATTGGACGCTGGCTTATCTTTCAAAAAGCACATATCACATATCTGCAGCTCTGCTTTCCGTACATTGGGCTTTGTCCGTCGTCAGTCGGTCTACTTTTCGGCCAATACGGTGAAAGTGCTATACTTTTCATTAGTCCGTTCCAAATTGGAATATGCTAGTTGTGTTTGGTCACCACACTTTCAACTACATATAAATCAAATTGAACGAGTACAACACAAGTTTTTTAAACATCTCCACCTTAAATTAGGTCGCAATAAAGATGACTTCTCTGACCAGATTTACTTGGATTTTTGTAAAACTAAGTCACTAGCCATCAGACGTAAAGTTTCCGATCTCTGTTTCGTGCATGGTCTATTCAGTGGCAAAATCAACTGCAATGCAATGATCCGTCTTTTCAAGTTTAGAAAGCCAAACATACTCACCAGATCCAAGTGGATTTTTGATGTTCAATATCACTCAACAAGTTATGGCAGGCACAGCCCGGTGGCTAGGATGGTTCGGTTATCCAACACTTTAAATGTGGATAACGACTTTGATATATTTAATACTTCGTTAACAAAGTTTAAAACTATCGTGTCAAAGATCGAACTATCTACTCTCTGAAGTCTTTTTTTTTAAACTTTATTTTATTGTTGTTTTTTTTTTGTAAAAAGGTTGAACCGTTAAATAAATAAATAAATAAATAAATATTAATTTATAAAAGGTTACTGTAGATGTTGGTAGTTGAAAATATTTTCATCTAAGTTTTCAGCTGATGCAAACTTGAAATGCAAAAGCTTGCTCCAACATGAGATGAACATTTTCGTTACACAAGGTATTCATTCCGCTACCGCCTTTCCAGATCCAAACACTTTCGTTATACAAAGTGTTCATCTCACTACCGTCTGTCCGGAGGTAAAGATTTTCGTTACACAAGGTCTTTATCTTGCTACCGTCCTGTACATCGTATACATTTCCGACGACGACGACGATTTCCGAATCCTGTTTTTCGCTAGTTTTCGTTGCACAAGGCTAACGGAAGTTCCTACAATAAGCAACCTTAAAACTTCCAAATAATACCTATCGCAAAGCTCACCTTAGATTACAGGTTACCCAGAAGGAGACAGTAGCTGCGAACCTGCCGAAGTGTCTCAAGGAGTAATTTAGTAAGATCAGAAGTTGCTAATAATTGTAAACTACCGTCCTGGATCCCGAATCAAATATCCTACCAACTTGAAAACCAGATTCCGTTTCTACCGTAATTTCTCTTATTATTAAATTAATTTATTATTAAATTAATTATTAAAAACTAAATATAAGAAATATAAATAGTTGAGATAGAGGTCGTTATAATCTACAAAGTAGATACATTTCAAAATACAAATTCGTAGTAGGACATCGGTAGTCAGGACCGTATTAGGAATCAATAACGAATAAAAAAAATAGCAAGAAAAAAATTATTAAAATCAAAAAGCCTTAACGAACGACATGTTTCGGACTTATTCGCGAAACCTTGAAACGAAAACATGAAAAAATGAAACCTTCCACGTGCTCTAACTATTTATATTTCTTATATTTAGTTTTTACGGTCGACAATAGGTTTTTGAAATTTTATTTCATTTACCGTTAATTATTTTAGTTTGATGAGATAACAAACTTGTAAGTTTAGATATCCCTTTGTGGACGCTTACTAACCTTCAAAATACATTTTTTCTAATTATGTTTCAAAAAGTCTTACTTTGTGATATTCAAAAGTGTGTGGAAAAGTACTACTTTTCCGCACAGTGTGCGGAAAAGTAGTTTTTTTCCGCACACTTCCAAAAGTATGCGAGAAAGAAAGAAATAGTCAGAAACACAAATCTGCTTTATTTATAATAAACATTAACCGTTACATTTGAACAATTATTAAATGTGTTCACAGCACCCGGATCAATCTTAGATGTGGAAGCTCCAACGTTAACATCAGAGCCACCTAAAATTTTTGTAGATACCTTTAATTTATTTTGCACAGAGTGCTCGAGGTACCCCTCCGCGACAGTCGTAGATTTCCATCCCCCATGTCGCTTAAGGGCTGTGCACCACGTGTCGAATTGCAAATATGCTTTTTCATACTTGCTTCTTGATTTCTGTGGGATTAGAGCTTGAATCGCCAATGCCGCAGATTCCTCAACATCCGAACATTCCGACATATCAGAAGACATTTTTTCTAAAAACACAAATTATAATAATAATAATAATAACTTTATTTAGTACTGTGTACCATTATCATTACAAACTATTTTTGCACAAATCATTTTACAAAAAAAATATAACTAAAACTTAAATAAACTCTAAGGCAACATAATCCTTAACCTGCCTTTTAAAAATCATTAAATTTTTCTCCAATTTAAGCGACAGTGGCATACCGTTAAACAATCTCAATCCATTATACAAAATCATATTTTGAGCCCTACTATTTTTAAACAATGTTAACCTAAAGTCACCTTTATTACGCACTGGGTAGTTGTGAATATCTTCCACATAAACAATATTCTTGCAAATATACCCAGGAAGCAAACCATGTTTCATCTTGAATACAAAAATTAACACATTGATAACAATTTTTTGATACACACTGTGCCATTGCAAGGCCTCAAGCAAAGCAAACCTCGGTGTAAATCTGTTCACTCTCAATATTACTCTCATACCCCTATTCTGCAGTTTCTGCAATCTGTCTAACATGCCCATATTACCCATAAACAAAACAGATGAACAATATTCAAAATGCGGTCTTATCATGGTATTAAAAATCTTTATAGCAGTAATAACCGAAACATCTTTCCTAATTTTTAACAAAAAATATAATTTTTTTGCAATCTTTTTACAAACATAATCAAAGTGGCACTTAAAGGTCAATTTATTATCAATAAACACACCCAAATATTTGAACTGATTTACAACTTCTATCACCGCATCATCCATCATAACGTTCAGATTTCTATTCCCACTATCATTCAAAATAATACATTTAGTCTTATTTACATTTAACTTGAGCTTATTCATCTGAAACCAGTCACCGAGTACTTTTAACTCCTGATTTATTACATTAATACAAGAATTTACATCATCACCAATAACATATATGTGACCATCATCCGCAAATAAGACAAATTTTGTGCCACCACCTACCAACTTAATCATGTCATTTACATACAGCAAAAAAAGCAAAACACCAAGTACCGTTCCCTGTGGAACTCCTAATTCGATGTTCACAGATTCAGAGACAAAACCATTAAAAAAAAACAAAAAAAAAAAAACAAAAAAAAAAAAAACAAAAAAAAAAACCAAAAAACCAGAGACAACCAGAGACAAAAAAAAAATTGTAAAACTATAAATTAAAAAAAACGTGTGTTCACTAACCTCTTCCCTTTGTAACTGGCACTTGAAATAATTTTTAAAAAAACGTGTGTTCACTAACCTATTCAATTTGTAACTGCCACCTTAAACCTGATATTACTAACTAACTAACTAACCACAGCGTGGGTACCAACCGCACCCACGGTTGGTACCAAAAAAATTTATATTTTAAGTATGTTTCTATTTTCATAAAGTATTTTTTAGTAAATACATTTTAATTTAGGTATAAAAAGTATGTTATCGGTTCTTTTTGAAACATAATTAGAAAAAATAATTAGAAAAAATATATCGGCCTCGATCGTAAAACTTCGCCTTGAATGGAAATATGTTAGTTTTCCTAACTTGTATCGAAAATATCTATTCTTAGTATGGCATTCGGCTAGTTTAGAGCACGTGGAAGGTTTTATGATCGTTTGAAAAAATGGTAAGTTTAATTTTATATTTTCATTGTCAGTACGAACCTGATGAGGTCAATTTCGTTGGGTAAAACCGCGAATAAGTCCGAAACATGTCGTTCGTTAAGGCTTTTTGAATTTAATAATTTTTTTCTTGCTATTTTTTTTATTCGTTATTGATTCCTAATACGGTCCTGACTACCGATGTCCTACTAAGAATTTGTATTTTGAAATGTATCTACTTTGTAGATTATAACGACCTCTATCTCAACTATTTATATTTCTTATATTTACCATTATTAAGTTAAGTTATTTTAGAGTATATTCATTTTTTTTTTATATAATAAACAATTATTTATTTTGAATTATTATTTTTATTTTGTTTAAAACACCCCGGTCCCGTCCAGTGTAATTATTCGATTATTCGAATTGGCGCTCGAGGCAGAAAATATAAAAAGGAGAAAAATTCGACGAAGTAAGTCCACCCTGACCTGGCTGCCGGAGCTACCCAGTAGCTGCAGACGAGAACCCTTCTTTAAAAGGCCAAATTAGTTGTTCTACATATTTTATAATTTATATTCATATTTTTTTGTTAATAGAAAAATTGTATAGATAAAATTTTAATTTTATTATTTATGAAAGAAAAATACAGAATTTACATCCAGTTTTATAGTAATATAACATAGATACTCATTAATTAATCTAATATTAAAGAAAAACCTAACATAAACAATGTATTGTCATGTTTCTCATATTAGTTATTTTATATTAGTTGTTATAACTAAGGCCCGGATTTTTAGGCACTGAAAACTCTCAAAATAGGCAGGCAAATAGGCACAAAAAAATTAGATTATAGGCACTAATAGGCAGTCAAAAATGAAAAATTAAATTATTAAAATAATGACAACCAGTACAGTATTAAACCAGTATTTTATTATTAAAATTGTACAAAATATGTAGTTTATTTAATTTAACTTTTAATTTAAAAATAACTTAAACTTTAAACGTTTACGTATCAAATTAAAACCTTTTCCAAATTTTCTGGAGTAAAACTCCTTCTGTTATCCGTTAGGGAGCGTTCATAAACTACGTGGTTTGGTCAGGGGGGGGGGAGAGGTTAGGTAGAAAGCTACGCAGGACTACATGAGGGTAGGGGGCAGTTAGAGTCAAGCTACGTAGTTTTCTTCATTTATTTTATTTTGGCACAATAAAAGGAATTTGCAGAATACCTGACAACATAATATGGATATTTAAAATTATAACTAAAAAAATATAAACTAATACAAATATCGGTCTTATTAATTTTTTATACCAAATAATTTTTTAATAGTTTTGTCTGTCTTCCGGACTTTGTAGGAAAAAAAACTACGTTCCATCTAAGGGGGGGTGTAGGGGTATCATGGTAAAAGCTACGTTAAGCTACATGATGGGAGGGAGGGGCTCTAAAGAGCTCAAAATCAAACTACGTAGTTTATGAACGTTCCCTTAAAATTTGTTTGTAGGCTGAGAATGACTGTTCTACGTCACAAGAAGTAACAGGAGCATATTTAAAATCTTAACTGAAGCTTCCAATTTTATTTGGGAAAGTATTTGAATCTCCAGATAAAAGTACCAATACTGGAGTACTGAAAAATTATACGTGGATTTATACAAAAATATTTACATAATCAGAAATTTAAACTAACAATAAGACGGTATTTCTGTCTTCTGTCTAGTAGAATTATTGTTAATTTTCACAATCGCATCCTCGCACCATTGTAAGTCCATACTTTTCTTTGATATCCATATTACTTTGAGTTTTATAATTAAATTACATACTTGCATTTAAATTGTTATTAATACGACGCGACGTCGCAATTGTTAATATTATAATACAAATGTAAAACAAGTTATTATAATTCCATTAAAATTAAAAAATAATTGAAATAAATATTCATTTAGGCAAATTATAGGATAAAATCAATTAGAAAAGGTCATTTAGGCGCGATAGACGAGAAAAGGCACTAAAAGTAGAAAATAGGCATTTTAGGCAAATTAAAGAGCGGTTTAAAATGATCGCCAAGTCGCAAAATACATTTTGCTGCAAAGAGAATTTTAGAGCCTGTACGGAATCAAAACAGGCAAATGCCTAGAAATCCGGGCCTTAGTTATAACCATAAATTTAAAAAATTGTTTTAATTGTAAATATGAAAATTTGTTTTATTTGTTTTGTGAATTTGAATTTAATTTGTTGTAAATCATTTTGTATAAAAATTGTAAATATTTTAAATTTTGTTCGTGCCAATGTTTTTTTATTATTTTATGTTGGTACGAAAAATGTAATATAACTTGGCATTCGCCGGGTCCGTCAATAGCGGACACACGCGTTTTACGGAGGATCTCCATTGTTAGTATTTTTGCGTCTAAAATTTGAGAATTATTTTTTTATTTTGCGAATAAAAGTTTTTTTTTGATTAAATGTGAGGGAATTACTTTTTTAAATTATTAATTTGGATGATTTTTTACAAAAAGTTGGATAGTGAAATTAAATGCAGAAAATAAGTGCGAGGCATGTGGTGCGTTGTTGTTGCGCACATTTGGCGAACCGGTAGTCACAACGCCTGAGTCGAGTTTTTTTAATTAAGAAATAATTATCGTCGATGTCAAATTAAATTAATTTGAATTTTGAGAGCAGGGTTATCTCAGTATAATAGCAATCATTGCTTTGTTCCATTTTTTTTTGTAAACACTTTTCGTGTTTACAAAGTTAAGATTTTTTTTGAAATGTCTGATTTATCCGATTTATTTAATTTATCTTTTTTTTTCTGATATAATATATCTGATTTATCAACAAGTAGTGATTGATGAGGAACTACGTGTTATTCCTGATAGAAGAGACCCTTTCACATTGTACGGCGACAGGGAATTTAAAATGCGTTACAGGCAAGTTATAATCTTTATAATATTCATTACGAGTTTTATTTATTTTAATTTGCAATATGTAAGGTTCCGAAAAGAAAGTGTGATCGAGCTAATGAACCGATTAGACAACATGGAGCCAGAAACAAATAGAAGCAAATCTTTGTCCGGGATGCTCCAACTGGCGTTGAAATTTTATGCAACGGGGTCCTTCAAGCAGTTTATAGGTGATCATGTCAACGTTAATAGAAGCACTACATGTAGGCTGGTCAGGAAAGTTTCTGAACGAATAGCAAGTTTAAGTCAAGACGTCATATACATGCCTCGACCTGATGAAATTGATAATGTTAAAAGAGATCTTTATAATATTACGCAATTTCCAGGCGCGAATGTCGCCTGGCACCTATGCCATCGACATCGACCAAGATTTTAGAAACAGAGAAGGTTACTTTTCCTACAGGCGGTATGTGATGCAAAATTATGTATTCGCAACAACATTGCAAAGTAGCCAGGATCAGTCCATGACTCCACAATTTTTAACGACACGCTCTTGTGTGCGGATTTAGAAACTGGCCACTTTGAACCTAACACATGGTTACTTGGTGACAATGTTGCAAAGCATATATCTGACACCCTTGCTCCATCCAGCCACAGCTTCAGAAGAAGCATATAATGGGAGCCAAATGTCAACTAGAAATCCCATCGAGAGATGTTTCGGAGCGTTAAAGCGACGTTTCCCCTGTCTTCACACAGAATTACTAAACAAACCCATCAGGACAGTCATCATCATCGTTGCATGTGCGGTGCTTCAAACATATCACTGCAATATGTAGACAACTTCGATGATGTGAATGACATAGAAGAAGCAGAAATTAATATTGCACTTAAGTTGTTTTATAAATAAAATTTTTTTAAAATTGATGTTGTTTTATGAGCACCATAAGTACTTTATGAGAAATTGTTTATGTCGATGCAAATTTCAACATTAATTTATTATTTTTAAAAAATAAAAAAAGTTGGATCTTCAAATACAAATAATTAATAAAAATCCCGATTAACAAAATTTCCCATTTATTGATTATTACCACCATTATTTAACAATGGACAATTTGCAAAAAATTCAATTTCACTTCAAAATCGCATTCATCGCAGAACCGTACCTAAATAAACAATATTTAGGTACACTCTGTATATTATATTGCTGTGATATTTTCTAATTCCGAATTTTAAAATCCAAATCCAAAAATTTTCCAAATAATTCAAATATTAAATGAATCCAAATTATTTAAATTTAATATTGTAACATTTTCGATTATAATGGAAAAGTTAAATGTGGTGATACGCCGACCATACGTCTCGCTATCGCAACTGATGTTCACGTCGCCTTCAATTTAACTTTCAATAAAAATTTATTAAATTATACACAATTACACCATTCATTAATTGAACGTCGTTTCTATCAAAATCAACTCCTCAAAATAGCTCCAAAAACTCACCCAAAACTGTCCAAACCAGGACGAAAACAATTCAAATTATTAAATAAATTTACTCACAAATTCCAAACTATTTATTCGCATAATTATCAAAATTTGGCGTTATTACGCAAAAACTCAAAATAATGCGAGAGCGACGTTCAACTACGTCCGCTCTCGTCCGCCACTTTGACAAAAAGCCTCGTTTTCACCGTTCACTCTTACCACCTTAACTCGATGGCGGGAAAACCAGCAAATACAAGTTTAATACAAATTTTAAAACAAAATAAATTTTTTAAAAAACACAAAATTTTCCAAATAAAATATTAAAATTTTCAATGAAGGATTTTAGAACATGACAATATATTTATCACAGCTGACGCAACGGACGTTGTATATTATTATTTTATCGTAATGCTAAAGGGGACACAATATTTTTGGTAGTAACGTTCGGTGAATAAATGTACAAATTTTTTGTTGTGCCAACTCCGGGAGCAAGCAACATACAATTGGCCGTGTGAAAAACACGAATTCTCCAAATTCAAGCCCGCAATAGCCCTTGTGCTTTGTTGATTGTAATCGCGAAGGCAAAAATCAAAGAGAGTTGAAGCCGCTTGAAACTCGAATGGTAAATTGTTGGTAATCATCGGTATGCGGGAAATCAGCACAACTTCCCCTTTAAATTTGCCACTGATGATTGTTGCCTCGATCAAATTAGGTGTCAATTTTTTATGGCCAGTCTGGTTCCGTTGCACAGTTTTGGCGCGTTCAAGTTTCTAATGATTATAACCGGTGACCCAACTTTTAATGTCAATATGGCATTCCAGGTGGATCTAGTGAATTTAGAAATTCGGTAGGATAATTGACTGCTTGTTCTTGCTCCATCACTGTATCTATTGATTTGTATTTGACTGATTGTCCGGGCAATTTCAATTGAATTTGTTCGTTCAGCTTGTTGACATCGTCATTTTTGGGGGCTAAAATTACACGTTCGCACAGCCAATCTGGATTTTTGCAGTTGCTCGTTAAATCTTAGAAAACCTTGTTTACAACGGCTTGAATGTTCGGCTGCATTTGACAAAAATTCGGCGGAAACGAAATCTCATTTGTAGTGCCATCAATTGGAATTTTGCCGTTTCCGATATCCACAAATTGTTTGGAAAACGTTTGGCCAGCCGCATCTTGTAGTAAATGCACACGCATGTTTGTCGAGAGCGTAATTTTTTTCAACTTGGTTCCATAAATATGATGCTATTAAGCCAAGGTTCAGTTCATCAGCAGGCGTTGATCGAGGTATAAGGTAAGAGATCAGAGCGCCTCCCATAGCTTGGTTTTTTCCACGGAAATCGCGCAGAGTCCGGTCCAGCTGAACCAGCCAAAATTATGGATTTTTGTAGATTATTGTAATTTCGAAAATTTTGGAATAGGCACCATTTGCCTGCTTTTGATGAAAAGTAGTGGCAAGATCAATGGGTTGCATGTTGCATGTCATTTCTGTCTCGTACGGATGCAGGCATACCAAGTTGATAAAGGACTTGTTGTTTTAGAGTTAATAGAGTTTTAGAGTTGCATTTAAAATTTTGTCCGAATGCTCCTGATTTGGATCATTAAATTTTGAAAACTACAAATACAGGGTTTGCTACAATTTTATAGTTTTTGTAATTTTGCTATTGTCGAGCCACCTGCCGACACACAACATACACACATACCCACATACACACGTACATCCATTTTTATATATGTATTGCGATGTCCACTGCGGTCAAGGAAGAAAGTTCTTGGTGAGAGGGATTTCCATGATTCTACAATTCTTCATAAGATACTGGAAATTGAGTAACAAATTACTATCGTTAACTTAACTTTAATCTTTGTATAAATAATTTAAGTTGCCATGTTCCTAAATTTAAGTTTCTAATGACTAACAAATTTTTCTGGGTTTTTAAATATTTTAAAACAAACAAATAAACTAGATCAAGAAAGATAAAAGTTTTGGAAAATTATTATGAAAAACTTTAATGTAATAAGCGTGCCAAAATTAAACATCTCCAAGGGGATGAAGAGAATAATAACGGCCAGGAAGGCCAGTCGAGATAATACACAGAGCGAAACGGTTGACGAAAAATTCGTTAAAAATATAAATTAAAGAAATAGTGCAAGCAGATTAGGCAAGTGCGAATTGCCCCCTAATAAGACAGCCATTCTTAAATAAAAGGACCCAAGAGTTAACAAGGAGTTTTTCTGAAATCATAAAGTTGTGTTTGTGTGGATATCATCCAGAAAGTTTCGAGCGAGTTTTGACGAGAAGCCCAAACCGAGTACGAACAAACAACAATTAAGGTCGTACAAATATTTTAAAGTTTTATTAACCCGGACTCACCCAATTTATTTATTATTAGTTGTGTTTTTGTTTACTTGTTGTGTGTTATTCCTAGAATTAAGTACACGCACGACCACAAACATTACACGACACGTTAATTTTGTTAATTTGTTTAAGTTGCTTTCGTTCAATTTTTATTATTGTTATTAAAAATTTGTGTTCTCATAAACATTCTCTTTGATTTTGTCTAACGACGAGGAAGGACTAATTTAATAGGGGAGGACATAGCAGTATATTGCAATGTATTTTTTATAAATTTTAAATTTTAAATTTAATAACTTTAATTAATTAAAACACTTTTCTTAAACTTAAATCAAAAAATTTTGTTAAATTAAATCGTACTCTTATTACATTAATTTTTGAACGGACAAACTCACGTCCGTTCTCTGGCAGTCGGCTATCAAAAAGTCTACATACATCTTTTACAATAATCAAACTGAACAAAAATGCTAGCAACTTATCATTATTAAAAATTTAAAATATACAGGACATATTTAAATATATTTTTAACACGACAATATAGATTTGAAAGTCAGTATTACTTTTTATTAATTACTGGGCTGTAGTTTGAAATAGTGTAGTAAATTGAATATTTGAGTGAATTTTTATCAACATGTCTGAAACTGGTGCTATATTATGTGCAATTTATTCTTGCGGAAATTACAAACAACAGAAAGAATCAAAATCGTTTTTCAGAATACCAAAGAACAAAGATCTGTAATTACAAATGTTCACTTAGTACGTGCTGTTTAATAATTTGTTTGAATTTGTAGTTTAAAGGAATAAGTTGTAGCCTGCAAGCAAAAGGACATCCTTTTGTAGATGAGCTATAGCTATATATAGTACAAATAAAAGAACCCGATTACTTCTATAAAAACTATGTGGTATGTTCTGACCATTTTGAAATGCACTGTTTTGAAATAAAAATTTGTTCAGTCAAGGGTATGTAAACTAATGAAGATAATGAATTTTAACTTCATATGAACTAATTTTATGTTTTATAGTTTGATCCGTGGATCCATACCTACACTTCCTTTGTGTAATGCACCAAATGAATCAAGATGAAATAGTTTGTCAAGAGAGGTTAGTATTTTTATAACAAAGCCTTATAAGTATATTATTTTACAAATTTTTAATGTATTGCTTTTAAGTTTTTTAGACCAGCGAAGATGCAAGAAATAATTGATGCCACGGATGTTTTATTTAGTGAACCATCGACAAGTAACTCTCAGATTGAGAGTATTGAAATGGTGAACAAAATGTTATATGAAGAAATTTCAAAACTAAAATTAAAAGTGGAAGTTTATAAGAAGAAATTGAAAACTAAATCATATTCTGTACGTAACTACAAAAAATTAAGCGAAAAATTAGCAGAGGAACTTGCTCAATGTAAAAAGGAAAAGGAATAGTATCCAGCTTTTGATAGCGGTATGAATCAAGTGTGTGCACAATTTATAAAGACCCAATTTCGATTAAAAGATACACATGAAATGGGAAAAAGGTGATAATAGTGATAGTGACAAAGAATTTGCGTTAGCATTATATTATTGTTCTACAAAGTCTTATGTTATGTTTCAAAAGTTTTTCAGTCCTAGCATTAGTTTCTTGCGATCTTGGCTTAATAATTTGCACGTGGGTTAATATGTCAGTATTACAATTACTAGAAGTTAAATGTAAGAAACTTAAACCTCAAGATAAAGTAATTTCACTTGTTTTTGATGAAATATCTTTGCAGGAAAGTTTAACTTATGATGCTCGCAGAGACATCTTCGAAGGCTTCGAGGACTTAGGTGATGAGCGGCCCCATTCTTTAAAATTATGCAATCATGCTTGATCATTATAATAAAAGGCTTATACCTAAATTTTAAGCAAGTTGTTGGTTACTATTTAAGTAAATGGGCACTGAGTGCAGATAAGTTTAAAGAAATAACAAGGTGGAACTCGCTTTTGCGACAGTTCTTAGGCTTCTATACATCTACTTTTTCGGTAGGTTAAATTATTTGGACTTTATTTTATTCCAATTTTTAATGCCTTAATCTTTTAATTAGGTAGATTTTTTTACTATATAAGGAAAACGCTAACATTTTAATATTTTTTTTTATTTCGACCTTTATAGGTAAATATTTGCAATTTACAAACCACAAATAAAACACAATTCATAATGAAATATTAAAATACCCGAAACACGTACCGAATACCGTATTAGAAACACGTAAAATACCTACTCTAAAAATACAAAATAAGAATATCGGATTAAAAAATATATATGTAAATAATCTGAATAATTAATACCAATCTAAAAATATTCTATATGAAGTAAAATTGTTTTAAGAACGTGCGTTCTGATTGGTTTTGAATTATGCGGACAGACGGACAGACGGACAGACGGACAGACGGACACGGAGCTAGATCATAAGGCTTCTTCCTATACGTTGTATAGAAGCCTAAAAGTGCAAGACACTGGGTTTGTCATTAAAGCAGTTATTTGTGATTTAGGTTCGAATAATGTAAGATTACGTAAACTATTTTCTATTAATGTCACTAATCCATATATTACATTCAATGGGCGAAAAATTTTGTTTTTTTATGATACACCTCATTTATTAAAATGTGTTCGTAATAACTTTAAAAAATATGATGTTTAATATAAAGATAAAATATATTCTTGGTATCATGTTGTCAAATTTCATGCTAGGGATGCAGAAGAAATTCCTAGATTGGCACCAAAATTAACAAGAAGATGCATAATTTTACCTCCTTTTAGTCCAATGAGGGTATGTTTAGCTGCTCGCGTGTTTAGCCATTTGT
Organism: Cantharis rufa; assembly: GCA_947369205.1. Classification (NCBI taxonomy): domain Eukaryota; kingdom Metazoa; phylum Arthropoda; class Insecta; order Coleoptera; family Cantharidae; genus Cantharis; species Cantharis rufa. The sequence goes on along the minus strand of OX376305.1, from coordinate 27,598,053 downwards.
TTTCGCTGGCATTTTATCCAATGTTGCATTAAATAATTTACCAGCTAATGCATCTCATACAGCTGAATTTATAGAAAATGTCGATATTCTATTCAATATTTTTAATTCTGGAAAATATAAAGACAAAAATTATAGAAAAGCTCTGACAATAAAATCAAATTATCATATGAAAAAATTAGACGATTTGCTGCAATATTTAAACGATTTGAAATTTTTAAACGATCGTGCAATTACCCACATGCATTAACGGATGGAAAAGCAATATTCATGCATTAACATTTCTGTGGGACAATTTAAAAAAATAATTATAATATTGAGTTTTTATTTTCTCGCCGTTTAACCCAAGATTGTGTGGAAAACTTATTTTCTATAATCAGAGCAAAAGGTGGTAACAATGTTACACCTGATGCCGCTAAATTTCGGTGTAATCTGAGATCGGTAATGGCAAATCAATTATTACAACCGTCAGCTGACAGTAATAGCAACTAGATGAGTGTAATTTCTTTTTGTAAAAGCAAGAAATATGGAATTTTAGATTAAAAAGACCGATTACTAACGCAAATACTTTCGAAGCTGAAATCAAGCAGCTGAAGCTGTGGGACCTTAAGGAAAACCAAAAGCAGGAGAATTTAAAATTGCAGGATGTACTAATATTTACAATTATGTAATTAATAGTATGAAACCATTGTCGACCGTAGAAGATCCTAATTTTATGGCAATTGTTCAAGGTAAATTAGTTAACATTAATTTATTGATCTTGAAGTATATTTTTTTAAATTTTGTATTTAATATTAAATATTATAGGCATTAATAAAGACCTTGTGGTTATGTCTCGACGATCACTCGGTCGAAAAATGGAAGATAACTTTACAGATGTTACCAATAATTTGAAAAATAAATTTAAATCTGTTAGTTTTGTTTGTACAACAGCTGACATATTATGGCCGACTAAATATCGAAGTTTTATGAGAGTAACTGCTCACTGGGTAAGAAAAGGAATTTAAATTTTTTAGTAATATATTGTTTCTTACTTTTTTTGCAGCATTTTGCTATCTTTCCTTAGATAGAGAAAGTGGTCAACGGTTTAAAGGAAAGCATTCATTTGACAAGGTAGCAGAGACATTGTCAAAAATTCATAATTCATTTGGTTTGAATGTAGGACAAATTGTAACAACGGTAACGGATAATGGATCCAATTTTGTGAAAGCGGATAAGGAGTTTGGATGTTCGTTAGATAATAATGTGGAAGCTGAAGAAATTGAAGAAACTGACGAATTTGAAAATATATCGAACACCGAAATTGGGTATTTGCCATACCATTTAAAGTATGCTAGCCACAAATTAAGTTTGTTGGCAACCACAGACTAATAATGCATTATGGAATGCATCTCGAAGACCCAAGTCTGCAGAGATAATAATGGAAACAATACATTGTTCCCTTAAATATCTTTGTCAAAGTTGTTGAAATTCCTTATACGATTCTATTTTACAACTGCTGCTACTTAAAACTAAAATCACAGAAGTGATCCTAAAGTTATACTTAATTAGTTAAAACCTAGGTTCTCGATGCAAGATTGGAGGTTTTTTAAAGAATAATACACTATGGTATTTAAACCAATTGCTACAGCATTGGATTTATTAGAAAAGAACAGGTGTTATTATGGGCAACTGTTACCGACATTAGTTTAGATTAATTTGTTTAGATTATATTCGTCCAATATTAGTTGACCGTTTAACCCAACGATTTAAAAAAATTTTGATTTAGGAACAGGTAAGAATCAAAATATTTATTACATATCTCCAATTTTATCACATCAAATTTTAATGATTTGGTCGACTACCAGAATGTTTTTAACTTGATTTTCCTATGAAAGCATTGCTCTAAATTCTAAAATAATGTAAAAAAATGATAAAATTAAGAACCACTTGAATCTATATAATATACTAGCTGACCCGGCGAACTTCGTATCGCCTCAGAACTTGAACCATATAAATTATTTGTAAAATTCTAGAACATCGTACCGCCTCAGAATTAATATACCAAGTGACTCGGCGAACGTTCTGCCATATAAATTATAGCTGGATACCTGGCTTCGCCCGGGGTCTCTTTAAAAATAAAATACTTTGCATTAGTCTACGTACTCGAACGTTTTCCAATCTTGCTTTCCGTTACTCGTTTGTTTCATACGAACGGACTTCAGCAATGCGTACACACAACAAAACAGTAATTTTGGTTTTTCTTTTGTCTATCTATATATAGTTATGGATACCCGGCTTCACTCGGGGTGTTATTAAAAATAAAACGCTTTGTTTATGCCTGAAGTATTTTGATGTAGGCTCTTGAACTTCGTGCAGCAACATTCTGAAAAAGAATTAAAACGGGTAGAATGGATGATAAAATTTATTTAAACCAAAGTAACAATATTTAGGTACACTCTGTAGATATATTTATCATAGCTGACCCAACGGACGTTGTCTATTATTATTTTATCGTAATGCTAAAGGATACACAATATTTTTGGTAGTTCCATTCGTTGAATAAATGTACAAATTTTTTGGTGTGCCAACTCGGGAGCAAGCAACATACAATTGGCCGTGTGAAAAACACGAATTCTCCAAATTCAAGCCCGCAATAGTTAATGATTGCCCTTGTGCTTTGTTGATTGTAATCGCGAAGGCAAGACGCAAGGGGAATTGAAGCCGCTTGAACTGGAATGGTAAATCGTTGGTAATCATCGGTATGCGGGGAATCAACACATCTTCCCCTTTGAATTTGCCACTGATGATTGTTGCCTCGATCAAATTTGGTGTCAATTTTTTTATGGCCAGTCTGGTTCCGTTGCACAGTTTTGGCGCGTTCAAGTTTCTAATGAGTATAACCGGTGACCCAACTTTCAATCTCAATGTGTGTGGTGGCATTCCAGGTGGCTCTAGTGAATTTAGAAATTCGGTAGGATAATTGACTGCTTGTTCTTGCTCCATCAGTGTATCTATTGATTTGTATTTGACTGATTGTCCGGGCAATTTCAATTGAATTTGTTCATTCAGCTTGTTCACATCGTCATTTTTGGGGGCTAAAATTGCACGTTCGCACAGCCAATCAGGATTTTTGTAGTTGCTTTTACATTTGGGTAATGTCCTATATAGGGAAATTAATCCAATTATCCGTTGATCCGTCGATCCGTTGATCCGTCGATCTGTTGATCCGATGAATAGGCACTATTTGCCACATATTTTATTAAAGTTTGTTGAAAGCCGTTCTAAAGTAGCCTATCTTCTTCGCAGCATCGTAATTAGCTTATACACCAAATTTCATAAAGATTGGTCAAGCGGTCTAGGAGTCTATAAGGAACATACATACATACATACATACATACATCCATTTTTATATATATAGATGAATGTAAATGATTTTTAATAATATTGTTTTTAGAAAGTAAAGAAGCTACTTTGGGTTCTTGCTTCCATCCACAATTTAAAACGAACTGTTTACTCGATATAGCATCAAAATATGACAGAAGACGAATCCATGGAATGTGCGTAAATGCAATTAAAACGTTTTCGGTAGTTTCATCTAACGCAAATGAAGAAAATTGCGATTCGGTTGATGTAAATAAATTTTACATTTTCAATCGGAATCAACCCGAATATTTGAAAAAAAAAAACTAATGTCCATTGCAGAATGCGAGGTGGTACATTTTTTTATTGATCCAGGTACAACTCTACAAACGTTAAATAGTTTTCCACTGGTGAGAAAGGCGTTTATTAGATATAACAATAGTTTGTGTTCATCGGCACCTGTGAGCGCTTATTTTCGTTAGCAGGATTTATACACAGTCCAACAAGAGGTTCACTTTCCGACACACAATTCGAGAGATTGGTTTTTTAAAAGGGAATAACAATTATGTTAAATAAATAAATAATCTGTGTATAATCATAATGTATTTTAATAAAGTATTTTAGATACAAATGTGTTTTAACACATTTTTCAAATGTATTTTGTATTTGTATTTAAAATACTTGACTTTCGAGTATTTTATATTTGTATTGCAAGTACAAAAAAAATTGTATTTTGTCAAGCCTTGATGACAAGGAGAAATGAAAACAAAACCATAAACATGGCACATAATTATAGAAAATTGTCAAGTTTGATCGGTTGTGAATTATAGTAAAATATGCGGAAAAATGTAAGTATCAAATTATTTTCACCTCATCTATTCGATACACGCTTAATTTTGCAGGTATTTTTCACTTGTAAAAATAATAAAATAAAATCAGTCAGTTCAAGACAAATAGCGTTCTTTGGAAACGTTCCGGTTATATTTATTATTTATATTTTGTTTAAATTTAATTTATTAATAATTTAAATAATATTTTTTACACGTGGAAAATAAGCAAATAAATTTAACAATCCATGGTTGCAGTAACTACTATTTTATGGTTATTTATAGCTATTTACAGTCGTACTGCAGAAAGTTGAACATTGCGGTTGAGTAAGCAATATATCAGAACGAGTGTTCAGCTCGTTCTGATAGCTTACTCAACCGCAATGGAACTTTCTGAGCGAGGCACTGTATTTAGCTTTACGTTCAAGACAGATCCTTTCCAAAAAAAAAACACAAATTGGTAACAAAAATTATGCTTTAATTTAAAACGCGACATAACGGAAGTAAATAATACTCTTATCTATTAATTTTCTTAATTTTAGGAACAGGTTAATGACTGGTTTGAATGCCTAAACATTCGGCTTCCTCATCAAGATAGTCGTGAACGAATCATGATTTCGGAATGCAATTAGAAGCTCAGTTAGATGTTATTAACAGAATGTCGGAAACAATGCTAGAAATGAAAGTTCAAACAAAGTCTTCAATGATGCCTTTCCAGGAAGGTAAGAATTCTTGAACTATTTTAGTTCCACATCTGGACATTTTATTTATAATTTAAATTTATTTTAAGCATATTTGGATGTATATTAGAGACAACGGATAATTTTGAAATTTTATTTCACACCACAGTTTACTTTCGATATCTATATATTTTATAATCAACAAATTACTTTTTATTCAGGTGTTTACTTATAATTTAAAGTGACAGGTGTTTACTCTGTACTGCTCTGCATAAAAATGTAGTGGATGACGAACGTAAAAATACATATGTCACTATCGCTGTTGTCAAAAGCAAGGCAACATAAGAATTTCTATGTGAACGCTCAAGTCGTCTAAGCAACACCGAAGCAAGACCACGCAACACAAGACAAGAGCAAGGCAAGACAAGAATCTCTATCTGAACGCCGCTTAAGACATTATTTGTTGAATAAAGTAAACTCATTGAAAATTGAACAATAATTCTAATTTGTCTGCAGCAAAAAAGAACCAAGACAAGGGGATAATTTTACTGACAGAGACAGAGAAGATTCATAACCTTTGGATACTGCGGTTGTCGTAGAAAATTATGAAGCTGAAGAGTAAGTTTGGTTTTGATTCGAAAAACTTTCTTGGCATTTTATATATTAAATTAAGGAATTGAAAACTATTTTATCATTTATTATAGATCTGGTCGGTCTACACAAAATACTCAGACTTCTAGAGAAAAAGCAGTCAAAACAAAATTACGGAAAACTGCAATAAAATGTATTCAAAAAAAGGAAGACCGTGAAATGTAAGAAAATAATACATTTTTATAAGTTAAAACTATTACATAAGTTTTACCTCCCCCCCCTCCTATTAGAATTCCAACAATTAAAGTGATAAATTTCTTTTATGCAGGAAAAAAATGCTTGAAGAGGATCGTACAGCTAAAACTGAAGATGAGATCGACTGGCAAGGTTCAAAATTCAAATGGAAATAAAAGAAAAGAAATTAGAAGAAATCAACTTCAAACCAGGAATTTTACTGTCTGTTTTCAATCACATGGGATTGAAAAGTTCCCCAATGGGGTCTAGGGAGACACTCTGGGTGGCATCTTTTGACGAAATTTACAATTCAAAACAAATTGATATTGATAAGAAATACGAACAAGTGGTAATTTAAATTTTAAGTGATTTTAAACAGTTTAATTTTTGGTAATTCAATTCTAGATTGGGTCACACAAATGTACACAAGTTTCAATGTTACGGGGGGCTTTTTGGCCGTTGGAAACAACTTGTATACTATGATTACGACACGCCGATGACGCAAAGAATATTACTCGACATCATTGGACATGCCTACGACAGTGGTTTTACTGTTGTCTGTACAGTTTGCGATATGGGTCCTTCGAATCAGAGTCTCCTTTCTTCACTTAATATCGGTATGACGCCAAATGAACAACGATATTTCATTCACCCAAGAGATGTAGTAAACTGCAAGGTTTTCATGCGGTGTGATGACCCTCATGCTATTAAGCTCATCCGGAACCATTGGATCGACACTGGATTTGAATACAACGGGGCTCGAATAACCACAAAGAGCGTCTGGATTTTGGCAAGAATTCAAACTCCTTCTGATTTGAAAATTGTTCCTGGCTTAATTGAGAAAATGTTGTATGTTGTCGGAAGTGAGAGGCAAAAAGTGAAATGGGCTGTAAAACTATTTTCAAAAAAAGTTGCCTCTGCCATCAGATTTCATGGCTCCAAGGGACTTTTGTCTGACGATCCATTTTGGAAAGAAACGGCAGACTTTATTGAACTAGTGAACGATTGGTTCGACGTTTGTAACGCTAACCACTGGGCCGTCACCCAAAAGTACACGGATATGGTGTTGACCTTATCAACGGTGATATGGCGTTGTTACATCAAAGAATTTGACGAAACGAGCGCTAGCACCGTTTCAAAAGGGAATCATCTTGAACAATATGGCTCTGAAGGAATTGCTACCGTATTTACAATCAAAATACATTACAGACCAATCACAGGAAATTTAACCATTTTAAAGAAATATTAACCAGGAAATTAAATCAGGACATATTAGAGCAGGTTTTTTCAACTATTCGAGCCATGGGCAGATCCGACGATAACCCCTCTGCGTTGGGTATGAGACAGAGAATTCGAAATTATATCCTTGGCAGGCATGCTGTCACCATACTTGCAGCCAACACGAAGGACGACGATGGCGAGCCAAAAGATATTCTGCTGACCCAGGACTTTTCATCACCTTTGGAACTCGACAACTTAGATCTAGAACTAGAAAATTCCGCAATGTCAACTTCGCAATCTTTTGAAGATCATATCAATGAATGTAATGAAAGCAGCATTACAGATGGCAACAAAGTATCGCAATTTTGCAGTTTTTCGAACGTGGTGGACGACCAAAAAGAAAATTGCGACGAGTTTATAGATAATTGATTGGTAATTTGTTTTTAGATGAAAACTTACAGCTATTCTCATTTTTCACTAAACAGCTCTACTAATTTTTTTGTCAATAATAGATTATACTTATTACTTAAGTAATAATACAAATACAAAATACAAAAACAATACAGAAATTGGTAAATTTTTAAAACTTTTGTTTGGGTTGCCATATTTGTCGCCAATTTTGGTTAAAGATTGTTTTTTAAAACATTTTGTTGAACTGGCTCCGGTTGTGGAGAAACTGTTAAGTTTATTCGAGGTATTGACAGAATTCTTGATTTTTTAAAATAGTAGAAATCTATTTAAAAAAGGCTGTAAATCTCCAATTTTTTCTTATAACATAAATTATCTTGAAAGTCATATCTTTCCATTAGTGAACTATTTATATAATACTTTAAAAGATCGAAATGGAAAATTATTATATTTAAGCAAGCGAAAAACTTTTATAATTGCTTTTGCCACAGCAACATTATCAATTTTTAATATAGCTAAATGTTTATTTGTCGCTAATACTTCTTTCAAATATATTCTAAGTTATTATAAATTTTCCCAAGATCACATCGAGCTTCTGTTATTAGAATATAGAATTAGAAATCGGTTTGAATTTAATAATAATCGTAACGTTTTGTAATTTAAAACTGCTATGAAGCAAGTTGTTCTTAACCCGGGATCGGTCGCTACCCATCCCATAACGCGATAGGTCGCTTGTTAAACTGTATCTAACATCAAGAAATAATTAAGAGTTCAGTGCTTATACCCATTATTATATTTATTAACTCATACTAATGAGTTATAAGGAACGTTTAAATTTTGCATTTTTTCTTCAATTATTTAATTTAAGAAAAATTTTGTTTGTTTTTTATTTTTTTTTGAAAATTTGAAAAATGAAATTGAAAAATTTGTATTTTATAACAACATTTTTGAAGCGTGATCGGTCGCGTAGTTAGATTTTTTCTAACAACATGCTATACGTAGTCGGTCGAGTATCAGAATGAAACTAAAAACTACTCTTGAGATCGGACATATTGCTACCTACCCCAGATACCAAGTTTCCATGTGCTAACCAAGTGACTCTTCTAGGCACTTCCGGAAGGAGTACCGCTTTAAAAGAATACTTAAAGTTTGGTAAGCAATAAACTAAAAATGTTAGATTTTTTCTAATGTAGCGACCTATCGCGGGTGAAAAATAACATTACCACTTCTTCGGCTGCTAACTGCGTAGCATTGGATTTACATCCCATAGGGAGTATTTTTGATACCTACATATAAAATGGACAAGAAAAACACCTTATCAAAATAATAAGACTTATGAAGATGTTGATGATGAATTACATTCCGTAAATTTTTTAATTCATGAAAGTAAATCATCGGAAGAATCATCATCTTATCTCAAGGATAATATTTTATTTTATATTGCCGGATATATTTTGAGAAGTATTTCAAAGAACAAGAACGTTTGTAGCACTTGCATATTCAATTTAGTTCAAAATCTAAGTAAACATAATTATAATACTACTGAGTATTCCATGCTGTTAAATTTAAAAAACCGTGGTGGTTTAGTTTCTTCTTGCCAAGATGTTTTTAAAATAGTGAAAGAAACAGAAAAACAAATAGCAAACAATATTACCAAAAAGAATGTAAACCTTAGTAAACCAACATTGGTATCTAATCTTTTTTCCTATATAAACTAACAATTTTATTTGTTATAATAATCTTAGATCTTAGATCTAAGATAATAATATAACCTGTAAGTATTAGATTTTAATATGAACCAATTTACCGTAGACGACCCTGCGATGACAGTTTATCTTCTTCCTCTGTTGGCGTTGACAATAACATTGAACAAATTAACATTGAACAAATTAACTTAGTTGGTGATGGAAGTATTAATATTGGGTACCTATTAATTAAATTTAATTCATTAAAATGCTAATAAACTGTTTTTCTTTTTATCATTCAGAACAAATACAGACCCCGATGATCGCGATAAGATTATTGCCGAACTAAGAAAACAAATTGTACATTTGGAGGGTGAAAATGAAATACTTCATAAATTGTTTACTGCAGCGCAAATAAAAAAACTTAGGAATCCCAAAAAAAGTATATCCTTTTCCAGCTGTAAGTACCCTTAGATGCTGGCCGAAAAAGATTCAAATTTCCCCAGGAATTTTGAAACCTGTTTTTAACATTGTCAAACTAAAAGATATGACTGGTATACAAAAAGTTTGTATTTTGTCTTTCGAAGAGATAAAGCTTCGGAAAGTGTACCTATATTATGACAAAGCAAATGATAAGACATTGAAACCATATAGTTATGCCCAAATAGTTATGTTAAAAGGATTATTTATAAATTGGAAACAACCAATTTTCTTTGATTACGATTGTAAAATGACCAAGGCCCTTTTATATGAAATTATAAAATTTGTGGAAAAATCAGGTGAGATAGGCATCGCATTACTTTGATATTTTTATCTCTATGTTATTTGTTTTAGGATTCCAAATTGTGGGGTTAGTTAGTGATCTTGGAGGAGGTAACAGATCATTGCACAATGAGCTTGAAATAAGTTGTAACAAAACATGGTTTGCAAATCCTGAAAACGAGCACAAAATTTATGTTTTTGCTGATGTACCACATCTTATTAAGTTGCTCAGAAATCATTTTGTTGATAATGGTTTGATTGTTAATGATAAGGAAATTAACAAAGGTATCATTGAAAAAATTTTGGACGCAACTAGTACATCTGATTTGACAATTACACACAAAATTAGTAAAGAAAGTCTTAACGTGAAAAATGCAGGAAGGCAGAAAGTAAAGTTAGCGACAAAACTTTTTTCTTACACTATTGATTCACTTGTGCAATAACCAGATGTGGTATCAATGGCAAATTGAAAGGCGAAAATTGGATCGAATGTGCAGAATTTTTCAAACCTATACTAAATTTTTCTTATAACTAAGTTGTAAAAATATTTTTATTATATTAATTTGAATTTATAACTCTTATCTAGGGTAAACGATTGGTTTGATTGCCTTAATGTACGTGTCCTAGAGGCAGACAGTCGTGATAGAATGGCAGAGTATGGAAATTCGTTGGATGTTCAGCAGGATATCATCATGAAAATGACTGATGTTATGAGCAATTCAAGAGTCAAGGAAAAATCTACCCTTCTGCCATTTCAAAAAGGTTAATCTTCTATATTTAATTAAAAATAATTGAATCAATTGTTATTATTTTAGGGATTATAATAACCAACACTTCCCTACAATTATTATTTGCCGACCTCAAGAACCGATTTGACACCAAATATATTTTAACATACAGGCTTAATCAGGATGTACTCGAAAACTTCTTTGGTGCTATACGAGCTAAAGGTTCACGACCATCCTCATGCTTTAGAATTTAGATATCGCCTACGCTCGTATATAATGGGGAGAAACGAGGGTTCACTTTCGGCTTTTGGTAATGTAGAAAACGATGACACCCCAGATTTGCCAACCGAAGAGATAAATTTAAGTGCCAATTGTTTCAAAAATCGGTTACTGTCAGAAAACTGTCAACACTCGTTGGGCTTTGATTTTTTTTCTATTAGAAAGAGGACAATTTTCTGAGCATTTTGAGACCGCACTTCGATGCGGATTATTCAGTAGTTTTCGAGAAAACGGCATTTGAAAATCAAAATTTTACATGCATTTTACATAGGGAATTGATCCGCTCCCGTGTTTTAGTGACGGTGCGTGCGTTCTGATATAGTCTTAATGATGGGCGGGGCACTTGTATTCAGTTGTTGTCGACCACCGGCCGGGAGCACACCGACCGTTGCTAACGAGTTTCACACCTTACGAGTTTCACCCCTTTCGAGTTGCACCTTTGGCGAGGTGGTGCGACCTAGAGGGATGTTTTTAGCGAGTCAGCGTTCGTCAAAACGGGGCGTAGCGCCCGGAGCGGAGGGGACCGGAGCGTAGGGTAGCGGAGCGTCGTTTTTGACGAACGCAACCAAGGCACTCGAGATTCTAACCTAAAAACGAGTTCTGCGTTTATTTTTTAAATTATTGCATAATGTTGCGTAATACACCCGATGTACATCCGGGTATGTCACAATCGCGTCTGCCTGCGAACATTAAGACTATATCAGAACGCACGCACCGTCAATAGAACTTTTATGTTAATGAATTTCCCTATCTAAAATGCATGTAAAATTTTGATTTTCAAAAGCCGTTTTCTCGAAAACTAGTAGATAATCCGCATTTTTTCTTTTTGTATTATACACAGAAAATGGTCCTCTTTCCTATAGTGTAGGTGTCGAGGCTCAATTCGTGTTGACAGTTTTCTGACAGATCCCCAAAAATCTTAACAAGGAAGACCCATCAGAAGAGCTGGAAGAAAATATTGAAAATAAAGAGGTCTAACCTGGTCTACGACGGATTAGAAAATTTAGCAGGATTTATTTGCAACAAATTACGAGGACCTAATAGCTCATTAACCAGTGGCACTCAGGAAGGGTCTTATGGGTCTAATATGGGTCTTATATGGGTGGACCATATAAGCGAGGGTGGTTTAAGTAAGCCTACAGCTGAATTTATGGTTCAAATGGAGCAGTTGGAAACGATTTTCAACAACATAAATTCAGATAACTTATTCATATGTAAAAATTATTTGAAAACCTTGCTTGATGAAAGTACTAATATTTTATGTAGTGAAGACACCAAAAAATTATTTTTCATCCAACACTATCGAAAGTATAGCATATACGGTAAATTCTAGATAGAGAAAATGTGCAATAGGCGGTGTGATATTAAGTAACCACGATATCGCTAGTCATAACAACGTATATGTGTATTTTCGCCGTGTTGCTATTATTTGCTTATGTAAATTTATCTTTCGCTTTGTTGTTACTTTTATTTCATACGCATAGCTTCGGCAGTCTGGTGACGTATTAGCTGATTAGATTACAATTCTGCTGACTTTATCATGCTTCATCTTTATACAATGATGTCACATGCTTTAATAAGATACTTAATAAGTTACTGTTTATTTTAAAAGTGGTATTTTTGTTACTTATCACTTTATATTTTTATTTTGGAAAGGACCCGTGTTGGATGAAAAATGCGCATCATTCGCGTAAAAAGTAAGCCATATCAGATTTAGCTAATCAGAACGAGCGATAGCGATTGCTAAAACTGATATGGCTTTCTTTCTATCGCTCATATGTTAATAGCTATTTCAGGTCTAGAATGTTTTTCCGAATTAGACATCTAAATAAGGATTTAGTAGACAGTGCCTTAAGCAGAAAAAGAAAATTAAAGAAAACATAAAATTATTATCATCAAGACATCAGTAACTAACAAATCGTGGATTAGGCCTAATGGGGATACCACATAAAAAAACGCGCCTCTTACTCTACCTTATGGTGGTGCGGAAATGAGTAAAAAAACGGTAGTACGTATTAAGTACTCGGTATTTATTGAAATTTCGATAAAAAATGGAGCGATTTTGCAAATTGTAGAAATTTGACTCCGATGTAACTCATGAATTATTCATCTTATTGAAAAATATTTTATTGTAAAGAGGCGTAAAAATTTTGACAATGCTATTATTATGATTTTTACAAAAACTATAAATGTATACTATGTCAAGCAAAAGTTATAATAAAACCTATATATCTTGTTTTTTTTAGTATTTTGCCAGCAGAGTAAATGATTTCTTATTGCATGAAATTTAGGAAGAAACAGTAGCCAGAAAAATATTAACATTAGAGCTCTATTTAAAACAGACTTAATTATCGCTAAAACGCAGACATATTTTCAATTTTATTAATTTAAGAGTGTCTGGTTCAATAAAAAATTTTAAGTGTTTGATGCAAATTAATTCTAAATGCTATAGAAGTAACCTGTTGAAGTTCAAAATGCTATGTAATAATTTAAAACGTTTATAAAATTTCTTCTGTGCAAAATATTCTCATTTTATTAATTAAATAAAATAATTTATTATAATATTACAGTATAGCTATGACTATTATTACTCTATTTATTTTCATGATTTTTCTGGTTCAACAGTGGGTTTAACATAGCAAATAATGCGCCAAACTCACCGATTGACGTCATGCGCAAAGACGGACGAAAATACGATCGCTTAGTGTCGTATCTTTAACTTATTGTATCATGTAAGAAGTATAGAAGTAAATAAATAATAACGAAATATGGAGTGCAAATTTCTTTTAAGTCAGAAGGGAAAATAAAAACTTACCTTGGACGACTATACGTTTGATTTTGAAAAATTCAGTGCGTGCAATTAAAAAAAATTTTGGGCGTGCGACAGAAGAAAGTCTGACAATTGTAAATCGCGAATACACACCACAAATGAAGGTATCCTTTTGAAAGAATTGAATGGACATACTCATGATAGTAATGCAGCCCAGGTGGAAGCAACTATCATAGTTTCTAAAATAAAGGAAAGGGCTAAAAACACTATGGCATCAACTTCTCAAGTAATCAACCAATGTGTTAGTAAACAAGGATTATTAGATAGCGTTACCATTAGAGGGTGCTCTAAAAAAAGTTGTAAGAAGAGTTTGACAAGAAGTCAATAACGCTGCACCGCCTGCCTGTTCCTACTAAAGTGGAAGACTTGATAATTCCCGAAAACTTTAAACAATTCAAGTGTGCTAATGGTGAAATAGACAATTTTCTGTCTAATGGACCAGTTTCCAATTGAATCCTTATATTTGGGCGTAAGAAAAATTTAAAGGTAAGCTTAAATTTAAAATATTAAAACTTGAAACAAGATTTTTTTAAATTAAATTAATCTTTTACACAAGTACAGAATATTTATAATAATATGCCATATTTATTAATAAGTTTTCACAGAAATACGTTTAAATTTAAATACTTTTTTCTGGCTTTATTTGTGCACCGAATTTTAAAAAAGTAAGACACATTAATTATGATAATACCTGAACTAATGTAACTATTATGAACTACTTGTACAATACGGTTGTTGTTTCAGGAGTATCACCATAACCATATTACACATAATCCTAGATTAACTAATTATCGATTACAAAACGTTGCTGCAACCAAATACTATAATTTAGAAGAAGAATTAAATTAAATAATAAACTTAAAATAAACTTGCTTTTGATAAAAACAGTGCCTCAAAATTCCCCGAAACATTAATTAATATTTTTTTACCTCATGGTTTAATTAGAATAATTACAGAATAGTAATAACATTAAGTACCTATTCGGTAATAAAATGTTCTGCCCGATACGATTTTTCAATATCGGTGAACATACATACATAAGTTTTACCCAATAGCAATAAATCGTATAATTACATAGTTTGCAAGATGCTGATTTGTTTAATGTACAAATTAAATAATATATTATCTGCCTAATAATAAAAAATACTTACTTACCCCGTTTATTTTTATTGCTATCCATATTTGATGGCTCCAACATCTTAGTTTGTTTTAGGATACATAGCACATTTCGATGGAATATGTTTTTCTTCAAAGATATTTTTAATACATTTTTTTAAGATATTTCACATTTTGTTTTTACCGATTTTATTCGTTTTAATAAATTGTTTGTTAACTTTCACAATCAAACACACTACTTATCACACATTGTCAATTTTTATATAGTAGATTGATAATTACCAACTGAAGATAACTAGATTATACACAACAAAATATGGTCAGGGCCGTAGTTACAAAATTCAATGTTTTCTTACGTAGTTTTAATTATACGATTTCACACGATGTTATTAATTTTAAACTATGCTATAAGATATAAACTTTAGTATAATTTAATATTTTTAATCAAAAAGGTTAGAAAAAATCTGAATATATTATTATTTAAAAATTTCATAACATACAGAGTGCGACAAAAGTACCTAATTTATTCACAAATTTACCTAAGAGATGTAAATTATAACAGGCCGAAATGTAATGTGCCTTTGATTGAAGAATAAAAAACTAAATACCGGGTGAGGTGAAAATATTGTCCCCTTTCTTAAGAAAAAATCAAATGATTGTTATACAGAGTAAAATAGTAAAATCGTTTTCTTTAAATCGAAAGAATCATAGTTTCTTATAGACAAGTTTTGCTTAATTTAAATGAAATGTCTTTGATCAAACGAAAATTTGTTTAACTCAAAAGATTTTTTTACTAAAGTAACTAACATTTTGAGTTACAATAATTAAAATTACAAATTGTTTTGATCAAAAATATATTATTTAAATTAAACAAAATTTATTTGTAATTCTAATTATAAAAAAGAATTGAAACAAAATGATTTATTTGATTCAAAGAAAATCATTTTTACTTTGTATATGTAAGTTTTCTTTTATTTTTAAAATTGCGCACTTATAATAAAAATATATTTGGTCGCCTGGTTGCTACTAGAACTAGATTTTACTTTCCCAGTTTCGTAGATTCGGCAATTAAACGAATAGCGAAATAGAAACCAATGGAGGACCAAATTAGAGGAAGACCCAGAGTGAGATGGTGGGAGCAGGTGGTGAGTGATTTGTGTTGCATGGGGTCGAGAACAGGCAGCAAAAGACAATTAATAGACAGGAATGGAGAGAAATTGTAAAAAAATCAAAAACAGACACAAGAATATAAAAAATGTAATAGAATATTAGAACCAATCCACCTCAATAAACGGATATGTGAAGTCTCCCAGGAGACTCGCTAAATTCCGACAGGAATGTTACGCGTTTATTGTTATTATTTACGTAGTAAACCAAGGCCAAGAAGAAGAACAAGAATTAGATGGATGGACGAGGTGATAAGCGACCTGGGGTCTATGGGAGAAACAATTAAGGTGGAGAGAGAAATGCGAAGGCAGAACGGAATGGAGAAAAGTGGTGAACGAGGCAAACACGTACGCAAAACTCTAACAACCAAGTAGAGAGAACATGGGGAGTAATTCACCTCAAATAAATGAATTGTAAAGACTTTTGTAAAGTAGGAATATTCCTAAGGAATGTACATCTGATTAAATAAAAAAATAAAATATTTACGTAGTAAAGGAATGTATTATAATCGAGTAAAAAATTTTTTTTTCAATCAAAATTTGGCGTTATTACGCAAAAACTCAAAATAATGCGAGAGCGACGACGTTCAACTACGTCCGCTCTTGTCCGCCACTTTGGCAAAAAGCCTCTATCTTTATTCAACTGTCGCCAACCTACCAAATGTTGGCGCTCAAATATCCAAATTCAAATTAAATCATTTACAAATTTACAAAAACAATCAAATTAATTAAAAATAAATAAAATTATCATAAAAAAATAAAAATATTCAAAATTTCTTTTTGAAACACCACAATATACATGCGTGCACGCATGCGTGTGTGGGGTGTTAGCATGTGTACAATTCCTGTTGTAAAATTTTTTATACATACATGAATTCATGAGTATTTGTACGTAAATTGTTGAGTAGTTCAGATTTAATTATTGAAGAATAAAATTGTTTTGACCATCTATAATAATGGACCAAGTTAGAGTTTCAGTGCTGATAATTCTGATGCTAGTGAGTGCGGCATAATATGCAATGCAATAACGGACGAAATGCCTATAATTATCGGTACAAAGGGTAAAAATTCGTTGAAAAGTGCGTCTATTGAGAGAGGTGATGCAAAGTTTTTGAAATTAGATTTTTCTGAAGATGTTCGCCTTCACCCTTTGTGTAGAAAAGCTTATACTCATCCAAAAAAATATCGCAGCTGCTAAAAGGAAAATGGAAGAGGAAGTAAATACAAGTAGTTCTACTAAAAGAAAATTGAGAAAATCTGATTCATTGTCAGTTGATGAAAATGCTTTTGATTGGAAAGAAGACTGCTTCATATGCACAAAAACAGCAAATGTCGAAAAATTGAAAAAAAATTATAATGTAGACCCAAAATACAGGTACAAGAATTATTTGAAAATATTAATAAATTACTTTTTTACACCATTTTTACCTCCAATCAATTTAAAAAAAAAATTGGAGGTATGGTAATCGAAAAAAAATTTCAACTTTTTTTTTTTGCATTTTCGAGATCACCGTGTTCAGAAACGTAAAGATCTGCAAAAAGTAAAAAAAAAATTTCTGTGTCGGTCTGTCTGTCTGTCGGTCGTCAAATTTTGTCGATCGATTTGCTTCCGAACCATTCAACCAATTACGACCAAATTTGGTATGGTGGTAGGGTTCACGGTGGAAAGGTGAAAATAAGGTTTTCGTCGCGATCTATCAATCAGGAGTGCCACCACAAGAAAATAATACGGGATTTTTTAAAAATATTTTGTCTTGCGATATGTTATTTTAAAGGCCTTAAAAGGCTTTATCCAGAATAGGTAAAATTAATCTTCTATCTGTCGTCTGTCAAAAATCACAAGTTGTCAAAGTTGAAACTTTAAGAGTGAATAACTCAAGAAATGCTGAAGGGATCTTACCCAAATTTGGTACGTAGGTACATTGATCCTAATGGATATGAGAGCATATGTAATCCTTCGATAGAAATCAGTAATGCAACATGAAAAAAATAAAATTAACTTTTTTGTCAAAAACATGAAAAAAGTTTTTGTCGATCGATTTTCTCCGGCATTTCTGCGTCGATTGCAATCAAACTTATTGGACGTATGCCTCGTGAGCTGGAATGGTGAAAATAAGGTTTTGCCAGAGAAATCTTCACCAGGGCCACCACAATAAAATAAATAAAAAAAAATGAAAATGTCGTCGTATCTCCGGAAATGTTTAACCGATTCAGCTAAAATTTGGTGTGTCGATGGAGCTTTGAAAGTATAAGTATTGGTGAGAAAACAAACCGAGCCAATTGTAACAGGGCGGGGCAGGTCAGAAAAATTATAGAAAATATTAACTGAAATCTTAATTTATATATTTTTTGTGAGAATTGGTCAGATGGCTGGCAAAAATAAAACAATATATTCAAAATTTTAATAAACGTCATAATTTTGTGACATATGTGTCAAAATTAGGTTAATGTTGATTTGTATACCGAGTGCAGCATAAGAATTGAGTTTAGGGCTTGTAACAATTAATTTTAGAATACAAAAATAGGTGGTTCGGTGGGAAATATTTTATAATATCGTCGTACGGACTGACGGAACGTTACTTTATAAGTAAAAGGTTCTGCCACTAGGTAGCGACCAAGTTTAGGCTGTTTGTTAAATTTTTTCGCAAATGTTTTCAGAATCAGTAAATCGCAGTCAGTAATTTACAAAAATTTATTTTCGAAAAATCCGCTAGATGACCGAAAAAATTTGTTGTACCAATCTTGGAGAAATTTTATTTGTGACTTCTTACGGTATTATGTGACGTATATAAAAATTTTGGAAAAAATTCAGTGGCGTACAAAAATAAAAAATTTTTTTCATTTTAGATTTTGTTAAAAAAACTTTTATAGATAGATTTAGGGTAGGGGGTGATACATATAGATATCTTTGCCAGGGCTACCGATATCTTTGTTAAGGCTACCACAATAGATAACAAAAATGAACATTATGTCATCGTATCTCCGGACAAAATTTGGTGTGCTGGTGATTGGAGGTATTGCGGCAGAGAGTGACGATATTTTTAAAAAAGGGGGTGGTTTATAAGGGTTGAAGATGTTTTTAAGGGTTAAAAAATAGAAAAAAAATAATAAAACCTAAAATTCAGATATAAAATTAATTTAAATTAGATTAATAAATATATTAATAAATCACGTTTTTTACACATTTTATTATAAAAGGGGCTGGTTTATAAGGGTTAAATTATTCAGCCATCCAATAATAATGCCTTAAAGTATAGGAAGACCTTTATTTAACGTAATTAAACGTTATTAAAGCCTAAATTCAATTTTGGCAATAAGAGGTAGTTTTCACCCCTAAAAAACAATAATCATATATCGGCATAAGGTAGGCTTTGAAGTAGGAGGTAAGTAGAGCCTATTCCCAAAATTTCATCAAAATCGAAGCTTTAGGAAATAATTCGGAGGACCCTATTTTTGTCCTCATTGACTGGACTATAAAGGTGTTTTTTCAGAAACTGCTTGATTTGCTTCGTCTAAAAAAATCACCAAGCTTTGATTTCCTCAGAAGAGCGATCTGTTTTACATAAATCTAAATCGGTTTTCTGAATTTTTTTTATGTGGTAAAGATGTAAATTATATAAAGCAAATACTGGATTATTATCCTTTGATAATTTCAGAGCTAATCTAAATGTTTGTTGCTGTGTTGCTTAAACATTAACAATATAGCTATTAACATATAAGCGATAGAAAGAAAGCCAATATCAGTTTAGCAATATATCAGAACGAGCGATAGCGAGTTCTGATAGCTAAATCTGATATGGCTTACTTTTTACGCGAATGATGTTATGCATTTTTTATCCAACACGGGTCCTTTCCAAAATAAAAATATAAAGTGATAAGTAACAAAAATACCACTTTTAAAATAAGCAGTAACTTATTAAGTATCTTATTAAAGCATGTGACATCATTATATAAAGTTGAAGCAAGATAAAGTCAGCAGAATTATAATCTAATCAGCTAATACGTCACCAGACTGCCAAAGCTATGCGTATGAAATAAAAGTAACAACGAAGCGAAAAGTAAATTTACATAAGCAAATAATAGCAACACGCCGAAAATGCACATATCCGTTGTTATGACTAGCGATATTGTGGTTACTTAATATCACACCGTCTATCGCACATTTTCTCTATCTAGAATTTACCGTATGTGCTATACCTTCGATAGTGTTGGATGAAAAATTATTATCAATTTGTTTATATACAGAAAGCATGTCGGTAGCAACTCTTTGTAAAATATTTGTTACAGGTTCTAGTAGTACTGAATACTTGGCAATTATTTTTAAACAAATGATAAAATAATTTGAAGAAGCAGCACGTGAAAGTTGCTGTGCTCTCGATCTAGTTGCTCTTTTGCCTTATAAATTATTTGGTAATCTATCCAAAGTTTCTTTAACTAAAATAAAGTGTGTGAAAAATAGTCGTATACTTTTGTAATTGAATGACCATCGTGTTTCACTTAACATGGGTATATTTGGAACCAAGTGTCTTCTAAGTACGCTTTCACGAAAATATGTACTTAAAACTTCCTACACCGTTCTAATTGTATTTTGTATTCCACATACAACATTACAACAAATTCAGTTTATGTGAAGAACAATGGAAGACAAACGCTTTTGCAAATTTATTACGTATTAGTTTTTGAACTCCATTCTCTTTATCAGGCATTGTGGAACAACCATCAAATCCGATACATTTTAATTATTTAAACATAGCCAAGCCATATTTTTCACAAAATGAAAGAATTGCTAATAATGATGTCACCCCATTTCGCCGCCTGTAAAATCGCCGTTTCTCAGTTCGCCGCCACTTTTTTTTTTCATTTTGCCACCAATTTAATTTTAATTTGATTTATTTAAAATAACACAGTTTATTTAAAATAACAAATTTACATTTGATTTAAAATAATTACAATAATTATTTTAAATGTCCATAAATATGACTAACACCGTCCAGATATTCAATCCATAGAATTTCATTGTTCAACACAAGTGGTTTCAAGTTCTGTATGCGTTCGTTGTTGCGAACATACTCTGGTCGCTTACGTGGTCTTGGTCTACCATTCGCAATTGCAGCCAAGTCTCGGTCGATTTTTTCTTGCTCTCCTGTAAGGCACTGAATTACCTCATAAATGCTAGGATGCATTTTCTTGGCCAACCTATTAAAACGGTTGTGCCAACCTTCTACGTAATAATTTGTCCTATATTCTTCATTTTCCCAGTGATTCCAAATCATTCGACTATAAAGCTTGAATTTCGTTAAACCACGTTTTAATAAAATAATCGAGAAATTGGTCGACTCTTCTGGGCGTTCTTCAAAAATAATATCCAAAAGCGCATCTTGTTCAGGAATTGGAACAAGTGCCATTCCAATTACTCGCTTTATGATCTTTTTCATTCCAATGCTCTCATCTCTTCTGTCAGCGTACTCCGAAGCCAATCCTACATCTTGAACTTTTCGTCAAAAGCTTTGTACGAAATGAAATACGGGGTACGGTACGGTCCTGTAAGGTGTGTGCGGTTGAATTTTGTTAATTTGAGGAATTGTGCAAAGATTATAGTGATTAAAGTGAAAATTAATTATAATTACTGTGTTCATGGTTTGGGGTGAGTTTTTATTATTGGTTTTTGGTTATTAAACTAATTCGCAAGTTTTAAACGAAACACAAAACAACGAGTGTTTGGGAGCGTTCATAAACTACGTGGTTTGGCCAAGGGGGGGGGAGGGGTTAGGTAGAAAGCTACGCAGGGCTACGTGAGGGTACGGGGGGGTTATAGTCAAGCTACGTAGTTTTCTTCATTTATTATGAAAGCAATTTGCAAAATATAAGCGACAACATAATATGGATATTTATTTCCGTATTGGGATTTTTTTTATTTATATTTTATATAGGTGCGCTATTTGTTTTTAAAACAAATATCGGTGTTATTCATTTTTTATACCAAATAATTTTTAAATAGTTTTGTTAACAGAAAGCATAACATGTCTTCTGGACTTTATAGAAAAAAAAACTACGTTCGATCTAGGGGGGGGTATCATGGTAAAAGCTACGTTAAGCTACATGATGGGAGGGAGGGGTTCTAAAGAGGTCAAAATCAAACTACGTGGTTTATGAACGCTCCCTTTGTAGCAGTTTGTAGGTTAAGAATTCGAACTTAGAAATCATTGAACAGTAGTGCGAATCCCTCCGAGAGGTTGACTCGGGCTTTCGTACTGACGCTGAGATAAACAAAATAAATCAGATAAATTGCATAATAATCGACACAAGCGAATTAAAGACAATAGTAAAAATCAGAAAGATAACACAATTGAAGCAAGTTTGGTTGCCTAAGTAAAAGTAATTGACCAAAGGCAAATGAATGATAAATACAAAAAAAAGGAGCGATCAAATAGTTACCCACACAACACAAACCTCTCTTCTGGATATCCACTGGATGTCTCGACAAGGTAAACCTCTATCCAGAGGATAGCATATGTTGGGCTGGTAAATACAGTGGATAACTAGTGGACATCCAGGTGTCACAAACTTGGCTATCCATTGTATGTATTGTATGGATATCTAATGGATGTACTAACATATGTCCAATAGATATCCCAGACAACGTAAAGCCATCTCCTAGACATCCACTATCTAGAGTATCTATTCTATGGATATCTAATGGATGTGCTAACATGATGTTCAGAAGATGTGCAATTAAATATATATCTAGTGGACGTCCATGTGTCACAAACTTGGCTATCCAGAGGATGCTTTGTTTGGATATCCTGTGGATGTACGTACATATGTCCAGAAGACATGCAATTAAAGATATCTAGTGGACGTCCAGGTGTCACAAACTTGGCTATCCAAAGGATATATTGTTTGGATATCCTATGGATGTACTTAACATATGTCCAGAAGACATGCAATTAAAGGTATCTAGTGGACGTTCAGGTGTCACAAATTTGGCTATCCAGAGGATGTATTGCTTGGATATTCTATGGATATACTTACGTATGTCCAGAAGATATGCAGTTATAAATATCCAGTGGACATCCAAGTGCCACAATATGCCTAAATGTCCAGAGGATGCATTTTATCAATATCCACTGGATAGACTTAAATATTTCTGAAAGATATCTAGTGGATGTCCTGACGCCACAAACCTAGATATCCATAGAATGTATTGCATGAATAGCAATTGGATGTAGCAACGTGTATGTTCTCTGTTGACATCAGTTAAAGTACTTTTTAACCGCCTTCAAAAAAAGAGGATTTTACGATTATAGTTACAAAAGCATTTTAATTTAAAATTTAATCAAGTTCTTTATTAAGAGAACATAAATAATTAAATGTTACAACAATTATTTTCCTTAAATTTTTTTTGCCTTGTCCTCTCGGTCGCATTTTTAATGTAGTTTTTTATCAACGTTTCACCAGCTTTCTGATCATGCATATTTTGTGACATTTTCAGTGCCCCTAAAAAATAATATTCGTTATTTTCTAATTTGCTTACAAATCTGATGATATAAAACATTACAATTTGAAATATTATTCAAGAAAATAGATTATACATATTATTAAATACCTATTTTTTTGTGATAAAAGGAATTGTTTACATACCCAAAATAAGCTCAACGCTTTTTAAGCCTTTTATCGGCCGTTTCCCCTTTAGTCCTTCCCAATTGAACTCTTTGTAAACCTCATCACTCATGAGTTTCATGAGTGCCCTTTTCACATAATCGCTTGCATCATTGCCTCCAATTGTTGAAAAATCGATTTGCTAAAACAAAAGTTATATTAATAATTTTATTACTTCTAAATAATTTGAAACTTACCGATTTTCTCAAATTACCTTCTACTTTTAGGTAATTTTCCAACTGTTCTAAATCTCCCAGTGTCATTACTGGGAGTTGAAGTACCCTAAATATAGACTCTTCCTCTCTTTCAGCGCAGTGATTAGTACTGGGTGACTGTTTTCTTTTGAGTTTGTCCATGTCACTCACTAGCTGATTGAGGGTGGACTGTATGCCTTGCATTTTTGTCATCAGTTTTTCCTGCGTGTCTAAAAAATTCACATAAACAAAATAAATAAACGTGAATTAATTTTTATACTTACCAATAATAATCTTTGCTAAGCTTTCACTAATAACATTTTTTGAACGGTCACCTACCATTTCCTGGTCATCGATGGTAACCTTCGTTCTCTTTTGTAAGTGGTTTTTGATAGGAGGGCGGTTCTCGATAGGAGGAGGGGGTGGGAACATTTCTTCTTCAAATGATGACTCAGATGTATCATCAGAGGTTCGTTTTCTTTTTTGTTTTTTTTGTATCTCTGCATCATCAGAATGCGACGAGAAATCGGTGTAATCAGAACTACTGCTATTATCAGTCTTTGTCTCTGATAAGGCACATTTTACATCCTGCGGTGGTACATCATTGCAAGCGGTATGACTAATAGTAGACAAAGAATTCTTATTGTTATTATTTTGAATGCAGTTTCTTAATTCGTTTTTGGATTTTCTTATATTATTAATTATATCATTATATTCAGTTTTAGCTCGCCTATAGTTTTTTCTTGAAATTTTTGGCATTATCTTATGCTGAAAGTGTACCCTTGATTATATGTTTCACTAATTCTTAATTTCTTCTTTCCAGATTTTTAATTTCTTTTAGGGTCGTTTTTATAATAATTGTTTTATATAGTAAACAACGTTTTTAAAACCAATAAAAAACCATAAAAAAAAACCATAAAGGTTTTAATAAGATAATCTCATGGAGTGTATATAAGATTCGAAACTCCTAACCCAAAGGGAACCACCAAAAGCAACAAAAGGTGTTCTAACCTTCTGAACACCTTGCCAGCGGTGAAATCCTAAACTTCAGAATCGCCTTTCCACCCAGGCCAATTTCAAAGATTCGAAACTTCGTAGGAAACCCTGTATTAAGACTGCAATTTGCTGGATACAAATACAGGGGGATCAAAAAAGGTAAGGCCTCTTTTTCTTTCCAAACAGGCAGGCAGCAAAATTACCCCAGAAACCGAGTAGTCAAGAATGCGAAACTTAATGAACGGTGGAAGGGTAATAATGACCCTTAGGTTTCGTAAGTGGATCATATCTCCGTTTTCCCTGACTTCAAAATTAATGTTCAAATTTTGGAGAGGGGGGGGGGAGGATAATAAGTTAAATTTTCGAGTTAAGTGTTTTAGAGTTTATGTTGTTGAGTGAAGAAGAAAAAATTATTTTTTTCTTATTAAAAGGGAACAGTAGTTTTAAAGTAAGGTGCTTTTATTATTAATTTTTATTTTTGAAATTTTTTTTACAGGCAGGGGTTTTTAAAATTTTTAATTTTTATTTTATAACTAGTATATTATAAAAAAGTAATTTAAATATAAAAAAAGAAACTACTTAAAAAAAATGGTACTAAAAACAGTGAAAAATAATAACAATGTACCTACCTATAATAAAATACCTATCTATACAGGGTTGATAGGGAATAGGGTTGAAATTGATCTATGGTGTCAATTTTCACGAAATTTATAAAAGTGCTAATATCTCGAAAACTAACGACTTTTTACTAAGGTCATATTTTGATTTTCTGGTCAATCATGAGCTGGTCTATCAGCCCTCCAAAGAATGACGTTGAGTTTTGGGACACCCTGTATAGCATATTTTTGCAATCGTTTCCAAGCAATAAAATTGTGCTTTTTTGAACCGAGTGAATTGACAATTGATTCTGGAAAACGTTCGAGTACGCAGACTAAAGTATTTTAATTTTAAAGAAACCTCGGGCAAAGTATTTAGAACCTTTATTTTTTTTGAAGTCGTTTCTTTTTTTTTAATTATTTCTTTATTTTTAATCTAAATATATAAAAGGTAAAGCCTTCACTCACTGAGTGACTTATAAAAAAATCGCGATTGGTTGATTTTTCATTACATACAAAAAATTATCTAAGTATCGTGATTGGTTGATTTTTTATTACCAACTCTTAATTGTCAAATAACTCAAATAATATAAAAGACATACTCGAGTATGTCTCGTGGATATCCAGACAAAGTCCGGTGGTGGCATACAAAAAATAGACGTCTACTAAATATCGGCTACGTACTTTCACTAGATGTAGTTCAACGTATATCTCATAGATATCCAGATAAGGTCTAGGATATACGTACTTGTTTTAGTCATCCGGGGGATGCACACTATCTACATCTATTGGATATTTTACAAAGTTTTTCTTGTGGATATACTGTTGGATATCCACAAGTTATTTTTCTTTAACATCTACTAGATATTATTCCAAGTATGTCTCGTGGATATCCAGACAAAGTCCGGTGGTGACATATAAGAAATAGATGTCTACTAAATGTCTTCTACATACATTTACTAGATGTTGTTCAACGTATATTTAGTAGATATCCAGAGAAAGTCCTGGATATACATACATTATCTGGACTGGATCTAGATATCCAGTAGATATTGAGTGTTATCTGGGTACCCATCTGTGAAAGAGTATATAAAGCGTAAAAGAGAAGAGGAGGAGGAGAAAAAGAGCGGAAAAGAAACCGAAACTGAACAGAAGGCCTTTCAGAAAAGTAAAAAAACAACCAAGTCGCCAATTAAGATAATCGCGAAACTAGACTCCAAAGAAAATATGGAAGAGCTAAGGGAAATGATCACAAAACTAACAACCGTAGTCAGTAACGGTTTCAAGGAAAACAACCAAGAAATTAAAGAAGTGAAGGAAAAACTAAACGGAATGGAAACACGCTGGAACGAAGAAATGCATCAAGTTAAACAAACGATTAGGGTTTTGGAAGATAAAACAGACGAACAGAACAAAAAAATAGCAACGTTGGAAAGACAATTGGAAAGATATGAAAAAGACTGGAAATCGACAAATATAATAATCAAAAACATGCCAATAATAGGAAACGTAACACAAGAGAAAGTCGAAGAATTCTTGAACCGAGAAATGCAAGTGCAAGTAAATGTTGCAGATGCTTTCAAGATTGGAAAATCAGAAGAAAACCGAGTTATAGTGGCAAAACTTAAAAACATCAAGCAAAAGGAAATGATAATGGAACACAAAAGAAAGTTGAAGGGCTCCAAAACGTTTATTGAGAATGACCTGACCAGCTTAGAGAAAGAAATACAAAATAAAATCTGGACTATCGCTAAAAAGGAGATGACGGAAGGAGAAAAGGTTAGAGTCGGTTACCAAAAGATGTTCAAACAAGATAAAATATATGTGTGGGACAGAAAAGACAACATACTAAAGTTGAAAAGTAAAACAGACCAAACAACAAAAAACTAGATAAGATAGAGGAAGGAGTTTCTGAACTTTCCCATTCAGACGCTCCAAAATGGACAACTGGGAAAAAGAAGCCGACACTGCAAGAACAAGGAACAAACGAAAAGGAACAAAGAAGTGAAAGACATAACAACAACAAATCAAGGAAGAAAAACAATAGAAATAGAAAGAAGACGGTTAGGTTAGCCACGTGGAATATCAGAACCCTTCTGAAGACAGGTAAAATGAAGGAAGTTGCAAATGAACTAAATAGATACAGGGTAGACATAGCGGCACTTCAAGAAATCAGATGGAAGGGACAAGGAGAAATAGTAATCAGCAACTACACAATATTATACTCTGGAGAAAGTGAGCAAGGAAGAAATGGCATGGTAAAAAATACAGAAAAAAATAACATACTACAGTTTAGACCAATAAATGGAAGATTAGCGTACATGAGAATGAAGATGAAATCATTAAACATGTCAATCATTAGCGCTTACGCACCAACAGAAAACAACAGCGAAATAGAAAAAGATAACTTTTATCAAGAACTGGAAAATTTATGTGAAAAAATGGAAAAGAATGACATCCTATTGCTGGTAGGCGACTTCAACGCAAAAATCGGAAAAGAAGAGTATATCAGCGATGTAGCAGGTAAACACACTGTACATGACACAACAAATAACAACGGAGGTAGACTCTGTAATTTGGCAGCAGCGACAGACATGGACATCTGTAGCACCAGATTTAAACACAAAAAAATACACAAAATAACATGGGCATGGCCAGGGGCAGGAAAAGACTGTGGAAATCAAATAGACCATGTATTAATAACAGAAAAACAGAAAACACTAGTCAAAAATGTAAGATCCTACAGAGGAGCCAATGCCGAGACAGATCACTACCTAGTAATAGCAGAATTAAAATTTAAAAAAAAGGCAAGGAACCACGATGCCAAAACAAATCAAAATCTAGCGATAGAAAGACTATGTAACAGTGATACTCAGAAAAAATACAAAGATACGTTAAATGAAAATATGAAAAAAATCGAAAGTAGTGGAAACATAGATGGTGATTTCGAAATAATTGCAAACAATATAAAGACGAGTGCTGTACAGGTGTTGGGAGTTAGAAAGGCTGCAAGATTAAACGAATGGTTTGATGAGAACTGTGAAATAGCTGCAAAGTTAAAGAGTGAAGCGAGAGCAAAATATTTAACCACAGGAGAAGAAAGTGACCACAACAATTACAAGAGAAGAAGAAGAGAAGCATACAAAGTATACAAAGAAAAGAAAAACAAGTAGATAGATAAGATGATGGACGAGATAGAAGATAGAAATAAGTGGAACAACAGTAAGGCTTTCTATGAGAAGATAAAGAAACAGAAGGCGAAACATGATGTAAAAACAAGAGAAATGAGAGATAAGCAAGGTAAAATGGAAGACGACGCAGAAAAGATAAAACACATATGGGCAGACTATTTTCAAGATCTGCTAAATGAACAACTAGAAGGCGAAGCGACCGTTGGAACATTAAATAACGATCAAACAACAGAAGAACCAACATACGAGGAGACAGTCGAAATATTGAACAAACAAAACAAAAAAAAACAAAATATTTAACAAAAAATAAAATACGGAGGCTAAGCGTTACATAAAAGAATACACGAACTAATAAAACAGATATGGACAGAAGAAACGATGCCAAGAAAATGGAAAGAAGGTGTCATAGTAACAATAAAAAAGAAAGGAGACGAAAGTAAATGTGAGAATTACCGTAGAATTACCCTGTTAAATGTAGCTTACAAAGTGTTGTCCACACTGATAAATAAAAGATTAAAAGAAATTTCCAAGGAAACAATAGGAGAGTATCAGTGCGGTTTCCGGGAAGGAAGGTCGACAGTAGACGCAATCTTCATGGTAAAGCAAATTATTGAAAAAAGTAAGGAATATAACATCGATATACACATGGCTTTCATAGACTTCAAACAGGCATTCGACAAGATAAATAGAAACGAACTAAAAAAAGCAATGCAGGAAATCAAAATACCAAACAAGCTGATAACACTGACACACATGACACTGGAAGACACAACAGCCTGCGTCAGAACGGCATATGGATTAACAAGAGATTTCACGATTAATACCGGAGTGAGACAAGGAGATGCGATGTCATCGACCCTGTTTAACATGATACTAGAAACAATAATAAGAAAGTTAAGTATTAACGGCTCAATAATCAACAAAGAAGTACAAGTAGTAGCATATGCCGATGACGTACTAGTAATATCCAGAACAGTAAAAATATTAACAGAAACGATCAGGCAAATAAAAGATATAGCAATAACAGTGGGTCTAAGAATAAATCAGCAAAAGACAAAGTACATGAGGTGTCAGAAAAGATACTCAGAAGAAAAAACCGAGCTGAAAGTCGACGATGACATATACGAAGAAGTTCATGATTTCGAATATCTGGGAATACAAATAAACAATAAAAACGAAAGACAATATGAATTAAAAAAAAGAATACAACAGGGAAATAGAGCGTACTTCGCGAACAGACAGCTACTAACGAGAGGAAATCTATCGAGAAAGACGAAGATAAAAATTTACAAGACCCTGATATGCCCAGTGATTACTTATGCAGCGGAAACAGTGTGCATGAGCAGAGGTGAAGAAGATGAGTTACAGATATTCGAAAGAAAGATACTAAGAAAAATATTGGGCCCAGTACGAGATGACGGTCAGCAAACTAGACAAATGACAAATAAAGAGATATTAACAGCAATGGGTAATGAAGATATAGTGAAGAGGATAAAATCGAGTAGAATAAGTTGGCTTGGACACATCATGAGAATGAATGAGGGTGCGATGGTGAGAAAGATTGCAGAGTGGAAACCTATGGAGGACCGTACAAGGGGAAGACCAAGCTTGAGATGGTATGACCAAGTTACGGAAGATTTAAAAAAGATGAATGTCAATGGTTGGAGAGAAAAAGTGAAGAACAGACAACATTGGAGAAAGATCGTATTGGACTCGAGAACCGATAATAATTTGTAGAATGAAATATAAAGTAAAAGAGGACTAATCCACCTCAAAAAATGGATATGTAATGTCTCAGCGAGACAGTCAAATTCCTACAGGAATAAAAGACATATTATTATTATTATAATAGCTGTATGAGAAAGTTTTAGATTTATTGTGTTTATCATTGCCATTTCATAATCTACTTGAATAGTTGCTGGAGAAAATGTAAGTCCATAACTATGAGCAGCATTACCAACAAGCGTAAATAAACGTTCGTACGTTAATGTTGTTTTACTTGGTAAAAAAGCATAGAGTACACGACACATTTTTCCTTTAATTTCTAAAAAGCGAAATTTTGAAAAAATCAATAAAGACAACAGCAAAGGGGGGTGAACACTGCAATATGTTCTCTGCCCCAAGGAAAAATTACCTTTTAATATTTTGTGGGCCAAATTAAGGAGCTATGGTTTTTGACCCTGCGTGATCGAGGGTTTGGATGGTAAGAAACGGACGGTTCCCCTGATCGTACTTAATAAATTTGATATAATGAATTTCGGGTTGCAGACCTTCGCTCTGGTCTCCCCATGATTTCCAACCAAGCATTATAATAAGAATCTGCTATATCAGTCATGAAAGTCTTTGGAGTTATGATATCGGTTTTGAGTATAATACAAGAAAAAAATATTTCCCTTACATCCGTATCTGACCTAACTATTTGATATTAAAAATGCACAAGAAAAGCCTTCCCGAAAATCATCTAAAACTAAGAGAGTATTTAATTCGAAGTTATAACTGTTCATCCCATGTGTTCCATCTAAGCAGATACAATCTGAACCATATTTTTTTATAAATCGCATTGTGCAGATGTCATAATGATTAACACAAAGTCATCTTCTTTTAAATAAGGATGTTCTTCGATTATGCTTTGCTGATGTTCATAAAAAACACACAATCCTCTCTTTTTCTCATTCGTAAAACCAAAGATTCAACACTTCTAACGTCATTTTGATATCTTACCGAAGATGATGAAAGATTAAAGCTAGCTTCGATATTATATAAATCCTTCTTTGTTACTGGGTGAATTCTTTCACAAGGCACATCTGATATAGAAACTCGAATGTCATCTAGTATGTTATCTAATGAAATCTTCAAAGCAATTTTTTCCGCTATATTTCGTCGTTTAGAAGATGTTAATTGTAGATGACATAACTCATTCTCGTGCCCTAGATGAGTTTTTAAATAGGATATATCGCATGTGCCTTATCTTTCTTTAACATTGTGATACCCGCTGGGTAATGCGCATTTACTTTTTTGCTACCGCTTGTTTTCATATGTCTTTCACCATTACCCTTGAAATCATTTTCTGTAGGAACCTGTATAAATCTAATAACTTATCAAACTTGAGCTAAATAAACAATCAAACGAATTAAAAACCTGTATATTTTCAGATACTGTAGAAATATCATGCTGCCTTGTATAATGTTCCAAAAGCTTTTTACTATATGGACTGCGGCAATATTCACACATAGAACACTTTTTTGCATTTTTAGTTATATTATCCAGTTCTTCAACCGAATCAAGCTTAGAGTTGTGTATTTTCATATGAATATGGAAATTTGACTCGCTGTTAAACTTTTTGGTTTAGTTGGTTTAGTTTAGAAAGTTGTCCATCTTGAATTTTAACAGAATTGATTCTTCAATTTTAACTAATTACTCACAAACTTTTAGATTAACTAAATAAACAATTTTTAATTTTTAATAATTGAATGATTGAAATGTATTTTTATATACATATTACTAGCTGACCCGGCGAACCTCTTATCGTCTCAGAACTTGAACCATATAAATTATTTGTAGAATTCTAGAACATCGTACCGCCTCAGAATTAATATACCAAGTTACCCGGCAAACGTTCTGCCATATAACCCGTAAGGGTTAGGATTTTCTAAGCATTTTCAGATATTACATTGATATGGATTATCCATTAGTTTTCGAGAAAGTATCCATTAGTTTTCGAGAAAACAACATTTAAAAATCAAAATTATACATGCATTTTACATAGGGATTACACTACGAATTCTACATGGGTGTTCTGTTACCCGTACGTGTGTTAATTAGCACTAACAATTTACGAGCAGTATTTATTTAATTTTAATTGTTAAACTTGTTTCTAGGCTGGATTTTTGATTTGCCTTGGTTGCAACCCCTCGCTTTGTGAGGGGCGCTACGCGCCGTTTTGACGACTCACTAAAAACATCCCCCTAGATAGCTCCAACTCGCCAAAGATGCTACTTGAAAGAGTTGAAACTGGGTTTTAGTTATTATAGCCTTTTTATTATTAATTATTAACCTTTTTATTATTAATTATTAGCCTTTAATTGTTAGCCACGCACCATGTGTATTCGATAGAGTAACAATCTCGTCTGACGGCTAACACTAAGACTATATCGGAACACACGTACGGGCAATGAACACTCGTGTGTGCAATCCTTATGGAGGAAATACATGTAAAATTTTGATTTTCAAATGCCGTTTTCTCGAAAACTAATGGATAATCCATATCAATGTAATATCTCAAAATGCTTAGAAAATTGTCCTCTTTCCAATAGTGCAAAGGTCAAAGTTTAATTCGTGGGATCAATTAACTGACAGTAACCAAAAAATTGAAAATAGTTACAATTTAGTTTTTAATTTTCAAAAAACAAAATGGTCGTAGGCATTACAGATGTGTAGGGTACAGGGTTAGGTGGTCAACCGGGTGCATCTTGAATAAGTGGGGTGAAGTCAACCTCGAAGATCTACCCCTAAAGAAAGACAGTGTACGACGAACGCTCGAACGATGATTGCATTTGGACGATGCGAATGCAATATTTGTATAATTAGTTTAGTCATTCTTGTACATATACTATTTAATAAATCCACTTAAAACAACATTTTGTAATTAATCCTACAGATGTAAAACTACTCTCCATATAATGGAGATAATTATTTTCGAGGTAATTATGTTAGCGTACCACGTTTTTAGTTTAGGTGACCTAGGAAGCGGAAAACTTTGAATCACATCTGGAATATATTGTACAGTGTCGATCTTTTCCGTATTTTATTAGTCATAAAAATTTTATTAGTCATATTAGTCATAGTCATATTATTTGTAATATTGTAAAATTGTAATATTGCACCCACTTACCTGCACAACCTAAACAATATTATTTAATTTCCAGTTTGCTGTTTGTAGTTTCAAAGTAAGTAGTGTTTTTAAAAGGAAAATAATTGTTCAGTGATTTGAAGATTCAATCGAATTTTAAGCTGTAAAAATAAAAGGTATATTTAGACTCTTATTATAATAAATTATGTAGTAATATGTAAGGTATAATTCATAGGAATTATGTGGTTTGTTTTAGTTATTTATTAAATTATAACACTGGGGAACAAAACTAAGTTTTTTTCTTGCGGTCTGAGTTTTTTGAGTGAATTTAGATTCGCTAATGTAATAAAGTACTCTGCACATAGATATTTTGTTCGAATTGACTCTAGTTCTCATGATAAACTTTAAATTCTTTAAAAAGTCATTTTTGACTTCTTGAATTTGCTTTGTACTAAGATCAGCTTATTTCTATAATAACAAAACAAAATTGGTACTGTACGCATGCGCACGGCTATGTGCAGTTGTTAACTTTGTTGTTTAAATAGTAAGCTACGCCAAATGTGTCAGTTTTTATAGTTAGAGTAGAAAAAAGTATGAGTTCTTCACACAAGTCTTGTGTTAATAATCCCGACCAGTTTTGCTACATTTGTGGTAAATTTAAACCAAAAATCTGATATGGACATCATATGACATCCTTATTAAACTGTTAATACTTTTCTTAATAACTAAAATGTGGAATAATAATTATTTTAAATTGGAATAGGATTTTTGGGTTGATTGGGTGGCAGATCAAAACTACAATTTGTTAGTCGACGTTTCGAACACTATATCTGTTCATTCTCAAGACTACAGAGAAAAGCAAAAAATAAGTCACAATAATCAAAAACGATTACGAGAATCAAATTGAGAAACGATTTGAGAACAAAAACGAGAAAAAATCCAATCACGAACTCAAAAGTATTGTATATTAAAGCTTATCATTTTATTTACTTTGCCTCATTGAGTTGGTTCTAAATGCGCCTCGGAATATAAACATACTTTTATAATAAGAATTTTATTAATTTTTTACAAAGCTAAATTACAAATTAACATTTTGTTTTGTATTTGACTTGTTATTAAACCTATGTGGGGCCAATTTTAACCAATCTTACACGGCTTTATGTATATTCTGATCATTTAACTCAGGTGGCAATCGCTTAGAATACGCCATTTTAATTGAATCTAAAAACAATCAAAAGTTAATGAAATGCTGTAATATTGATAGAAGCTTTCATTTTACCAAAAATCGCTATCATGATTAGAGTTGTTTTAAACGGTAGCTTCAGTTCTGCAGTTTTATCAGCAGTACTTTTTCGTCCTGCCCAATTATAACAGGAAACTAAATTGTCTGTTAAAATATATTTCTACACGTTCATCGTTGAATTTCTCACATCTGTGCCGCCGATAACAGATAGGCGATTAATCTAAAACAGCAAAAATATTACTGCTGTAAACATGCATTGTACTATAATATGTATAAGACTTGCGAAATATGAGTAATTTTCAGGATTTTTTAAATATTTTAATATTATAAAATATTAACAGCCTTATGCATAGTCAACTCAGTAGCTACTAACGCGCTACTAGTATCATTTTAGTATGTCACTTAGTAACCAAGCATACAATTTGTATGCATAGTCGAGTTAAAATGGTACTACCCTTAGTAGGACTACTAAAATCGTTGGGTGGCTGCTAAATATTACTGACAGTTTTGGGCATGTTTAAGACCATTTTAAGGTGACGTTTTAAAAATAATAGACAATTTTGAAAATTATACTGTCATAAAAATAGTCATTAATTATGGAAGATTATATTTATTAACGTTGATGAAGAAATGGAAGAAGTTCAAGCTATTGAAGATGTTCTTAATATAAATAGAAGGCCAAAAGTATATTTACATCATATAAATCCTTTAATTTATAATGCAAAGTTTTTAACAATCGTGGCCGTCCTGTATCTCCCGAAATTCAAGTTTTGGCGTTTATTAGGTACTTTGCCAAGGGTGCAGATCAAAACGAAATTAGTGAAAAGCATGGTTTTCATCAAAGTACATTAAGCCGTATAATTAAACGTGTAGCTGAAGCATTGGCTGTGCATCGCATCGCAAACTTCATTTACTTTGAACTAACAATTCTCGTTGGACTTTCTTCCAACAATCATCTTTAAAGCGATTTGAAGAAGTCGATTTCTTTTTCTCCTCGTTGATTTTAATATCCGTTTCTCCTGGTCATCCCAATTTGCTGTTCGACCCCTTTTTAATTTTTCAGTCTAAATAATCATGTTATAACTACAAATGAATATATAACTTAGGTACATCATTTATTTACATTTACACTTCCATTTACACGAATATAAATAAAACATGACTACCTAGTTATGGCCAATTTTATAATAAAAATTAACAGGGCAAAAAAATTTGAAAGGCGACTTGAAACAAAACTGATGATTTTTATTGCTCTCTTTGTCTGAAGTCGCTTTTTAAATTTTAATACCCTTTTATTATGAAATTGCCATTTGCTAGTTAAATTTTGTAATGTAACTTACCGACATATTTTTGACATTGACATTGACCTTGTAAACTGTCAATGCTTTTAGGTTATCAGCTGAAAATTTACAATGTTGCCTAATAAATATTTTGAAAATCATACTTTAGTATCCTACCAACTAAAATGATACTAACGTTCTTTTTAAAACAACTATGCATAACAAAATTTTATAAGCTACTAGAATGTTATTAATTAGTAGCTACTTAATTCATTTTAAAACCATTTTAAAAATACGACTATGCATAAGGCTGTAAATATTTTAATATTAAATATTTAAATAATTTGAAAATCCTGCGCATTCTGCAGGGGCATAAGAGGTAATGGACTTTGTGCCACCAAATTTTTTGTTTTATGGTTCTCATTGATTAATTTATATAAGGGAATCAATTTTTAACGTATTTTGATCCTGAGTTTGTTTCAAAACTTCAACACTTGTAATAACGAAATGATTACATTCGCAAAGTCAGCACCTATTACGTTACGTGTAACGTCAGGTGTAACGTTAGATGTACTATTGCTAGGTATTGCTTGATCACTAGCATAATTTTCTTGTGATTGGCGACTGGGTGTTGATAGTAGCGACTTTTTTAGCGACCATTTTAATATTGGTTTAGATATTGGACTGTAAAAAGTGTTTTATTATTTTGTATGTTGTATCGTGGGTTTTGAAATCAAAGCCACTTGAAAATAAACTTCTTTATTGAAAAATGTATTTTAACATGCGCGTCGTTTAACGTAATTTACAATAATAATAATGTTACCAACATAAAAAGAAAAATCCACTAAAAATATTTACAAAATATAATATACAAGGTACAAACGAATTAACATAACACCTCCTCTCTAATCTTGTTCAAGGAATAAAACGGTCGGGTGGTCTTCTGATCCGGACTGGTCTTGACTTCAAATTACTTTCCATTTCAGCTTCTTTGTTTTCCATATCTTCTGTTGATCTTCGGGTAGCGCTAGAAGGTACGGTTTCGATATTTGGAATTGTTGTTTGGTTTGAAATATTTGAAGGATCAGGAGGGTTGTTGGGTATTTTAATGTTTACTGGAATTTCGTTTAATTGATCAGAATTAAATTTCTCTTGAATATTGTTATCAACTTGTGCATTATTTGAACTTTGAAATTTTTCTTCACCTCGCAAAATTTGATCAAATGTCTTTTAAATTTTAAACCATTACTCCATATTTCGTATAAAACATTTCCAATTTTATTAACTATAACTCCACTTTTCCACGTTTTATCTGAAAATGACTTGAAAAATATGGTTTAACCAATTTCGTAATTTCGTATTCGTCCTCCTCCATCTATAATCGATTTCTTTTATTTTTGAATTATAACATCTTGAAAAGGAATGGGAATTTTTCCCGATTACGGCATTGAATATTTTACACAATTCTGCAGAAGAATCTTTTAAATTTTCCTGTGAATGCTTTTCAATAAATCTCGAACAGAAATCTGCATTGTAATGATTTTCGTGTTTTCTAAATTTTACTTCATAATCAAATCCTAGAAGGAATATCGAATATATAGAATATAGTAATAAACGGTGCAACCCCAAACTAAAGTATTAAGTGCACTTAATACTGGTGCAGCCTTATCCTGCTTAAAAATTGATTCCAATGGTTTGTGGTCTGTAAAAAGTTTGAAATGTCTTCCAAATAGAAAATAAAATAAATTTTTTATGCAGCATACAATCGATAAAGCTTCTTTATCAATTTGCGAATACTTAATTTCTGATTTTGACAAACTCCGGCTGACAAAAAGAATTGGTCTTTCGGAACCATCTTTGAAAATGTGTGATAGAACGCCACCGATTCCATGTGGAGAAGCATCAGTAGCAAGCACAAGTTTTTTGTTTGGATCAAAATGCGTTAGAACTTGATCCGAAGCGATTTCTAATTTAATTTTTTTGAAAGCAATATCAGCTTCTTTTGTCCAACAAAAAGAAATGCCCTTTTGCAATAATTTATACAAAGGATGAAGTTTTTCAGCAGAATTTTTTATAAATCTGGAATAATAATTTACAATTCCAATAAATGATTTTAATTCAGTAACATCGCGAGGAGCTTTTGCTTCGACTATAGTTTTAATTTTTTTAGAAGTTTTATGAATACCATTTTGATCGATAACATATCCCAAATACGATATTTTACTTGCTAAAAATTGACATATTTCTTTCTTGAATTGAATTCCGTTTTCTCTACAAATTTCAAAAAGTCGTTTCATCCTTTGTAAGTGCGTTACTGAATCTGGTGATGATAAACTAAAATCATCATAAAATATTTGTAAACCTTCAATTTCGGAAAAAATGTTTTCCATTGCTCTTTGCCATAAGGCTGGTGCACTTGAAATTCCATAATTTAAACGATTTACTTGAAATAATCCTAAGGGCGTATTTATTGTTAACATCTTGACTGTTCTCTCTGTTACCTTCATATGCATGTACCTTTCTCGGATATCAAATTTAGAAAAATATTTTCCGTTATTCATCTTAGGTAAAATGTTTTCGATAGTTGGAATTGGCTTGTCCTCCGGAATAATATTTTTATTAACTGAAATTCTATTGCTACTATCTGCTACTAACCTCAAAGTACCATCGTGCTTGATAATGGGAATTACAGGAGTCGCATACTCCGAATGAGTCACCTTTGAAAGCACCCCAATAGAAACCAATCTATTTATTTCTTCTTCCACACGAGATTGCAGTGCTAGAGGAATTGTTCTTGCTCTGCAAAATATTGGTGAAGTGTTTTCTTTTAAATGAAGGTCAACTTCGAAGTCTTTGAGGCACCCAATTTTATTTGAAAAGATGTCGGAAAACTCTGAAACTAATTTATTTACTTTATCTTCAATGTCAATCTTAATACCATAAACATCGTGTAATTTTGTTTTGATTTTGAAAATCTAATCTCTTCCCATAATCGTATCAAAATTTTCCTTAATGATGTATAAATTTAAAACATAATCGCATTACCATCAATATTAACATTTACTTCGGCTACTCCTAAAACTGGAATTTTAATTCTATTATAACTGGAAAGAACAATATCGCAAGAACGAATTTTAGCATTGATTTGTAATTTACGAAAATTTTCTAAGGATATCAAAGTATAAGTACTTCCAGTATCAATTTCCATTGACACTTGTTTATTGTTGATAAGAACAGTTCTCAATATTTTGGAATGGGGTGTACGGAATGTGTACGAATTTGAAAAATATCAATAGATTCATCAATTTGATTAGAATCTTGAGCCATTTCTGTGATACATTTACTGAAACCCTTTTGAAATCAAATTTCCTCCAAAGAATAGATTTCAAAAGGGTTTCATACACGAGCTAAATGTCCAAGTTTTCTACATTTGTTGCAGGTTGAAGAAGAATAATAACATGTGGATGCTTTATGATTTTCCTTTCCACAGCGAAAACATACAATTCCAACTCCCTTCTTTTGAATTTTGTCATGTGAATGGCTATTATCACTTTTACCAAATTTTTTCTGTAGTTTCTTATGTTATTTTGAAACGTTTTAATCGAAACTTTATCTGTTGTTAATTTACAAACTTGGGAATTTGTTGAATTATTACATTCCATTAAACTTTTTTCAGCTAATTCATCCGCGTTAGCTCTTTGAATTACCTTTTGAAGATTTAACTTAGGCGTAGTTAAAAAGTAACTTTGTGATTTTTCATTTCGAATACCAGTTATTATCTGGTCAACAATTTCTTCTTGTAACCGTTCATCAGTTGCAAATCCACAATGAACTGAGAAAGATTTCAAAGATGATAGAAATTCATTAAATGATTCTGTGAGACCTTGTCTTCGAACTCGAAATTTTTGTCTTTCAGCACAAGGTAAAGGTTCAGGAAGAAAATGTGCGACCAGTTTCTTCTTTATATCAGAAAAGGATAGGTCTTTAGGATTTGTAGGGAACGCTACTGATTTTAATTTCTTATAAATTTGTGGGCCAACACTGCTGATAAATAAATATGTCATCTCCTTACCTCGAACATCATTTAGCGAACAAAAGCAATCGAATCTTTTCAAATAACACTCGATATCTTCCTTATCATTATCGAAAGCTGCAAACACTATGAATTTTCTTTCAGCCATTTTATCCATACTGATATCCTTGACTTCACTTTTTTGTTCGGTAGAATCTGTTTTAGGCATTATTACCACATGTACGACACTTGGGATTAACTGAAGTTCTTCCGAATGATAGCAATTTAAACTGAATTTCTTCCGCTACGTAGCCACTTCACGACAAATTTTCTTGAAAGTAAATTATGAATTAAATTTCTTAAAGTTTTTGAATTTTCTTGAATTTTGTTGTGGCTGAAATAATTGAACTAAACTTCTTCCGAATTATTTAACTTGAATTGAATTTCTTCTTGTATTTGTTATTATAATCGTCGTCGCCACTTGTTGT
Organism: Cantharis rufa; assembly: GCA_947369205.1. Classification (NCBI taxonomy): domain Eukaryota; kingdom Metazoa; phylum Arthropoda; class Insecta; order Coleoptera; family Cantharidae; genus Cantharis; species Cantharis rufa. The sequence continues at coordinate 27,557,679 of OX376305.1, read as the reverse complement.
ATCGTGGGTTTTGAAATTAAAGCCACTTGAAAATAAACTTCTTTATTGAAAAATGAATTTAGAAAATTATATTTTAACATGTGCGTCGTTTAACGTAATTTACAATAATAATAATGTTACCAACATAAAAAGATAAATCCACTAAAAATATTTACAAAATATAATATACAAGGTACAAACGAATTAACATAACAGTAATTAAATAATATAACAGTAAAAAAGATTAACTACTTGATGATTTGGAACAATCATTATCAGAGGAACTAAAATTGTAATATTAGGTATGCTAAAAAGTTCCCGGCCCAATTAGACAATAAATGACTTCAAAGTAGATTATCTCTGAAACTACTTATTTGATCGCATCTTAATATATCTCATTGGGAAAATGACACTTTTAGCTTAAAAACTAAATGTAAAATCATTTGATTCCGATCATGCAGTTGTGGAAAATTGCTGTTTAAAGATGGAAGTAAATAAAGACCAAATTCGCTACGTTTTGCAATTTTTCTGCAATCAAGGAAAAATCGCCGTGAAAAAATTTGTGCTGTTTATGGTCCAGATGCTTTATCGAAATCCGGAGCAAAATAATGGTTCGCGCGTTATCGTTCTAGAAATTTTGATGTCAAACATGCACCACACTCTGGTCGGTCATTCATTGAAAAAGTGGAGGAAATTTTAGAAATTGTGAAACAGAACCGTCATCTAAGCACTGTAGAGATCACCAAGAGTCTAAACATTAATCGCCAAACAGTTGCAAACCATTTGAAAAAATATAAATTCAAAAAGAAGCTCGATATTTGGTTGCCACATGATTTGACGCATAAAAATATTATCGACCGAGTTTCTATCTGCGAATCGTTGCTGAAACGTAATGAAATCGAACCATTTTTGAAGCGAATGGTTACTGGAGCTGAAAAATAGATTACATACGACAACATTATTGTCGTTTGTCAATACGAGATAAATACCCTTCCTATGTAGACCTATATCTAGACGCTACGAAGCACGTCTCACTGATAAGATAAGTAGCCCAAATTTAATGAAAGAAAACTATAAACGTATCACCACAATACTCAATAAAAATGGATACCCGGTAAAGTTCATAAATAACATTTTATATGGGGAAAAAAGTTTGAAAGGACACCCTAATGTAGAAACAGAGGTTGGAGCAAATCAAGTTAAAAACTACGTAAAGATTCCATACGTACCAGGATTATCGAATAGAATAAAAAATCTGTTTAACTCGGAAACTACTAAGTCCGTCTTTTATAGCGAGAAGAGTGTAAACCAAACAGAAAAAAACTATTCGCTGTCTGAATTCAGGCAATTTTGGCAACATAGTATGGCATGTTCCAAACACAATAACGACTTGCAATTCATGCAGAAATACTTGGTGTTGCGATTATACAGAGCCGTACGCATATACACAAAAGTTGATCAAGCCAAAATTGATAGAGGGGGGCAATTAAATAGTTTACAATACAATGCAATAAACAGGTAAGTCCATTTTTTGAGTAAATTTTTTTTCCAAGATTCCAAAGGAGGTAGTTACCTCCTCTCTTTATATCCGCATGCATATACACCACAAAAAGTAAAAATATTAATTTCCCTAATCAAAAGAATCTCAAAATTACAATTTACTTTTAAAGACTAAATTACAAACGCCATTTCATATGTGGGGTTTGACACACCCCAGAGCACCTTAGATGACTCTGGCTAAATTTTATGTTCACGCAATACTGCACTAACAGTTGATTTCGATGGTGGAGACTTATGCCGAAAGCTACTTAAAAAAGTAAAAAGCTACTTGCTTTGAAGCAAGTGCACTCGAGCTGAAGCTCTCGTGCGTTGCTAAGCAAAAATACATTTTTGTTTGCAAACTAAAATTTCCAATTAAAACACGAGGTCTTGTTATATTACTGATAATTACAGAGAATAACAAAATTTATTTAACAAAATAAATGAATGAAACGAATTAACTCGAAACAAATTAAGAAATTAACGTGTTGGGTAATGTACGTGATTGTGCGTGTACTTAATCTTCTAAAAAAACAAATATGCACACAACAATCAAACAAATAAAAGAATACAACGGAAAAAAAAATAATAATATAAGTGAGTCTGGGTTAAATTTGGTTTTAAAAAAATATTTTATTACGACCTTAGTTTCCTCTTGTGGGTTTCAAATTCGTTTAATAAACCGCGGTCAAAGAGATTTCACTCACACGAAACTCCCTTAACGGAACACACACGGTTTCAAATTCGCCACAGTAGCACAAACTTCTTTTTAACTTCTTTCTGGTTTTTGCAAATTATATTTTTTTGCCACCAAAGCTTTCGTCGACCGTCACGATATTCCAATACTGCAGACTTGATTTTTCTTTCAACAATCACTTCATCACGTTGTTTATAATTAAATTGTCTTTTTTGTCGGCAGACTCATACGTTTTCAAATTGTACATCAATATCTAAATCTGTTGCAATTCTTTTAGCCTTCTCCAAAATACAAGCAAATTTTGTATCTGTTCTATTGGCTTCGTGCAACACTTTCAATTCCGACGGCAGCGCACGAGGTAGCGCGTTAAGGAACTTCACTGGACATATTTTGAATGTGATGTATTACCGAAATTTCTATTTTTGCAATTAAAATTTAAAAAAAAATTATTTGCTTTACATAATATGCATTAAAATGACGTACAAAACTTCCTTTATTTAAATTTCAATCGAAATGCATTTATTACCAATTTCAGATTATATTGTTTAATTACTATATATGTATGTAAATAAACTAGTTCAAAAGCACATTCTATTAGAACTAAAACTAGAAAAACTAACGATTCGTTGATAAATGACTTTTTGAAAGAAGAAGGTTTTAACAAGAATATCCCGTCACTTGTGTATGGAAGAAAATTTGTAAAAATAGCTATATCAGAATATATGTTGAAATATAGCAATAAGGTTGAAGAAATAGATCTCTTTGTACATCCTAAACAGCCTTGGCTCTGTGCAAGCGCAGATGGAATTGTAATCGAAGATCTATGTATTACAAAATTACTGGAAGTAAAATGTCCTTCATCGTGTAAGACCAAACCAGTATTTGATGTAGATACACAATGTCTTAATGTCCCGTACCTATGTGTTCGTAATGGAAACATCGAACTTAAGGAAAGTCACAAATATTATACGCAATGCCAAGTGACCATGTATGTTTTAGGTTTAACAATGTGTGATTTGTATGTATGGTCTGCGAAAGGTAGTTGTTTAGTAACTATACACAGAAACGATCAATTCCTGACGATGGTGATACCTAAATTGGCAGATTTTTATTTTAAATACTATTTACAAGCATTGCATAAACAGAGCGTTCATAAACTACGTGGTTTCATTTTGTCCAATCACTCAGTTTAACTGTAATTCCCCCCCTCCTTACCCTCAAGTATTCTGCATAGCTTTCTACTTGACCCCCCCCCCTTCGACAAAGACACGTTGTTTGTGTACGCTCCCAAAGAAAGAAACTAAAAAATAAAAATTTTTAATCACAAGTAATAAATATAATTTATTGTTAATTGTTAATAATCATCCTCATCTGCTCTATATTCTTCACAGTCATATTTAACAGCAAAAATTGGTAGCTGAAGATTCACCAAAACGCAACACATAAATATGATCTTATCACAATAAGGCAATAAGGTAGCACATCAATTTTAAAGCTTGTTGTTGGCAATAAAAAGCTGTTATTCGCATCGTCTGTTTCAGAACTTCCATCAATCGTTATTTCAACTTTGCTTCTTTTTATTCTTCGTTGATACCTTTCATTAGCAAGGTCTGCATTTCTTTCAGACTTTTTATAAATATCAGGAAATATTGTAGGATTGTAACTTGGACTTCGAGGATCTTCTGATTTTATATTATCTACAAAATGTGCACTGCATATGCGATCATTCTTTCTGGGGTTCCAAGGCGACTTGTCTAATCCTTCTCTTCTTACTGCCGTTAGCCATATTGAACGCCGTTCTGCTTTATGCGGATATAAATGATTTGACGTTGGGAATCGGTAAAACATTAACTGTGGCGAGTTCCGCGAATTATTTTCACAATTCACAACACTGCAATTAATTTTTCGCTTTGGCATTTTGTTATATTCTAAGTATAATAATTATTGTAATTGTTCTGCAAAGAGTATTCATAATTCTCTTATAAAGAATTACTATGCGAAATAAGAGGATTATTGGATTTTGGATATACTATTTTTAAGACCCCACATAATTTAAATTCAAATTAAAAAAAAAATCATAATTTTTAAGCTAATTTGCTTTATATTAATTTTTTCAAATAAATGTCAGCAATTACTTTTGCAAGGGAAGTTCAAAAACCGGCGCGTGGCGTCGCCACCCTATGTTGTGCACGAAGCCAATAGTTTTCAAGGATCTGCATACTCTTTGATAACAAGTTGACTGCTTGGCTCAGGTTTAGTCTAACTCCTTGAAGAACTTTTCTAAATATATTAATTTCATATAATATATCATACCATACAATTAAGGAGCAGATAAATTCATATTTTTAAATTTTTTGCAATAGAGCTGTAGCCTCTGACTTGTTCCTCGCCGTGACTGTGATAACGTTAGGTGACTCCCTCATTCGTGCAGTCATACGGAGCAGCAATATAACTTCCTTGAGGTGATATGGTAGGGCTTTCAATGCATCAATTCGACTAGCCCATCTATGCAGTTTCGATTAGTCCTTTCAAGGTAAGACCAGTGATATGCTTTTTCAATCACTGATTTAATCACTTTTTTTGCCCAGCGTTGAGTTGACAATCAGAAAGAAACTTATAAATGCTGAAAGATGTTAAAAAAACGTTATACCTTCAACACAACAACTTCACCACTAAATTTAAGGTATGAGCACTGCAAGAAACAAACAGGGCTCTTGGGTTTAAATTAAGAGTTCTTCTTTGGACACCGCTGTGTCGTCCGCGCATGTTGGAGCCGTTATCATAACTTTGACCTCTCATATCCGTCACTGACAAGTTATGTGATTCCAATACTTGAATAATCTTATCCGTAATTCCAGCTCCAGAGCTATTATTAATTTCAATCGAACATCTCGATCCGTTTTTCATCACTACTTGGACAGACAACGTGAACTATTATTGACATTTACTCAATTTGAGAAACATCTGGAGTACAATCAACAATTATTGAATAATATTTATTTATTTAGATTGATTGAGTTGGTAATTTTCTCTTTTAACTGCAGCATTTAACAAAGTAATTATTTCATTTTGAATTATTTTGCCTAAGTAATGTGTTACATGTATTTCTTGATTTTTTATTTGACGTAAGTGTTCTTTCAGGATTGGGTCGAATTTAGCTATCAGCTCCACAGTCTTTCAGAAATTCCCATTGTTATCTTCAAACAACGTATCAGATGTTCCTCTTAAAGCAAGGTTCTGTGAACCATAAAACATAATGATCTCAAATAATCTCTCTAATAAATACATTGCGCCAACGTATTGTATTTTCATTTATGAGGTTTTTATTAAACGAGTCCATAGTTTTTCCTGCGATACATTTTAAATGTTCAATCGATTTTTCATGTTCTTTTAATCTGGTCGACATATTTTTCTAAAATCATTGAATCCTTTAACAGTTAAGGCAATTTTTTTCTTAGAAAAAGCCTGCAATAAAAACAAAAAACAGCATCATTAGATTTAGAATAAACCAAGCATTTTCACCATTGGGAAGTGTTCGATAATAGTTTGTAGTGTGTGTAAAAACTTTCGACTCCTTTCTTCCTTTTCCTGAACAATAAATGGTAAACCATAATTAATTATTTGCTCTGGGCAACGTCTTACAAGTGCATCGATATTTGGGCCTATATTTTCCGTCCAATACCCAATATCAGACAGTTTGTCTTGCGTACTTGTACTTGTGTCGAAGTCGAAATTTTTATGATCAAACTTCAGCGTTTCAAATAAGAATTTATTTCAAATGAGTTATCAACCTTAGATAAACTTTCATAATAAACTATTCATCTACGTCCAATCAATTTTGGGAATATATCAAATCTCAACCTGTGCAGATGAACTCGGTATTAATATGGCGAAGCTCATTTTCCGATTATAAATCGTCACCTTGACGATCAGCATTTAATGATTTAAAAAAACAAGAAACCTTCTGACATTTTTGTATTTGCCTTTCTTGCTCTGCTTTATTTTTCTACCTTGGTAGCCATAGCCACTTAGCTTTTTTTGGGGGCATTATTATGATTGGGTTGAAAATAAAGCCTACAAGTGCAGAAAACGAATGATAGACGCTTATATTAAAAGAATTATATATTTAAAAAAAAAGGCCATGAGCGTCGGTAGGATTTATTTTCAGGGGGGGGGGGGGAGTGAGCAATAACTTACTTACCAACAAAAAAGCACCATAAATGGAGACTGCTTTGAGGAAATCTAACCGCGATATTTGTTTGGGAAAGAAAAGGGGGCATAATTTGGTAAACTTTATACTCAAAAATTTACAGATATCTATTTAATTGAGCAGTAAAATTTAAGGTACCTAATTTAGTATTTTAAAGTACCTAATCTCTTAAATAGGTGACCCATTGTTAAATGGGTCCGATTGGAGTTTACAATTTGGATTAAAAAATAAATTTGCTGAAAATAAAATCCAGTTTGGAGTGGAGTTTACATTAACCCCTATAAAGTTACTGAACCCTGGACGAGCCGCAAAGAGCAGAGTTTTTTTATTATTATTAATTTTTTATATAATTAATACTATTAAAATAATTAATAATCCGTTAATTTTTTCAATTACCAATCTGATTGTTTTTATTATATAAATAGAATATTTCAAGGTCAAATGTATAATATAATAAGTATAATATCAGTATTAACAATAACAATCATCAATTACACAAAAGACACTCAAATGGCGGCTTCCAATATTCATATATCAAGTTCCAATATTTATAAATATTTGAAAGAAAACTACGTTTTAAGTTTAAATGAAAAGCAGAATCTTGGTTATCCTTTTGAAAATGGCAAAGGGGTGGTGTCAATAATAAAGCAGAGTTCTTCACTCTCGATGGTGCCTGTTGATTTACCTGCTTTAAATAAGAAGAAAAGAGAAGAAGAAAATAAAGATACAAAAGAAGTTTGCGTTCGATGCAAGAAACCGTTTTTCTTAAGTAGTACTGGAGAATATCTTAACAGGGAAAATTGTTATTATCACAAGTACTATAATACCATAACTGGCACATATGTTTGTTGTAATGGAGACTTAATGTCACGTGGCTGTTTGCATAGTCGACTGCATGTCTGGACTGGTCTACGCAATGGTTTGAACAATTATAACGATTTTGTTCAGATGCCTATACAAACTGAAACACCCCAAGTTGGCGAATAATGTATTTATGCAATTTGTTGCGAAATGTGCTACACTACTGCAGGTATGGAATTACTTCAAGTATCCGTTGCAAAAGTAGATGGAAACGATGGAAAGATGCACTATAATGTTTACGTTAAGTATGAGCACGAAATGATAGATTTTAATAGCAAATATTCGGGAATAACCAAGAGGCAATTTCAAAATAAAAAGAATATAAAGCCCTTAGCACAAGTCCAAAGAGATTTGCAACAATTTATGAATCGTCAAAGCATAATAATCGGACACGGGCTTGAGAACAGCCTGAGAACATTAAAAATATTACATGATAATGTAATTGATACTTCGGTCGTATATCCTCATTACAGAGGGCTACCGTTCAAGAGTTCTCTAAAGTACCTTGTCACTGAAGTTTTGCAAAGTCAAGTATTAGAATTAGACAATGGAAAAAAAAGCAAACAAAATGCGATACACGTTATAAATCTCATGCTAAGAAAATTTGAAAAGGAATTTATTAAAGTCTCGGAACAAGCGTTGGTGATTGAAGATATCAATGAAAGTAGTTAATTAAAATATATCCAATGTATTACACCAAATGTTACAACGTAAAATGAAAGGAAATCTTGAATTGTTACAAAGCTTTTTCACCTATAAAAAATATACAATAAAATATCGCAATAGAGCTTTACATGTAAATAAACGATAATAATAAATAAATCTTGTTGTAATTTAACCTTTTTAGTGAAAATAATTCTAAGTGACTTGATTATTCTTAAAACTAGCTGGAAAGCCCGTCCACGGACGGGCATCTAGACCCGATTGGTTGGAAACTTGATTGATGTGCAATTCGTCCCAGGGGAGTACCGGCGGTGCTTTAATCTATTTTTCGGTTGACAAAAAAAATCGACCAATCAGATTGTTTCTTTTTTCACCAAAAAATGACACGCTGGAGCAACAGCAGCAGGAGCAGTGTGCTGAGATTTTATGTATTAAGACTAGCCGAAAGCCCGTCCACGGACCCGATTGGTTGGAAACTTGATTGATGTGCAACTCGTCCCAAGGGGAGTACCGGCGGTGGTTTAGTATATTTTTCGGTAGGTAAAAAATCGACCAATCATATTGTTTCTTTTTTCACCAAAAAATGACTCGCTGGAGCCGGAGCCGGAGCAGCAGAGTGCTGGAATTTTATGTATTAAGATATTTTTATCAAATCAAACCAATACTTTAGCAGCTAAATCTTTGTTCAGTAAGAAATCGGCTTTTAGCATTCCAAATTTTGTCCCAAACTATGCAATAATGCATTGTAAATGCCCAAACAAATTTTATAATGCATTATGAACTTCTAAATAATTAATTTCTAAAAAAATTTTTAATAGATTAATTTAATAAATACCTAAAACAAAACAAATAATTCCAATACATATTTTAACTTGGATTAATCGATATTTTGCGATAATTGTCAGAATATAGATATATTGATAATTATCAAAGTATCGGAGTATTGATAATTAACTACAGTTATTCACATAAATATTCGGACACTCCTATGTTAACAATGTAAATTTGACATTTTCAAGACTTTTTAGGCTTCTATACAACGTATAGGAAGAAGCCTTATGATCTAGCTCCGTGTCCGTCTGTCCGTCTGTCCGTCTGTCCGTCTGTCCGCATAATTCAAAACCAATCAGAACGCACGTTCTTAAAACAATTTTACTTCATATAGAATATTTTTAGATTGGTATTAATTATTCAGATTATTTACATATATATTTTTTAATCCGATATTCTTATTTTGTATTTTTAGAGTAGGTATTTTACGTGTTTCTAATACGGTATTCGGTACGTGTTTCGGGTATTTTAATATTTCATTATGAATTGTGTTTTATTTGTGGTTTGTAAATTGCAAATATTTACCTATAAAGGTCGAAATAAAAAAAAAATATTAAAATGTTAGCGTTTTCCTTATATAGTAAAAAAATCTACCTAATTAAAAGATTAACGCATTAAAAATTGGAATAAAATAAAGCCCAAATAATTTAACCTACCGAAAAAGTAGATGTATAGAAGCCTAAGAACTGTCGCAAAAGCGAGTTCCACCTTGTTTTATATAAAAATTGCTTTTATAGCAAAATTTTGTAGACATTTTTTGTTGGAAATTTAATTGCCTTAAATTTTGTTTATATACATTTTTGAGTCTGCAATGCAATGTCTGAGTAAACAAGAAGAAAATGAGATGCGAATATTTGAAAGAAAAACGTTAAGAAGAATATTGGGTCCGGTACGAGAGAATAACCAACAAAACAGACCTATAACCAATGATGAAATATTAAAAACAATGGACAATGAGGACATAGTGAAGGTAATCAAGTAGAAAAGGATAAGTTGGTTTGGCCATGTCATGAGGAGAGACGAGAATGCGAGGATAAGAAAAATCACAGAATGGAAGCCCTTGGAAGATCGTACAAGGGGAAGACCAAATTTGAGATGGCATGATCAGGTAGCAGAGAACTTGAGAACGATGAACGTCAGCGGTTGGAAAGAAAAAATAGAAGACAGAAAGTGTTGGAGAGGAATTGTAATGGATGCAAAGACTGATACCAGATTATAGAATGAAATGTAGTACAGAATGAAATGTTAAGTAAAAGAGGACTAATCCACCTCACTAAATGGATATGTAAAGTCTCACCGAGACAGTCAAATTCTTACAAGAATAAAAGACTTATTATTATTATTATACATTTTTTTATTTTGTTGCACCGTTTCCGACTGAAGGCGACTTAAACAAGACCCTGAAAAATCCAAAAAATATTATCATCTAAATCTCGGAAACGGTGCATTATAATAAAAAAAATGAATATAAATTTTTTCTTGTAAATTTCATTCTCTACAGTTTTGTTCATACACATTTTTCTAAATGCTCGTCTTCATGACTTAAAATTGCGTGCTGAAACAAGGATCAGTCAAGAGAGCCAAGAGCAGCGCAATTCTCGTCTTCATGACTTAACATTGCGTGCCGCAACGCGGATCAGTCAAGAGAGCGAAGAACAACGAAATGCTCGTCTTCGTGACTCGACATTGCGTACCGCAATTAGGATCAGTCAAGAGAGCCAGGAAGAGCGCGACGATCGCCTTACAAAGAAAAGGGAAAGGGCAAGAGAACAGTTAAAGAACGAAAGCCCTATCAGCAGAAATAATCGTCTTGGCAGAATGAGACAAAGTGTTTCTTTACAAACACCAGAAGAACGAGAAGCACATTTGGGAGCAGAGCGACTTAGAATTCGAAAATTACGACGTAGACAACGTTTAGATTTTGAGCAGGCAATAACTAAATATGCTAACGTTGTATGTAGTGCGTGTAAAAAGCTTTGCTTCAAAACCCAAACATGTTCTGTTACCATTACAAACGTGATACAACGTGTTCTACCAGATGAGTTGAAACTCGCACAAAAGTTAACAATGTGTAATAGGTGTGCGAATCTTGTCAAAAAAGGTAAAACACCGACACAAGCTTATTGGAATGCGATGTTTTTAGATATTGTGCCCGACGAGATTCAGTGTTTGACAGACAGGGAAAAAAGACTACTAAGCAGAATAGTACCCTTTTTGAAAATGGTTAAATTGGGAGGTAGATTCGGACAGTACGGATTCCGGGGACAAGCCGTGCTATTTGCTCAAGAATTGGAAGAAGTGGCGGAACAACTTCCACTGAATATTACTAGTGCTGGCATTGTAATTGTATGTGAGCAACTGGAAAATGTTGAGCGCTGCCGTCAATTCCAGGTTGATGTACATAAACTTTGGGCTGCATTAGATTGGTTGATTGCGAATAATCCTTTGTATTCAAATGTTCAAATTGATCGTAATAACACAATCTTTGATATTTCACAGATTTGTCAAGTTGTGGAAAGAATACCCAACCAAGTTGTATTACAGGTCACAGGCGCAGAGATTAATAGAGCAGGTACAGGATTCGAAGACATATTTGGAGACAGAGCAATACTTAGAGGTTCATTTCATCAAGGCCATCATAGATTTTCCGATTCAAGCAGAGGTAGGCAATGTACAGCAAATTCCGCGGTAGCAATTGCTGCATGTCGCATTCAACATCCTTCATCTTGGACAACTAGCGTTGTGGATTCCGTTCTTATCGTCGGCGATAGATTGTATGCAGAAAGTATATCGAAGCGTGCAGATCCAAATGTCGATGAAATCAATCCCGACTATTTGACAGTTAGTGAATTGCACAACGAATTTGAGCTTCTTTCTAATATTTGCAATTTGAATATAAGTCCTGAGAACGAAGCTGTTTACGGTCATTTGCTCAATGATAATACAATGGAGGGCTTTCCTAATCTGCAAAATGGTTTGACTCAGTTTTTCCGAGATCGTCAGTTTGGAATTTTAACATGCAACGGAATATCTCTGACTGTTTTCACGGCTGACAATGTATTTTGGATGTTTGACTCGCATTCCAGGGGTTCGAAAGGACGATGCGCTCAAAATGGCACTGCCTGTTTAATGAGGTTCTCATCCGTACAATCTTTATTCCAATTATTAAAATGTAACATTCCCAAACTTCTCGGTGAGGGGTATGGTAATAACCTGTATTCGCTCATTCAAGTAGAAGCTGAAACGCGGCTTATACGTGATGCTATTTTTTTACCAACAGAAGTTGACGCAACGCCTGAAGTTCTTTCACCTTCTACAGGTAGAAGAATCTCAGGCCCTTTTGAAACTTCCCAGATTTCATTCGACAATATCATCACATCTTCTATTTTGCGGCCAGTCGATGAGCATATACCACAGATTGATTCTGTTGTTGAATGCGACCCTCGTGATGCGCCTTTACATACATTGAAGCGAAGAACTGCACCACCGCTTCAAATGCATATTGAGCGTAGAGCCGAAGAATTGGCTTGGTTCTATATGTTTCCTAGGGGACGGAATGGTCTTCGCGAAGTACCGCTTCAGCATGAAATAACTCCGCTTGATTATTGCCAGGCAAGAGTGATGAGTGAAGATAGCAGATTCCAACGTAACGATTATTTATTTTTAGCCTACTGAAGGCTAATTTAAGTAACTAATATTTTATATCGAATTTCAATTTTTACGTAGCAATATATTCCAAATATAACAAATTCCAAACGATGTCTTCAAGCAGCAATACGGACAAGCTCCTTTTAAAATCGCCGTCAGAAACCTATCTGATGAGTAATGGTTTGGGTAAGGGCGGCTTTGGAAGTGCTTTCAAGTGCGTGAACAGACGCACCAAAACGGACGTGGCCATAAAAGTTTTGCTCGAGTGCTCCCATAGAGGACTACCAGAGAGAGACGGAATTTTTGCAACGCCTGAAACCATTCAGTGAAAATTATAATTTTGTTCACGTTTTTGAGACCTTCATACACGACCAGAATATTAAGTGTATCGTGTGCGAAGTTCTTGATATTAGCCTATTGAAATTTGTCGAAACGAATGAAATCGCAATCGATAACATTCGGTATGTTTTGGCCCAATTATTAGTTGGTTTAAGCAAATTGGACGAGTTGGGAATAATTCACAACTATTTAAAACTTGACAACATAATGTTGGTAGATCCCGTAAATCATCCTTTCCGAGTCAAAATCATCGATTTTGGAAATGTGTTGAATAGTTACGAAGCACGGAAAGGATGTTACGGGCAATTGTACCGTTATCGCTGCCCAGAAATTTTTTTCCGATTACCAATGACACCTAAAAGTGACATGTGGTCGTTGGGGTGTATAACAGCCGAATTGATGTTGAAAACCCCAATATACCCTGGAACGTGCGAGTCTGGGTTTGCCTCCAACCGACTTGCTCGAGAAGAGTCTGCGAGCTACCTTACATTTTGTGAAGGACGAGGATGGTTGGCGTTTAAAAACGCCAACTGAATATAAAATGCGTCTCCGCTCTAAGTACCGGGAGGGATGTCCTAGTCGGTCGGTACTTAGGTGCCTAGACGAAGTGGCAGAGAGAAATATTCCCCCAAATTTGAGCAGAGACCAATTATGGGCGGAAAAGTTTCAACGAGTTCTGGTAGTGGATCTCATTAAGCAAATGCTCCAATGGGATCCAGATACCCGTATCAATGCCGATCGAGCTTGACAGCATAGAGCCACGTCGCAGTTTGCAGTTTGCAGCTTCCATAGAAAAAGTCGAAAAACCGACTCGAAGAACGGAAGGTTCTAAACCTTTGCGCCGACCCAATGGAATAATGCCTGGTGGATTGCAGCAACCATCTGAAGTAAGATCGAATGGTTTGCGACGACCACATTTACCTATATAATTTTGTATAGAAAAATAAATTACTTATCAATTAATTTTTTTTTTGTTTTTCAATTAAACTTGTAAACAGTATAATTTTTTTATAATAATTATAAATAATTGTTACCTAGTTTTTAATTCAGTTTAGAGTGAGGTGCTACATTAGTCTCAGTAGTTGATGGCTCCTCGGTAGCCAGGACTAGAAGTTCTGCGTGGTTATTGCGATCTTGTTCTTTTGGAACGTTTATCCCCTTCAGATGTTACTGGGGTATTTATTTATTTACCAACTTTTTTTTGGTAAAATACAAAATTTGTATATAAATAAAATTGTTTCAAGAAATAATAAGAAAACCAAATTAAAATGGAAAGTCGTGGTTTGGTTAATTTGTCCAACACATGCTGATTTAATTCGGTTATACAATGCTTAGCTCAAACTCCAAACCTCCTCAAAAGATTGCAGCGAAAATATCATCGCACAATACCTGGAGGTGAAGTGGTATTAAATGGCTTACCGGTAGTTCTTCCCTCTCTGCAGTTCGTTTATGAAACTTCTGGAACACTCATGACAGAATTCGTCGACGTTCTCTGTAAGTTACAGAACGGCGAAAAAGAACCGATGCAACCAATTTTGCTTCTTGAAGCCGTAACAAACGAAATTACCGGACTCGAGCGGAGTTTTGCAACATGACGTTCACAAATTTTTGCGATGCTTCCTTGAAGTCTTGAATGAAGAAGCCAAAAATAATTTCCAAACTGCGTTGTGTTCAAATTTGACTTTGGCTATCAAAAAGGATATACTCTCCGATAGTAACAACGAAAAAGCTGTTAACGAGCTGTTAACGGTAGGCTGCATTCAGTTGCACCACATTTGTAACCTAACTTTCTGTCACATTAACTTTCAAAATGTTTAGTGATAAACGTTTATTTGTGGATAATTTGCCGGGAAGTTTAACAGAATCCGATCTAAAAGAAAGATTTAACAAATATGGCAGTGTTTCGTCGGTCGAAATTAAAGAACGTAAAAAAATTGTGAACAACCAAAGTCCACATTTTGATACGTCCAAATAAATATAGAGCAGCGAGGATTAAACGACTGTTTTAACGATTTTTACAACGCGCAATCGGAGGGATCTTGGCCTACCGTGCAGGAAACGAAAGAGAGTTTTATGGACCGCCTTAAACGTGAAAGAGAGCAACAGAAAGTAACATAAGCAGAAAATGTTGTAGTGAGTCAACGTTAAACGAACTTTTGATGATACAGTGGAAGACAACACTGTTCCTGATTCTCCTGCCTCTGTTTTGTTAAAGAGTAAAAGCGTAAAATTGAAACTCGACGAACCTTTAGATGACGATTTTATTATTAAAAATAATAAGGGCAAAACGTTTCATGCAAAAATTAAATCTTTCGGGAAGGAACCGGTTGCAATTATCAATCACACTAAGAAGAAACCAAAAATTAAGTGTGAAGCAGATAGGAAACGGTTGGAAGGCGTTTTTAGGCAAATTTAATCCAAGTGGCAAAAAGAAATTCAACAGAAAAACGCGATAATAAAGCAAGCTATAAGCAGCAGTGCATCTAACAAAAAATTAGGTTTGATGAAGAACCAGATGTACCTCAAGGTCCAAAGGAACAAAGTAAAGAGAAGGCATCTCTTTTTGAACACGAAAGCGAGGACGAAAATGAATTGATTAATTTTAAAGTGAAAGAACAATTTCAAGGGAAAAAGGGTCAAAAGCTTCTTGAATTGTAATCGAAATTTAAACATGATCAAGGTTTTATCATGGACGAAAGATTTTTAGACGAGGAATCTGACGAAGCTATTTTATATTTATCTACCAGGTTTAAATGTTAATTGTTTAAAAAATAATATGAAATAATAAGAACTAATTAGGAAGTTTTATATGGAACAGGTGCCAAACGAATTAACTCCAATCGAAACGTGTGTTTCGAGGATCTTTACGAAAGAAGTTTCAATGCGAGGATTGTAAAAACGTTGTTATTCGCAAGGAACAATTCTTTGATATAATCCTTCCCATGCCTAAGGTTGCAGGTCCTTCCTTGGAAATATGTTTGAACCAATATTTTTCGGAGGAATTATTAACCGATGACAATAAAGTGTGTTGCGAAAATTTCAGTAGAGTGCATGGCAAAACTGTGTTGTCGAGTACGTTGACCATCTCAAAAATTAATGTGACACCTAAGGTACTTTCGTTGACACTAAATCGGTTCGAACATTTGAAGTGGACCATTCGTAAAGACGGTAAATTTGTCAAGTTTCCTCCGTTCTTAAATCTGACAGGATATTGCACCGATAAATGTGTCAATTCCAGCAGCCATAAGGAAATTGTGTATGCTCTGTATGCAGTGGAGGTACATTCGGATTCCACAGAGGTGGCTATTACGTGTCTTATAGAAGGTTGAAAATTCAAGGAAACACTTCGGTGAGAAACAAATGTTTACCTGGTGATTTTATTTATACAAGTGATAGTTTCACGAACAGTGTGCCCGAGAGCGAAGTGTTGAAGGCTCAAGCATACATATTGTTTTACGAACGATTAAAATCCTATTAGAATAGAAGTAGTGAACACGATAATATTGTATTTTTGTTAATAATAAAATTTAAATCAAATAGTGAGTTGTTTTATTGAATTCTACGTTGTCATCATTTGATGTCCAGTATGACAATAAGAAGGTCGACTCCTTCGTGAAGTATTCATCAACCGTATTAAAAACTTATGAGACTTCTGAAAGCTCTTCTTACTAATTATTAATAATAACTGTCTTATTAATAACTGTCAACCTCAAAAAATACCTTGACCCGGATGTCAACCACAATCGAACACATCGAAACTGTTTCACCAAATAGTGTACACACTTTCTACTTTTTACCTTCCCGAAGGAATTTAAAATTTTTTTTTTGAATACATTAAATAATTATATTTAAATCTTACCATTTGCTGGTGAACTTCTATCTTGAAAACAAATCGGATATTAAGGTTTCTTTCTTGTAGAGGATTTCTTACTACATATTATAATTATTAATATTTATATATTATTTTTAACACCATTGTCAAAATAATGTGTAATGAAGTAATGAAGAACCAACAGTGTAGATGCCCAAGATGTTACAACCAGCTGATATGTGCCGGTGGCTAGGGTGTGTTTTCAAAAGTATGAACAACCACTGCACGAAAAAATTCACTAACAAAAGAAGGCCAACACTGAGATGGGAAAGGAGAAATTGTGTAGATACTTGGCTCTATATTATCCGTAGTGGAGAAACATACTGAGAACAAGTAGTCTACGCCCAGAGTAAAAAATAAACAAGGTGGAACTCGCTTTTGCAACAGTTCTTAGGCTTCTATACATCTACTTTTTCGGTAGGTTAAATTATTTGGGCTTTATTTTATTCCAATTTTTAATGCGTTAATCTTTTAATTAGGTAGATTTTTTTACTATATAAGGAAAACGCTAACATTTTAATATTTTTTTTTTATTTCGACCTTTATAGGTAAATATTTGCAATTTACAAACCACAAATAAAACACAATTCATAATGAAATATTAAAATACCCGAAACACGTACCGAATACCGTATTAGAAACACGTAAAATACCTACTCTAAAAATACAAAATAAGAATATCGGATTAAAAAATATATATGTAAATAATCTGAATAATTAATACCAATCTAAAAATATTCTATATGAAGTAAAATTGTTTTAAGAACGTGCGTTCTGATTGGTTTTGAATTATGCGGACAGACGGACAGACGGACACGGAGCTAGATCATAAGGCTTCTTCCTATACGTTGTATAGAAGCCTAAAAGTAAAAATAATTTACTTTATTAAATTAATTTAAAAGACCACGTTAGAAATGTATCGAGCAATATAAAATGCTATCGTTGAAGCGCTTGATAAGCGATAAGTCAGTCGATGGAAAATAAAATTATCGTGAATTGAATTATTGCAAATAATTCGTTTTAACTGCTACGAGTAACGAAAGCGAAATATAAAAAATAAGGTGTTAAAAAAAGAAAAGATGTCTCCTAAAAATCAGTCCACTGGATCAACACTTACCCAAAACTTTTCTTGAACCAAGAAACACATTCACTTCCGTCTTTTCGAGCTCGAGTCCTCAACCCAACTAAAAATTAAACCACACCACCGCGCGCAATGCAGTCTATTCAGCCCAGATAACAGGAGCGCCTCATTGTGAAATGCAAAAGGAATACATAGGCGCACCCATATAAACAAATTCAATATAAAATAAAAATTAAAAATTTTAAAAACCCCTGACTGTAAATAAATTCTAAAAATAAAAATTAATAATAAAACCACATTACTTTAAAAACTACTGTTCCCTTTAAAAAGAAAAAAATAATTTTTTCTTCTTCATTCAACAACAAATTCTCAGACACTTTACTCGAAAAATTAACTTATCATCATCCCCCCCCTCCGCTACAAAATTTAAACATTAATTTTGAAGTCAGGGGAAACGGAGATTTGTTCCACTTACGAAACCTGTTTATAATACATTCCATATTAAAAATTCTTTCAGATTTGTTCCACTTACGAAACCTGTTTATATATTCCATATTAAAAATTCTCAGACTTGTTCCTCGCCGTGACTGTGGTAACGTTAGGTGACTCCCTCATTCGTGCAGTCATACGGAGCAGCAATATAACTTCCTTGAGGTGATATGGTAGGGCTTTCAATGCATCAATTCAACTAGCCCATCTATGTAGTTTCGATTAGTCCTTTCAAGGTAAGACCAGTGATATGCTTTTTCAATCACTGATTGAATCACTTTTTTTGCCCAGCGTTGAGTTAGACAATCAGACAATCAGAAAGAAAACATATAAATGCTGAAAGATGTCAAAAAAACGTTATACCTTCAACACAACAACTTCACCACTAAATTTAAGGTATGAGCACTGCAAGAAACAAAAAGGGCTCTTGGGTTTAAATTAAGAGTTCTTCTTTGGACACCGCTGTGTCGTCCGCGCATGTTGGAGCCGTTATCATAACTTTGACCTCTAATATCCGTCACTGACAAGTTATGTGATTCCAATACTTGAATAATCTTATCCGTAATTCCAGCTCCAGAGCTATTATTAATTTCAATCGAACACCTCGATCCGTTTTTCATCACTACTTGGACAGACAACGTGAACTATTATTGACATTTACTCAATTTGAGGACGGTTACAGTTTGATTCTTAAGAGCATCGACTACTAAGCAGAGAACCCTGGTTCGAGCCTGAGTGAAGTAAGAACTTTATTCTAACCGTTCTCCCTCGGCGGGCAATGGCAAACCTCCGAGATAATCTGCCTTGAAAACCCTTCATAAAAATGAAGTGGTTAGCCAAAACCCACCCTGGGTTGTAGTGCTATACTGTGTACTGTACTCAATTTGAGAAACATCTGGAGTACAATCAACAATTATTGAATAATATTTATTTATTTAGATTGATTGAGTTGGTAATTTTCTCTTTCACTGCAGCATTTAACAAAGTAATTATTTCATTTTGAATTATTTTGCCTAAGTAATGTGTTACATGTATTTCTTGATTTTTTATTTGACGTAAGTGTTCTTTCAGGATTGGGTCGAATTTAGCTATCAGCTCCACAGTCTTTCAGAAATTCCCATTGTTATCTTCAAACAACTTATCAGATGTTCCTCTTAAAGCAAGGTTCTGTGAACCACAAAACTTAATGATCTCAAATAATCTCTCTAATAAATACATTGCGCCAACGTATTGTATTTTCATTTATGAGGTGTTTATTAAACGAGTCCATAGTTTTTCCTGCGATACATTTTAAATGTTCAATCGATTTTTCATGTTCTTTTAATCTGGTCGACATATTTTTCTAAAATCATTGAATCCTTTAACAGTTAAGGCAATTTTTTTCTTAGAAAAAGCCTGCAATAAAAACAAAAAACAGCATCATTAGATTTAGAATCAACCAAGCATTTTCGTTATATCTTTCACCATTGGGAAGTGTTCGATAATAGTTTGTAGTGTGTGTAAAAACTTTCGACTCCTTTCTTCCTTTTCCTGAACAATAAATGGTAAACCATAATTAATGATTTGCTCTGGGCGACGTCTTACAAGTGCATCGATATTTGGGCCTATATTTTCCGTCCAATACCCAATATCAGACAGTTTGTCTTGCGTACTTGTACTTGAGTCGAAGTCGAAATTTTTATGATCAAACTTCAGCGTTTCAAATAAGAATTTATTTCAAATGAGTTATCAACCTTAGATAAAATTTCATAATAAACTATTCATCTACGTCCAATCAATTTTGGGAACATATCAAATCTGAACCTGTACAGATGAACTCGGTATTAATATGGCGAAGCTCATTTTCCGATTATAAATCGTCACCTTGACGATCAGCATTTAATGATTTAAAAAAAACAAGAAATCTTCTGACATTTTTGTATTTGCCTTTCTTGCTCTGCTTTATTTTTCTACCTTAGTAGCCATAGCCACTTAGTTTTTTTTGGAGGCATTATTATGATTGGGTTGAAAATAAAGCCTACAAGTGCAGAAAACGAATGATTGACGCTTATATTAAAAGAATTATATATTTAAAAAAAAGGCCATGGGCGTCGGTAGGATTTATTTTCAGGGGGGGGAGTGAGCAATAACTTACTTACCAACAAAAAAGCACCATAAATGGAGACTGCTTTGAGGAAATCTAACCGCGATATTTGTTTGGGAAAGAAAAGGGGGCATAATTTGGTAAACTTTATACTCAAAAATTTACAGGTAAATATTTAATTGAGCAGTAAAATTTAAGGTACCTAATTTAGTATTTTAAAGTACCTAATCTCTTAAATAGGTGACCCATTGTTAAATGGGTCCGATTGGAGTTTACAATTTGGATTAAAAAATAAATTTGCTGAAAATAAAATCCAGTTTGGAGTGGAGTTTACATTAACCCCTATAAAGTTACTGAACCCTGGACGAGCCGCAAAGAGCAGAGTTTTTTTATTATTATTAATTTTTATATAATTAATACTATTAAAATAATTAATAATCCGTTAATTTTTTCAATTACCAATCTGATTGTTTTTATTATATAAAAAGAATATTTAAAGGTCAAATGTATAATATAATAAGTATAAGTATTAACAATAACAATCATCAATTACACAAAAGACACTCAAATGGCGGCTTCCAATATTCATATATCAAGTTCCAGTATTTATAAATATTTGAAAGAAAACTACGTTTTAAGTTTAAATGAAAAGCAGAATCTTGGTTATCCTTTTGAAAATGGCAAAGGGGTGGTGTCAATAATAAAGCAGAGTTCTTCACTCTCGATGGTGCCTGTTGATTTACCTGCTTTAAATAAGAAGAAAAGAGAAGAAGAAAATAAAGATACAAAAGAAGTTTGCGTTCGATGCAAGAAACCGTTTTTCTTAAGTAGTACTGGAGAATATCTTAACAGGGAAAATTGTTATTATCACAAGTACTATAATACCATAACTGGCACATATGTTTGTTGTAATGGAGACTTAATGTCACGTGGCTGTTTGCATAGTCGACTGCATGTCTGGACTGGTCTACGCAATGGTTTGAACAATTATAACGATTTTGTTCAGATGCCTATACAAACTGAAACACCCCAAGATGGCGATTACGGTATTTATGCAATTTGTTGCGAAATGTGCTACACTACTGCAGGTATGGAATTACTTCAAGTATCCGTTGCAAAAGTAGATGGAAACTATGGAAAGATGCACTATAATGTTTACGTTAAGTATGAGCACGAAATGATAGATTTTAATAGCAAATATTCGGGAATAACCAAAAGGCAATTTCAAAATAAAAAGAATATAAAGCCCTTAGCACAAGTTCAAAGAGATTTGCAACAATTTATGAATCGCCAAAGCATAATAATCGGACACGGGCTTGAGAACAGCCTGAGAACATTAAAAATATTACATGATAATGTAATTGATACTTCGGTCGTATATCCTCATTACAGAGGGCTACCGTTCAAGAGTTCTCTAAAGTACCTTGTCACTGAAGTTTTGCAAAGTCAAGTATTAGAATTAGACAATGGAAAAAAAAGCAAACAAAATGCGATACACGTTATGAATCTCATGCTAAGAAAATTTGAAAAGGAATTTATTAAAGTCTCGGAACAAGCGTTGGTGATTGAAGATATCAATGAAAGTAGTTAATTAAAATATATCCAATATATTACACCAAATGTTACAACGTAAAATGAAAGGAAATCTTGAATTGTTACAAAGCTTTTTCACCTATAAAAAATATACAATAAAATATCGCAATAGAGCTTTACATGTAAATAAACGATAATAATAAATAAATCTTGTTGTAATTTAACCTTTTTAGTGAAAATAATTCTAAGTGACTTGATTATTCTTAAAACTAGCTGGAAAGCCCGTCCACGGACGGGCATCTAGACCCGATTGGTTGGAAACTTGATTGATGTGCAACTCGTCCCAAGGGGAGTACCGGCGGTGGTTTAGTATATTTTTCGGTTGGTAAAAAATCGGCCAATCATATTGTTTCTTTTTTCACCAAAAAATGACTCGCTGGAGCCGGAGCCGGAGCAGCAGAGTGCTGGAAATTTATGTATTATGATATTTTTATCAAATCAAACCAATACTTTAGCAGCTAAATCTTTGTTCAGTAAGAAATCGGCTTTTAGCATTCCAAATTTTGTCCCAAACTATGCAATAATGCATTGTAAATGCCCAAACAAATTTTATAATGCATTATGAACTTCTAAATAATTAATGTCTAAAACTTTTTTTAATAGATTAATTTAATAAATACTTAAAACAAAACAAATAATTCCAATACATATTATTACATAGTTAATTTATTATAATAAGAGTTTAAATATACCTATTATTTTTACAGCAGTAGGCATAGGGACACTTGTGCTGACCTCACTTGACCCCGATAACGGCATATAATGGTACGCAGAGTAGAAGCAGGTTGCCGGTTTCAGATTATCGGAGCCGAGAATCCCATGAAGTAACAAATGGAAGTGCTCACAGTGGAGTCAGACAAATAAGCGCGGAAAGTCACTGTAGGCGCTGGTATTTATCAGAATGAAGTGTTCAGAGTGTAGGCAGTTTTTTATTAAGCGCCGACTGAAGCTTATAATTTAATGTAAAGAGCACGTGGTACAAGCAAGGTCGAATTAAAGCGGGCAGCCGGTGCCAGCATATTCAGAACAATGATTTGTTCTTTGTTGGCGACTGGTTGCCAGCTAGCCAGCTACAATTATTGTTAAATAAATTATATAATACTTTATATTAATGACTTATTTACTCGATAACTTGGATTAATCGATATTTTGCGATAATTGTCAGTATATACATAGATATATTGATAATTATCAAAGTATCGGAGTATTAATAATTAACTACAGTTACTCACATAAATATTCGGACACTCCTATGTTAACAATGTAAATTTGACGTTTTCAAGACTTTTTTTATATAAAAATTGCTTTTACAGCAAAATTTTGTAGACATTTTTTGTTGGAAATTTCATTGCCTTAAATTTTGTTTATATACATTTTTAGGCTTCTATACAACGTATAGGAAGAAGCCTTATGATCTAGCTCCGTGTCCGTCTGTCCGTCTGTCCGCATAATTCAAAACCAATCAGAACGCACGTTCTTAAAACAATTTTACTTCATATAGAATATTTTTAGATTGGTATTAATTATTCAGATTATTTACATATATATTTTTTAATCCGATATTCTTATTTTGTATTTTTAGAGTAGGTATTTTACGTGTTTCTAATACGGTATTCGGTACGTGTTTCGGGTATTTTAATATTTCATTATGAATTGTGTTTTATTTGTGGTTTGTAAATTGCAAATATTTACCTATAAAGGTCGAAATAAAAAAAAAATATTAAAATGTTAGCGTTTTCCTTATATAGTAAAAAAATCTACCTAATTAAAAGATTAAGGCATTAAAAATTGGAATAAAATAAAGCCCAAATAATTTAACCTACCGAAAAAGTAGATGTATAGAAGCCTAAGAACTGTCGCAAAAGCGAGTTCCACCTTGTTTTATTTTGTTGCACCGTTTCCGACTGAAGGCGACTTAAACAAGACCCTGAAAAATCCAAAAAATATTATCATCTAAATCTCGGAAACGGTGCATTATAATAAAAAAATGAATATAAATTTTTTCTTGTAAATTTCATTCTCTACAGTTTTGTTCATAAACATTTTTCTAATTGGTCGCACCGTTTCCGAGATATAGATGATAATATTTTTAATTAAATAATATTGTTTAGGTTGTGCAGGTAAGCGGGTGCAATATTGCAATTTTACAATATTACAAATAATATTTATGGTTTTATGACTAATAAAATACGGAAAAGATCGACACTGTACCAATATATTCCAGATGTGATTCAAAGTTTTCCGCTTCCTAAAACGAAAAACGGGGTACACTAGCATAATTACCTCATAAATAATTATCTCCATTATATGGAGAGCAGTTTTACATCTGTAATACTTATAGTCCGGGAGCCAGCGACATTTTTCAATGTGTTATTTGATAAAGCTTGGAACATCTTTTTATCTGTTGTAATAATATAGCCTATCAACAAAATCCACTCCTGCCACCTCGATCACGGGACAACGCTTATCAGCAGCTTATCAATGTTGTTAAAAAAAACGGGTAAATGTCAAACATGATGAAAGCTGAAACTTTTCCTATCGTTTAATGACATATCAGTTAGAAAAAAAATCACCTCCTGCCACCTGTATCGTAGAACAATGTACTCCTGCCATGGACCTAATGCGAAAAAAAAAATGACTTAAATGATAAAAGCTGAATTTTTTTTTACCGGTAGTTTATTAATTAAGAAAGCAGAAAAGCTTATGCTGCTAACTATTTGTCGGAACCTGGCCTCGGCAGGAGGTTGTGAAGTTGTTGTTAGATAAGTGACACACAGTGCATGAACGACACAGATGGAACTGGAGAAAGCATCTCAAAAAGGCTACTGTCAGTTAATCCATACCACGAATCGGGGCGCGATTTTTGTACTATTGGAAAGAGGACAATTTTCTGAGCATTTTAAGAACGCACATTGATGAGGATTATCCATTAGTTTTCGGAAAACGGCATTTGAAAATCAAAAATATACATGCATTTTAGATAGGCATTTCACTAACACGAGAGTTCTATTGACGGTACGTGTGGATCAATATACACTTACTGAAGCCGTAGCGCTTGCATTCAGTTGTCGACAAACGTTGAACTCATTTTTAGGTTAGATTCTCAATTGCCTTGGTAGCTCCGGGCGCTACGCGCCTTTATGACGAACGCTGACTCGCTAAAAACATCCCTCTAGATAGCACCAACTCGCCAAAGGTGCTACTAGAAAGGGGTGAAACTCGTTTTTAATTATTAGCCTTTTATTATTGTTTAATTTGTTGCATAATGTTGCGTAATATAATGAGTGCGGTAACAAGCAAGGAGTTCAATATGCACGATGTGTACCCGACAGTGACACAATCGCGTCTGACGGCTGACACTAAGGCTATATCAGAACGCACGCACCGTCAATTAAACTCCCGTGTTAATGAATTTCCTATCTGCATGTAAATTTTTGATTTTCAAATGCCGTTTTCTCGAAAATGTGCGGTGTGCGGTCTCAAAATGCTCAGAAAATTGCCTCTTTCCAATAGTGTAAAAGTCAAAGCCCAACGTTTGGGGCCGTTTAACTGACAGTGATTATTCATGCTTACTTTGTAACCGCAGATGTCGAAGGCACTGATAACGATTGCTGTTCACTTCCAGAGGTACCAGATGTGTTATCAGATTGTTTATATTTTGCTTTCAATGCACTGAAATTTCTCAAACACTTTGAATGGTAACCATCAAGGTCAATTGTGGAGCAATCAGACAAAACCAGATAAATCCACTTTTCATGAAAAATTAGGTAAGTTTGGATTTTTACTAATAGGGGTCAGCTAAACCCAATGGCGATGTCAGAATCAAGCAAAACATGATAAATCCCATATAAAATATGCTTGAAAACCAAGACAATCAATCAAAACTAGATAAATCCAAAATAATATTCATTTCAACCAAATCATGATAAATCCGTAAATAGGAATCTGTAAATGTTTGTCATTTGTACTTTTGTATTACAAAATATTTTTGATTATCAACAAAATCGGAACACAAAAAAAATAAAATTAGGCAATTTATTGGTGACCTGAAAGGAACGGAAAGCCACTACAACCGCCTAAAATCCAAAAGGATTTATTTACCAGCTACTTTAACGATATCAAAGTTACATAAAATGTATAATTTGAAGTCTGAAGAAAAATATAAGTGTAGCTTGTCCATGTTTTCAAGAATTTTTGGTCGAGAATTCAATGTAGGATTTTCCTCGCCTGCTGCAGATTGTTGTTCCCTTTGTACGCGTCTTAATCATAGCATCAGAACTGAGAAAGACAATAAAACAAAAGCCGATCTCATCGTAAAACGTAGAATTCATAAAGTAAGGGCAAACGCTTTTTATCAGTTAGCCAAAGAAGCACCTCCAAATTCGATAACATTTTGCTTTGACATGCAGCAGGTACAACCACTGCCACGAACCCCTATTTCAGAGGCATTCTATTCACATCAAATAAGTTTCTACATTTTATGCTGCGTTGGAATGAGCTCGAATGATCCAACATTTTACACATGGACGGAAGATTTGGCCGGAAGAGGTTCAGTAGAAGTGAGTTCTGCACTCCTAACTCACTTGGATTCCTTAAACTATGAGGATGTAACGGTGTTGAGACTATTCTGTGACGGTTGTGGGGGGCAGAATAAGAATTCTCATCTTATTCATGCTCTCTACTACTGGTTGAAAGTGAAATCTCCTCCTGGACTTCAAGAAATACAGTTGACCTTTCCCGTACGTGGTCATAGCTTTTTGCCTGCGGACAGGGCTTTTGGGCGGGTCGAAAAGACTCTACGAAAACATACCACTCTTATCAAAAAGGAAGAATATGTTAAACTATATTCTCAGTTTGGTAATGTGAAGCAACTTGGTATAGACTGGAAGCTGTATGATGTTAAAGGCTTACAAGATAATCTAAAAAAAAAGTTGATGGAATATCTGAATACAAGCGAATATTCATCCAAAAGAGGACTGAAAATAAGGGAAGAAATAATACCGTGGTTGTACAATGTTATCAAAATTTCAAATTTATTTCGCCGACTGAAAAACCACAAAAATTAGTTAAGAGAGGAAAAAGAGATCCAGTGGATTTGAAAGAAATTGAATTAGGTCGTATACTTCCAGAGAAAAAGAAAAAAACTATTCGTCATTTAATGGAACAATAGTTTGGTAGTAAGTGGGAAGAAGATGAAAACTTAGATTGGTACAGAAGTATATTATCCGAAAATGGTATGGAGGAACCTGAAGAAGATCTAAATGAAATGTGTGATTGTCTAGAAGACGACGTTGGTCTGCACATTTAAGCAATATTTTTTTTTTATTTTATTTGGAATATGTTTTAGTTTTTTGCATCAAATAAAATATAATATTACCAATCCATGTTTTGTGTTTATTAGTCAAAATTTTTAAACAAAACCTGATGTATCCACTTCAATCAAGCAAAACTGGATAAATCTCTTTTATTTTTTTTAATTACTCCTAATCAAATTGACAAATTTAAACGTATTTATTGTTTTGATGTATTTAGATAAAAGCTTTATATTATAGGATCCACTAATTATTTTTTATGAAAATATCACGCCTTGATAGATAAACGTTTTTGGTTAATAACTCGAAACACTTTATGATGGATTTATCTGGTTTTGTCTGATTGCTCCACAATTGTGCTTTGCTCCATTGCAATTTATTTGCTTGACAAATTTTCAAAATTTCTGCATATTTATTAAAACGTTCTTGTGTGAAAGAAAGTATTTTATCATTTTTTTTTTACAAAAAACTCACATTTGCTTCAGTGTAGGCATCGCAGAAACTGATTTAGCCGTCCGTACTCCAGCAGAGCAAGAAGCGATCTGAATAAATAACAATACTCATCCTGCCATCCTGGCCTAGCGTTGCCAGATGGCTCTCGTCTGGCTCACTTTCTCCCTACGCCGTTCCTACGGAGTGAGTGAGTATATATTATATAGCAATGCCTGGCCTTGTCCTTTTCTTTCAATATAAATAAAACAGACAAGGGTTCTGAACTGAAATCTTACATATTTCCATCTAGCACATAATACTGCGAAATATACTGTATATGTTCGTGCGCAACTGTTTTGCTCCTGCCGAGGCCAGGTTCCGACAAATAGCTGGCAGCATAAGTTTTTCTGCCATTTTATTGTTTATTTTAAGTTTAAGTTTCTAAGTTTTTCATTCTAAGTTTATTAATTAATAAACTACCGGTAAAAAAAAATTTGCTTTTATCATTTAAGTCATTTTATTTTTCACATTAGGTCCATGGCAGGAGTACATTGTTCTACGATACAGGTGGCAGGAGGTGATTTTTTTCCTAACTGATATGTTATTAAACGATAGGTGAAGTTTCAGCTTTTATCATGTTTATCATTTACTCGTTATTTCTTAACAACATTGATGAGCTGCTGATAAGCGTTGTCCCGCTGGTGCGCCGGCAGGAGTTGATTTTATGTCAAGAAGGCGTTAATATAACACGAAAATAATAAAATTATTCTTTATCAAATGTGTCACAAAAAAATGTCGCTGGCACCCGGACTATTATGACCTTTTTGTTTTTTTGAAATCAAAAAATAAATTGAAACTATTTTCAATATTTTGGTTTTTGTCAGTTAATTGATACCACGAATTAAACTTTGACCTTTGCTTTGCACTATTGGAAAGAGGACAATTTTCTAAGCATTTTGAGATATTACATTGATATGGATTATCCATTAGTTTTCGAGAAAACGGCATTTGAAAATCAAAATTTTACATGTATTTCCTCCATGTGGTTAATAATTGAAGGCCAATAATTAATAATAAAATGGCTAATAACTAAAACGAGTCTCACCCCTTTCGAGTAGCACCTTGGTATGTTGGAGCTGTCTAGGGGGATGTTTTTAGTAAAAGTTCGTCAAAACGGCGCGTAGCGCCGCTCACAAAGCGAGGGGTTGCAACCAAGGCAAATCAAAGATCTGCTCTAAAAGCAAATTAAATAATTAAACAAGGTGGAACTCGCTTTTGCGACAGTTCTTAGGCTTCTATACATCTACTTTTTCGGTAGGTTAAATTATTTGGGCTTTATTTTATTCCAATTTTTAATGCGTTAATCTTTTAATTAGGTAGATTTTTTTACTATATAAGGAAAACGCTAACATTTTAATATTTTTTTTTTATTTCGACCTTTATAGGTAAATATTTGCAATTTACAAACCACAAATAAAACACAATTCATAATGAAATATTAAAATACCCGAAACACGTACCGAATACCGTATTAGAAACACGTAAAATACCTACTCTAAAAATACAAAATAAGAATATCGGATTAAAAAATATATATGTAAATAATCTGAATAATTAATACCAATCTAAAAATATTCTATATGAAGTAAAATTGTTTTAAGAACGTGTGTTCTGATTGGTTTTGAATTATGCGGACAGACGGACAGACGGACAGACGGACAGACAGACACGGAGCTAGATCATAAGGCTTCTTCCTATACGTTGTATAGAAGCCTAAAAGCAAAAGGGGTCTCCAAAAACACACAGTAAAAAAGATGTAGATGTTTTAGATTATAAAAATGCGATAGAAAATAATTTATCGAAATCATTTGGATCCTCAACTTTTGTCGAAACTTTGAATAAATTTCAGGGGATTGAATTAGGTAGAGCTTTATATATCCCACAAACATCATCTCCATCATCGATATCATTTTTAGATCCATATAATGCTTCACTCAATACTCAAAATACCTTAACTTACCTACCCACGCAAACATCGAAAACCGCAATTAATTAATTGATTTTAACTTACTTTTCCCACTTTTCAAGGACGGTAAACCATTTCTTTTACACCTCAGAGCTCACCCCAAGGGCAAACACACAAACACCACAAGGTCACCCCCACCGACATATACAGCGTATATATAATGGATACATTTTGCGTACAGTATTACAGTCAAACAACAAATAATATCTCAAGAGTTGTTAGTGATTGCTACTCACATCCAAACATATAAAATCAACTTGAAAAAAAAATTGTATTATTAAAAAAATGGTTGAATTAAATCATAAAGTTTTTACCGTCGATGTGCAAGGGTTTACGATACCGGAATTTATTCCTAAAGAACTAGCTATTTCTGACGGCGAAACTGTTAAACATTACATTTTTAAATCAAAGTGTCTCTTTAGTGAACTCGATAACAAATCTCAAAAGCAAGCACGTTGGTTAGAAAGCAATCCTCATGGTATCCCTTTTAATGGTGGTACAAGTGATTTGGATTACTTATGCAGTAGGTATGGAGAATGTAACACAATCCGTTGGTGAAAAAAAATTGAATGATGGTGAAGCCAAGTTTCAGCATGACATCAAAGAAAGTAGCAATACAGAGGTCCAAATGACCGATAAAGAAGAGCAAGTCTTATGCGAAATGTTAAATTATGTATACACCGGAAAAATAGATAATTTGAAAAAATTCGATCCCAGTTTTCTAAGTTTAGTTAGCACATACACTGTGAGTGATTTAAAAAGGATATGTGAAAAAGGGTTGATTAAAGGTTTATCGCTTAAAAATGTAGCAAAATTTTTTAATCTCAGTAATCAACTTGGCGCAACGGATTTAAAAATACAAATAAAAAAGTTCATCGTTGCTAATGCTTGGGCTCTAGGAGATACACCTGAATTCATAGAAATGTATTTGGCATATCCATCCCTCGGGGTAGAAGCATTTCGTGCACTAAGCGGTAAATTTTCCATTGATTAATATTATTTTGTAGTTTGATAATAAAATTTTTATTTTATTTATTTTTTATTTGGACATAATATGTTTTGTTGTACAGTCGATAAACCTAGCAAGTCGTGGGAGAAAATTCTCAAAGAGTAGCTTCAAAATTTATTAAAAATTTTTTTAATAAAAAACCGAGTTTTTATATTTTTAAAACTGTTTCGAATATATTTTCTTTGTTGGCCACAGCAGCTGATTAAAAATAAAAAAAATATATTATACAGGGTTTACCAATACGACGTTTGTTTTTCAATAGGTGCATATTTGGATATTTTGACAGTTCTGACATTTATTTTTTTGACATATGTATAGCAGAAGCTTTGCCATTTGTGAAAATGTCTTCAATTTCAATCGAAAATCAAATTAAAATCATTGAAACCTATTACGAAAATGGTCGATGTGTGAAAACCACATTTCGTAAAATTCGCGATATTTTTGGTCGTCATGATCGGTCTTCTGAAACCGCTATCGAGAATTTGGTGGATAAATTTAAGTTTACTGGTTTGGTATATAACATACCAACAACAACACATATTCGTTTGGGTCGATCCAGCGAAAATATCGCTGCTGTAAGTGAAAGTGTCGAAGAACGTCCAAATTTATCGATTCCACGACATTCTCCACATTTGGGGACATGTTGACAAATTATTTTTGGCCTATTATCGATGATATGGATGTGAGTGATCTGTGGTTTTAACAGGATGGCGCCACTTGTCACACAGCCAGAGAAACAATGGCTTTATTGCAAAACAAATTTCCAGATCGAATAATTTCGCGTAATTCAGCAATAAATTGCCCCCCAGATCGTGCGATTTTACACCGTTTGACTATTTCTTGTGGGTCTATGTGAAAGATCAAGTCTATGCGGATAATCCACAAGCCATTGAGGGCTTAAAAGTCAACATCAAACGTGTCATTAGTGAGATAGAGCCTCAATTATGCCAAAATGTGATTGAAAATTTTGACGAAAGAATCGATGTCTGTAAGCGTGGTCGTGGTGGGCATTCGAAGGATATTATTTTTCATTCATAAATGGCAGACCTTCTACTTTATATATAAATAAAAATCCATAGCATTTTCATCCAAAATATGTGTTTCATTTAAAATTTAAAAACAAACGTCGTATTGGTAAACCCTTTACAACTATCTTTGCTTTATAAAAAAATTTAAAAATTCTGAAATTTAAAATTTGCTCTTAATTTTCAGGTTTTCGGATTGTTTTCTCTGCAATTAGTACATTTTTGATACTACCATTATTATTTATTTTATTATCTAAATTTAATTTGCAAACTCGAATCTTCAATTTTTATTTTATTTTCGCTTGTTTGATAAACGTACAATGTTAATTTGCATTGTCTCATATTCTGGAATTTACATATGGGGCATTCCACGCCAAATCAACCACTTTTGAACCCGACCCCTTTCGATTTGGCCGAAACTTTTTTCTCGTTTTCTACCCCACTAAATATATTTCTCAGAATTTTTTCAACTTTTTTTACCCAACCCAACAAAAGTTATAAATTTTTCAAAAATTTGGCTATTTATATTTGGCTATTTTTTCAAATATCCATAACTTTTTCAAAAATTGACTAAATCCAACTTTCTTTTTTTTTAATTTTTCAGTTTTGAATGTACTATTTTTTTTACTTTATTCGTAATCTTAACTAATGATTTATAACTGAAAATAATTTTTTATTTCATTATTCTTGGTCGTTTAGATAATTTTTGATAGAGTAAGGAACGTAGAGATTAGGGATAAACTAGCAGTAGAGCCAGCAATGCGGAAAGTAATCGATAATCCACTGAGATGGCTCGGACATCTGAACCGGATGAAGGGCGATATGCCAGTGAGAAATGTGTGGCAGGTTGCAGGCAAAAACAGCGGTGAAGAGAACAAGAGGCAGACCTGCAGAAACATGGGACGATAACATTGGACAGATACTAAAAGAGATGGGGAAAACATGGAACGAAGCAAAACAAATGGCACTAGATAGAAGAGAGTGGCGGAAATTTATAAACGAAAATGCCACTATATTAAAAGAGATAAGATACACCTCAACACCTTCGGGTATAAATGAGGCTTTTGATTTTGATTGATTGATTGATTAAATAATTTACAGACTGCATACTCCTCTGAATTAGAAAAATTTCTAATAATCTAAATAATTTATAAAAGAATAATAAAAAGAATTTCAAATATATCTGTGTCTGGTATCACACTGTGCGAGTGCAATTGCTGAGTTTCTTCAATAGTTTTCGTTTTTTAAAATCGGTCATTTAGGTCGTTTACAGCTTTATTCTAATCCACTTCTGTCGAAAACTTTACCGCTATATTATTTTACAAGATTATTAGGTGCAGAATGGTGCCCATGCATATAGCTCGTAAGGTGTGGTTTTTGTTTATCAAGTGCTAGTTGAAGACCTGCTCTCGCAGCTGCTCTTTTGATCGTACCACCAATTCCATCACACGAACCTTTTCCATGAGCAATTGCAAAAAATGCCATTCAGCAGGCATTCCAAAATCACTGTTGTGGTAGTATAAATTGACAAAAATCTCATCAAATTAATTTATAACTAATAAAAAATCTTCTCATTAAGGAAAATTTGTACATTTATAACATACATAGATATATTTAACTAAATTTAAATTTTTATTTATTGGATAGTGGTAAAATAAACAAACTTAGCAATTGCACAGGCAAAAAGGAATGGTTATGATTTTAGCAGTCTTATGTATGTTTATTAGAAATTTATCTAATTCGAAAGAGTTCATAGTCTATAAATTATTTAAACGGCGACCAAGAATAATGAAATAAAAAATTATTTTCAGTTATAAATCATTAGTTAAGATTACGAATAAAGTAAAAAAAATTTAAGATATATTTATTTAAATTTTATTTATTATAAAAACAAAGTTAGATTGTGGTAAAATAAACAAAAGAAATTTTCAATTGAAAAAAAAATAGAAAGCAGAGTCGGCCCACTCTGGGTTTAGCGGCATT
The DNA here is from genome assembly GCA_947369205.1 of Cantharis rufa. Lineage (NCBI taxonomy): Eukaryota > Metazoa > Arthropoda > Insecta > Coleoptera > Cantharidae > Cantharis > Cantharis rufa. The sequence goes on along the minus strand of OX376305.1, from coordinate 27,524,008 downwards.
AACTGCAAAATAAGTTGAAGTTTTTTTCAAAAAAAAAAAAATCAAAAATTAAAAGTGTCGGAATTTGAAAAATTGATGATTTTTCTCAAAAAACTGAAAAATTTCATGGAACCTAACATCGAAACAATTTTTCATATTTTTATCTGAATAGTACATTCAAAACTGAAAAATTTAAAAAAAAGAACGTTGAATTTAGTCAATTTTTGAAAAAGTTATGGGTATTTGAAAAAATAGCCAAATATAAATAGCCAAATTTTTGAAAAATTTATAACTTTTGTTGGGTTGGGTAAAAAAAGTTGAAAAAATTCTGAGAAATATATTTAGTGGGGTAGAAAACGAGAAAAAAGTTTCGGCCAAATCGAAAGGGGTCGGGTTCAAAAGTGGTCGATTTGGCGTGGAATGCCCCATATACTACATTGTTATGACTAGTAATATCGTGGTTACTTAATATCACACCGCCAATTGCACATTTTCCTTATCTAGAATTTACCGCATATACCGTATATACCGAATTTACTTTCGATAGTGTTGGATAAAAAATACATTACGCCAACGTATTGTATTTTCATTCATGAGGTTTTTATTAAACGAGTCCATAGTTTTTCCTGCGATACATTTTAAATGTTCAATCGATTTTTCATGTTCTTTTAATCTGGTCGACATATTTTTCTATAATCATTGAATCCTTTAACAGTTAAGGCAGTTTTTTTCTTAGAATAAGCCTGCAATGAAAACAAAAAATAGCATCATTAGATTTAGAATAAACCAACCATTTTCGTTATATCTGTTCACCATTAGGAAGTGTTCGATAATAGTTTGTAGAGCAAAACTTTCGACTCCTTTCTTCCTATTCCTGAACAATGAATGGAAAAGCATAATTAATTATTTGCTCTGGGCCACGTATATATTTTCCGGCCAATTCCCAATATCAGACAGATTGTCTTGAGTAATTGTCTCGTACTTGCGTCGAAGTCGAAATATTTATGTTCGAAATTCAGCGTTTCAAATAAGAATTTATTTCAAATAAGCTATCAATCTTAGAAAAACTTTCATAATAAACTATTCATCTACGTCCAATAAATTTTGGGAACATATTATCAAATGTGAACCTGTGCAGGTGGACTTGGTATTAATATGGTGAAGCTCATTTTCCGATTCTAAATCGTCACCTTGAAGATCGTCATTTAAATGACTTAAAAAAACAAAAATCTTCTGACATTTTTGTATTAGCCTTACTTGCTCTGCTATATTTTTCTACCTTGGTAGCCATAGCCACTTCGTTGTTTTTTTGAGGCATTATTATGATTTGGTTGAAAATAAAACCTACAAGTGCCGAAAACGAACGAAAGACGCTTAAATTAAAAGAATTATATATTTTAAATTTTAAAAAAGGCCATGAGCGTCGGTAGGATTTATTTTCAGGGGGGAGGGAGCAATAACTTACTTACCAACAAAAAATCACCGTAAATGGAGACTGCTTTGAGGAAATCTAACCGCGATATTTGTTTGGGAAAGAAAAGGGGGCATAATTTGGTAAACTTTATACTCAAAAATTCACAGGTATCTATTTAATTGAGCAGTAAAATTTAAGGTACCTAATTTAGTATTTTAAAGTACCTAATCTCTTAAATAGGTGACCCATTGTTAAATGGGTCCGATTGGAGTTAACAATTTGGATTAATAAATAAATTTGCTGAAAATAAAATCCAGTTTGGAGTGGAGTTTACATTAACCCCTATAAAGTTACTGAACCCTGGACGAGCCGCAAAGAGCAGAGTTTTTTTATTATTATTAATTTTTTATATAATTAATACTATTAAAATAATTAATAATCCGTTAATTTTTTCAATTACCAATCTGATTGCTTTTATTATATAAAAAGAATATTTAAAGGTCAAATGTATAATATAATAAGTATAAGTATCAGTATTAACAATAACAATCATCAATTACACAAAAGACACTCAAATGGCGGCTTCCAATATTCATATATCAAGTTCCAATATTTATAAATATTTGAAAGAAAACTTCGTTTTAAGTTTAAATGAAAAGCAGAATCTTGGTTATCCTTTTGAAAATGGCGAAGGGGTGGTGTCAATATTAAAGCAGAGTTCTTCACTCTCGATGATGCCTGTTGATTTACCTGCTTTAAATAAACAGAAAAGAGAAGAAGAAAATAAAGATACAAAAGAAGTTTGCGTTCGATGCAAGAAACCGTTTTTCTTAAGTAGTACTGGAGAATATCTTAACAGGGAAAATTGTTATTATCACAAGTACTATAATACCATAACTGGCACATATGTTTGTTGTAATGGAGACTTAATGTCACGTGGCTGTTTCCATAGTCAACTGCATGTCTGGACTGGTCTACGCAATGGTTTGAACAATTATACCGATTTTGTTCAGATGCCCATACAAACTGAAACACCCCAAGATGGCGATTACGGTATTTATGCAATCTGTTGCGAAATGTGCTATACTACTGCAGGTATGGAATTACTTCAAGTATCCGTTGCAAAAGTAGATGGAAACGATGGAAAGATGCACTATAATGTTTTCGTTAAGCATGAGCACGAAATGATAGATTTTAATAGCAAATATTCGGGAATAACCAAGAGGCAATTTCAAAATAAAAAGAATATAAAGCCCTTAGCACAAGTCCAAAGAGATTTGCAACAATTTATGAATCGTCAAAGCATAATAATCGGACACGGGCTTGAGAACAGCCTGAGAACATTAAAAATATTACATGATAATGTAATTGATACTTCGGTCGTATATCCTCATTACAGAGGGCTACCGTTCAAGAGTTCTCTAAAGTACCTTGTCACTGAAGTTTTGCAAAGTCAAGTATTAGAATTAGACAATGGAAAAAAAAGCAAACAAAATGCGATACACGTTATGAATCTCATGCTAAGAAAATTTGAAAAGGAATTTATTAAAGTCTCAGAACAAGCGTTGGTGATTGAAGATATCAAGTAAAAGTAGTTAATTAAAATATATCCAATGTATTACACCAAATGTTACAACGTAAAACGAAAAGAAAAAATGAATTGTTACAAAGTTTTTTCACCTGTAAAAAATATTTCATAAAATATCGCAATAAAGCTTTACATGTAAATAAACGATAATAATAAATAAATCTTGTTGTAATTTAACCACTTTAGTGAAAATATTTCTAATGTGAATTGGTTATTTTTAAAACTAGCTGGAGAGCCCGTCCACGGACGGGCATCTAGACGCCGATTGATTGGATACTCGGTTGATGTGCAACGCCCCAGGGAGAGTACCGGCGGTGCTTTAATATATTTTTCGGTTAGAAAAAAATCGACTAATAGATTACACTGGGCAACAGTGATTCTGCGGCGTGAGGCTTAGGAGTCGATTTTGGGTAATTGTAGTTCTCTGAATGCAAAAAATTGATGCGATTTGCCTAATTGACTATAGTTTTTGAGATAAAGGCAATTCAATTATTAAAAATAAAATGAAAAACAAACATTCAATATATTCAAAAATCGTTATTTTCGAAAGGAGATAACGTTATGAATGATAAAATAAAGTTAATTTGTTACGCTTATGGTTATTTAATTGCAAATTTAGCAGTAAGTATTTGTAGCGCGAGGGAACCTTGAGCATTTCCGTTCCCAGAAGCTGAAATGTTGCTATCAGCATGTCTAGCTAGTGCGGGTGCTTGTATGATAAATAACTTACGGGGGTGGGAAACAAAAGTAAGGCAGTACTGAATTAATCACCACATAAGACGGACGCGACAATTAGGACTCGGAATTAAATTCATTTCAAATCTAGAAAGGTTTTTAGGTTTCGATTAAGGCATTGCATTGGCAAATAATAGGTAAGAATGATCAAAACATAATCACTTTTAGTAAAAGATCCAAGATTACAGATATGGCTCAACTTAAGAGCAATATACAAAATATCAGGTTTGAATATATGAAAAATATCAACTATAAGGTTGAGCGCTTCTATAAGAACCTACAAACGATAACTAATGTACACATGCCGATAAAGGAAGTAAAAGTAAATAATAAGAACAAACCTTGGTTTAATGCAAATATGCTGCAGGCGATAAAGATACGAGAAAGATACGATAAAGATCAATCGATAATTGTAGTGAAAATCTCTAAGAAACCTAATAAAGAGTGGAAACGAGGGGGTTAGTAAAGAAATTGTCTTTAATGATAAAACCCTGGTCAATCAATTGTATATTGCAGAAGAGTTTAACAAGTATTTTCTTGAGAGCATTGAAAATATTGTCGAGTCCATACCGAGAGTAGATTGGGAACTTAAACCTGAACGACACGATTCATTAAAACTTCAAGAATTCGAACTACTAAATATGAGCCAAATGTACGAGATAGTCAGAAGCATGAAACAAAAATCAAGTCCTGATGGTATTGATGTTGGATTACTACTTCTCGTCTGGGACGAAATTAGTAACCCTCTTTTAAATTAACAGTTCATTGGAAACTGGAATGCTCCCTGATATATTAAAAGTGTCTGTAATTAATTAATTAACACCAATAAAGAAGATTAGTGGCTCAGTGGAAGCGGAAGATCATAGGCCAATAAATATGCTGAATACAATAAGTAAAATATTTGAAAAAGTAGTATGTACCCAGCTGAAGAATTATATAATAATAAGAATAATAATAAACAATCTTTATTTCAGATAAAGTTACATTGTAAGACAAATAACATTTAAAAGAAATTACGTCGGGATTTGTTATTTTAATTTCTTGTGTCTAAGTATTCGTTTATGTCGTACGGTTCTAACTCCATTAGTAGATCTCTCACTTTGTGTTTATATTGTTTGAGGCTTTTGATGATTTTTATTGGGTCCGGCAACTTGTTATAAATCCTTATGCACATATATGCTGGATTTTTCTCCGTTAGGCATAGCCTGTGTATTGGGTAATTCAAATGAAGTGTTCTTGTTTTATACGTGAAGTTGGTGTTGTTTAATTCGAATTGTGATTTGTTTTTGTGTACGTATAAAAGACATTCGTACAAATATAGTCCGCTTATTGTTAAAATGTTATTTTTTTTGAAGATTCCTCTGCATGAGTCTCTGTACCTCATGTTGAATATTATTCCAAGGACTCGCTTCTGGATTGTGAAGATTCTTTCGATATTTGTGCTACATGGAATATCGCAAGGAAGTGTACTGGGTCCGTTGTTGTTTATAATGTTTATAGATGATTTGGTGTTGGCGTTTAAAGGAATATTTTTTCATTTATTTGCGGATGATACCATGGTATACTTTACGGGAAAAGATTTAAGGACTATGTTTCACAGAATGAATGAAGAACTTAGAAAGTTATGTATATGGTTAAATGGGAATAAGCTAAAAGTAAATGTACAGAAGACCAAAGCAATGATTCTAGGAAAAGTGGTGTGAGAAGAGGATCTGGCGTTGATGATGGACGGTCAAAGAATACAATTATTGGAGAAGTTTAAATATCTAGGAGTAATATTGGATAGGCACTTAAATTTCAACCTTCATATTGACTATATCTGTAGAAAAATAGCAAGTAAACTTGGTGTACTCGGAAGATGTAGAGAGTATTTATCCGAACGGACTAGACTTACGATATACAACACAATAGTGTTACCTCACTTAATGTACATGGGCACCATAGTGCTTCTCAGTAATACTACAAATCGAAAGCGATTGCAAGTACTACAAAACAGGGCGATGAGAATGATCCTATCAAAGGACAGATACACACGCATTTCGACTATGCTTGGAGAGTTGAATTAGATGGACATAAACAAATTAGCAAAATACCAGGTACTGGTATTTATCTATAAAGTTAATCTAAAAACGATGCCTGAATATTTAGAAGGACGAATAACATCATTTGGGGAAATCCACGATTTCGAAACAAGACACAGTACAAGGCTTGTGCTGCATCTAATGCACACCAGAGCGGTCCAAACCTCAATATTTTTTAAAGGAGTGTTGTGATGTGATGATTTACCAAGTGTTTTTCGTGAATATAGAAACATAGAGCGTTTTAAGCGGGAAGTGAAGAGATATCTTAGGGAACGCAGTGACGGAAATGTATAATGTGCATAGTGTGTTTATATGTTGTATTTATATGTGCTGTATTTGTATGTTGTATACTGTATGTGTTTGTATGTTGCGTTATATATGTGCTGTATTTGTGTGTATTGTATGCTGTATATGATGTATGCTGTGTGCTTTGTACGTTGAGTGTGAAATGCACCTGTATGTATTTCGAATAGTCGACTAAGACTAAATAAACGCCCTATATAATAATAATTGTTAGTCGCGGGCGAAGTTTTCGTAATTTAATTATGTTATGGTGAATTAAGTGGTGATCAAGCTCCCAAGTTGACATGTTTGATTAATTAAGGATTATTGTAAAAGGTCAGATGTTTTGTAATAGTTTAAGATTTATTTAGGGACCACGGCCGTGGTAAGGATTGATTCCGTGGTAACAATTGATTCCGTATTATAATAACGGACGATCTTCCTGGAGATGTATTCGAGTGGAACTCGACAGGATTGTATTACTTTATATGTGTCTTTTTAGGATAACGACCGGAGTAGAGGAGGCTGTAACCTATTATTTTAATTTAATTATATTGTTATTTGTTATTCTGAATTTTATTTCGAATCTGTTGGATTCGTTAAGTACTGCTGCCCACGCCCGAGTCTCATTATTTTTTGAAAAGTTTTCCGGCTATGAGCTTGCCGGCCGCGTGTAAGAATTTGGTAGTTACAAATTGACTAATTAATAGAGTTAACTGATAAAATAAAGTTAATTGTCCGGGCAAAAAGGGCTTACTGTAAAGCGATATACCTGACGCGCACGAATAGATTAACGAGATCAACTACAAATATTATTCCACATTTTATTTATTAAGAAAAGTATTAACATATTTAAAGTATTAAAGTATTTAATAAGGATGTTGTAGCAACAATCGCTCTCAAATTTTTGCAACAATGCCACTTGCTTAATCGTAGATGTTATTACACGTATTAGCTAGCCTTGTTACTTAAAACGCAGTTCTAGAGAAGCGTGGTTTTTCAAAAAACCTCGTGGATTCGTAACCATGTACTCAGATATCTTCTCAGCTAAATGAAAAACCTGATGTTAATGTGGACGCCAGTCAATACTAATAAAACCAAAAGAAACGAAGAGTCGTCTTATCGTAAAAACACAAATAGAAAGAAAGATGTTGGCGACAATGTTTAATTAATTCACTAGTCTTACATAGAACGTACACATAAGGATCAAAATAAGCTGTTACATAATTAAAGGTTATAATAACAAAAAACCAAATCTATATATTGTAGTGCTCTTTTGCCTACCTTAAAATATGAGTCTTATACTCTGAATGTGGGTCGTTGGTTCTCGAATAAAATTGTCGCATTCAAAACAATAAAAAACTGACAAATAGAACAATAATTTATTTGCAACCAGTTTAACAATAAAATAAATAAACAAATGGCAGGACTTACATAAATTCGTCGGGCAAACAAGTTATTCTTAAAACACTTTGTGCTTGGTCACTTTCTTCAATAATATTCAAATGATTGATTGTTTGTCTAATTTTCTTGGTTGGAAAATCTCTTCTATATTTCTTTAAAACTTTTGACTTCTCTCGTTAGCTCTCGAATTTCAATTTGTTATTTAAATTTACTTGATTTGTCAGCTCTCCAAAATTTAACTAGTTATTATTTTTCTTGCTTAATTTTTCGCTTTCGAAAAATTCCACAACTCTTGTTATTATATTCCCTTGGTTTCCACACCTTATTTGCTTTTATAAATCAAATTTGCTGCAGGTCTGCATGTCTGCTTGTTTTGACCGACATCATTTATGTAAGTCCCAAAATATAACATTAAATAAAAATGGTACAATTAAACTTTCTAAAATCAAACATAACTATTAAAAATACAAACAACTTAAACTAATCAAATCAACAATATAACACATAACGAACAAATAAAATATGGAACAAAATGAATTAAAATGGCAAAGTAAATTAAAATGGATTGTAAAGCCCTGCCATTATTGTTCCTCAGGTTGCAAGTCAGTTCTTTAGATCTTTAATTAGCAACCCATCTTTGTCGTATGATATGTATTTTTGTTGAAGTCACATACAAACTCTAAATTATGCTCCGGCTTGTCAGATTTATGTCGGAAGATGAGACTCTCAGTTTGTAGGTTCTGGTCGATCTTATTTATCCCCTGAGTCGTAAGTAAAACTCTTATTGACAACGAAAACAATGGTTTATTCAAAAGCAAATAATAATGTCGAACAAACTCGTAGCTAGATAAAATCAGGTGTGAAGTGTCGATGGCAATTGATATCAAAATTACATTTACTGTTAAATTTGAATCGCTTAATTTTGTGATCATTTGCCACTCTAGTGTGATGATGTGTTTTATATTTATACAAAATAAAGAATGAATGTTCATAAAAATTAAATTAAATGTTTTTTTATTTTCACTATCTTTTAAACTTAAATAAACGATACCTTGCACGCCTCTGTTGTCGATGATGTAATCGCCCCCTCTAGTTGGTGAATTGCTTAATGCTACCGTATTTCGAAGGTGAAGTCGCACTTTTCGCATGTGTTCAGGGTTCCTGCCGTATAAAATCTGGTTTATCATAAATCTTCTTCCAAATCGCAGCCACGATTATTCAAAACGGTTGTTGTTGATGCACTTTATTAATATTTGAAGTTCCTCGTCCTCAAATTTCATCGAGGTAAGTAATATTAAAATAAATCAGAAAATTTCTCGTTATTTTCAAAATGGCGTCCTCAAGGCGTCCTTCGACAAATCTTACAATTTTACGCTTGTATCTTTCTAGAAAGGTCATTCAACCCCAAATTTGGTCGTCGTCTCAAAAATATCACACTCGTTGATGGTTTCACCAATTTCACCCAGAAATTAGTGAAAAAACTGCACTTTGGTTGGCTTCAAAAAGCCCGGCTTGTAAAACACGTCTTTGTCCCCCTCGGCGTATACGGAGAGAACCTGCTTCAACCTTAAGAAAACCAAAATTTGTACGTTCCTTTAAAACATACACGATGTTTCGAAATTCACTGTTATTATTTTAGATCTTCGTAGCACGAAACAAACACTGATGGTTACAAGTAAAATGGTAAAATATGTGTGGAAAAATGTGTTCAAGTTACAAAACAAAATCAGCTGTTATTTACCTTTGAATAATTTCACCTAATTTGCATCACATAAACAAATCAAATGGCCGCGTTCTAAATTTAAATAGGATCGACCTTCGTTTCACGACAATATATATATATATTGTTACGAATGTTTTTGAAGGGTGTTTGGGTATATTAAATTGGGGGTTAAGCACAGGTGTAACGATAATAAAATATTTATTAAATTATAATAAAGACTAATACTAATAATTATTATTTACATAGATACTTATAATTAGGACTTACTCTACCTACCCTTACGGAGGGTGGACCCATCAAGCGGCCAGGTCACATCTTGACCTCTTCGAGTGCACACTCCGAACTCTAGTTAATTAATTAATTATTCTCTTGCACCGCTTGATGCTTCCCCTTCCATATTTATTATCTATTTATTTATAACCATTGCACTTTGTCAACTTATACGAGGGAGCTTCAAGTGGAATTACATTTAATTACAATAATTTATAGATTATATATTTCCACTTGTGACAATAGTAAATAAATAATAATGGTTTTATGGATCCCAATGAAATATAAATGGTATAATATGGGTAGGTCCGATGTGAGCTACTCAGAAATGGAATAATAATGAAGAAATATAAATGGTATAATATGGGTAGGTCCGATGAGAGCTACTCTAAATGAAATAATTACAAAGAAGATGATAAATAATAATGGTTTTATGGATCCCAATGAAATATAAATGGTATAATATGGGTAGGTCCGATGTGAGCTACTCAGAAATAGAATAATAATGAAGAAATATAAATGGTATAATATGGGTAGGTCCGATGAGAGCTACTCCAAATGGAATAATTATGAAGATTACAGATGGTATAATGAAGAATATGAATTGTTTTATTTAGAAAATGTTTAAAATATTTTTTTATCATTCTTGTGGATTTAAAATAATTTTGTTATAATTTAAAAGAAATAGACAGGTTAGTAGTAGTAATTTTTCATAAACTTTTAAGTAATTTTTTTTTAAATATGGTGTTTAAATTACGGAAGTACTTTGTCAATTTTCGCCGAGTAGTATTTTATTATTAACCAATTTTAGGTGTTGAATTTAAAATTTTTTTTTTGTTCCGGCGTCAGAAAACGCTAGGGTCAGCGTTTCGCGAGCGGGGGAAATATGTCACAAGTGGAAATATATAATCTATAAATTATTTAAATATAAATTATTAACTTGTGAGAATAATAATAAGATAAAACTTTAAAATATAACAAGTTAAATAAACTTCAATAATTGGAAATTCACTTGAAGCTCCCTCGTATAAGTTGACAAAGTGCAATGGTTATAAATAAATAGATAATAAATATGGAAGGGGAAGCATCAAGCGGTGCAAGAGAATAATTAATTAATTAACTAGAGTTCGGAGTGTGCACTCGAAGAGGTCAAGATGTGACCTGGCCGCTTGATGGGTCCACCCTCCGTAAGGGTAGGTAGAGTAAGTCCTAATTATAAGTATCTATGTAAATAATAATTATTAGTATTAGTCTTTATTATAATTTAATAAATATTTTATTATCGTTACACCTGTGCTTAACCCCCAATTTAATATACCCAAACACCCTTCAAAAACATTCGTAACATCCCCCCTCTAAAATATTTGTAACATTATGCATTTGTATCCTACTTGCCTCCGCATATAGACAAGGCGACAGTTTATCCGCCTTTAAAATTACTTGTAGCTAAAATAGAATTCTATATAAGAATAGAAAACGATTTGAACTCCGGCAGCAACCTAAGAGGGGTAAAGATTTCTTGAATTTTTTTACACAAAATTTGCATACCTGCTATACGCTTTTTACTCCGTATAGCAAGATGGCGCTGTAGACTCCATCTGTGTATATAATACCTACAGAATACATATGAATGTGTTCTATGCAACTCCAACAGTGTTGCACGATTTAGTCCGACTAATAACTCAATATAGCATGAGTAAAGAAGAGAGACAGCGCTTCCATGTGTTATTATATGAGGTATTTAAGCGTGGGTAGTCATTGCTATAATAGTTATGGCTAGTTTTATTTAAATTACACATAATATAATTTGTATAACATATTACAATTATTAAATTGTATTAATTGAATAATTTTTTTACCTCCAATCAATTTAAAAAAAAAATTGGAGGTATGGTAATCGAAAAAAAATTTCAACTTTTTTTTTTGCATTTTCGAGATCACCGTGTTCAGAAACGTAAAGATCTGCAAAAAGTAAAATAAAAATTTCTGTGTCGGTCTGTCTGTCGGTCTGTCGGTCGTCAAATTTTGTCGATCGATTTGCTTCCGAGCCATCCAACCAATTACGACCAAATTTGGTATGGTGGTAGGGTTCACGGTGGAAAGGTGAAAATAAGGTTTTCGTGGCGATCTATCAATCAGGAGTGCCACCACAAGAAAATAATACGGGATTTTTAAAAAATATTTTGTCTTGCGATATGTTATTTTAAAGGCCTTAAAAGGCTTTATCCAGAATAGGTAAAATTAATCTTCTATTTGTCGTCTGTCAAAAATCACAAGTTGTCAAAGTTGAAACTTTAAGAGTGAATAACTCAAGAAGTGCTGAAGGGATCTTAACCAAATTTGGTACGTAGGTACATTGATCCTAATGGATATGAGAGCATATGTAATCCTTCGATAGAAATCACTAATGCAACATGAAAAAAATAAAATTAACTTTTTTGGCAAAAACATGAAAAAAGTTTTTGTCGATCGATTTTCTCCGGCATTTCTGCGTCGATTGCAATCAAACTTATTGGACGTATGCCTCGTGGGCTGGAATGGTGAAAATAAGGTTTTGCCAGAGAAATCTTCACCAGGGCCACCACAATAAAATAAATTAAAAAAAATTAAAATGTCGTCGTATCTCCGGAAATGTTTAACCGATTCAGCTAAAATTTGGTGTGTCGATGAAGCTTTGAAAGTATAAGTATTGGTGAGAAAACAAACCGAGCCAATTGTAACAGGGCGGGGCAGGTCAGAAAAATTATAGAAAATATTAACTGAAATCTTAATTTATATATTTTTTGTGAGAATTTGTCAGATGGCTGGCAAAAATAAAACAATATATTCAAAATTTTAATAAACGTCATAATTTTGTGACATATGTGTCAAAATTAGGTTAATGTTGATTTGTATACCGAGTGCAGCATAAGAATTGAGTTTAGGGCTTGTAACAATTAATTTTAGAATACAAAAATAGGTGGTTTGGTGGGAAATATTTTATAATATCGTCGTACGGACTGACGGAACGTTACTTTATAAGTAAAAGGTTCTGCCACTAGGTAGCGACCAAGTTTAGGCTGTTTGTTAAATTTTTTCGCAAATGTTTTCAGAATCAGTAAATCGACAGTCAGTAATTTACAAAAATTTATTTTCGAAAAATCCGCTAGATGACCGAAAAAATTTGTTGTACCAATCTTGGAGAAATTTTATTTGTGACTTCTTACGGTATTATGTGACGTATATAAAAATTTTGGAAAAAATTCAGTGGCGTACAAAAATAAAAAAATTTTTTCATTTTAGATTTTGTTAAAAAAGCTTTTATAGATAGATTTAGGGTAAGGGTGATACATATAGATATCTTTGCCAGGGCTACCGATATCTTTGTTAAGGCTACCACAAGAGAAAACAAAAATGAACATTATGTCATCGTATCTCCGGACAAAATTTGGTGTGCTGGTGATTGGAGGTATTGCGGCAGAGAGTGACGATATTTTTATTTTATGTTTAATAATACGTATAATGTATTATAATTTACAAGTTAATTTGTTTCACTTAAATTCAGAATAATATTTGTTTTGTAAAATAATAAATTAGGATTTACTTCAGAGAAATTTAATAACCGTTATTTATTGAGAACAATGAATACCTGCACAAAAATTATCTATAGTTACCTAAAATTATAAATAAATCAAATTTACGGTTCCAAAAAGCTAATCTAAGAAACCGAAAAGCAATTTTGTTATTTGAGTATAATGATTTTCTGTAATTTTAATAACTCCGAGCACGTACCAATTGAATAGTTTAAGATTTTTTACAAAGTTCAAATATGAAATTGATATTATCGTTATTCTTTTGTTTCGAAAATGATAATTAAATGACGTTCTTTTTTGTTGTTTTTTCCAAGAATTCCACTATTATAAGTAAATAGTATTTGGTAATAATAATAACAATTTTTAAAACTTTCGATTAATTAAATCAACAAACTTCGATAATTGCTATAAAATTAGCAAAGATATCACAGCCAGCGTAATAAAAAAATGCATTTTTATAAAATTTTACTAAATAATGTTATTCTCAAATATTCGGTGTAGTATGTATATCATAAGAAAAATCGCTGAAAATTCGGTAATTTTTCTCTTACCCGGAATATTACCTACTTGTTTTTAATAATATGAAAATTCAAAAATATTTTCAAAAAGACTATATAAATATTGCTATCCTTTATTCTCAAAAAAATTGAAGTGGTTTTTATCAAAAACCGCCACATTTATTCTTCTTAAAATTTATTATTAATTTGGCAGAATACTTACTATTCTATATTTTATAATGTAAAATTATTATTTTTGATAATAATTTTTTTAATATTAAAGTTATGTAGCTGCGTAAGGTATTTAGATAATAGACGTGACCTACCGCAAACGTATTACAAGCTGTAACGTGATTATAAATTTTGCAATTGCTGAAGATCAGCATTTTTAGGCTATTTCATCACAATCACTTTAGGCGGGAATTATGTACTACCTATTAATATGTGGCATTTTTCCTTATTCGAAAATTTGATAACAGCTCCCGTTGCATATTGCATAAATTTGTTTAAAAACACAACTGCGATATGCTGACATTCAATGTCAAAGTTTTTAATAATATGAAAATCCAAAAAAATTTTCAAAAAGATTATAAATATTGCAATTTATTATTCTCAAAGAAATTGAAGTGGTTTTACTCAAAAACGCTTCTTTTATTCTTCTTAAAATTTAATATTATTTTGCCGGAATACTTACTAGATACTCTATATTTTATAATGTAAAATTATTATTTTTTCTAATAATTTTTTTATTCTATCATGTAATAGTCGTGACCTATCGTAAACGTAATACAAGCAATTGTTGCAATTGCTGAAGACTTGCAGCATTTTTACACTATTTCATCGCAATCACTTTAGGCGGGAATAATGTACCTACTAATACATATGTGGCACTTTTTCCTATTCGAAAATTAGATAACAGCTCCCGTTGCATATTCCATAAATTTGTTTAAAAAGACAACTGCGATTTGTTGACATTCAACGTCAAAGAAATACCAAAATATTATTGCGAAACTTCGTTAAAAGAAATTCGTTTATTTTTTTTACTAATAAATAAATCCAATTTATGGGTCCAATTGCATCCACAGACAATAATTAGACGTAATTGAAAGAACTGTTTGAAGTAGTTTTGTTATTTGAGTATAATGATTTTATTTTTGCTGTAATATCAATAACTCCGAACAAGTAGCACTTTAGTTAAACATGAAATAGTTTAAGATTTCCCATGATGTTCAAATACAGTGAAATCTGTATATGCCGGAATCTGAAAGACCCGGAATCGTGTGCATAACGGAATTTGTCTGTGGTCCCGAATTATTGGTTTACATTACTGGGTTAAATGAATTTCATAAGCCGGAATCTGACTAACGTGAACACGGAAAGCTTATTAAATTGCGATGTAAGACGTACGACATTTTTATCCAATGTTTAGACTACTCTAGTAATAATTTATTCTGCGGTATATTATTTTACAATGCATACCTATCAAATAATACTGCGTTACAGCAGCATGCAAATGAATCATTTTTTCATTTGCTGCTTACTTTCTGCATATCTTGCATTTTTTTGTGTAAACGTTTATTCGTAGTCCATTATGTATTATAATAATTCACAAAATACATTTTTTTAAAATTGTTTACTATAAATCTATTAAAAAAAAATTCCGTTTTATGCATATTTTTTTCCGTTTTAGGCAGGATCTGGTAAAAACGGAACTTGCTTAACACGGAACGATTTTTCGGTCCCGTGCGATTCCGGCTTTTACAGATTTCACTGTATTAAATTGATATAGTTACGTAGTAACGTATGTAAGTATGATGTAGATAAACGATAAAGTTAACGCTATTAATTTAGAGAATTTATTGCATTAAATTATTATTGTTGTTCTTCTGTTCTGATAATGATAACTCGTAAGTAAATGACGTTATTTTTTGTTTATTTTTTAGCACATTATTTAATCCAAAAATCTTTACATTAACCTTTTAGGACCCAAGGTATCATAGATGAGACCTCCAATAATTTTAAATAATTCTAAGTGTCGAAATCGCAGATACTAAAAAATTTGCACTTGTTTATTGTAGTGCATACAATACTTTTTTGTCCCTCTACAGAGAGAAATTTATTGCTTTATAAAATTTTTATTTTTTATTTATTCTTTTGATTGTTTTATCAATCGTAATCATGCCAAACTTCAAATAAAACTTATAAAAAAAAACCTCACAAACTTATATTATGTAGTAAAAATGCTTATCTTCAGCAATTGCAACAATTTATAATTACGTCAGCTTGTATTACGATTGCGGTAGGTCACGTCTATGATCTACAGAATACCGTATAAAAAATAATTATAACATATAATTTTAAGATTAAAAAATTATTTAAAATTTTAATTAAAAATTTTATAAAAAATTATTGTATTTCCGAAAATAATAATTAATCAATGAAATTTGGTGGACATAATACATAGTAAGTATTCTGCCAAAACAAAAAATAATTAATTTTAAGAAGAATAACAGTGGGATTTTTGAGAAAAACCACTTCAGGTTATTTAAGAATAATTGCAATATTTATGGTCCGTTTAGATTTTTATGCAATTTTAAAAATCAAATAATATTTATTAGGTACAGAATGTCACAATCACAATATTATGAACCGGAAACACAAATATGTTGTAAGTTAAATTGTTTGAAACAGAGATGGCCAACTACAGTCCGGCAGGTGATTTTATCTAGCCCGCATAAGTTTTTGAAAAATACATATTTTTTCACAGTCAATCCCAACTTGAAAGAAATTCTTCAGTAAAAAAACACAGTTTCAACATTTCCATTAAAAGTTATATGATAAATTATACATAAAGCTTCAGTGCATAATTTAATAACCACCAGGAAAACAGTTTCATGTTAAATTTTGCAAATGGGAGAGGGCGATCAAAACTGTTTGATTTGATTAAATTTCGAATTTGCTTTCAGTATTTTTCCTAATAAAATTTGATAAAATTACTGTACAAATTGGTAACTCCCAATAAGCAAATGCTCTTAAAAATTGCATATTAAGGGAAACATTTAACTTGAGTTTTACAATGTGTAACTTGCTCGGAGCTACCGAAATTTCACACTCATTTTGTTAAAAATTAATTTAAATTTATAATAATACATTTTTATTCGATCTCAAACTAAACTCTCTCGATCGATATTAATTTTACGCCAAAATTTTAAATGCATCGGAAATAAAAAAAAAAATTGTCTTCAGCCCATCTCCCTAAACTCTGAAGTTTTCACCAATTATTTCAGGTGCAAACTGTAATAAAAAATTTGCAATGACGGGGACAACGAAATTTTTCAAAATAATAGCTAGAAAGATATTTTTGTATAATATTTAATTTATTAAAAAAATTCCATCGACATTCCATCAACAGAAACATTTTTCAACGTTTCGATGATTTACGATAAATTATTGTGCGAGAGGCAAATATAAATGTAACCATATTTATTACTCCGCTACTATTTAACAAATATAGTCCAAGTTGCTTCTTGCGTTTTTTCCTAGAACTTAGAAAAAACAAACACGACTTATTGTTAAATGGGACCCCAACTAAAATACTATTGTAAGTAGAAAATTGCAATTTTTCATAAATGAACCCAGTTCATTTAAAGTTTAAGGTTTAGATTACTAATCATGAAATAGTGAATTATGTTCTGTTTGGGTTTTTAGTTTTCTTGGAGAGATTTGTGTCAGTTTTTTAAAATAACTCAAAAGTTACAATTTTACACTTACGACAGTTTTTGAGAGGGTGCGAAATGTCTTTTACCTTACGATGAACGTGCTACTCAAGTTTAAATGTTAGTGAAATATTAACATTGAAAAATTTCACAATTGGAAGTTGCACGGTTTTGATAATATAAGACAAAATAAATTTTAAATCTCTATAAATCGATATCGGCGAATGAAGAACCGGTTAATCTTTCTTTATTATCCTACATAGTCATAATCCCATCGAAACTACTTTCCTTATAAAATTTTACACATTTCACCTTATTAATTTAACAGGAAACTAAATAAAGTAAAAATTGATATTAACTGTTGTAAATAATAATCTGAACAAGTATTTTAGAATGAAAATTAATTTCATTATAAGCGTAATTTATTTTTACTCGTTATAGTTTTATTAATCATGCATGTTTCCGTAAGCGATCTACCTTTGCGCTGTTGCCGTCAGTATTATAAATTTTGATGCCAAAAGGTACCGTCTATGTACGGAGTCCATGTAAACCGTGAGACATATTCTCTTATGATCGTTTGCGACGGTAGCGAACCTAGCGGTCATTAGTATGAACCTTGCTGTATGAAACTATATGTGTACAGTACCATTTGGACTCCAGGCAAAAATTGGCCATTCGACGATTGAACTTATCACAAAATAATATACTCAAAGTATAATAATCTTAAATGTTTTCCAATACTGTGGGTAAAATCTTTTATTATTTATTATAAATTTCTTATCATTAAAAAATAACAACCGCCCTTTTTTCGGTACTTACAAATAATCCCCCCCCCCTTTGCTTGAAATAGTTTTGCGCTTGTTGCTAATATCTTTCATACCCCTACCCGTATGGGTAAAACTCTAAAAACTCATTCAAAATTTTACGAGTAAGTTTAAATAATTATTTGTTTTACCAATTATTTACTCTATTGATTATACCTTTAGAGTTCCAGTTGATTCCAGGTTTCTAAAATACTTCTCATGATGGAAAAAAGGTAATCCAGCAGAATTTAGGGGAAAATCATTAGCAGAAATTAATTTTGATCCCAATTCAGAATTTGTATTAGAAAATCTAGATCAGGGATGGGCAAAGTACGGCCCGCGGGCCATCTCCGGCCCCCAAAGAGTTTTAATCCGGCCCGCTAATGTTTATTCTAAAGTATCAAGTGTATGGCTCTCGGAAATATATTTTAACAGCCTCGTTGGTACAAACAGGTGTAAAACAGATACGTAGATAAAACTGAGAATTTGAGAATTGCAGCATTTGTTTAACTTACCATGTGAAACAACTTAACAACAGCTCAGCCGTCTACGAAAATAAACAAGTTGTATTTTTTTGGAATTATGGCCCCCGTAAAATTTTTTAGGTTTTTTGGGCCCCTAATGAAAAAAGTTTGCCCACCACTAATCTAGATGGTACGCTCTTGATAAAAATATAGAAATTCGGAAAAATCTATAACTATTATTTTTTAACGCAGATGGAGTTATGGCAAATTCTGAACAAAATTAGAATCCGATGATACAAAAGGAACCATCAATGGATGTCGTCGAAACGCCGCCGCCGTCCCCAAAGATGCCGTTGCGTAGAAAATACCTCGTCACAAAATGGCGGTTGCCCAATAATGCCGTACGGTAATACCGCCGTCACATCTTGTGACCGTGCCTAATTACGCCGTCCGCCGTATAATAAGCCGTGAGGTCCGTGAGGGACACCTTTATACCTAGCTCAGGGCTTAATTCTAGATTAAGTATTATTCAAGGTGGGGCAAAAGTAATCACCCGATCTTCTTTTGCTGTAATTTTTTTTTATAATAAAACACTTTGGTTCTGCTTGTGAAATTTGCTTATTTAATCCATTAGAATTTATTCCATCTAGTCGTGAAAATGGTATCGGCCAAGTGGCCGCCGCCAGAGTTGATAATCTCTCGTTTTGGTAATTTGCACTGCCGGCCAGATCACCCGATTTAACCGTTCCACACTTCTTTTTATGGGATTTTTTGACGTCGCAGGTTTACTTCAACAAGCCTCAGACTCTTAAAGCCCTTAAAGAGAATATTTGCCAGGAATGCAAGAACATGTCGCCCGAAGTTCTGGCAAGAGGGATGGAAAATGTCATAAAATGGTCCCGCATGGTCATCAACTCTGGCGGCGGCCACTTGGGCCGATATCATTTTCTCGCCTTGATGGAATACATTCTAATGTATTAAATAAACAAATTTCACAAGCAGAACCAAAATTTTTCATTATAAAAAAATTACAGCCAAAGAACAGAGTGATTACTTTTGCCACACCTTGTATAATACTAACTTAATCTAGAATTAAGGCCTGAGCTAGGTATAAAGGCGTCCCTTTACCTCACGGCGTAATTGGGCACGGCCATTTTGTGACGAGGTATTTCCCACGGCGTTCTTGAAACGGCGTTTTTTATTTTTTACAAATTAAAAAAGGTCCTGGGATGGTCCTGGATAACAAAAAAATGATGGAACTTGGGTAGCCTTACTTCAATAATAATTAATTAACGTATTATCGAGTGGTCCGAGCAACGTACGTCGGAGTCGGAAACGGTTTTCGAGATTTCGTGCATGCGGTAAACCCTTCGAAAAAGCAAACCCTGACGTATTTCTTTTGCTACACAATTTTGAACATGTTTGGCTATTGTTCTCCTTTATCTGCCTGTGCATTAACAAATAATATAAGGTACTATCGATACTATGTCAGTGGTTTTTGACATGTATGCAAAATAAATTTTTGAGTAGTCCGAGCAACGTACGTCTGAGTCTTAAACAAATTAAAAATATGACAATTACAAAAAATTCAAATAAATAACTTTTCATTTGTGCTAATAATTCATTAAACTACAAATAATTTATTTTCTGCTGAAAGAAAATCCGAAATAATCATTAAGTAGGTAGGTAATGAAACAATGGTAGAAGCTGGGTAGCGCACGCTTATTTGCTTCTTAATTACTATTGATGCAAAATTTTAAATTTCCAAGTCCCAGCTTCTCTATTGTAACCTGTTCTTTTAGAAAAATTTAAAAAGTTAGCATCTGGAAATTTTAATTCAGAAACAGTTTTTACAAAATTTTATAAATTTTAAATTTGGTAAAAATACCAGACACCTGCAGCAACATCAAACTAATGATTCTATAATTTTAATACTCAGTAATAGAAGTTAAACAACTCTCATAAATATAATTATTTCTTTATATAGTTTATAGTGCTTTGGAAGTAAAACAAGAAAGATAAACGCTTATCTTGACCAATTGATATTTGATACGGATACCAATATTTTTTATTATTTTATGTTGGTACGAAAAATGTATTATAACTTTGCGTTTTGCCATGTCCGCCAAAGCGGATAGACGTGTTTGCGAATGATTTCCGTAGAAGTTTTTGAATTAGCGTTTCCAATTGAGATTTTTTTATTTTATTTAATGAGAATAAAGTTTGTTGATTGTGTTAGTGAGTTTTTATTATAAATAAGGAAAAAGAGTCTCGTGTTCGGAAAAATGGATAACCCGCGGAAAAATTAAGTTTTTTTATGGAAATTAGTTTATTTTATAAATTAGATACGGTCGGGTCATCCTCAATATATATTATATATTATATATAATCACCCCTATTCTGTAACTCCTTCGTTATCATAACGAATTTCGTAAAGTTTGCTTTCGTTAACAATTTTGTAACGAAATTCGTTGAGAATGGTATTCTGTAACTACACCCTAACGAATTCGTTACGGGGTTCGTTCGTACGACGTTCTGAACGAAAAAGCTAAGCGATTTTTTACGATTAATCACGAAGTTGTATTTGTATCATAATTCGGCTCTGTAAACAGTAAACATATTTGAATTATTTGAATTTTGCTATTTTAGCGGCAAAATAATAACAATTATAAATTTTTCAAATTAATTGGAACTTGGTTAGAGTAAAATTCATAGATTTTCTTTTTTTCAAAATTATTCATTATAATTTACGTATTTACCTCAATTTATGTATGCTTAAAATAAAACCAAGTTATAATAAAATGTCCATCAGATGTTTAATATTTTCGGTAAAATTGCTTTTACAAGCCGACAAAGAAATAAACAGATTTAAGGGTAATCTTTATTGCCTTGTTCCTCTAGTTATTTAAAACAATTGTTAACAAATGTGTACTTTCATGAGCGGTTTAGTGAACATTTACACTATTTTTACTTTTTATTTCAATAGTGATAAATTATTCTCACCCCAAACAAAATTCTATATGAACAGGGTGAACTCTTGGGTATTTGGGGGTGCAGTAGAAAATAAAACGACTCGGATTCCGAGTCCGATTCGACCGAGTCGTTTTATTTTCAATTTTTTATATTTTTTGCAATAATGACCGGGTTGAAAAAAAACGTTCTTCAAAGGTGACTAATGTGCAGAAAGCATTATACGTGCAATTTATGAGAAATAATGAAACTTTCCGAACAAAAAAAACCACGCCAAATAATGAAATGGGTTACTTGTATCTCCAAGATGTCGATGATTCCTTATATTGCCCCTAAAAATTACAATTTGATTTAGTGGTGGACCTTCTTATATTTTGCAGTTCTTCACCTGCTAGAATGATCTCTAACAATTAAAGAATTAGCAAACCTTAAATTATTAGTTTATTAGCTCTTGAAATAATATTATATAAATAAATTATAAATATAGGAGCTAAGATAATAATAAAAACAAAATTAACCTTAAATTTAATCTGTCACTCGACAGATTAGCTCTCAACAAATTCGTAAAAATACGCAACGACAGCTTCAGAGCTTTCGTACAAAAATACGGTCATAACGAAAATGGTAACGAAGGCATTTTTTCGAGGTTAGTGAATACCAACTAGACAACTTAACGAATTTTTAGGCGTAACGAATCGTAATCTTGTAACGAATGTGTTACAGAATAGGGGTGATTATATTATATATAATATTATATACTATAATATATATAATATATATAATATTATATATAATATATTATATAATATATAATATAATATTATATATTATATATTGTGATGACCCGCTTGTCTCAAATTATAAAAAATTGTAAAATTAAATGGAACTTTAAAATAAAACTTAAATCTTCTCCGGGCCATCCATTTCTTATTTAACATGTGAGACTCTTCTTTAAATTAATTAAATAAAAACCTTTTAAAACTTAAACTCAAACTTTAATTAAATTAACTTAAAAAAAACTTAAATTGAATTGGAACGGACAAAAAAAACACGTCCGCTCGCTTGGCTGTCCGCCATCATCAGCCCCCTCCACATTTTTCAATTTACAAACTTGACAATAAATAATACCAACTTAAAATAATTAACAATTAAAAATATGATACAGGACGATTAAAATTATTTACAACACAAAATATTTACAAAAATTAAACAATTATTTTTATCAAACTAATTAATCGCTTTTGAACATGACATTTAACCCCCTAAACTTTAGGATAGAAAATATAAATTTTCTGATGAAAGTTTACACTGGCTTGTTCAAAATCACGCCAAACTAAATTTTTCAAAATTTTTATAACTCACTACAATATTTACACAAATTTACAAAATAATAAAATCCTCAAATATTTACAAATCAACACAAAATTTACCAAATTCATCTCACATTTACAAATTACAAAATTTTCAAAATAAAAAAATCAATCAAAATATTTACACAATTAATTCATAATTACAATAATTTTATCTGATAACAATCCCTTTATAAAATAAAATATGTAAATTTTTTTTTTGAAACCAATTAATTCCTAGCAAATCTAATTTATAATTGTTTATATTCAGTTTTAAATTTTCTTCCAAAATAATAGTTTTAAATAGAAAAACTTTTTCTCGATGTTTAGCAATAACGTTTCTCAAAATACAATTTAATTTTCACATGTGACTTGTTTCATGTCGGCAATTCAAAATTTTTTTATAATTTCTTTATCAAAATTTACTTTTTCTTTAATAAATGGCTACTGTTTTCTTCAAAATAACTACCCCCCGTTTCAAAATCTCAAATCCTCTCAAAATACATCATCACAATATCAAATATCAATTACTTACATCAACCTTTAAAATAATCTAAT
Organism: Cantharis rufa; assembly: GCA_947369205.1. Lineage (NCBI taxonomy): Eukaryota > Metazoa > Arthropoda > Insecta > Coleoptera > Cantharidae > Cantharis > Cantharis rufa. The sequence goes on along the minus strand of OX376305.1, from coordinate 27,500,603 downwards.
ACCCTTAAATCTTCATTTCAAATTCCAAACAGTAATATTATTATCGAAATTATCTACTTTAATTAATAATCTTTATTATAATGATCCTTGCCTAAATTTTCACTCGTTCCATGTTTTTATCAAATCCCAATCATGAATTTTGTTTATTGCTCCTGTTTTTACATCATCCTAATTTTATTTATTTTGAAATACAATTTATTTTTTTAATTGTCAGTTAATTTATTATCAATTTTAATCAGTTTCAAATTTGTTTTTATTTTTTTTTACACGTAAATAAATTTTTATCAAAATGTTATCATATGAAAGAATATAAAATAAATTTAATTTTACCATCGAAAATAATAACTTGCACTTTTAAATGTTAATACCATAGAAACCATATTTTTAAATACCATCTAACGTAGAAAACTAAATTATACTTTTAACACCAAATGTTTATCAAAATCCATGTTCACGCAATTTATCATAAATAATTTAATTTAACTGTTTATTAAATCATTAAAGCATTCAAAAAAAACCACCTCACCACTTGTATTTCCAGCGGCCCAGTCTCCCAATGTCTTTGAGATGCGACCATTTTTGTCCCTCAACTGCTATTACACTTGCTTCTCTGCCCATCTTGGATTCAAATATTTTTCTCGCACGTCCGTTGGCACGTGGTCCAATCAATCTCCTCCTCCAGGAATTTACTTTTCTTAAATATCCGTTTTTTATTTTCTTCATCACTTCCATATGTCCATTTATCCGATCTTTCACCAAATTTTTTAATTTCAACTGTTTATTTTTTTCATTTTCTAAATTTTCATTTTCAATTAAATTTTTATTTCCAACATCCAAATTTTTTTTAACCAAATCCAACTTTTCATCCCGTTTCCTATAAAAATCCTCTTCAATCGAATCCATTTCATTACCAGTTCCATCACATTGTTGGTTGAAATCTTCTTTTAATTCTGTTCCGTTTCCGATCATTTCCTCATTCAATTGGTCCAATTTGTTTTTAATTGTGTTTACATCTTGTTCTTGGTTTCCCCTGTTACAGCTGTCTTCAACGATCTCCACCCCCCTGTTAATAGCGCACAACGTCGTGTTTAGTTTTTCAAAATTTTGCCTGTTTTCCTCGTTTTGTGTGGCGACCTCCGTCTTAAATGATTTTATTTCTGCTTTGATGTCTTCTCTGGTTTCGTCCAATTTTTTATTTATGTCTGCGCTATTTTCATCGAATTTTTTATTCATGTCTGCGCTAATTTTATTCATTTCTGTTCTATTTTCCTCAAATTTTTTATTCATGTCTGTGCTAATTTTATTCATGTCTGCGCTAATTTTTTGTAGAAATTTCATTAACCTTCCTTCTGCCATTGTGCTGCGTTAAATATTGTTTATTGTTTTAAGGAATTAATTTTAATTGTTGAAAACGATTCCAATTTATTTGATAAAATTAAAAATTTGCTTAAATGTTTTCAATAACGCACCTTTGTTTGTCGACCACATTTGCTTTTAAGCCACATTTGTTAATGAACACCTTTGTTGTTTCGCCACATTTGTTCACTTTTATGCACATTTTTGTTACATCTTTCTTATTGTTTTAAATTAACTTCTCATGGTCTAAAGTAGGTTCCTTGTTCAGGTCGTTTTGGAAAAATCGTTACCTGACACATGCCTCACGTTGGGCGCCAATTAAATGTGATGACCCGCTTGTCTCAAATTATAAAAAATTGTAAAATTAAATGGAACTTTAAAATAAAACTTAAATCTTCTCCGGGCCATCCATTTCTTATTTAACATGTGAGACTCTTCTTTAAATTAATTAAATAAAAACCTTTTAAAACTTAAACTCAAACTTTAATTAAATTAACTTAAAAAAAACTTAAATTGAATTGGAACGGACAAAAAAAACACGTCCGCTCGCTTGGCTGTCCGCCATCATCAGCCCCCTCCACATTTTTCAATTTACAAACTTGACAATAAATAATACCAACTTAAAATAATTAACAATTAAAAATATGATACAGGACGATTAAGATTATTTACAACACAAAATATTTACAAAAATTAAACAATTATTTTTATCAAACTAATTAATCGCTTTTGAACATGACAATATATTATATATTATATATAATGGTCGACTTTACATTATTAGTCGATTTGTGAGCTGACTAGGAATGCTTCGTTTTGGCTGCCGGGTGGACACTCGGAAAGCATCGCTTTCGTTATGTTTTCCGATAAAAGTTATGATTTTTCAAAAATTGACTAAATTCAACGTTCTTTTTTTTAAATTTTTCAGTTTTGAATGTACTATTCAGATAAAAAAATGAAAACTTTTTTCGAAGTTAGGTTCCATGAAATTTTTCAGTTTTTTGAGAAAAATCATCAATTTTTCAAATTCCGACACTTTTAATTTTTGATTTTTTTTTTGAAAAAAACTTCAACTTATTTTGCAGTTAATGCCGCTAAACCCAGAGTGGGCCGACTCTGCTTTCTATTTTTCTTTCAATTGAAAAATTTTTTTGTTTATTTTACCACAATCTAACTTTGTTTTTATAATAAATAAAATTTAAAATTAAAAATTTCTGTAGAAAGTCGTTCCATGCCAAGAAGTGTTTTGGTATTCCGGAGAGGGATTGTGGTGTATTGAACCAATTTCAAATATTAAGTTTATTTGCGATTCGTGCATCAATACTTTCGAAGTGCTGAGGTGTAATTAAGAAAATATTTTGGCAGAGATAAAGCAATATGAAGTGGATATGAAAGAATTAATAGAGAAAAAATCAAGTAGTATTATTGAAAAAGTAGAATCGGCAGTGAGGGAATTCAGAAATGAATTTGATTTGGAATTGGAAAATAAAAAGGCGAGTGTTCAAAATAATGGGGCGATAGCGACATATGCGAGTCAGCTTAGATTACCTGTAATCGTAAAGCCAAAGGAGAAATCACAGAAAGTAGACAAAACAATGGAAGTTATCAGAAAGAATATAAATCCTTCTTCGATATCTGCAAAAGTAAATAACATTGTGCAATTAAAAAATGATGGTGCAATTTCGATAAATTGTAGCAGTAAGCAGTCAGCAGATAGAATTCAAAAAGAAATAGAGAGTAAGTTGGGAAATGATTATGATGTAAAGGTTTCCAATGTACGAAAGCCAAAAATTCTGGTAGTTGGCATGAGTGAAGAAATTGATAAGGATGAGATAGTGAAAGCAGTTAGATCTCAAAATGACATAAACTTTGATGAACTGAATTGTGTGAAAGTATATAAGTCGTATAAGAATGAAAAAATTTTTAATGCTATTTTAGAAGTGGATGGTAAAGCGTTTGAACAAGTACTGAAAAGTGGCAAAATTAATATAATGTGGGACAGATGTAGTGTTTATGAGAGCATCAGAGTATTGAGATGCTTGAAGTGCGGTGGATTTAACCACATGGCTCGGAGTTGCACGGTTGGTTCACTGTGCTACAAATGTGGAGAAGAGGGGCACATCTCAAAGAACTGTTCGGAGAGTGACAATAAATGTGTTAATTGTACTGTAGACGCCAGCGTCGGACGTCTATGGTTTAATCCGTTTACACCTGGTGGGAAGTGAATCTTCTTCTAGCCACTAGGAACGGGGTTTTTTATTTGAAGGACCAGTTTATTCTTCTTTTAATAATAAACACTTATTTTTGAGACTAACTATTTATTTAACTCTTGAATTACAATTTTCTAGTTCGTGAAATGCATGTTCACGTTTCAAAGTTTTGGTTAGTACTGACTTAAAACTAAAAAGTTGTTAGAAAGAGAAACGTACAAAAAAACATATATACAAAAATTATAGTTTCTAGGAACCACCGATATTTGTGGTTCCCACACAAAAAAGGGAAACACTTGTCGAAGAGTTCGACCCTTCGATTTGCACGCTGGCAATAAAGAACGGCACCAAAAAAAGGACAAACAGATCAAACCGTTCAAAAAATGTTAAGGCGTAACAAAATTAATAAAAAAATATATATAAAGAGAAATTACGGCTCAAACATGCCGCCCGCCTTGAAAGAACCCTTTCAAAACAAAAATTAAACAATTAGAATAAACATATTATCGCATAAAAAGATTTCAGAAATTTAAATGAGACAAAAAATACAAGTTTAGAAATTAACATAAGTTTCGCAAGCACAAAGGAAATACCAAAATTCAAGTTCATAATATACAAGGGCATTAACGAATTTTTAACCCTCCGGCACTGGTAACACACACACTTTAGTCACAGGGCGTTTTAGTGATCCAGTTTTAGTTTTTAAAGTCACGACGCGACACACTCCGTCGCTCCCGGGATGGAGCTTTTCTAGTCTTCCTAGAACCCATTTCAATGGAGGCACGCCGTCTTCTTTGACGATAACTACTGCACCTAACCGCAGTAGACTCTGGTGATTTTTCTGCCACTTTGTACGAGTCTGCAGCTCAGACACGTATTCCTTTGACCATCTGCTCCAGAAGTGTTGTTTCATTTGTTGGAGCATGATGAAACGTTTTCTAGGATTAATCCTTAATTCGGCCAGTTGAGGCTCAACTACGGCCGTTAATGGTTGTCCAATCAAGAAGTGAGCAGGAGTTAAAGGAGATGGGTCATTGGGATCATTACTCAAAGGATAGAGGGGTCTGGAATTCAAACAAGCTTCGATTTGAGTCAATATCGTAGTAAATTCCTCGAAATTTAATTTTGTATCACCCAACACTCGTTTCAAATGAGTTTTAAAACTCTTTACTCCTGCCTCCCAGAGACCCCCAAAATTTGGAGCTCTCGGTGGGATAAAATGCCACTGTACATTTTCAAAATCAACCAGTCCTTTAAGTTCGTATTGTAAACGTTCAATCCGTGCTTGAGCACCTACAAAATTCGTACCGTTGTCGGAATATACATGCGAACAATGACCGCGACGAGAGACGAACCGGTGAAACGTTGCCATAAACGCATCGGTAGTTAAGTCGCTAACAACTTCTAAATGTACGGCCTTCGTTGCCAAACAAACAAAAACGCAAACGTACGCTTTTGTGACATTATATTTTTTTCCGTTTCGATCCTTTAACAAAAAGGGACCTGCAAAGTCAATACCGGTACTTAAAAATGGCCTGGACGCGGTAACTCTAACTAATGGCAGATTTCCCATTAGACTTTCAATTGATACAGGTCTTGCTTTAAAACATTTCACACAACTTCTGGTAATTTTCCTTACCAAGTTTCGACCGGCTATTACCCAAATACGATCGCGCAATGAGGCTAAAACTGCTTGGGGCCCCGCGTGCAACAATCTTTCATGTTCTTGTCTAATTAATAAAATAGTTAAATTGTGTTTTGCGTCTACAACTATCGGATGTTTTTTCTCAAAATCAAAAATTGAATTTTTCAATCTCCCCCCTACGCGTATAATCCCGGTGGGATCAAGAAAAGGGTTTAAGTTTAATAATTTGCTATTAGAATGTACCTGATTACCTTTACGCAGCAATTTAAGTTCCTTGTTAAACATTTCAATCTGAGCAATTTTGACTAAACAATTTGTCGATTCTACAAGTTCGTCTGCAGTTAATGCTCCGATTACTCGATTTTCAACTTTAGACAATGCGTTTTTCTTAAATCGTAAACAATACGCGCAAACTCTTTGTAGTTTCGAAAATTTTGAAAATTTGTTGAAGAGTTCGAATGTTTTAACTGATGTGACTGTTAGAACAATTTTACTCTTACGAGCTTCCTTTTCTAACTCGTTTCTATCAACTTCCGGCATTAAATTGCGGTCGTTGTACATAGACCACAATTCTGATTTTTCAAACAAAAATTTCGGTCCATGCCACCATAATTTGCTATCGATAAGGTCATTTGATTGAATTCCGCGAGTCAACAAATCCGCGGGATTTTCCTGCGTTTTTACAAAATGCCAATCGTTGACAGACGTTAGAGCTTGTATTTCAGTCACTCTGTGCGCACAAAAGACCTTTAATAAGTGCGGTGACGTTTTTATCCAAGCTAAGGTAATCGTAGAATCGCTCCAAAGAAATTGTTCTTGGATTTCCATACCAAGAATCTTTTTAACTTTTACCACTAAATTTGATAATAAAAATGCCGCGGATAATTCTAGACGAGGTATAGTCAAAATTTTTAATGGAGCCACTCTGCTCTTTGCGCAAAGTAAATTGCAATGTACATTACCTTGAGTGTCTATGCTGCGAATATAGATTGCAGCTCCATATGCAGATTCGGATGCATCTGCAAATCCGTGTAATTCTATTTTAATTGGATCTTTGCAAATAACGTGCCGTTTTATTTCCAAATTATTTAAACTAGGCAGTTGTTTTTTGAACTTCTCAAAAGTTACATTTAATTCTTGCGGGATGAAATCATCCCATGACAAATTATGTTGCAAAATCTTCTGCAATATTATTTTTGCAGATATCACACAAGGCGCGAGTAAACCTAACGGATCGAAGAGTCTAGCGATGACCGACAGCACCGTTCTTTTAGTATTTCCCTTTTCAATTTTATCAATGTTTATAACGTATTTTAAAATATCCCTAGATGCGTGCCAAGTCAACCCGAGCGTTTTTGACTCTCCCTCTTCGCCTATGTTTAAAATTATATCGTTATTAGATTCGCTAATTTTCTTTAACATTTGTGAATTGTTAGAACTCCATTTGTTCAGTACAAAACATCCATCTTTCAAGATGTTTGTTATTTCCTCGTAAATTTGATTTATTTCTTCGATAGATTTTCCACCTGTAATTACATCATCCATATAGCAATCATTTTCTATAATTGAACTAGTGCGTGGATATTTAAACCGATTTTCTTTTGCTAATTGATATAAGCATCGCACTGCAAGAAATGACGCAGAAGTGGTACCGTAGGTGACCGTATTTAATTGATAGCGAATAATCTCCCCCGTTATAGGGTCACGCCAAAGAATTCTCTGCAGTGGTCTTTGTTCTTCAGATATCAATACTTGCCGATACATTTTAGTTACGTCCGCCGTTAATACGTAATTATGCTTCCTAAAGCGAGTAACGATAGAAAACAGATCTTGTTGTATAACCGGACCCGTTGCCTGAATGTCATTCAGCGAATAACCACTCGTTGTTTTGGCGGACGCGTCGAACACCACCCTTAATTTGGTAGATAAACTTTCTTGTTTTATTACGCAATGATGACATAGATAGCAACACATGTAATCATTCTCATTAATTAATCTAGTTGAGTGTCCTAATTCTTCATATTCGCGTATGAATTTCGCGTATTCTAACTTTAAAGACTTATTTTTATTTAATTTTCTTTCCAACTGTTCAAAGCGTTTTAAAGCTATTTGTTTTGAATCCCCCAATATTTCCGCGGAATTTTTTAATGGGTACTTGACTACAAAACGTCCATCGGGCATGCGTTTTGTCGTATTCGCGAAATGTTTCTCGCAGAATTCTTCTTCTGGTGAAACCGCTTTGCTTTCTGGGCAATGTTCAGTTTCCCAAAAACGTATTAAATTCGAGTTTATGATTTCGTCCGACACGAATCCGCAGTATTTGCGTGAAGTCGCGCGTTGTGCCGATATTGGTCCCGAAATAACCCAGCCCAGTACAGTTTCCTGCATAATTGGTCGATTTTTTCCTAATTGATATTGACTATCAACATGTCGATTCGGTCAACTTGATTAAAGGTATTATCTGCTAATGTTATATATTCGGGTAGTTTTAGTGAAGTTTTATCAATTGGCGCAGAAGGCATATGATCCGCTATTTTTGGTACAATTAAGCACTTTAAGTTACCTTCGAAATTAGAATGTTTCGAGCTAAAACGTATATTCACTTCATTACTAATTTTTGTGAGTGCTTGATTTAATCCCGACACAGAAAAATTGATTTTTGAAACCGGCAGTTTCAACCTTTGCACGAGCTCGTTTGTAACAAAATGTGATTGAGAACCGGAGTCAAGCAAAACTCGCGCTCGGTGCGTATTTTCTTCATTATCATAAACGTTTATAATTGCTGTAGATAGCAATACTTGTGTGAACCCGTTAAATGAGTTACAAAGTGTAGTGGTACTTGCAATGGCGTTCTCTTCGCCTGCCGTATCGTTAGCTATAACTTGAACTTGTTCGATCGAACTGTTCTTTTTGATATTATGATCTTTATTGATCTCATAAGAATTGTTATTATGTAATGATGTATTATGTCGTTTACGACATTTCATGCAACCGCGCATCTTGCATTCATAAGTTGAATGATTTTTTCGAAAACAATTAAAACAAATACCAATTTGTTTCACTCTTTCCCAACGCTTATCAATGGGAAGTTTTAAGAACTCCTCACATTGATACATCAAATGCTTTCCGCTGCAGTTAAAACATTCGTGACTCGTACTAGAGAAGAAATTATTACCTTTTGCTTTCGGTTTTTTGTATTCTGTCACGTTAGCGCCGTCAAGATTACCTAAAAATTTGGATTCCTTTCTGAGGAAAGCATAAAAATTCTGCATTGTAGGTAATTCTTCACTAAATTTAGATTCAAATTCGCGTCTCGTGACTTTGTCTAATTTTTGTAAAATTATATAAACAATTAATGTGTCCCAGTATTTCACCGGTTGTCCTAGGACTTCGAGAGCTTTCATGTGTTTGTTAAGATCATTAGTGAGTTTTCTTAGATGCTCGTGAGATTCGCGCGTGCTACTGGGCAAATCAAAAATGGATTTGACGTGATTTAATACAAGTAATCGTTTATCTTCATATTGCTCGACTAATAGATCCCATGCGCTTTCATAATTTGCACTAGAAACTTCCAGTGACTTAATTACATCTCGTGCTTCGCCTTTAAGACAAAGTCGTAAATATTGAAATTTTTGAATAGACGAGATAGTATCGTTTGTATGCACTAAGGAACTAAATGTGTCCTTAAAAAATAACCATTGGTCATATTGACCCTCAAAGGAAGGCATATTAATTCTCGGCAATCGAATTTGATTTAAATTATTAGTGCCGTTGCCACCAACGACGTTGCCGCTACCGACCGCGGAGATAACGCTGCCGACACCGACGGCGCCGGCGTTGCCGCTACCGACCGCGGAGATAACGCTGCCGCCCCCGACGGCACCGGCGTTGCCGCTACCGACCGCGGACATAACGCCGCCGCTACCAACGTTTGATGGTACCGACGCGCTTTTTACCGACCCCGAGTTTTCCCAATCCGTCTCATCGTTTTTCACAATTAATGTTTCCGCTTCGGCTAATGATTTGAAATATTTATCTTCAAATAATTGTCTTTCGTTTTCGGAAAGATCTGAATTTTCTTCACCTAACATTTCGATTTCCGATTGAATTTCGTTAAATTCTTGGAACAACGGATTGATGTTTACAATTCGTAGCTTGACTTGAACTACATCTGGGTTCAGTCTATCAATATTTTTTAAAAATGTTTCGAACCTTGTGAGACTGCCCTTAATTATACCTCGTTTTTTTATTAATTCGGTTGCTTTTGCCATGGCAAGAAAAATATTTGAAATAACGCGAACCAATAATTAAATTTTAAAATAATTGTTTTCTTCCTTAAATTGATTTTTAAATTTTGCAATACAATAAATTAAGTAATATAAGTTAAATACTCTTTTGTAGCGAATGTTGCAATGAAAAAAAATGCTAGTTGCTTTTAATCGCGATAAACTTGCCGTAATTGACTCAAATCTCGCTTTTCGAAAAAGGAAAGGTATAAAAATAATTTTGTAAAAAGGAATTTGCTCACCTCTATCTTGATGTAATTAATAATTGTTGTTGTTTTCACTGTAGTGTGGACGTCAGCTTCAGGGCGTCCAGTTTTACACTTCGATTTATGATTTCTTGGCTGTTCGTAATTTGGCTCGTAGGACCAAAAATTCTATGTAGACGCCAGCGTCGGACGTCTATGGTTTAATCCGTTTACACCTGGTGGGAAGTGAATCTTCTTCTAGCCACTAGGAACGGGGTTTTTTATTTGAAGGACCAGTTTATTCTTCTTTTAATAATAAACACTTATTTTTGAGACTAACTATTTATTTAACTCTTGAATTACAATTTTCTAGTTCGTGAAATGCATGTTCACGTTTCAAAGTTTTGGTTAGTACTGACTTAAAACTAAAAAGTTGTTAGAAAGAGAAACGTACAAAAAAACATATATACAAAAATTATAGTTTCTAGGAACCACCGATATTTGTGGTTCCCACACAAAAAAAGGAAACACTTGTCGAAGAGTTCGACCCTTCGATTTGCACGCTGGCAATAAAGAACGGCACCAAAAAAAGGACAAACAGATCAAACCGTTCAAAAAATGTTAAGGCGTAACAAAATTAATAAAAAAATATATATAAAGAGAAATTACGGCTCAAACATGTACTAAAGCGAATAAGGAGTTAAATTTGCAACTTGATGTCAACCATAATACTAGGAGTACGGACTGTCCAGCATATAAAAGGAAGTTAAATATTGAGAAGCATAAAACAATGTATTAGCAATCAGAGATGGTAAATTGTGTATATCTAAACATTCAAGGTTTGATCAATAATTTTTGTGAACTAGAACTGTTAATTAACGATTGTTGTCCGGAGTTTGTGTGCTTGAGTGAGACACATTTATCGGAGATGGATGAAGATCGACTGATTCAAATTGATGGATATAATGTGGTGAGAATCGATTCTGCATCTCGTCATTAGGGGGGGGGGGGTGATGATGTACATTAAAAATTTTTGGAAGTATAAATTAATTAAGACCTTAGTAATCAATTTAGACTTTTGGTGGCTAGTCGTAAAAGTTAATAATGGAAGAGATGTTATACATTTAGCAGTGCTCTATAGGGCGCCTAGATATTTGAATATCGCTTCTGATTTCTACGCTTATTTTGAAAATTGCATGGACGAATTAAGCGAAATAAATGCTAAAGTTCTAATAATGGGTGATTTCAATGTTGATTGGTCAGGTGATTCAAATTCAAAAATTCGGCTGAGTGAAATTATCATGGATAGCGGCTTTAGGCAAATAATGAAGCAATACACGCGAATTGCATGTGATTCAAAAACATTGATTGATTATGTAATGGTTAAGGACGGATATAATTTTATCGCAAATGTTAATAACGAAATAAAAATAAGTGATCATGAGACTATTGTAATATCGATTAAGCAAGATTCGAAGGTAGAAAAGAGGGAAAAAAGATCTATTAATATTTTGAAGTACAAGCTCAAATTTAGAGAAAAAGTTGTCCAGAGTGACATTATGACCACTTATTACGGTGAGTGTAATTTTAAAGCAGAAACTTTCAGTAAGGACTTACAGCGAATTATTAATAAGTTTGTTAAAAATAAGACGGTTTCGAATAGTGGTTGCGTATGGTTTTCGAGTGATCTGAATGATTTAAAAATGCAGAAAGTAAATCAATATCGTAGAGCATCGCAGACAGGTAGTGCGCTTGAATGGGAAGAATACAGACGCATTAGAAATAGATATAAGATCAAAGTTAACAACACTAAAGCAGATTACATAAGCAAGAGAATAGATAATTCCGTTAATCAGAAACTAATGTGGAAATCGTTGAAAACATTAGTTTTGAAGGAACAAAAATGTGCTATTAAAGAGATAATTTTTGATAACGAGAAATGCACGGACATTTCGATAATTACGAATAAATTTAATAAGTATTTTGTTGATAGCATTGTTGAGATTAATAATAGTATTCCAATGAAACAATACGTGGACAAAATTGATGCTGCTAGTAGTTCTTTCAAGTTTGGGACAGTGACAATTGATGAACTTCATGGGGTACTGAAATTGATGAATAACAAAAAAGATGTGAATTTTGCTAGTGCTGGTATGTTTCTAGATATATTTGACTTGATTGGTGAGAATTTTTTGTCTATAGTTAATGCATCGTTGGAGTCTGGGGTTTTTCCAAATATATGGAAAGAATCGATAGTAATGCCAATGGAAAAAGTAAAAAATTCTAATAGGTGTGAAGACTTTCGGCCGGTTAATATGATTTCTATGCAGTCAAAAATTTTAGAGAAGATAGTTAACAACCAGTTGATTGATTACTTGGAAAAAAATCATATGCTTTCTGATTATCAGTCAGGATTTAGGAGGGGTCATAGCTGTGAATCGTTGATTTCTTTTGTCATTGGTGAGTGGAAAGTTGCTGTTCACGATAACAGGGTGATTGTGGCAGTATTTTTGGACCTCCGTAGAGCATTTGAGACAGTGGACAGAAGAATATTATTGGAAAAGTTGAAAAAATATGGTATCAGAGAAAAAGAATGGCATTGGTTTAAGTCATATTTGAGTGACAGGAAGCAGAGGACGAAAATAGATAATTTTGTGTCCGAGGCGATAGATGTTCACTTGGGAGTTACTCAGGGATCTGTTCTTGGTGTTTTGCTGTTTTTGTTGTATATTAATGACATGAATAACATCTTTAATAGAGCAAAATCACTTTTGTTTGCAGATGATGGTCTGGTTTATGTAGTTGGGGACAGCATTGATTCTTGTATAAGTGAAATTAATCTGGAATTAAGGAAATTATGCGAGTGGTTTCAGATGAATAGACTTTGTCTCAATTTAAGCAAGACTAAGTGTATGTATTGTCGTGAAACGAAGGTCGATCATATTTAAAATTAGAACGCGGCCATTTGATTTGTTAATGTGATGCAAATTAGGTAAAATTATTCAAAGGTAAATAACAGCTGATTTTGTATTGTTACTTAAACACATTTTTTCACACAATTTTACCATTTTATTTTGTAACCATCAGTGTTTGTTTCGTGCTACGAAGATCTAAAATAATAACAGTGAATTTCGAAACATCGTGTATGTTTTTTAAGAACGTACGAAAGTTTAGTTTTCTTAAGGTTGAAGCAAGCTCTCCGCATACGCCGAGGAGGACAAAGACGTGTTTTACAAGCCGGGCTTTTGGAAGCCACCCTGAGTGCAGTTTTTCACTAATTTCTGGGTGAAATTTGTGAAACTAACGACGAGTGTGATATTTTTGAGACGACGACCAAGTTTGGGGTTGAATGACCTTCCTAGAAAGATACAAGCGTATAATTGAAAAATTTGTCAAAGGACGCCTTGAGGACGCCATTTTGGAAAATAACGAAAAATTTTCTAATTCATCTTAATATTACTTACCTCGATGAAATTTGAGGACGAGGAACTTCAAATATTATTAAAGTGCATTTACAACAACCGTTTGAATAATCGTGGTTGCGATTTGGAAGGAGATTTTATGAAAAACCAAGTTTTGTACGGTGAACACACGGGAGTACACTTTCGAAATACAGTAGCATTAGGCAGCTTATCAACTGGAGGGGACTATTACGTCATCGACAACAGAGGCGTGCAAGGTATCGTTTACTTAAGATTAAAAGATAGTGAAAATAAAAAAACATTTAATTTAATTTTTATGAACATTCAATTATTATATAAATATAATATCAGTAATGAGCTAAGTTAACAATAAATCAAACTAATATTTTCGAGCTTTCGAGAGTGGATAGAAATTAAAAAAGAAAAAAACACCATGAACAGGAAAACTGACATCGAGGGACTTAGCAATATTTATAGTCCTTTATTATTATAATTTCTTCTCCATGTATTGGGGTTAAGTTTTTACCACTGGTTTTTCTTAACCCACGATAACTTATTAGAATTTTTAATTCATTTAACTTTTTATTTACTTTATTTAAAATTCTGATCAAGTTATCGGATAAATGTCAATACATCACTTTTACCGTAACTATGTATAATTTTTTATTATTAATATATCTTGATAAAGAGAGTATCCACTCTCGAAAGCTCGAAAATATTAGTTTGATTTATTGTTAACTTAGCTCATTACTGATATTATATTTATATAAATTTTCAAGAGCTAATAATTCTAATTATTTATTACATTCAATTTTTATTTTGTATAAATTTAAAACACATAATCACACTAGAGTGGCAAATGATCACAAAATTAAGCGATCCGAATTTAATAATAAATGTAATTTTGATATCAATTGCCATCGACATTTTACACCCGATTTTAATTAGCTACGAGTTTGTTCGACATTATTATTTGCCTTTGAATAAACCATTGTTTTCGTTGTCAATAAGAGTTTTACTTACGACTCAGGGGATAAATAAGATCGACAAGAACCTACAAACTGAGAGTCTCATCTCCCGACGAAAATCTGGCAAGCCGGAGCATAATTTAGGGTTTGTATGTGAATTCAACAAAAATACACAACAGTATATTAATAATAAAGAATGTAAAAGTATCGATGTTATGATGGAGAGTTCATCAATTGAGGTAGTAACTCAAATTAAATACTTGGGTATTATGGTGGATGATAAATTGAACTTTAAAGCGCATTTTGATTACATTTGTAAAAAAATAGCAAAAAAGTTGTATTTCTTTTTAAAAATCAGAAAGAATGTGTCAATTTTGAGTGCGATAAAAATTTTCAATACTATGCTGAAACCGCATTTTGAATATTGTTCTAATATTCTATTTATGGGCAATAATAGTATGTTGGATAGATTGCAGAAACTTCAAAATAAAGGAATGCGAATTATTTTGAAAGTTAATAGAAAATTAGTGTCCAGATTTGTTTTGCTGGAGACATTGCGTTGGCACAGTGTATATCAGAGAATATTGATAAATGTTTTCATTTTTGTGTTCAAATTAAAAAACAAAATGCTACCTACATATTTGTGCAATAGCGTATCATATGTTGGAGATGCTCATGGATACCCGGTTCGTAATGTGCATAATTTTAGATTGAATCTTTTCAGGAGCAATAGAGCACAGAACATGGTTTTGTACAGTGGTTTGAGAATGTTTAATGGATTGCCGCTGGATCTTAGGTTGGAGACGGAGCTGATATCATTTAAAAGGAAAATTAAGAAATATGTATCGTTTGAATTTATATAAGAGAGAATATTATTTATGTAGTACTATAAAAGAGTTTGTAGATTATGTTGAATTGTGTTGTAAATAGTGGTATTGTTACCAAATAAAGTTATCATTATTATTATACAGGGTGACCCAGACCACCCGTATCAGTACTTTTTTTCAAAAACGGTAAGTCGTAGAGAGTTGGGCTAAAAAAATTTATTACAAAAGCCCTAATGACGAATCTAATGGTGATATTATTATTTCCGGGAAAAGTCGGCATCCAGAGTAGTTTGCTCCAGAAAGTCCAGAAATCCAGAATTTTAAATGGCACCATATGTCGAAAGTAATATCGTTGGAAAGCTCTTTAAAAAATAAGCAAGTTTTGTAGGAAAAATTTTTTTATTACACCCACCCCTTTTAAGTTATATTCGACTTAAGTTATTAAATTTCAATTTCTTATAACGAACTTAATTTTAAAAGTCAGCTTTTTTTTTACATAGTTTTTTACATAGTTTTTTTGCATAGTGCAGCAATCGCGGCTCGATTCGTGGGATAAGTTCCCTGACAGATCCCTTATCTAATTATCCTGCGAACAATTAGGCGAATAATTATCCGGCGAATAATTGACCTATTCGAACAATTGTCCGGCGAATAATTGTACGGATACCAATAACGCCAATGATACTATTAAAATAAGTAATTGTGAAAATCTTATACCATATACTCAGACCAATCAGATTTGACTATTTTTGACTTAAATATCAGCGAAATCTTGATTATATTTCATATTATAGTCGTGATTTCCAGAAACCTCATGTGATGATTTCCGGAAATCACCACATGTGATGATAGCGAAAATCATATTGGTATTTTGCTGAACTAAATTTTTTATAAAAAGAACGAACATGAAACTTATTTTTTAATTATTTTTGAAAGAATTACAATGAAACACGCAATTATTGTATATTATTTGGTTTTGTCCACTTCGGGTCGTCGAAGACGACCCTTCATATCATGCGATTTTCTAGCTGAATCTATTTTGGGATGGTTTGATTTCCTGTGGAAATTTTTTTCTGTTTTTTAAAAATTTCTGAAAATTTTGCTTCTGGATCGCTTTGTACCTTGATGGCATTGGGAAATCCCGCTCGTCTTCGACTCGCGAGATTTCCGTAGCATCAAGGAACTTGTTAATCCAGGCGGAAAATTTCCGGTAATCAAAACCATCACTTAATCTCTTATCTCTAATCTCTAATATATTGCGATGGCCCGTACCTCTTAATTTTCAAAAATAATTCCAATTTAAAACGATGTTAAATTTATAAAAATGTTTATCATTTATTTTCTGCTTTCTTTTATCGGCTCTCCAAATGTCCGCGATATCATATACCTTGTATTAAAGTTCTTCTTGTTATTTCCTAATGTATTCAAAATAAAACAAATTAAATAATATTCGCTCACTGTAAATCAAAAACTTTATTCGAAAAATAGTCAAAAAATTCTCAACTAATAATTAAATTAATAACTACGGAGACCTTCCGTAAAACCGACCACTCCGGTCGACGCGGCCGGCAAAAAGCAAATTAATCAAAATTTTTCGTACCAACTTCAATTTTGTTGATGCGAACAATCAAAACTCAAAAATATTTACAATCATTACAAATTATTTAAAATATCAAAATAAAATTTCAAGTCAATCAAATATAATATAATATTAAAAACAAGGTGGAACTCGCTTTTGCGACAGTTCTTAGGCTTCTATACATCTACTTTTTCGGTAGGTTAAATTATTTGGGCTTTATTTTATTCCAATTTTTAATGCCTTAATCTTTTAATTAGGTAGATTTTTTTACTATATAAGGAAAACGCTAACATTTTAATATTTTTTTTTTATTTCGACCTTTATAGGTAAATATTTGCAATTTACAAACCACAAATAAAACACAATTCATAATGAAATATTAAAATACCCGAAACACGTACCGAATACCGTATTAGAAACACGTAAAATACCTACTCTAAAAATACAAAATAAGAATATCGGATTAAAAAATATATATGTAAATAATCTGAATAATTAATACCAATCTAAAAATATTCTATATGAAGTAAAATTGTTTTAAGAACGTGCGTTCTGATTGGTTTTGAATTATGCGGACAGACGGACAGACGGACAGACGGACACGGAGCTAGATCATAAGGCTTCTTCCTATACGTTGTATAGAAGCCTAATACGAAATCCAAAAATGTGATTTTGAAACACGACAATATATAAAAGAGCTTGTTTGTATGTTTGTTCGCTATACACTCCTAGACCCTTGTACCGATTTTAACCAAATTTGGAACACATACTCAGTAGGATTTGGAAAATGTTTAAATGCAAGAAAATGTTAAAAAAGTTGAAAGTAAAGTGAGACCTCACAAAATTAACTGACGCGCATAAACGGATTAACGATTAACGGATTAAGACTGGAAAATATTAGAGTACATAGGCTAAGGCAAAGTATTATATTTTTAATGAGACCCCGGGCCAAGCCGGGTATCCAGCTAGTAGATTATATATGAGAATAACAGTAAACGCTGCAAAAAATTCTTGCTTTTACTAATTTGGATTTTAAACTTATTTTCAGCGCTGATTTTTAACTCACAAATGCATTTATATACATAGCGCAAATATTTATGCTTAGATTGGTACCACAGGTAAATGGCAAATCAAAACTACAATTTGTTAGTCGACGTATTGAACACTATAGGCGATCAAATTTAAGATCGCAGCGCCAGTGCGGTAGGATTCGTAACTAATTTCGGAGACATGGTTTGGTTTATTTACATGTTATTAAAGCGAATATATGGATGTTTTAATTCAAGTTTTGTGACTTAGTGGAAGTAGTAGTTTTTCAGTGTTTATGTTAAAATCATCGTACGATCTTAAACTAATTAAACATCTTTGAGGTTTGTACAATCTCTTTTCTAGTTATTTAATATATAAAAGAACATTATTTTGTATTAGGCTTCTATACAACGTATAGGAAGAAGCCTTATGATCTAGCTCCGTGTCCGTCTGTCCGTCTGTCCGCATAATTCAAAACCAATCAGAACGCACGTTCTTAAAACAATTTTACTTCATATAGAATATTTTTAGATTGGTATTAATTATTCAGATTATTTACATATATATTTTTTAATCCGATATTCTTATTTTGTATTTTTAGAGTAGGTATTTTACGTGTTTCTAATAAAGTAGATGTATAGAAGCCTAAGAACTGTCGCAAAAGCGAGTTCCACCTTGTTTTTAGGTTATCATAAGTTTCTCAAGTTATTAAGTAAATAATGCAAGTGTATTAAGTTGGGCGTTTTAGCCATGACTAGTTTTTTTGGAAGCCAACGCCAATTCGCGATGTGTTTATGAGGGTGAAGCAGTGCTAAACGCTGAGCACATTATTTTATGAGGAAAAGTGAAGTGTTTGAAGGAAGACATCATTAAATTATACCTGTGGTTATACAGACTCTGTTTGCAAACCTGCGCTTTACATACAAATCTTCACGAAATAGAAGGTGTATTAGATGTCGATCAGGAAAAGGCGACTGTACAAAACATGACGTGACGTGTTAAGCAGGAAACAGCGGAAAATGTAAACAATCATATAATACCTGCATTATTACTTAAATGTTCTAGGTATAAGTTTTTGATTTATAGTTATTGTGTATTTTACTAATTTTTTTGTTTTAGGATGGGTACTATTAATGAATTTGAAGTAATTTCACAGACCGATATCAAATGTGTGTAGTCGACGCAAAAAAGAATGACTGCGGATAAGTATAAGGCAGTTCCTATAGGTGAAATTCATTGTTTCCAAGGAAAAGTAGATAGCAATAAATAAAAATTTTATGGAAAAAATGTTTCATAATTTGTGTAATAAAAATATATCAAATTAACTAATAAAATATAATATAACAAAAATATATTAAAATTTGGAAAACCAAATTTTAACATTTTATCGACTGCTCTATGATAATAAAGAAGAGAAAAAACTAAAAAGTTTTTAGAAGCCTTCAGTCGAGATGACCTATCATATTAGATAAGGTACTACCTTTCAAATATCCAGCCACTGTTTTTATTGACGCCAAACAAGTAGCACCAACTTTTGTTTCAAGTTGCAAGAGCAGATTGTTTGACAAAAACATGGACCGCGCCACCTAGGTTGAGACTCGAGTTTCGATCTTACTCTAACGAGATGGATCTCCTCAGTCAACCGCTGATGGACGCAGTACCAAGATCTGCCAAAGTCTCCACTCTAATTTGCAATGCTTAAAACTTCAAGCAGCGACTAAACATTTAGCGCCATACAGCGGTGTAATATTGAAAGGTTTTGCAAGCGTCCTAAGTAGGCAACTTAGTTTTGTCAAACAATCTGCTCTTGCAACTTGAAACAAAAGTTGGTGCTACTTGTTTGGCGTCAATAAAAACAGTGGCTGGATATTTGAAAGGTAGTACCTTATCTAATATGATAGGTCATCTCGACTGAAGGCTTCTAAAAACTTTTTAGTTTTTTCTCTTCTTTATTATCATAGAGCAGTCGATAAAATGTTAAAATTTGGTTTTCCAAATTTTAATATATTTTTGTTATTCAATAGCCAAGGCCGGGCTTTATTTATTGCAAGAGAATTACGTTTTGCGTAATTCATAAAGTTGCCTACTTATTACACCGCTGTATGGCGCTAAATGTTTAGTCGCTGCTTGAAGTTTTAAGCATTGCAAATTAGAGTGGAGACTTTGGCAGATCTTGGTACTGCGTCCATCAGCGGTTGACTGAGGAGATCCATCTCGTTAGAGTAAGATCGAAACTCGAGTCTCAACCTAGGTGGCGCGGTCCATGTTTTTGTCAAACAATCTGCTCTTGCAACTTGAAACAAAAGTTGGTGCTACTTGTTTGGCGTCAATAAAAACAGTGGCTGGATATTTGAAAGGTAGTACCTTATCTAATATGATAGGTCATCTCGACTGAAGGCTTCTAAAAACTTTTTAGTTTTTTCTCTTCTTTATTATCATAGAGCAGTCGATAAAATGTTAAAATTTGGTTTTCCAAATTTTAATATATTTTTGTTATTCAATAGCCAAGGCCGGGCTTTATTTATTGCAAGAGAATTACGTTTTGCGTAATTCATAAAGTTGCCTACTTATTACACCGCTGTATGGCGCTAAATGTTTAGTCGCTGCTTGAAGTTTTAAGCATTGCAAATTAGAGTGGAGACTTTGGCAGATCTTGGTACTGCGTCCATCAGCGGTTGACTGAGGAGATCCATCTCGTTAGAGTAAGATCGAAACTCGAGTCTCAACCTAGGTGGCGCGGTCCATGTTTTTGTCAAACAATCTGCTCTTGCAACTTGAAACAAAAGTTGGTGCTACTTGTTTGGCGTCAATAAAAACAGTGGCTGGATATTTGAAAGGTAGTACCTTATCTAATATGATAGGTCATCTCGACTGAAGGCTTCTAAAAACTATTTAGTTTTTTCTCTTCTTTATTAAAATATAATATGTTTATTGAAGCGGCTGCATGTCTAAATTATTTAGTTAGAAATCTAGAATTTGCAAAAATTCTGTTTAAAGTTTGATCTGTTGTTATTAAATCGCACACTGTTTTAACTTATTCTGGCATTAATTTGCATCTCAAAGTCTCGAAAAGTTCTCAATCTAGCATTGTTCGGTTGCATCTCGGGTTTGAAATTGAGTGACTGTGTGAATGTGAGTGACTCAGCTGCTGCTTATGTCATCTGGATTTTGATTGTTATGAAGTTCTTTTTCATTGTCACATATAGTTGCCTCGTCAGATGCATTGCTTTCTTTCAATTCATTTCTTTTAATTTAATCGCTGACTACGTTTCATAGCACCTAGTATGGCAGTATCGCCAGTATCTTCAACATGTGAGTAAAAATGTATGATTTTGTAGCGTCCATAATTTGATTTGATTTAATTTGATTTGAATTAAGATTCAAATCAAATTGGCACTACCATATTAGTTCGACAACTTGCCAGTAGTTCGAGACGTAATGAGTAGTCCTAATATAGAGTAGGCCAAATGTGTGTTCCTAGGTAACCCAAGATTTGTTATTATACAGCACCAATTCGTACCTCAATCGTAATTGTGAACAGTCGTATAATATTTGCCCATCCAAATAAATATTGTTAATTTGTTACTAAATATTGTTTATCGTTTGTTGATTGGTGTTCTCGTTTAGTCTTCTGCAGTCTTCTATCACAGAACCCACATTGGTGACTCCCGCATCGTGATTGACAAAATTGCGCAAAAACAATTTAGTAATAACAATATTTTTTAGAAATTCATCATGTCAACCTCTGACAATAAAGGTGAAGGAAACAATTCGTATCAACCTGAAGTACCGATAACGAATTTGGAAAGTACAATCCAAGACCTATTGCACCAAATCGATCAATTGAAAGCACAACAACAAGGTCCGGAACGAACCCAGCCTGAACGACAGCTAACCTCACAAAATACGCACGTAGAAACATACAAAGTTTCCACTAAGGTACCAAAATTTCATCCTACAAAGCCCGACCTATGGTTTTTACAAATAGAGGCACAATTTCGTAACAACGGCGTTAAATGCGATCAAACTAAATACGATATCGTCGGGATCCACGTCAATTTGTCGCGGGCAATTCGTCGCAAGCGACAATTCGTCGCAATTAATTGTACTTTCCTCTTCTCTTTTGTTCAAAAAAGTAAAAGCCTTTATTAATAAACAATGAAAAAATAATCAACAATACAGTCGAAGTGAACTGTTAATTATTATAATAAATATTTTTTTCTTTTTTGATCGGTATTTTTAATATGAAATAAATAAACTTTTTTAATTTATTATAATACTAAATAAAATATAAAGTTGGTATAAAATCCCCATATGGAAAAACGGGCACCCTGTATAACAGAAAGCAGAAAATAATGAATTTAAGTGAATTAAGTAACTTTTTGGCAACTCTCAGTTACATTTGGCGAATTTAGTGGCGATCAAATCGTTTCATACGACGAATTCTCTACACCGACAAATTGTCACTGCGCCGAATTGTCGCTTGCGCCGAAGTGTCGCATGCGACGAATTGTCGCTTGCAACGAATTGTCGCGTGCGACGAATTTGCCGCGACGAATTGTCCGCGACGAATTTTCTGCGACGAATTGACGGTACACCACGGCGACCTGGTTGCAAAAATTACACATACTGCATGCCGCTTCTATAAATTTGCCGTAACTAAAAAATAACTTCTTGATTAGTTTGCATCTTTCTAGCTTGGCCTAGTCGTCTTGGCTTGTGACTTCGAGATCCGCAAGATGCATACCTGCTTCATTGGACTAATTTTTGTTCTGGAGCGTTGACGATTATTAAAGCACGCTAAGTAATTTATTTCAAAAAAATATATTATACAGAGTTTACAAAATATTTGCCAAGTTACGAATTATGATGAAATACAGAGTGCGCTGAAATTGCGCGTGTCAGTTTCCTGGATTGGTAGGATTTTCTTTTATGCCCATCGAAGGACGCGATTCGTTGTGTTATTTATGAATTACCACAGAATTTATGCCGAAAATTAATGAGAAATGTTTTCAAAAAAGTAAAAGTTACAATATCATTTTATCAATCTCTTAACGGTATATTAAAATAAATATATCAGCTAATTATTAAAAACTACTTAATATGTTGTATTTAACATTTAAGAAGAAAAACACTGTAATAGCTTAAAAAATACTGGTATTTTAGGAAATATTTTATAGAAAACTACACAAAGTATCTTTTTCAAATTTTCATCACATTTTACTGACAACAGAAAATGGAAATTTTGACTTATTTGTACCTCAAATAATAAGTATTCAGGACTTGTAACTTGTAATTTTTTATATACCAACCTAAAAAAATCTATATAATATGTAAGTATATAAATAAATTAACAAATTTATTAAACTTAACTATTACTTTAGTAAGTTATTAGAAGTTGAAAAAACACCATGATTGGAGATTTATTTAATGGAGATATTAATAACGAAGTTGTCGAAAGTTCGAGTTGTACTCAAATAAACTGTGTTAAGCTCAGACACACCTGGACCATACAAAATTTCAGCATGTTTAGTTCGAAACCTTACGAAAAATTAATGTCCCCTGAATTTTCATGCGGAGTAAATAGTGATACACCGAAATGGCGCTTGTGGTTGTTCCCAAACGGAAGTATAAAAGGGAATACACATTATGTTGGTTTGTATCTTCAATTAGTTACATCCAAAATGGATGAAATACAAACTAAATATAGGTTGGGCATTGTTAACGTCAAGGGAGAAGATATCAATTTTTTACATTCTTCTAACCTAATGAAAGCAGGAAGTTTAGGGGGTCACGAGCAATTTGTACAGCGCAAGTTCTTATTTAATCAAGAAAACGATCTCTTACCGAATGATCAACTTACCATATACTGCGAGATTACTTATGCAGTAGGTATGGAGAATGTAACACAATCCGTTGGTGAAAAAAAATTGAATGATGGTGAAGCCAAGTTTCAGCATGACATCAAAGAAAGTAGCAATACAGAGGTCCAAATGACCGATAAAGAAGAGCAAGTCTTATGCGAAATGTTGAATTATGTATACACCGGAAAAATAGATAATTTGAAAAAATTCGATCCCAGTTTTCTAAGTTTGGTTAGCACATACACTGTGAGTGATTTAAAAAGGATATGTGAAAAAGGGTTGATTAAAGGTTTATCGCTTAAAAATGTAGCAAAATTTTTTAATCTCAGTGATCAACTTGGCGCAACGGATTTAAAAATCCAAATAAAAAAGTTCATCGTTGCTAATGCTTGGGCTCTAGGAGATACACCTGAATTCATAGAAATGTATTTGGCATATCCATCCCTCGGGGTAGAAGCATTTCGTGCACAAAGCGGTAAATTTTCCATTGATTAATATTATTTTGTAGTTTGATAATAAAATTTTTATTTTATTTATTTTTTATTTGGACATAATATGTTTTGTTGTACAGTCGATAAACCTAGCAAGTCGTGGGAGAAAATTCCCAAAGAGTAGCTTCAAAATTTATTAAAAATTTTTTAAATAAAAAACCGAGTTTTTATATTTTTAAAACTGTTTCGAATATATTTTCATTGTTGGCCACAGCAGCTGATTAAAAATAAAAATCTATTATCTTTGCTTTATAAAAAAATTTAAAAATTCTGAAATTTAAAATTTGCTCTTAATTTTCAAGTTTTCGGATTGTTTTCTCTGCAATTAGTACATTTTTGATACTACCATTATTATTTATTTTATTATCTAAATTTAATTTGCAAACTCGAATCTTCAATTTTTATTTTATTTTCGCTTGTTTGATAAACGTACAATGTTAATTTGCATTGTCTCATATTCTGGAATTTACATATGGGGCATTCCACGCCAAATCGACCACTTTTGAACCCGACACCTTTCGATTTGGCCGAAACTTTTTTCTCGTTTTCTACCCCACTAAATATATTTCTCAGAATTTTTTCAACTTTTTTTACCCAACCCAACAAAAGTTATAAATTTTTCAAAAATTTGGCTATTTATATTTGGCTATTTTTTCAAATATCCATAACTTTTTCAAAAATTGACTAAATCCAACTTTCTTTTTTTTTAATTTTTCAGTTTTGAATGTACTATTTTTTTTACTTTATTCGTAATCTTAACTAATGATTTATAACTGAAAATAATTTTTTATTTCATTATTCTTGGTCGTTTAGATAATTTTTGATAGAGTAAGGAACGTAGAGATTAGGGATAAACTAGCAGTAGAGCCAGCAATGCGGAAAGTAATCGATAATCCACTGAGATGGCTCGGACATCTGAACCGGATGAAGGGCGATATGCCAGTGAGAAATGTGTGGCAGGTGGCAGGCAAAAACAGCGGTGAAGAGAACAAGAGGCAGACCTGCAGAAACATGGGACGATAACATTGGACAGATACTAAAAGAGATGGGGAAAACATGGAACGAAGCAAAACAAATGGCACTAGATAGAAGAGAGTGGCGGAAATTTATAAACGAAAATGCCACTATATTAAAAGAGATAAGATACACCTCAACACCTTCGGGTATAAATGAGGCTTTTGATTTTGATTGATTGACTGATTAAATAATTTACAGACTGCATACTCCTCTGAATTAGAAAAATTTCTAATAATCTAAATAATTTATAAAAGAATAATAAAAAGAATTTCAAATATATCTGTGTCTGGTATCATACTGTGCGAGTGCAATTGCTGAGTTTCTTCAATGGTTTTCGTTTTTTAAAATCGGTCATTTAGGTCGTTTACAGCTCTATTCTAATCCACTTCTGTCGAAAACTTTACCGCTATATTATTTTACAAGATTATTAGGTGCAGAATGGTGCCCATGCATATAGCTCGTAAGGTGTGGTTTTTGTTTATCAAGTGCTAGTTGAAGACCTGCTCTCGCAGCTGCTCTTTTGATCGTACCACCAATTCCATCACACGAACCTTTTCCATGAGCAATTGCAAAAAATGCCATTCAGCAGGCATTCCAAAATCACTGTTGTGGTAGTATAAATTGACAAAAATCTCATCAAATTAATTTATAACTAATAAAAAATCTTCTCATTAAGGAAAATTTGTACATTTATAACATACATAGATATATTTAACTAAATTTAAATTTTTATTTATTGGATAGTGGTAAAATAAACAAACTTAGCAATTGCACAGGCAAAAAGGAATGGTTATGATTTTAGCAGTCTTATGTATGTTTATTAGAAATTTATCTAATTCCAAAGAGTTCATAGTCTATAAATTATTTAAACGGCGACCAAGAATAATGAAATAAAACATTATTTTCAGTTATAAATCATTAGTTAAGATTACGAATAAAGTAAAAAAAAATTTAAGATATATTTATTTAAATTTTATTTATTATAAAAACAAAGTTAGATTGTGGTAAAATAAACAAAAGAAATTTTCAATTGAAAAAAAAAATAGAAAGCAGAGTCGGCCCACTCTGGGTTTAGCGGCATTAACTGCAAAATAAGTTGAAGTTTTTTTCAAAAAAAAAAATCAAAAATTAAAAGTGTCGGAATTTGAAAAATTGACGATTTTTCTCAAAAAACTGAAAAATTTCATGGAACCTAACATCGAAACAATTTTTCATATTTTTATCTGAATAGTACATTCAAAACTGAAAAATTTAAAAAAAAGAACGTTGAATTTAGTCAATTTTTGAAAAAGTTATGGGTATTTGAAAAAATAGCCAAATATAAATAGCCAAATTTTTGAAAAATCATAATTTTTGTTGGGTTGGGTGAAAAAAGTTGAAAAAATTCTGAGAAATATATTTAGTGGGGTAGAAAACGAGAAAAAAGTTTCGGCCAAATCGAAAGGGGTCGGGTTCAAAAGTGGTCGATTTGGCGTGGAATGCCCCATATACTACATTGTTATGACTAGTAATATCGTGGTTACTTAATATCACACCGCCAATTGCACATTTTCCTTATCTAGAATTTACCGTATATACCGAATTTACTTTCGATAGTGTTGGATAAAAAATACATTACGCCAACGTATTGTATTTTCATTCATGAGGTTTTTATTAAACGAGTCCATAGTTTTTCCTGCGATACATTTTAAATGTTCAATCGATTTTTCATGTTCTTTTAATCTGGTCGACATATTTTTCTATAATCATTGAATCCTTTAACAGTTAAGGCAGTTTTTTTCTTAGAATAAGCCTGCAATGAAAACAAAAAATAGCATCATTAGATTTAGAATAAACCAACCATTTTCGTTATATCTGTTCACCATTAGGAAGTCTTCGATAATAGTTTGTAGAGCAAAACTTTCGACTCCTTTCTTTCTATTCCTGAACAATGAATCGAAAAGCATAATTAATTATTTGCTCTGGGCCACGTATATATTTTCCGGCCAATTCCCAATATCAGACAGATTGTCTTGAGTACTTGTACTTGCGTCGAAGTCGAAATATTTATGTTCGAAATTCAGCGTTTCAAATAAGAATTTATTTCAAATAAGCTATCAATCTTAGAAAAACTTTCATAATAAACTAGTCATCTATATCCAATAAATTTTGGGAACATATTATCAAATCTGAACCTGTGCAGGTGGACTTGGTATTAATATGGTAAAGCTCATTTTCCGATTCTAAATCGTCACCTTGAAGATCATCATTTAAATGACTTAAAAAAACAAAAATCTCCTGACATTTTTGTATTTGCCTTACTTGCTCTGCTTTATTTTTCTACCTTGGTAGCCATAGCCACTTCGTTGTTTTTTTGAGGCATTATTATGATTTGGTTGAAAATAAAACCTACAAGTGCCGAAAACGAACGAAAGACGCTTAAAAGAATTAAATATTTTAAATTTAAAAAAAGGCCATGAGCGTCGGTAGGATTTATTTTCAGGGGGGAGGGAGCAATAACTTACTTACCAACAAAAAATCACCGTAAATGGAGACTGCTTTGAGGAAATCTAACCGCGATATTTGTTTGGGAAAGAAAGGGGGGCATAATTTGGTAAACTTTATACTCAAAAATTCACAGGTATCTATTTAATTGAGCAGTAAAATTTAAGGTACCTAATTTAGTATTTTAAAGTACCTAATCTCTTAAATAGGTGACCCATTGTTAAATGGGTCCGATTGGAGTTTACAATTTGGATTAATAAATAAATTTGCTGAAAATAAAATCCAGTTTGGAGTGGAGTTTACATTAACCCCTATAAAGTTACTGAACCCTGGACGAGCCGCAAAGAGCAGAGTTTTTTTATTATTATTAATTTTTTATATAATTAATAATCCGTTAATTTTTTCAATTACCAATCTGATTGTTTTTATTATATAAAAAAAATATTTAAAGATCAAATGTATAATATAATAAGTATAAGTATCAGTATTAACAATAACAATCATCAATTACACAAAAGACACTCAAATGGCGGCTTCCAATATTCATATATCAAGTTCCAATATTTATAAATATTTGAAAGAAAACTACGTTTTAAGTTTAAATGAAAAGCAGAATCTTGGTTATCCTTTTGAAAATGGCAAAGGGGTGGTGTCAATATTAAAGCAGAGTTCTTCACTCTCGATGATGCCTGTTGATTTACCTGCTTTAAATAAGAAGAAAAGAGAAGAAGAAAATATAGATACAAAAGAAGTTTGCGTTCGATGCAAGAAACCGTTTTTCTTAAGTAGTACTGGAGAATATCTTAACAGGGAAAATTGTTATTATCACAAGTACTATAATACCATAACTGGCACATATGTTTGTTGTAATGGAGACTTAATGTCACGTGGCTGTTTGCATAGTCAACTGCATGTCTGGACTGGTCTACGCAATGGTTTGAACAATTATACCGATTTTGTTCAGATGCCCATACAAACTGAAACACCCCAAGATGGCGATTACGGTATTTATGCAATCTGTTGCGAAATGTGCTATACTACTGCAGGTATGGAATTACTTCAAGTATCCGTTGCAAAAGTAGATGGAAACGATGGAAAGATGCGCTATAATGTTTTCGTTAAGCATGAGCACGAAATGATAGATTTTAATAGCAAATATTCGGGAATAACCAAGAGGCAATTTCAAAATAAAAAAAATATAAAGCCCTTAGCACAAGTCCAAAGAGATTTGCAACAATTTATGAATCGTCAAAGCATAATAATCGGACACGGGCTTGAGAACAGCTTGAGAACATTAAAAATATTACATGATAATGTAATCGATACTTCGGTCGTATATCCTCATTACAGAGGGCTACCGTTCAAGAGTTCTCTAAAGTACCTTGTCACTGAAGTTTTGCAAAGTCAAGTATTAGATTTAGACAATGGAAGAAAAAGCAAACAAAATGCGATACACGTTATGAATCTCATGCTAAGAAAATTTGAAAAGGAATTTATTAAGGTCTCGGAAGAAGCGTTGGTGATTGAAGACGTCAAGTAAAAATAGTTAATTAAAATATATCCAATGTATTACACCAAATGTTACAACGTAAAACGAAAAGAAAAAATGAATTGTTACAAAGCTTTTTCACCTGTAAAAAATATATAATAAAATATCACAATAGTGCTTTACATGTAAATAAACGATAATAATAAATAAATCTTGTTGTAATTTAACCTTTCTAGTGAAAATAATTCTAATGTGAATTGGTTATTTTTAAAACTAGCTGGAGAGCCCGTCCACGGACGGGCATCTAGACCCCGATTGATTGGATACTCGATTGATGTGCAACGCCCCAGGGAGAGTACCGGCGGTGCTTTAATATATTTTTTGGTTGGTAAAAAAATCGACTAATAGATTACACTGGGCAAGAGTGATTCTGCGGCGTGAGGCTTAGGAGTCGATTTTGGGTAATTGTAGTCTCCTGAATGCAAAAAATTGATGCGATTTGCCTAATTGACTCTAGTTTTTGAAATAAAAGCAATTCAATTATTAAAAATAAAATGAAAAACATAAACATTCAATATATTCAAAAATCGTTATTTTCGAAAGGAGATAACGTTTTGAATGATAAAATAGAGTTAATTTGTTACGCATATGGTTATTTAATTGCAAATTTAGCACTAAGTATTTGTAGCGCGAGGGAACCTTGAGTATTTCCGTTCCCAGAAGCTGAAATGTTGCTATCAGCATGTCTAGCTAGTGCGGGTGCTCGTATGATAAATAACTTACGGGGGTGGGAAACAAAAGTAAGGCAGTACTGAATTAATCACCACATAAGACGGACGCGACAATTCGGACTCGGAAATAAATTCATTTCAAATCTAGAAAGGTTTTTAAGTTTCGATAAGGCATTGCATTGGCAAATAATAGGTAAGAATGATCAAAACATAATCACTTTTAGTAAAAGATCCAAGATTACAGATATGGCTCAACTTAAGAGCGATATACAAAATATCAGGTTTGAATATATGAAAAATATCAACTATAAGGTCGAAAGCTTCTATAAGAACCTACAAACAATAACTAATGTACACATGCCGATAATGGAAGTAAAAGTAAATAATAAGAGCAAACCTTGGTTTAATGCAAATGTGCTGCAGGCGATAAAGATACGAGAAAGATACGATAAAGATCAATCGATAATTGTAGTGAAAATCTCTAAGAAACCTAATAAAGAGTGGAAACGAGGGGGTTAGTAAACAAATTGTCTTTAATGATAAAACCCTGGTCAATCAATTGTATATTGCAGAAGAGTTTAACAAGTATTTTCTTAAGAGCATTGAAAATATTGTCGAGTCCATACCGAGAGTAGATTGGGAACTTAAACCTGAACGACACGAGTCATTAAAACTTCAAGAATTCGAATTACTGAATATGAGCCAAATGTACGAGATTGTCAGAAGCATGAAACAAAAATCAAGTCCTGATGGTATTGATGTTGGATTACTTCTTCTCGTCTGGGACGAAATTAGTAACCCTATTTTAAATTAACAGATCATTGGAAACTGGAGTGCTCCCTGATATATTAAAAGTGTCTGTAATTACACCAATAAAGAAGATTAGTGGCTCAGTGAAAGCGAAAGATCATAGACCAATAAATATGCTGAATACAATAAGTAAAATATTGGAAAAAGTAGTATGTACCCAGAGAAGAATTATATAGAAGAGAATAAATTACTAACGAAGTATCAATCAGGATTCAGAGAAAAACACAGTTGCGAAACAGCAATACAGCTACTCATTGAAGATTGAAAGAAAAATATGGACTGTGGTAAGAAGGTGTTAGTGACGTTTCTGGATCTTAAAAGAGCGTTTGAAACAGTTAACGTGCAGGCATTAATTAAGAAATTAGAAACAAGGTTTGGAATTCGAGGAGTGGCACTGCAATAGATAAAAAGTTATTTGACAAATCGAAAACAGAGATAGTTGTTGTTTATAATGTTTATAGATGATTTGGTGTTGGCGTTTAAAGGAATATTTTTTCATTTATTTCAAAGTTCAAATATCTAGGAGTAATATTGGATAGGCACCTAAATTTCAACCTTCATATTGACTATATCTGTAGGAAAATAGCAAGTAAACTTGGTGTACTCGGAAGATGTAGAGAGTATTTATCCAAACGGACTAGACTTACGATATACAACACAATAGTGTTACCTCACTTAATGTACATGAGCACCATAGTGTTTGCCAAAGCGATTGCAAGTACTACAAAACAGGGCGATGAGAATGATCCTATCAAAGGACAGATACACACGCATTACGACTATGCTTGGAGAGTTGAATTGGATGGACATAAACAAATTATCAGAATACCAGGTACTGGTATTTATCTATAAAGTTAATCTAAAAATGATGCCTGAATATTTAGAAGGACGAATAACATCATTTGGGGAAATCCACGATTACGAAACAAGACACAGTACAAGGCTTGTGCTGCATCTAGTGCACGCCAGAGCGGCCCAAACCTCAATATTTTTCAAAGGAGTGATGTGTTACAATGATTTACCAAGTGTTTTTCGTGAATATAGAAACATAGAGCGTTTTAAGCGGGAAGTGAAGAGATATCTTAGGGAACGCAGTGACGGAAATGTATAATGTGCATAGTGTGTTTGTATGTTGTATTTATATGTTGTATTTATATGTGCTGTATTTGTATGTTGTATACTGTATTTGTATGGATTTTGTACTTGTCTGTATGTGTTTATTTCTTATATGTGTTTGTATGTTGTATGTTGTATACTGTATTTGTATGGACTTTGTACTTGTCTGTATGTGTTTATCTTTTGTATGTGTTTGTATGTTGCGTTATATATGTGCTGTATTTGTGTGTATTGTATGCTGTATATGATGTACGCTGTGTGCTGTATTTGTATGTACGTTGATTGTGAATTGTACCTGTATGTATGTCGAATAGTCGACTAAAACTAAATAAACGCCCTATATAATAATAATTGTTAGTCGCGGGCGAAGTTTTCGTAATTTAATTGTGTTATGGTGAATTAAGTGGTGATCAAGCTCCCAAGTTGACATGTGCGATTAATTAAGGATTATTGTAAAAGGTCAAATGTTTTGTAATAGTTTAAGACTTATTTAGGGACCACGGCCGTGGTAACGATTGATTCCGTGGTAACAATTGATTCCGTATTATAATAACGGACGATCTTCCTGGAGATGTATTCAAGTGGAACTCGACAGGATTGTGTTATTTTATATGTGTCTTTTTAGGATAACGACCGGAGTAGAGGAGGCTGTAACCATTTATTTTAATTTAATTATATTGTTATTTGTTATACTGAATTTTATTTCGAATCTGTTGGATTCGTTAAGTACTGCTGCCCACGCCCGAGTCTCATTATTTTTTGAAAAGTTTTCCGGCTATGAGCTTGCCGGCCGCGTGTAAGAATTTGGTAAGTTACAAATTGACTAATTAATAGAGTTAACTGATAAAATAAAGTTAATTGTCCGGGCAAAAAGGGCTTACTGTAAAGCGATATACCTGACGCGCACGAATAAATTAACGAGATTTTGACTACAAATATAACATTTAAATATAAAATATAACATTTTAGTTATTAAGAAAAGTATTAACAGTTTAATAAGGATGTTGTAGCAACAATCGCTCTCAAATTTTTGCAACAATGCCACTTGCTTAATCGTAGATGTTATTACACGTAATAACAATCAGCCATAAAACGAATAATTTGGTTCGGATTTCGTATAAAAGGAGGTGCGTTGGTAAAAATAAGAGAGTTCGTTTCCAATTTTTGGACTAATTGCAGCCGGAGCTTCCGCCCGACAAATCAGCAAATTTAAATAAAGTATTTTTCTGTGATAGAAAAATTTTGAAAATTAATTTTTCGGTGTTAGAAAAATTTGATGAAATTTTTTTTTTGATAATTAAAAATTAATTTAATTATTCATGTAATGCAGTTATAATTGTCGAGCAATGGCAATTTATATAAAATAATTACAAAAATTATTTACGATGAAAATTTACTTTCAACAACCAACAATTCTTCAAAGAAGACGTTAGAAGATATAGTCAACTATAATTTCAAGAGGATTACGTGCAAACTTACCTGTTGGTTATGTGATAATACCGTCCTGAAATTTAAGTGATTAGGTTGTGTTGTGTTGAAAGGATTACATAGAAGAATATAAAAGGTAGATAAAACTATTTTGATTGTAAAAATGTTGTGTTTTTTTTAGGTAAAAATGTTTTTTTTTAGTTTAAGTTAAAAATATGTGGGGTAGGTTTATGTTTTTGTTTAATTGTAACAAAATTATACTTGCGTGTGATATGCAATTAAACCGGATGGCAGAAATTTATAGTGTTTCAATTTACTCAACAGCACAACATTTATATTTGTTTTCAGAAAAGTTTTTAAGACTGTCACCAAATTTGCACAGGTACATTTGACGAAAAGATAACGAAAAATGGTCGTTGCTAATCAACTTTCATAATCATAGTAATGGTATGTTCAGTGGCCTGTACATGATAAGTAAGATAGGTAGGTCTGCTATAGTTTATTTTTTTTTATTATTATTGTTATCAATAAATGATAACTGGCGCCGGGCAATTTTAGGAGACCATCGTAACTTATTTGTAGCGTATCACAGCAATATATATATTATAATCGTTGGTGCGTCTGTTTGTAATCGTGTAACTTCTGAACGGCTTGACCGATTTCAACCAAACTTTGCACAGTTACTCAGTAGGACTATGGGAAGGTTTTTGTGCAAAAAAAGTTTAAAACTCCCGAAAAAGAATTTTAACATTACCGAGAACAAAGAGTTTATCGGTACTTAAGGGTAGGTACTTAAGGATAGAAGACCTTAATATTACCTGCAAATATTAAGATAGGTACCAGTGGCGTAACACCACATATTGTAAATTGGTTTTAAATCTATGTTTTACTTTACATCCCCATCTTATTAACACATCTTATCCTAATAAGATGCCTCGGAATAGGCTTCTATGCAAAAATATCTTGAAAAATTTGAGAGAGATCGCATTAAATTCGCAAAATAAAATACTATTGGCAAAATGTCATCGACAGGTGGCGCGGGTGAGATTCGGCTTACATTAACTTATAAGTATAGGGCGGATTTATATGCGCTAGAAAGGTATAAACAAAGCTTTACTTAATTAGGCTTTACAAATAGCTGCTAGAATTTTTTCAATCCAATCAACGCAAATCCTAGCAGGTTTTTGTAAAGCCTCATTAAGTAATGCTTTGTTTACACGTTTTTAGCGCATATAAATCTACTTATAAGTTATAGTTAACTTATAAGTAGAAGTACTTTATAAGAAGTACTTATAAGTTATAGTTAACTTGAAAATGGACAGCGCGTGTACTTCACAACTCAAAATGCACGTGCAAGGGCATTGTTACCACCGCCAACAACGTTAACTGCTTTCTTTTCATTATGTTCGGATGATATGTTTGCAAAGACGCTACTTTATTCTGAAGTGCCAAAATACTACACGTGGAATCAATCAAAGAAAAAATTTCTATGTCGGAAACAGGGTGAAGCAGTTTCAGGACATCCCAATTTATATTCGGCCGACGCGTTAGGCCGACTTACCCTGTTCACCCAAACAATTCAAAATGCTTTTACTTACGATTACTGTTAGTCTACGCGCATGGACCTAAATCCTTCTATGAATTGAGAACAGTACACGGTCATGTATGTGCCACTTATCGTGAAGCTTGCCAAGAATTAAATATTCTTGAAAACGATGCACATTGGGACAATTCACTCGCTGATGCATCGGATACTGATCAGCCACAGCAAATACGCTCGTTATTTGTAATCATATTGACAACGTGCTTCCCTTCCAATCCAAAAGATTTTTGGGAAAAACACAAAGAATTCATGAGTGAAGATATCTTACATCGTTTACGTGCAACGAATCAAAATCCGTCCATTCCATTCATACCAGATGTGTATAATGCGGCATTGGTTTTGGTTAAGGATATATTATGTGTTTGGCAATCGTTAACAAATCAAAAGCGAAAGCGAAAAAGTGATGAGGAGTTGGCGGCTGACTATGTAAAAAAGAAAAAAGAAGAGCAGGAGGAATTGTCAACGTCGCTGCGTGCCTTCGAAATATTATTAGAAGAGAAAGACAAAGGAGCGGAAGAAGAGGAGTTGGAAGTTAAAACCTAATTTGTTAAAACTTTTAATAAAATAATACACAAATATATCGTAAATGTAAAGTGAGTAATTTTTGTGATTTCATATAACAAATTTCAAACAAATTTATTCAAATTAGGGCAGGACAACGTCTGCCGGGTCAGCTAGTACAATATAAAAGGCAAGGTAAAATACTGACTTCCACCTGAGGGGTAAATTCAGTTATGTAGCAAAAATACAATTGATCATCCCTGAGGAGGATAAATCAACAAAACAAAGTTATGCTCTAGCAGAAATGAATTGCACACCGGAATTCATTTTCCCGGTTATAATTGATATTAAAAATAGAACCTGGCATACAGCATCATTACTAAATAAGTAAATGTATCTCTAAGAGACTCACCCTAAATGCAATGCTACCAATTTCACGACTAGGCAAGTGTCTCTTCTTCGAATTCAATATCCTTACTTCATCATTACGTTGGTCCACCATCCAGGAATAAAAGTCTACAAAATAGAGAACACAAAATACTTATTAAAAAATCAACATGCTTGCCATTTCCAAGACTCATCAAACGAGAAAGTGTGTCTAGGTTCGAAATGAAACGTTGTTACTCAAGTCCTTACTTACTAAAGTCGTTGTTACTAAAGTTACTAAAGTTGTAAAATGTTACAACTAAAGTCCACGAAGTCTGACTCCTCAATCGAACAATTCCGATCCCTTAGGCGCAAACGAATTCACAAGGAAAAGCCTATTATGAATTTTACAAAAATCTAACCATCGGTATCGAAACCAAACAACAAAGGAAATCATTCTTCGGGAAATTGCTACCACTAATTTCATCCTCTTCAAATTTTCAAGCAGATGGTTATTACTTAAGCGATCGTACAATTAACAACCATATGTTGAATATGGAAAAGAATTCCAACTCTGATAACATGACAATACGACCATATTTATATTTCCAAAACGAATAATTATTATTAAAATGAATTAACCCGTATCCTGGGTGCTAAATGTAATTTGTTAACACAAATTAATTAGATGGAAAAATTATATTTACCCGTTATACGGCAAAACTAAATTATAACACATACATAACGAAATTAAAAATGAACTTAAAATGATTACCCGCAAATCTTCGAAGAAATCTACGGAGTAATGTAGTTCCTAATAGGGTTACCAACCCCAAACACAAAAAAAAAACACAGTGGCGTTTCAATCCTGCAGCTTGTAAAAGAATTGTAAATAACAAAACGCATTTTGTCAGATTTTTGGTTTAAATTTACCACAAATGTACCAAAACTGGTCGGGATTATTAACACGAGACTTGTGTGAAGAACTTATACTTTTTCTACTCTAACTATAAAAACTGACACAATTGGCGAAGCTTACTATTTAAACAACAAAGTTAACAACTGCACATAGCCGTGCGCATGCGTATAGTACCAATTTTGTTTTGTTTTTATAGAAATAAGCAAATCTTATTACAAAGCAAATTCAAGAAGTCAAAAATGACTTTTTAAAGAATTTCAAGTTTATCATGAGAACTAGAGTCAATTCGAACAAAATATCTATGTGCAGAGTAGTTTAATACATTAGCGAATCTAAATTCACTCAAAAAACTCAAACCGCAGGAAAAAAACTTAGTTTTGTTCCCCAGTGTTATAATTTAATAAATAACTAAAACAAACCACATAATTCCAATGAATTATACCTTACATATTACTACATAATTTATTATAATAAGAGTTTAAATATACCTTTTATTTTTACAGCTTAAAATTCGATTGAATCTTCAAATCACTGAATAATTATTTTGATTTTAAAAACACTACTTACTTTGAAACTGCAAACAGCAAACTGGAAATTAAATAATATTGTTTAGGTTGGGCAGGTAAGTGGGTGCAATATTACAATTTTACAATATTACAAATAATATTTATGGTTTTATAACTAATAAAATACGGAAAAGATTGACACTGTACAATATATTCCAGATGTGATTCAAAGTTTTCCGCTTCCTAGGTCACCTAAACGAAAAACGTGGTACGCTAACATAATTACCTCGAAAATAATTATTTCCATTATATGGAGAGTAGTTTTACATCTTCTGTAATGCCTATGACCATTTTGTTTTTTGAAAATTAAAAAATAAATTGTAACTATTTTCAATTTTTTGGTTACTGTCAGTTAATTGATCCCACGAATTAAACTTTGACCTTTGCACTATTGGAAAGAGGACAATTTTCTAAGCATTTTGAGATATTACATTGTATGGATTATTCATTAGTTTTCGAGAAATCGGCATTTGAAAATCAAAATTTTACATGTATTTCCGCCATAAGGATTGCACACACGAGTGTTCTATTGCCCGTATGTGTGTTCCGATATAGCCTTAGTGTTAGCCGTCAGACGCGATTGTTACTCTGTCGACTACACATGGTGCGTGGCTAACAATTAAAGGCTAATAATTAATAATAAAAAAGCTAATAATTAAAACTGAGTTTCACCCCTTGCAAGTAGCACCTTTGGCGAGTTGGAGCTATCTAGGGGGATGTTTTTAGCGAGTCAGGGTTCGTCAAAAGGGCGCGTAGCGCCCCTCACAAAGCGAGGGGTTGCAACCAAGGCAAATCAAAGATCCACCCTAGAAACAAGTTAAATAATTAAAATTAACAAATACGGTTCGTAAATTGTTAGTGCTAATTAACACATGTACGGGTAACTGAACACACATGTAGAATTCGTAGTGTAATCCCTATGCAAAATGCATGTATAATTTTGATTTTTAAATGTCGTTTTCTCGAAAACTAATGGATAATCCATATCAATGTAATATCTGAAAATGCTTAGAAAATCCTAACCCTTACGGGTGATATGGCAGAACGTTTGCCGGGTTACTTGGTATATTAATTTTGAGGCAGAACGATGTTCTAGAATTCTACAAATAATTTATATGGTTCAAGTTCTGAGGCGATAAGAGGTTCGCCGGGTTAGCTAGTAATATGTATATAAAAATACATTTCAATCATTCAATTATTAAAAATTAAAAATTGTTTATTTAGTTAATCTAAAAGTTTGTGAGTAATTAGTTAAAATTGAAGAATCAATTCTGTTAAAATTCAAGATGGACAACTTTCTAAAATGCACGATATGTGAAAAACATTTCTCAACTATGTCAAATTTAAGGAAACATATCAGAAATCTTCACCCAAATGAAAGTAATACTCTAGCACCGCGATCCCATGGAAATAGTTCGAATTATAATTTTTCATGTAAAGTTTGCGCCAAATTTCCATGTTCATATGAAAATACACAACTCTAAGCTTGATTCGGTTGAAGAACTAGATAAAATAACTAAAAATGCAAAAAAGTGTTCTATGTGTGAATATTGCAGCAGTCCATATAATAAAAAGCTTTTGGAACATTATACAAGGCAGCATGGTATTTCTACAGTATCTGAAGAAATACAGGTTTTTAATTCGTTTGATTGTTTATTTAGCTCAAGTTTGATAATTTATTATATTTATACAGGTTCCTTCAGAAAATTATTTCAAGGGTAATGGTGAAAGACATATGAAAACAAGCTGTAGCAAAAAAGTAAATGCGTATTACCCAGCGGGTATCACAATGTTAAAGAAAGATAATGGCACATGCGATATATCCTATTTAAAAACTCATCTAGGGCACGAGAATGAGTTATGTCATCTACAATTAACATCTTCTAAACGACGAAATATAGCGGAAAAAATTGCTTTGAAAATTCCATTAGATAACATACTAGGTAACATTCGAGTTTCTATATCAGATGGGCCTTGTGAAAGAATTCACCCAGTAACAAAGAAGGATTTATTTAATATCGAAGCTAGCTTTAATCTTTCATCATCTTCGGTAAGATATCAAAATGACGTTATAAGTGTTGAATCTTAGGTTTTACAAATGAGAAAAAGGGAGGATTGTGTGTTTTTTTATAAACATCAGCAAAGCATAAGCGAAGAACATTCTTGTTTAAAAGAAGATGATTTTGTGTTAATCATTATGACATCTGCACAATGCGATTTATTAAAAAAATGAGGATCAGATTGTATCTGTTTAGATGGAACAGTTACGACTTCGAATTAAATACTCTCTTAGTTTTAGATGATCTTCGAGAAGGCTTTCCTTGTGCATTTTTAATATCAAATAGGTCAGATAAAGATGTAATGAAAATATTTTGTTCTTGTATTAAACTCAAAACCGATATCATAACTCCAAAGACTTTCTTGACTGATATAGCAGATTCTTATTATAATGCTTGGTTGGAAATCATGGGGAGACCAGAGCGAAGGTCTGCAACCCGAAATTCATTATATCAAATTTATTTAGTAGGTAACTAAAAAGAAAACTTACCTTCGCTCTGGTCTCCCCATGATGATGATATCAGTCATGAAAGTCTTTGGAGTTATAATACAAGAAAATAGATATTTTCGATACAAGTTAGGAAAACTAAGATTTTTCCATTCAAGGCTAAGTTTTACCGAAGTAAAAGTTTAAGTAAGTAATTTTTTTCAAAATTTCGCTTTTTTAGAAATTAAAGGAAAAATGTGTCCTGTACTCTATGACTTTTTACCAAGTAAAACAACATCAACGTACGAACGTTTATTTACGCTTGCTATGAGCAGCAGTAATGCTGCTCATAGTTATGTACTTACATTTGCTCCACAACTATTCAAGTATATTATGAAATGGCAATGATAAACACAATAAATCTAAAACTTCCTCATACAGCTATTAGGGGTTGTCTATTTCATTTCGCACAAAACGTTTGGCGAAAAGTTCAAGATGTACGATTGGCTTGGGAGTACGCCGACAGAAGAGATGAGAGCATTGGAATAAAAAGATAATAAAGCGAGTAATTGGAATGGCACTTGTTCCAATTCCTGAACAAGATGCGCTTTGGGATATTACTTTTGAAGAGCGCCCAGAAGACGCTCGGCCAATTTCTCGATTATTTTATTGAAACGTGGTTTGGCGAAATTCAAGCTTTATAGTCAAATTATTTGGAATCACTGGGAAAATAAAGAATATAGGACAAATAATCACGTAGAAGGTTGGAACAACTATTTTAATAGCAATTGGAAAGTATATTGGGATGGAGGAGACGCCAAAATAAAAAACAATTACTGCTTGTCAACGTTTCGGTTAATAATTTGAACCATCTTCAGGACTAAAAAAAATTACAAAAATACAAAAGGGAAGATATGGTTACGTTCGACAATTGTGACATGGTCATTACACTCACCTCACAGTAGGGTAGAAAATGTCTCGTCGAGGATAAGCCGAAAGTTCACCTACAGTAACCTGAACCAAGTCAAATACGAGTTTTAAATTTAAACACATGTAAAATGCAGCACTTAAAAACATGAGTACAATCATTAATGTCAACTATAAAATTACAGATGTCAAAATTCTATA
Organism: Cantharis rufa; assembly: GCA_947369205.1. Lineage (NCBI taxonomy): Eukaryota > Metazoa > Arthropoda > Insecta > Coleoptera > Cantharidae > Cantharis > Cantharis rufa. The sequence continues at coordinate 27,460,098 of OX376305.1, read as the reverse complement.
AATTAACACTGCTTATAACCACAAGCCTAAAAGTAACTAGATAAGTGCTACATGGTGCGGCAAAAAATTTTTCCGTCTTTATTTTATCAAACAGCTTAGAAAGAGCCGGCAGCAGGCTAATCGGCCTATACGATTTGACATCTTCAGCTGGTTTTCCAGGTTTTAGAATTGGAATCATTAGAGCGACTTTCCATTGCATTGGGAAGTATTCCAGTCTTATTATCGCATTAAACAATTGTGTTACGTATTTAAAGCTTTTTTCTGAGAGTTCTTTTATTATTTTTCCGGTTATCAAGTTGTATCCTGGAACTCTTTTGGAATTCAAGTCATTTTTAACGGCAAACTTGATTTCTGATATTTTGAATGGTTTAATTGGCAGGTCTAGTTGATTAGGCGAGTCTAGAAGTTTTCTTCCATGTTCTTCCTGCTGTGGGAATTTTGTTTTGAATGGTGTAAAAACATAAGCGTTTTGCAAACAATCCAGCTTTTTCGCTATCACTTCTTGCCCAATCTCCGTTCTCCTTCCGGAGTGGTGGATGGTTGTCTTGAGGGTGTTTTAACATTTTTGTTGCCTTCCAAAGTGAATAATCGGTGGCTTCAGTTGCGGTTAGATTTTTTAAATTTTTGTATATTATCGTTTTTGTAGTTGCTAAGTAGTTGTTTAATTTCTTTTACAGCTTTCTTTAATTTATTTTTGTCATGAGGGGCTCTTGTGTTTTGCCATATTTTTCTTAATTTGCGTTTTTCCGATAGTTTTTGTTTAATATTTGTTGGGTATTTGTCTATTTCTTGAGTTTTCTCTGGCATTGGTGTTGAATTCCAAGCTACACTTTGGATGGATCGAGTCAAGTATTCAGTTGTTTTATCAATATCTTGTTCGGTTTTCAAAGGAATTTCCAGTGATAAATTTTCATCTAGAAGATATCTGAACTTTTCCCAGTTTGTCTTTTTGTTTGTTAGAATGGGTGGTTTTTCTTTTGTTATTATTTTGGTGCTAAGTATTATTATTAGCGGGGAGTGGTCCGAAGATAGATCCAGACAGGACTCGGCTTTAAATCGGTTACTTGGTATACCCTTGACTACACAAAAATCGATGACGTCCGGAAGTTTTCTTCTGTCCGTGGGCCAGTAAGAAGGTTCTCCTGTTGAGATATGGGTAAGATTATTATCTTCCATAGCTTTCAGCAGTTCTCTGCCTTTGGTTGTAGTATTTCTTGAGCCCCATTGGATATTCTTGGCATTATAGTCTCCTCAGGCAATGAATCTGGAACCAAGACTTTTGTAAAAATGTTCAAATTGTTCTTTCTGAATTGCATGTTTTAGAGGGCAGTAAACCGAAGATATTATTATTGGTCCATTTCATTCTTTTACAGAGATGCTGGTGGCTTGTTCATGTTGGTATTTATCGACAAGATTATGTTTTATAGAGTTTTTTACGATTACAGCGTGCCACCGTGGGCTGTTCCATCGGGATGTTGTGTCGTATATGGTGTAGTTTGTAATTTTAACATGACTACGTTTTGTGAAGTGAGTCTCAGATATTAAGATGATGCCTATATTTTTCTCAGCAATAAATGCTTTTATGGCTTGGCCATGTTGAGCTAGGCCATTAGCGTTCTAGTGGGCTATTTTAATTTGTTCTACCACTTTGATTTTGAAACACGAGGATTGTCCCCATTTGCTTCATTAGGTTCTTCATCATATGTTTTAGCTCTTGCATGTCGTTAGGCTGCAATGGATTTACAATCTCTCGTTGACAGTTATTTGTATTAGGAATTTGTATTTCTTGAGTTTGTTGTTGTTGTTGTTGCAGCGTTAAAGGCTTTGGCTCTTGACAAGTTTGAAGAATTTTTAGATCAAGCACTGGTCAACGCGGATACGCAGAAGAAGTTATTTGAAGAAACTAAAATATGGACGATTAGTAAAGCAAGTGAAATGGCGATTAACGATGAAACGATAGGAAAGACGAATCATACACGACGATGCTCAAGTTAACCAGTTACAAAAGAAGAAAATTCAAAGAAGTGGTCAAGGTCAGGGACGGAAACAAGTGGCTCGGCTTAACTAGTGATTTTTCACTAGAGTAGTACCTCTATGGTACCTCTATTTTTCAATAGAGTAGTACCTCTTTGATAGATTTGCTAGATTTTTGAAAAATAAATGTAGCGCCACCTGTTGGTGTTTTATTAAATAAAATAAATATTCCTAATTGGAAAAACTGTTTTTCGTGATTTTTCGTGTTAATATTTTAGTTATTGAAAAAATATTTTGGAACAATATAAAACAAACCCAGAACAACATGGAACAACGTTTAAAAATTATTTTTATAAAAAGTGCGGGGCTGGTCACAAATGTTGCTCACGCTCCCACGACTTTATTTTTGAATTTATGGAAATGATTTTCTGGAACAATATAGAACTAACCCAGAACAACTTGGAACAACAAAATAATTAATTTTATTAAAAGTGCGGGGCTAACTCAAAATAGTATATTATAGGCCAAGGTTGTGAAGACTATCATTATAGCCATAGCGCCAAGATTATATTCCGAGGTGCGAAGCACCGAGGGATATAAAGCGCGTAGGCTATAATGGTCTTTACAACCGTGGTTTATATACGATATTTTCCACTACTAGATTTATTAGCATTTTTTTTTAAATAAAATTTTTTTAATAAAAAATTTTTAAATTTAAAATATTTATATCAAATGACAGTTTTGTTTATTTGACTTATTACTTGAATTCGTAATAACTCAATAACGCCGCTAGATATCAAAAAACTGAGCAAAAAATATCCCCCCCTTCGACTTGTTCTACATTCCCTGGTAAATTATCGATAGGAATGCATATGCAAAATTTCAAATCGAAAAAAAATTTACCTACTTATAAACGTCTAATTCGTATTAAAAATCTTTAGAAGGCGCGTAGAGTTATATTCTACCATTAAATTAATTATTGTAAATTTATAATTTCATAGTAATTCCTAATTACATGTGTGACAATGTGGTGAACTGCAATTCTGCATTTAACACAAATGTAATATAAAGTTATTTTTCCTGGAATATGAATATCTTTGATAAGAGGTCAAACAAATAATAAAAGTCAACTCTTCAGAAAGCAGTAGTCTTCCTTTAGCATTCATAGTAGTAAGATCCATTGTAATCGCGTAGTTTAGTTTAGTTTTAATTGTTATTGTTCTGGAATATGAATATCTTTCATAAGAGGTCAAACAAATAATAAAAGTCAACTCTTCAGAAAGCAGTAGTCTTCTTTTAGCATTCATAGTAGTAAGATTCATTGTAATCGCGTAGTTTAGTTTAGTTTTAATTGTTATTGTTCTGGAATTGCCATTAAAGTTTGTAATTATTAATAAATTTTGAAATCGTTTTTAAAAAATTCATTATAACAATAACAATAACGTTTATTTCCAACAGGTTTACACCCAATTACAGGAAAGAGATTGATAAAAGTTAAAGTAACTACAATGATACATAAATAATCTATGTACCAAGACCTAGCACTTCCCGTCAATGCACTCCGCGACACAATGCCAGATTTTTTTTACATTATCAGCATTGATATCAAACAAGTGTGCAATTAAATTGAGATTAGCACACATAACATTTATGGGGCATTTACCGCAATATTTGGTGCGATACCCATCCAGATAAAAAACTTGCTCTGTGCGACTGGCAAGTCTCGGTACATAGAAATTAATTCTCTCTAAAAGTGTGCTACAATCAATCTGCCCAATCAACAGCTTATGCAAAAATACAATTGACGCAACAACTCTACGAGTGTACAACGTCTGCATATTAAATTCTCTCAGCAATAATCCCTGGCTGAAACCGATCATCGGGTACACACCGTGTGCCTTGAAATACGTGTATTTAAGAAATCGTCTTTGGACAGATTCTAATTCCGATATGTGACACTGATAGATTGGATACCAGATAATCGATCCAAACTCAAGGACACTTCGGACATATGCGCAATATAGCCGCTTGATTACAGTTAAGTCAGTCATATCTTTACAACTTCGAATTATAAAGCCTAAAGTTTTCATAGCTCTAGCCCTCACGTCGTGTACATGTTCTATAAAACTCAAGCGAGCATCAAATGTAATGCCCAGATCCTTACATACAGTGCTACGATTTACATATTCCCCGTTAAGAATATAATTATATAATATGGGACTTTGAGATCTGGAGAAACTCAAAACTTGACACTTATTGATGTTTAATTGTAAGTTATTAACATTACACCATTCAGAGATTAAATTTAAAGAGTTTTGTAGCATCTCACAATGCTGTACGGACGACACAGAACGGTACAACTTAGTATCGTCCGCATAAAGCAAAATGAGGCAATTTATAATATAGAGCAGATCGTTGATAAAAATCAAAAACAACAAAGGTCCTAGGTTAGAACCCTGAGGAACTCCAGAAGTAGGCGTGAACGGGTTGGATCTGCAGCCTTTGTACTCCACGAAGTGAGACCTGTTGAACAGATAAGATAAGATAAGACCTGAACATTATTATTGACTTAAACATTACTGGCGCAGTCGTGCGGATTCGGATTTTGACAATTTTGGAACAAAAATCGTCCATAAATTGGAAAAACCACCAACTGCAACGGACAAAAATTGCCGTAAAATCCAACGAAAAACGGGTTACGAGTGGACAAACATCGCAACAACTATCCTGTCATCGTCTCAGAACATCGAGGAACAATTAGTTTAAGATACGTCGACCGAAGATTTGGAAGTGGACAGAAATCGCCGCCAACATATCACGAAGACGACTAGATTTTTAAGAAACGTCGATCGAAGATTTGGAAGTCGACAAAAATCGCCGCCAACATTTCACGAAGACAACTAGTTTTAAGAAAATCGCAATACGAAGATTGAAAATTATAACTATTTTTAAGAAGTCCATACTATGAAAATACAACAGATAATATTTATGTGAGTAAGCTCAAATTTATCCAACTAACCTACATTTAATTCAACGGTTAATTTTAATCAAGTATCCTTATTGATTTAGTCATATTATATAAATAATTTTAATTAAATAATCTTAATTTTACAATCAACGTAATTTGATTATCCTTTTTTAATTTAATCGCATTATTATAAATAATTTTGGTAACATTTTAATCGCGAAAATTGTGACTTAGAATCAACTATAATGGCACCCCCAGATCAAATTCAACCCAAGAAACCAATCAATTATCAATTTATTAAATTATATTTGGACACAATTCCAACATTTGACGGTAATCAAAGCGCAGTAAACATATTTATTGACGCGTGTACAAACTTTTTAGCAACATTTTATAATTTTGAAGACACTACAGATGAAGTTAACCAATTTTTATTAAGAACAATTTTAGGAAAATTAAAGGATCGCGCATTAACGTTAATTGGTAATAGATCGGAATTAAATAGCTGGGATGCAATTAAAATTACCTTAACATTAAGCTTTAGTGACCAACGAAACTTAGATTGTTTAGTACAAGATTTAATTTTGTTGCGCCCCGAAAGAAACGAGACACCATACCATTTTGGCAAATTTTGGCAAACGTTGTCAAGACTGTAGATCCTTAATATTGTCAAAAATTAACACTAGTAATTCATCTATCAAAGAAAAACTTTTACAAACTAAAAACTATGATGATTTAGCTTTAAAAACGTTTATTCGCGGATTACCTGGACAATTACAAAATAATGTTAGATTGAGAAATCCAAATTCATTAGAACTTGCAATGAGACTTGTTTTAGAAGAGGAAAACTTTTTATATTACTCCAAAAAACAAAACTCATTAAAAAATTCAAAATTTACAAACTAATAATACACAAAATTTTTCATTTAGAAGTCATAATCCTAATAAACTAGACAATAAGTCAATGCAATTTAGTAATTTTAAACCAAATCCACTTATGCTTCAAAACCAAAAACAAAACTTTCAAAATTTTAAAGTAAATTACCCCCAACAAACTCAAAATTTCAAACCAAATTACTCCCAACAAACACAAAATTTTAGACCGAACAATTTCCAACATACATCAAATTTTCAAAATTCAAATTATTCTCAACGACCGTCAATCTTTTCAAAAAAATTTCCAACAACGACCCAATCAACAAACTTTTAATTATCCCCAAAATATTAACAATACTTTCATGACTAGACAAAATTCAAATAGAACTTTTAAACCTACCCCTATGAAAGTAGATTCTAGTTATAGAACAAATTTTAACAAACCGAATACAAGACCAACCTTTCAATCAGAAGAATTATTTAATTTAGAACAAAATCACGATCAATATGAAAATTTTAACGATGATAATTTGGAAGAATATGGAATTTTCTATGATAACGATTATGAAAATTTGTATGAAAATGAAAATCCCACAGGAGAAAACTTTAATTTCGAAGAAAATACCCCAACTAATGAACCACTAAATGAAAATTTTCGTTTAATTACCAATCAAAACGTATATAAAAATATAACGTAAGCATTTATTTAAATAATTTAGAAACAATAATAATTACTTTACCGTTTATATATATTCCCGAAATTCAAGCAAAATTTTTAATCGATACCGGTAGTGCAAAAAGTTTAATTAATTCAGATCTAGCTTTTAAATATTTCAAAAATATCATTCAAATTGAAAATTTTCAAATTCAATCAGCTCACGGATTTTCACAACATATCAAAGTAATATTTATTAATGTACCCAAATTATTCAAAACTGATTTAAAGCATAAATTTTATATTTTCGATTTTTCACCAAAATTCGACGGACTAATAGAAATTGATTTATTACAAAAATGAAAAGCTAACATTGATGTAGAAAAAGAAATTCTCGTTACTCCTCAAGTAACAATTCTAATAATTCTACAAACGGAATCAAATAAAAATTTTAATCAAACGAATACTAACAATTTTGAAAATTATCAACTAACAATTGAACCCGGAATAGAACAAGTAGTCAAAATTCCAACGAATCAAATTAACTGTACTGGTATTTTTCCGTATACAAAATTTAAAAAAGGTGTTGAAACGCCCAAAGCTCTAGTCAATATAATTAAAATTTTGCAATCACAACTATTAGAAATTCAGGCGATGAACCAATCACAATAAATTTTGATAAACCTTTTGATGTAGAACCATTGTTCCATAGAACCATGTATAACCATAGATGAAACAAATTTTATTGAAAAAATGGAAACCGATGAAAACTTTAACCAAACTCAAGATAACCTTCTAAAATCAAATTTAAAAAACTTACGTTTAGGTCATACTAATCAAGAAGAACGAGATCAAATTAATAAGAAAATTATGTTACGAATACAGGGATATATTTTATTGTGAAAACACACCATTAACCTTTACAAACCAAATTAATCACGAAATTAAATTAACTGACGAAACCCCAATATATACAAAATCTTATAGGTATCCATACATACATAAAAATGAAGTTCAAACTCAAATTAAAAAATGTTAGATCAAAAAATTATTGAAAATTCAAATTCACCTTGGTCTTCTCCAGTTTGGGTAGTCCCCAAAATTACATAATAACATCAACGACATTTTGGACAAATTAGGAAAATTACAACTACTTTACAACTTTGGACTTAGCCTCTGGTTTCCACCAAATCGAAATGAACCCAAAAGACATACCAAAAACAGCATTTTCCGTTGAAAATGGACATTACGAATTTCTCCGTATAGCATTTGGACTCAAAAACGCTCCAGGAACTTTCCAACGAGTGATGGATAACATATTAAGAGGAATCCAAAACAAAATATGCCTAGTCTACTTAGATGACATCATAATATTTTCAGTTTCATTACAAGAACATCTAGAAAGAATTCGGGAAGTTTTTAAAAGATTACGGAAAGCTAACTTTAAAATTCAATTAGATAAATCGGAATTTTTGCGAAAAGAAGTTGCTTATTTAGGACATGTGATAACTCCGGAAGGCGTGAAACCTAATTCAAATAAAATTAAAGCAATTTTAGATTACCCAATTCCAAAAACCACCAAAGAAATAAAAAGATTTTTAGGACTCCTTGGATTTTACCGACGTTTTATAAAAGATTTTGCCAAATTAACTAAACCACTAACATATTGTTTAAAGAAGGGTAAGGAAATCAATCATACTTCATCAGAGTATATTAACGCATTTCGAAAGTGTCAACAAATTTTAACTAATGATCCGATATTACAATACCCCGATTTTGAAAAACCTTTCATCCTAACTACAGATGCCTCAAATATTGCAATCAGTGGAATACTAAGTCAAGGTAAAATTGGTTCCGACCTCCCTATAGCATATGCCTCGCGAACATTAAACGACAGTGAACAAAATTATTCAACAATGGAAAAAGAACTACTTGCAATCATTTACGCGACAAAATACTTTAGACCATATTTGTACGGACGAAAATTTACAATTGTTACTGACCACCGCCCACTCACTTGGCTCTTTGGCCTAAAAGAACCAAATGCGAAATTGGTAAGATGGCGACTACGACTAGAAGAATTTGACTATGACATCGTTTACAAAAAAGGGAAAATGAATTCGAACGCAGATGCTCTCTCGAGAATAAAAATAAATGCCTTAGAAACTTTTGACAACGAATCACTTTTTAATAACCCCGGTGATGTTGACGAAAATGTTTTAGATATGTTAAGAGAAGACACTTACGAACCTATACCACAAACTTCAGATATTGTAACTTCAAATATTCAAAATTCTAAAAACAATAATAACAAAATCAAAATTTTATCTAATATACAACTTAAACCACCAAATTTACCTACCGAATGCACACCTCACTCCAATTTTAACGAAACAACAAATGACGGAATCCCAATTATTGAAGATGCAATAGATAACAAACCAAATCAAATCATTGTTTTACCAAATCGTGAACAAACCATGAACGTTACCAATAACGATTACGAAAACTTAAAAATTCGAATGCTCAAAATTCCAAAAGAATTCAATAAATATTTCATTCTCAAATTTTTACAGACTTATACCACTTCTGATAAAACCTATTACATTTACTTTCACACAGCAAAATTATATCAAGATTTTTGTCAAGTATATGTATTTAAAAACTTTTTCTGAAAGAGGTCCAAAATTAATCCGATGTACTAAAAAATTAAATTTAATCAGAGACAAAGATGAACAATTATTACTAATAAGAAACCATCATGAAGGCAAAACTAACCATCACGGAATAAATGAAACCTTAGAATATTTAAAAAGAAATTATTTTTGGAAAGACATGAAAACAAATGTTTCAAATTACATTAATTCTTGTACTACTTGTCAAGTGACGAAATATGCGAGAAAGAAACCTTATGTTCTTTTACTCATAACGGAAACTCCGAGTAGACGATTCCAAATTTTACACATGGATCTATTCAGTTACAATACCAACATATATTTAACAATTATAGATGCATTCACAAAATTAGCGCAAGCATTCAAAATAAATTCGAAAAATGCAATCGAGATAACCCAAAATTTAATGCAATATATTAACTTTTACGGTGTACCCGAAAAAATAATTTGTGACAACGGTGGAGAATTTAAAAATGAAGTAGTCAAGGAATTTCTTAAATTACATAAAATCGAAATTCATTTTACAACACCATCCTATCACGATTCAAAGGAATAGTTGAACAATTACATTCAACATTATGACGATAACACAAATGACGATAATCTAATGCAATACGCAATCACAGGATACAACAATAGTATACACAGTGTTACCAAATTTACCCCCTTTGAACTTGCTTTTGGACATACTAACTTAAGAGACAACACCGATTTATTTTTAGAACGAAATTTTTATCAGAAATATATCGATGATCACAAATTAAAAACTCGGATAATTTATGATAATTTAGAAAATAAAATAAAACACCACAAAATTAAAACTATCAGTAAAATTAATACCGAAGCTGACGAACAATATGATTTTAAAACGGGACAACAAGTTTACAAAATAAATACCAGGAAACGCACAAAGAAAGACAATAAATTCGTAGGGCCTTATACAATTTCATTATTACTACCACAAAATAAATCAGAAATAATTAATCTTAAAACCAATAAATACAAAATTATTCACTTAAAAGAATTAAAAAAACCAAATTTAATTTCAGATATCTCTGGCTCATGATCAATGCAGACGAACCGACTTATAGACAAATGACTGACAATCCAGGTTTACTTCATGTACGTTTAGGCAACGCCTATAACAAAATATCTTCTTGGACTTTTATTCACATTTTTGATTTATCACTAATAATAAATCAATTTCATTTATTAGAAAACCAATATAAATTTATAAATTACACTTTTCATAATACCTCTATTCCCATCCAATATAAAACAGAATTTTACAACTTACACCAGATAACGGACCATTTAATAAATTTAATAAATAAACAAATTTCGCAAATCAATCTTCCAATTCTAACAAAATTAAATAGACAAAAACGTGGTGCTATCAATAGATTAGGATCTTTGATAAAAATCATAACGGGAAACCTGGACGATCAGGATGCTATACGTTTTGACAATGCAATTCAAAATTTAAAACAAAATCAAAATAAATTAAAAACAATTATAAATGACCAAATAACATTAATGCAATCCGTCATAACAAAATTCAATAACACAGCAATCGCTCTTGTTAATAATCAAAAACTATTAGAATCTAAATTAATTCAATTTCAAAAATTAATAAACGAAACTAGAGTACAAAATTTAAAATATGAACATATTAGAATGATATCTACTACAATTTCAGAATTGATAACAACTTTTCAAATAATTAACACTATGTTAAATAATTTAGAAATAGCAATAAGTTTTGCAAAAATTAATATTTTTCATAATTACATAATTGACCCAATCGATCTTTTAGAAGAAATTAAGTTCATAAATAACAAAATCGAAAATGTTAAATTACCATTTAAACCTACGTTAGAAAATATTTTACTATTTGAAAAATTATTAATATTAAAAGCTATATAAAAGATAATCAAATCGTTTTTCTACTTGACATTCCAATTGTGGAAAAGGAAAAATATGACTATTTCAAACTATACCCCTTGCCAATTCTCACTACCGAAAACAATTTTAAAATAATCCCACCCAATTCAAAATTCCTAATCATAAATGAGCAATATTACTCGAATTTCGATAATAAATGTAGAGAGATAAAATTCGACGAATACCTATGTGAAGAAATTACATATGAAACTCAAAGAGAGGAAGATAACCCATGCGAAGTACAACTTTTGAAATTTTCGGGAAACATTACAAATTGCAAACAAGAACATATTAAATTAAAAAATCTAAAAATTCAAAAAATTGAAAATGGAAAATGGATAGTTATAACTTCTAATCAACTACTAGGCCATCAAAAATGTCAAGACGAAAAAGAAAACATTCCATTAAAAGGTACATATATGTAATCGAACTTCCAAAAACCTGTGAATTAAACATACAGGACATCAAACTACGAAATTTCCAAAATGAAAACAAAAACTTAAAATTTTTCAAGATCCCCAACTTAAAGATGTCAACAATGATAGAAACAAACGACGATTATGAAGTGAAACCTTTGGAACTATCAAAACTAGATTCGAGTGAATTCGGTAAAATACAAAGCTTATTATTAATAATAATATCCCCACACAAGGCCATCTTACTTGCAACTTCTGAAAATGAATCTGGTGCATGGTTATATGCGTTACCTTCGGCAAATTTAGGAACACTTTTAGACAAACATACTTTACAAGTAGCCGTGTCTCTGAGAATTTGCGCAGAGATTTGCCAGCCGCATGTGTGTGTCTGTGGAACACTAGTTGATCGGTTGGGACATCATGGCCTCTCTTGTTCGAAAAGTTTCGGAAGATTCTCGCGACATAGTGCAATAAACAATATCTTGAAGCGTGCTTTTGTATCTGCCGACATTCCTGTTATACTTGAACCTTGTGGTTTATCTCGAAGTGATGGTAAACGACCAGATGGTATCACAATGATACCCTGGAAAAAAGGTCGGTCCTTAGTATGGGATGTCACATGCGTTGATACTGTTGCCGCAACACATTTGAAAAACAGTTGTTTACAATCCGGAACTGCCGCCGCTACAGCCGAACGTACGAAAAATTCTAAGTACACTGAAATTAAAGAGAGACACGAATTTTTACCTTTTGCCGTGGAAACGTTTGGAACATGGGGTTCAGATGCCAAATTAATAATAAAGGAATTGGGGAATATTATTAAAAATAAATCTGGTGTTCCTCAAGCTACACAATACCTTCAGCAACATGTTAGTATTGCCATACAGCGAGGAAACGCTGCTAGTGTTTTGGGGACTGTTGGAAAGAGTGACGGGTTGGAGTCTTTATTTTATATGTTTTGATTTGTTACATACATATTATGCAGTTATCGTTGTAAATTTTCGTATATTTCTTTATTAAAACACTTATTATATAAGTGAACTAAATAATCAAAAAGTGAAATTAAAAGATAACGTAGTGATACATTTTAAGAAAACTAGTGTTTGAACTATTTTAATTTATTTTATCATTGTAATAATAATATTGTACAAAATTTACTTTTGTGTTAGAAAACGTAAACATTTCCAATCCAGAAACGACGATAGCGAAACAAAACCAGAAGGTGAAGCCGAACAACCCAACTTAAACAACTCGGAAAAATTAGTCACCTAAAAGCTCCAAATTTTTCAAACTTTGGTGGGAGGAGTTATATTCTACCATTAAATTAATTATTGTAAATTTATAATTTCATAGTAATTCCTAATTACATGTGTAACAATGTGGTGAACTGCAATTCTGCATTTCACACAAGTGTAATATAAAGTTATTTTTCCTGGAATATGAATATCTTAGATAAGAGGTCAAACAAATAATAAAAGTCAACTCTTCAGAAAGCAGTAGTCTTCCTTTAGCATTCATAGTAGTAAGATTCATTGTAATCGCGTAGTTTAGTTTAGTTTTAATTGTTATTGTTCTGGAATTGCCATTAAAGTTTGTAATTATTAATAAATTTTGAAATCGTTTTTAAAAAATTAATTATTATTGACTTAAACATTACTAGTAGGCTATGTTTTATTTTGTTGATTTGATAGTAGTTGTTGACAAGTTTAGTTTTTTAAAGTTTCACCGAGTTTTGTCTTCTTTAAAAAATGAATAGTGAAAATTTAAGTTGCACGCCTTCCGAAATGCGAAATATGGTTAAACAAGTAACAGAAAATCTACTACCAGAGAAATCAAAAGATCTTTATATGAAAGCGTACATCTTTTTCAAAAGTTGGTGCAATACTAAAAACGTCACTGTAATTTCTGAAAATGTGCTTCTGGTATATTTTCAAGATTACGCAAAAGATAAAAAGGCTTCCACTTTATGGTCACATTATTCAATGTTAAAATCAACTCTCTCTTTAAAAGAAAATATAGATATAGCAAAATTTTTTAAATTAGTTGCTTTTTTAAAACGTCTAAATAAAAACTATCAAGCCAAGAAATCATCGGTTTTTACTCAAGAAGAAATAACAAAATCTCTCACAGAGGCACCTGATGAATATTACATTGCAACTAAGGTTGGATTTTTTTATTAGTTACTCATTGTTTAAAAAACTAATAATAAATTATTATAATTGTAGGCAGTCCTTGTAATTGGTGTCGCAGGAGCATGCCGAACCGATGAACTCTGTAATTTTTTATTTTCCGATGTAGTCATAAAAGATGACATGATTGTTATAACTATTCAAAATAGTAAAAATGGCTCATCCAGAAAATTTGTGGTGATGGAGGCACTGTGGGTGGAAACAATTTTAAAATATTTAAAAATCAGTTCTACTCTAGATATGAAAAAATTGTTTATTTGTATAAGAAAAGGTAAAGCTACAAGACAACATATTGGGCATAATACTATAGGGCAAATGCCAAAAAAAAAATTGCCATGTATTTGAATTTGGAAAACCCTCGATTGTACACGGGTCATAGCTTTCGCAGAACATCAGCATCAGCAACATATTAGCATCTAGCGGTGGTAATACACTCCAGCTCAAACAGCACGGAGGCTGGAAATCTTCTACTGTCGCCGAAGGATATATAGAAGATTCGCTGGCGTAAAAAAAAGTATCGCACAAATGGTGCAAAGACCGTCAACAAATACATCACGTTGTCGTACCTGAAAGGAACGATGTAGAAATGCCTTCAACATCTGCTCACTACGGTCCTATTGAAAAAACAAATACGTTTTCAAACGCCGAAATTAATATACCTACAAGTTCTTCGACTACCTCTACTTCCTTCAATTTGGCTTCAGGTATAACTATGAAGTGTGATAATTGTGTTATAAACTACAATGTTTATAAATAAATTTTCAAACATTTGTATTCCAAATTTTTTAATTTCCATTAATTTCGAACATTAAATTAGTTTTTTGTAGCCTAAAAAATAAAATTTATAAATAAATATTTAAGATATTATTTGTTTCACTAAATCACCAAACTTATTCAACAGCATTGTTTTAAGCACTTCTTCGTCTTAAAATATTCAAATTTTTCAATAAACTTGTGAATTTTTGCGTTTAATAAATTTTTAACATCATGTTGTATTGCAATGTGTGGTTTGCAATCGTGGTTTCTCAAATTAACAAGGGATGGCGCTTTCGCTTCTGGCATAATTAATTCGAGTTTTTTAAAAATATTTAAAATGAAATTAATCTATTAAAAAAGCGTTTTGAATAGTTTAATTGCAATTAAATACCATCTCCTGGTCATACAAAATCGTTTTTTATCAAAATTTGTCTTATAAATAGTTGTTAAACTATAGAAAAATAACAATATGTTCATTACGAACAACTGGTGTATAATGAAAAATGTATTAACCACTAGTCTAAAATGAGTCACTTCACATACGACTGACCTAAGTTATAATGCTAGTCTATATGACTAGTAGTGAAAAATAGTATATTATTTAATGAGTGTATAATGAAGGTCATATTACACGAAAATTGTTTACAACACGAGCGAACGCAGTGAGCGAATTTTGTAATTATTCTCGTGTAATATGGCCCATTATACACAAATTTAATACGATTCTTTATCTACGACTGTTAAACAATAATAATTAAGACTGCATTATATAGTTATTTAACTTTAAGTTGTATCGTTTATTAATTTTCAACTATCGAATCAATTTGCCATTTGTCATTTATAAGGAAAACAAATAAAAATTGCCAGCAGCCGTGGATAATGAACAGGAGCCGTAGATAATGTGCATTATCCACTGTAGAATATGAGCTAAGTTATGTATTCATGGTTACACATTCATATAATGACACTATTATTTGACAGTCGTAGATAAAATGATTTTTGCGATTTCTCGCGTTATTTTTTTAATTCGCGAAAAAATATTTTGGAACAATATAGAACAAACCTGGAACAACTTTCAAAAATTATTTTTATAAAAAGTGCGGGACTAACTTCACACACGTTCAAAACACCCTAAATTGATTACCTATATATTGTCGCGAAACGTTCGATATTTTTACGATTACAATTTTTTTTTCGGCGTTTGGATTGCCAGCTAGCTAATTTTAGTCGGGAACGAAGATTTTTCAAGTGTGGGCTCAAAAAACAATTTAGCCGTTAAGAATAAAGCGACTTAAATGCGGTGATGTTTTCAAATTTAAAAATTCTGAATATCTTTGATTTATTTTCATACAAAATAAATTTGGCTATGAGCCACAAGAAGCTGTGGTCTCATCCCAAACGTACATGAGCTCAATTCCGCTGCTCATCTCGTGACACCCCAGTTTGTACAAATACATGGATTACTGTCAGTCAAAACACACCACGAATCGAGCCTCGACTTTTGCGCTATTGGAAAGGAGACAACTTTCTAAGCATTTTGAGATGTTACATTGATAAAGATTATCCATTAGTTTTCGAGAAAACGGCATTTGAAAATCAAAATTTTACATGCATTTCTCCAGAAGGATTGCACACCCGAGTGTTCTATTGCCCGTACGTGCGTGTTGATATAGTCTTAGAAGGAGAGGACTTGAACTGTGGGTCACGGATTCAAAATCTCTTTTGGGGTGAAAAAGTACTTCGTAATAAGAAAATCTAAGCCAAGCGGCAGCGCGCAACTCTCAAAAACAAAAAAAAATTGAAAATTAAAATTTGAGAGAAATTAGATATTGGGTATAACGGACACAAATAAAACTACTAAGGTTATTCAGTCGACGTTTCAAAAGTATTTATTCGTTCATCCTCAAGACTGTAAGGAAAACATAATTATAACGTCAACAGTAATAGCTAGCAAAAACGTAATCATACCTCCATAGCAAGGTGGTATAAGTAATTTTCGCTTGAAAGACAATCAAAAGACGACTCGGTAACTTGGGCGACACTCAAACGAGTCAACAAAATTAATGACTATATAAACTATAAAATACTTAACATAAAATATAAATAAACTCTAATAATACTTGTAAAAATAAAACTATTTCAAGCGAGAATTACTTATTACATCTGGTTATGGAGATATGATTACGGATTTGCTAGCTATTACTGGCGACGTTATAATTATGTTTTCCTTACAGTCTTGAGAATGAAAGAATAAATACTTTCGAAACGTCGACTAAATAACCTTAGTAGTTTTATTTGTGTCCGTTATATTTTTTTGTTTTTGTTTTTGAGAGTTGCGCGCTGCCGCTTGGCCTAGAGTTTCTTATTACGAAGTACTTTTCCACTCCAAAAGGGTTTTTGAATTCGTGACCCACAGTACAAGTCTTCAGTGTTAGCCGTCAGACGCGATTGTTACGCTGTGGAGTACACATTGTGCGTGCTGAACCCCTTGCTTGTGACCGCACTCAATTACGCAACATTATGCAACAAATTAAAAAATAATAAAAAGGCTAATAATTAAAACAAGGTGGAACTCGCTTTTGCGACAGTTCTTAGGCTTCTATACATCTACTTTTTCGGTAGGTTAAATTGCTGATGCATTGATACACTGATCCGTTGATACACTGACCCGTTGATACACTGATCTGTCGATACGAAACAGTTAAAATATTGTATACCCAAAAGCTTTCCAATAAAAATAATAACGTATGAAAAATTATTTTTTCACTTTGAATCGGTATGATGACTGATTTTGAAAAACTGTTCTATGACTTCCGGAAGTACCTACTATTTCCAAAAATTATTTTAATTTCTGCAGAAAATAAAGATTTACAATTTTAATTTGAAATCTAAAATTCACGCCAAAACGCTTACTTGTGTTATTATGGCGTCTGTTTGTAACGTCACGCCTTAGAGCCAAACTACACGAGCGGTATTTCCGTCGCGTATTCTCCGCCGCATTGAAAACCACACGTTAAAATGTAGCAAACTACACGAACGTAATTACGTTGAATGTTCGATCATCTAATTAGCCGTAGACACGATTAGCCGTTATGAATTTGCATAAATAAGTTTTTCATGTTACTTTCCTATGTTCGGTTAATCTGGGCTTTATTTTATTCCAATTTTTAATGCGTTAATCTTTTAATTAGGTAGATTTTTTTACTATATAAGGAAAACGCTAACATTTTAATATTTTTTTTTTATTTCGACCTTTATAGGTAAATATTTGCAATTTACAAACCACAAATAAAACACAATTCATAATGAAATATTAAAATACCCGAAACACGTACCGAATACCGTATTAGAAACACGTAAAATACCTACTCTAAAAATACAAAATAAGAATATCGGATTAAAAAATATATATGTAAATAATCTGAATAATTAATACCAATCTAAAAATATTCTATATGAAGTAAAATTGTTTTAAGAACGTGCGTTCTGTTTGGTTTTGAATTATGCGGACAGACGGACAGACGGACAGACGGACAGACGGACACGGAGCTAGATCATAAGGCTTCTTCCTATACGTTGTATAGAAGCCTAATAAAAACGAGTTTCACCCTTTTCGAGTAGGAGCTATCTAGAGGGATGTATTTAGCGAGTCAGCGTTTGCTACCAAGGCAATCGAAAATTCACCCTAAAAACGGTGGTCGACCACCAAATGCAAGTGCTACTTATCAATCTACTTATAAATCAGTAAGAGTATTATTAATCCACGCGTACCGTCAATATAACACTCGTGTTAGTGAAATAGCTAGGTACACGGATGTATAATATAAGAGGTGAGCTTACAACAGTAGATCGCATGGCCTTCGAAAGCGCCCTGCTGTATTAGACAGAGACAGACAACTAGCTGCTCGTAGTAATAGAGGTTTTATGTATAATAATATAAGAAATATTATTTTAGAGACCTACAAGAAATAAATAAAGAAATTATTTATTTAATTACAGTCTTAGGTACAATTATAATCAATATTATCTATAATTTTGAACTTAACAAGTTCGTAAGGATTTTAAATAAAAATACATAAGAAATATAATAATTTTATTAAATTCAAAATAACTAAATTCTAAGTGAATTAACTATAATGATTATTAGTTTCAAGATTTAATGTAATTTTGTCTATTTATGAAATGTCAAACAGAATAAAAAATGAAAAACTGAGAAAATGAGTAAGAAAAAATCTTCAAATGGGAAAAAATTACTAAAAAGCTGAAACTAATACAAAAGTTGTTTTGAAATTATAGAAAATTTATTTTAGGCGACTTTTGATAAGTAATAATTTAAATATTTCAGTCATTATGACCTATGAAATTTTGATTTTTTCTTATCAACGGCTGACTTTTTAATTTTCCTTGCTCTTGTCTGTAAATATTGCTTAACTCGCATACATGTATAATAAAAATAAACCTCTTTTGATACAATTTCGTCCCGATGTAGTACTTGGCAACCAGACTTTATTAATTTGTTTTGTTCAATTGAAAAAAAAACCTCGATTGTGTTTTCAAACACGTCAACTGAAGCAATATGCTTAAACAAAACATTTTGTAAATTTGTTTTTGGGTACTTTAAACAAGGAAACTTTGTCTCTATTGCCACCCATCCACTGTGGCAATTAGGTGTAAAACAATGTATTCGAGTCATTTCCAAAAATTAACACAAGTACTGCAGTAATTAAGCTTTTATCCTAAAAAGTGCATTGTAACGCATGCATTTCTTATGCACAATGCTGTTTCGCGCCTAGCTAGTTGTCTATCTTTGTCACTACCTCTCTCTCCCACAGTGAGTACGTTCGCGACCCGCAACTATAGTGATAGAAGCATAGGTCGTCAGATCACCTCTTTAATAATACATCCGTGGCTAGGTATCTAAAATGCATGTAAAATTTTGATTTTCAAATGCCGTTCTCTCGAAAACTAATGGATAATCCGCAAAATTGTTTGTTTTAAAATACTCAGAAAATTGTCCTCTTTCCAATAGTGTAAGAGTCGAAGCTCAACTCGTGGGGTCGATTAAACTGGCAGATCCCAAATTCTCAACAATACTGTTAATTGTACTGTTACACACATGATTAAAAATACGGCTACAACGTTTTTAGACCCGTTTGGCGTCTGTACATATAACGTTGCCAGTCGTAATGTGATGCGGCATACTCACATTTTACGACAAGCGGATGGATATAAACTGTTTTGTTGAAAATTTGACGAGCTTCAATTTTTATACTTGCTAACTATTTTTCCGTCAAGTTACTATTTTTGGAGATTTTATTCAAAAACTCTAAAGAATCACTTAAAATCCAAGATGGGAGACACTTCCAGACCTCAGAGTGATGGCGACTTATTTTTGGTTAACCAGTGCCAACTTTCTGCCAAGTTTCAAAACCGTCAGATTTATTGCAAGCAAACGCCATTTTTTGATCCGTATTGACTGGACTATTATGTTTATTCCAAATTTTGCATATAAACATGACATAAACACAAATATGACATATTATATAATATGAGATAACCATAAATAATAATCTTATTTACTATTGCCAACATACATATTGAGATGACCCGGCTCTCAAATTCCAAAATTATCCAATTCAATATCGACTATATTAATTTGTTAATAAAATAAATCTTTGGCCAAATGTGCGCAGATGCAAATGTAACACAGCAGTATGGTGTAAAACGTGGATTGACGAGCTCCTAAGCGGATAACCGCAGTTCGATACTTGATCGCGCCCCGGCTGCACAGCTGTGATACCTATCGCACTTGGGTGCCTTACGCATTGTAACTTACACATTGTATGTATTTATACGTATATTATGTCATACTTGTATTATGTACGCACTTATGTATATATGTTATGTATATGTTACCGACAATTTGCGAAATCCGGCAATTTGCAAAATTCCTAGGTAATCTGCAAACCGACTAAGTCGTAAGCTAATATGCAAATTCACTAGTACTTTAGGAAATCTGCAAAATGGCTACGGTGTTTCAGACAATTTGCAAATTGTCTATATTTTTAGTTAATGTGCTTTTTGAGTATGTAACAAACTCATATTCATTATTTTTTCATTATCATTATTATTTATTTGTTCTAGGCCCTAACTTTTTTCAATACCTTTCTCTAGAAAGGCACAACTGACAAAAAGGAAATAGTGAATAAAATAGGAAGCAGAAAGTGTAAGTGCGAGGCATGTGGCGTTATTTATTTATTTATTTAACAGCTTAGACACACTCTAAACAGCTTATACAACTAATTACATAGAGTAATTAATAAACCAACCGGTTTATATGAACCGCTTTGAACCGGTCGGTCGGTCGATAATTTAAATATTTAAAATTTAAAGACTTATATAACAATCTCAACCTTTCCTATACCTGCACTCGTTTATGTTCGATTCCACATTAATTGTATAAATCCACACGGTTCGTTCCAGCATTCTGAACATATCAAACGAAATGTTTTAAAAGACATATCGGTACCCACGTGATCATCATATACATGTTTTAAATTTAAAGCATCTTGTTTGAACAAGATGATAAAATTAGCATTGTCTCTCATTAATTGTTTAGGTATTTTAGAATAAGTTTGACGGCATTATGCCGTCCCATACAAAAATAATCACTTACGCTGGTATTCTTATCAGTTATAACGTCATCAAACACCATTATTGAATTAGATTTCGCTTCGCTTACAGGTGCAAAATCGTCGTACTGTTTAAACGTATAGTAACCCAAACCTTTCATGGGTTCCAACACATTTTTTAAATATTGATACTTTGGCTGATGGAGTGACTTTGAATATAAGTTATTTATTATTATTAATAGCATTACATTCTATAGTCGAATTTAGCTGTCCGAGGGACTTACAAAATCCATTTCTTGAGGTGGATTAATCCTCATAATTACATTAGTTAATTAAAGTTCTAGGTGTGTTTTCGCATCTCGAACAATTTCATTCCAAGTCATGCGGTCCATCACTTTTTGTCTCCGTTCGTTTTCTCCCACTTTTCTGAGCTCCATCGCTCCATCTTAATTTAGGTCTTCCTCTGGGTCTTTCTACGTTAGGTTTCCATAACAGCATAGACTTAATTATATCGCCATTATTGGCTCTCATCACATGTCCCCACCATCTTATTCTTTGCGCCTTTATGTATTTCACAATGTCTTCTCCATCCATTTCTTCCAGAAACTAAGCATTTGTTTTAATTCGGTATTCTCCGTTGATTCTTTTAAAACCCAGTATTGTTCCTAATACTTTCCTTTCGAATACTCGAAGTTCTTCTTCCTCTCTTCTTGTTATGCAAATAACCTCAGCAGCGTATGCAAGTACATGTCTGATTAATGTATTTTAATGTATATTAATATATTATATATTAATGTAATATATCTTTAGTTTAGTTCTTGTTGTTATTTGTAATACCTGGCTTAATTTGTAATTTACCTTCAGTAAATGTCTATTTGCATAATAAATATAATGTATAGTTATTAACAAATGAAATTATAATCAAAGTGAAATATTATCATAATCTATTTGCATAATACACTCTGTTTCCCGCCTGTATTTTTGCTGTTACCTCTGTATTTCTGTTGTTTCTGTAATTAATTTGTACACCAAGGTAGCTGAAGTTCTGTACATGTTGAAATACATCGCCATTGTCTCTTGAGTCGTTTTTCTCTCTTGTACATTTCATATATTTTGTTTTTTCTTGGTTTATGCTTAGTCCCATTCTAATTGCCTCCATTTTTATTGTTCTTAATATATTTACCAGTCCACTTTGTCTAAGCTAACATTTGGCTTTCTTTATTTATTACTGTTCCCATACAGCCAGTGGATCTGATGATTTTTTCTAGTGCAATGTTAAATAGAGTTGCCGATAAGGCATCTCCCTGCCTCACTCAACTGTTTATCTCGATGCTATCAGTTTCTCCTTCAGTCGTTCTTACCGTGGCTCTTGAATTTTCTAAGGTCACCCAGATCATTCTTATTAATTTAGGCGGTATGTTAAATTCTTTCATGATATTTAGCAGGTGGCATCTGTTTAATTTATCGAACGCTTGTTTGAAATCTACGAACAGCACATCTATTCCAAATTCGTATTTAAATGTAATGCATCTACTGTCGATTTTCTTCTCCTGAACCCAAATTGATACTTACCAACTATTTCGTTGGCATATCCAGTAAGACGGTTATGTATGACTGTTGATAGTACTTTGTAAGCAGTATTCAAGAGTGTTATACCTCGATAATTGCTGCATTCATCTGCTCTTCTTTTTTTTTAATCGTCACAATAACTCCTTCTTCCCACTTATTTGGCATACTTTCTTGTATACTTTCTTGTATCATTTCATTATGTACCTTTTCTCCCCCTTTCTTAATCATTTCCGATGTAATTTCATCTGCACCAGGTGCCTTCTGGTTTTTTAAGTTCTTGATAGCTTCCAAGATTTCCTCATTTGTTAGTTCATCAATTTCGTCATTGATCTGTGTATTTCTGTCTGATTTTGTTCTATTTCTTCATTTTGTTGCGTATTCAACAGTTTCCTAAAGTAATTCTACCAGATTTTTTTAATTTTTTCTGATCTATTTTCTATTATTCCGTCTTCGTTCTTTAAACCTCTGTTTCTTATCGTATAGGTTTTTTTGGTACTTTTAATCCGTTTATAAAAATTCCTTACATTATTATTCACGTTGCTTATTTCTATTTCTCTCATTCTATCTTCGATCCATTTATTCTTCTTTTGTTTGTACATTTTATAAGCTTCCTTTCGTCTCATTTTGTACTCAGCTAAGGCCGCGTTCGCTTTGGGACTTTTTTCGCTTCAAAGCGCCGACAAACACTTTTTACCCGTTCGCTTTGGCACTTTTGCGCGCTTTCATACGCGTTGGCTCCACCCATTTTTAAAGCTTCAAACGCTTTTTTTCGCTTTTTCATTTTAGGTGGGTTGGAAAAAGCGTGGCGCTGTAGTGGCAAAATTGCAAATTAATTTGAATTTAAATTTGAATATGTTTGCTTTAAATTTTCTACACATTCAATTGCAAATGAATTTGAATTTAAATTTTAATTTAATTTCAATTTTTTATGTCTAATTATGTCAATATTTTATGTCTACGAGTCTCAAGAGTTACGTCATGGTCACTTTCCTCTTCACTAGAAGAAAAAACTTTGTTCACAATTTCTTTCACTGCCGCAACAAAAAGAATCACATTTTCTTCGGGGATCATTGCTAATTTAAAAAATTTAATTTAATTTTAACAAAGTATTTTTAATTTAAATATTTCACTCCCTGTAATAATTGCAATAATTTTACAAGTTATTTGATTTCAAGAGTTGTTACTATAATAAGTTAGGTTAATACCACATGTAAATTTTACATTACCAACATTCAAGCATTCATCGCTTTAAACCCCGTTCACTTTGGAAAGCGCGTTGCACGCTTTTTTCCAAAACGAACGCAAATTTCGTACGCTTTCAACGTCACGCTTTCAAAGCTTGGAAAGTGCCAAAGCGAATGCGGCCTAAGTGTTCCTGTTCATTCGTTTTTAGCCATTTGATTCTAATTTCCTTTTTAATTTCATTCATTCTTTCACATTCTTCGTCAAACCATGCCTTTAATTTCGTTTTATTGTGTTATTATTGTTTTATTTGTGTTTACGTTATTATTTTCTTCTTTATTTTCCATTTTTCTTGCTATCCTGTCTTCGTACTCAATTCTGTTTGCTTCAATGTTAAGTTCTTCAGTTGCTAATGCTTGCTTTGTTTCATGTTTTCTATCTTCTATCAATGTTTTCTGTTTAACTTCTGTGACTACCAAAAAATGATCCGTGTCCGCATTGGCACCTCTGTATGTCCTCACGTCTCTTATTGATGTAGCTCTTCTTCTTGTCACCAGGACAGGGTCGATCTGATTTCCTTCATTGTTATTGCATCCAGGCCACCTCCAAGTAATTTTATGCAATTTTTTATGTTCAAATTTGGTACTACTAATAACCATGTTAAGTGATGCTGCTAAGTGACATAGTCTATTTCCATTATCGTTTGTTTTCATATGGATAGTGTGTTTTCCAGCTACATCTTCTACGTGTTTTTTTCTCCCAATCTGTGCATTAAAGTCACCCAACATAACTGCGGTATCATGTTCTGGTATCATGTCATACATCCGTTCCAAGTCGTAATAGAATCGCTCTTTCTCATATTCTTCACTCTCTTCCGTGGGTGCATATGCGTTTATAATTGAAAAATTATTTGGTTTCATTCGAATCCTTAGATATGATAGCCTTCCTCTCATCGGTTTAAAGTCTAGTATTTGTTTTGTGTACCTTTTCATAACTAAAAAACACGTTCCATTTCTCCCCTGTTTATTTTCGCCAGAGTACAAAAACACAAAGTCTTTTCCTCTTACTTCTCCTTCGCTTTTCCATCTTATTTCCTGCAGTGCAGCCACTTCTATCCTATATCTTGATATTTCATTTTATAACCTCTTTTATTTTTCCAGGTTTTAATAATGTTTTTACATTCCATGTTGCTATTCTAACAATTTCATTTCTTTTACTTCGCCTTTTCTTCCCTGTACTTTTTCTATCTTCCGCTTGTCTCATCTCAATAGTTCCTATTCTATGCTTTGTCCATGTATCTACCCCAACCAATCTTTCTGGAGCATCTGTCTGGGGTGGTCCAGGTGCTCCTTTCTTCACTTGAATTAGTTTTTTGCGGGTTGTTCTTGTTCGGTTTTCATCTTCAGAGCATTATCTTTTTTATCCCATATAAATTTTTTTCTGTATATTTTGTTCTGCTTAATCATCTTCTGATAACCGACCTTAACCCTTTCTCCGTTTTTCATTTCAGTTTTCGCTAAAGCCCATATTTGGTTTTGTATTTCTTTTTCTCTGTTGGTTAAATCGTTCTCAATGTATGTGTTAGAACCCTTAAGTTTTTGATATAAGTAGATATTTTTAAATTTCAAACCATTAGGATCTTCAATAATACTGATAAGTGCATTTGTGTTTCCACATCCTGAACTGCCCGCTATTATAGCTCTAACGGTATCAGGAAATAACTTTCCGTGCTTGCTTATACGGTTTGCACGAAAGTCGTGATTATCTACTTTTAATGTCGACGATTGCTTAACAAACTTCATTGTTTTGAATTATGATTATTATTTTTGGGGTGGACCTGAACTGCCCGCTATTATAGCTCTAACGGTATCGGGAAATAACTTTCCGTGCTTGCTTATGCGGTATGTCGAAGTCGCATTTCATTAAATGATTATCTACAGCGGTGTAGGGTCCTCAATTCAGTCTTAAATAACCTGCCAGTAGAATTACATATACCGGGTTATCAATATTCTGCCGTCATACGCAAGAACACAGTAAGTCGGAAATTTTTGAAAAATGAGTTAATATCAACTTAGTATATATGATACGTTATTCTACAGATCTAATACGATAAAAAACAGAAAAATACTCATCAAAAGGTAAAAAAGTCTTCTAAAATTGCATTTATTGCTATGTTTATTGCATTGGATTTAAATGTTTTTGCCGTTTATCTCGATTTCAACTTTTTCAGAGTTACTGTGTTCTTCCTTATGACGGCAGTATTGCGGTCCAGGAACTAAATTAAAGAAACGATTAGCTAGAGGCAATCCGGGGATAAATCCGTTGGATGCCGCATGCAAGGAACACGATATAGCTTACTCGCAAAATAAAAATTTAGAAGATCGACATCGAGCCGATAAGGTGTTGCAAGAGAGAGCTTGGGAACGTGTAAAGTCCAAAGACGCTTCTATAGGCGAAAAAGCCGCAGCTTGGACTGACTACTGCAATGACAGCCAAAAGAAACGTAAGGCATCATTCGGCAAAGGAATTATAAATAAAATATTACGCAGGGCTGGAAAAGATAAAAGCAATATCAAAAACGTTCTAATCGCAGCAAAAAAAGTAATCAAACGTATTGGAGGTAAAAAAAATATTAGAATTCCTAAGGTAATACCCTTGCCCAAGGAAGGTGGAATTCTACCCTTCTTAATACCCCTATTTGTTGGACTATCGGCGGTTGAGGCACTGGCCGGTGGTGCTTCTGGTATCGCGTCTGCCGTCAATAAGGCGAAATCGTCGCAACGGCAATTAGAAGAAGGCCAAAGACATAATAAAATGATGAAAGCTATCGCTATGGGCAAAAAAGGTAAAGCGTTATATCTCAAACCGTACAAGACACAAAGCGCATTATTTTTGAAACCGTATTCAAAAAACTGAAAAATTTGCCTCGAAGACCCCTAACTGATATTGAGTTAAGAAAGTATGCTGCCGATATACCTAATTTTCGAGGCGTTTACATGCGAGATAAATTACCTGCAAAACCTAAAAATTACGAATGCGGAATTGTTAATTTACATTTAAATTGCAATAGGGGCACGCATTGGGTTGCATACAAGAAGTCTAAAAATAATGTATTATATTTTGATAGTTTCGGAGATTTGAATCCCCCTATAGAACTTATAACATATTTTAAAAATGTAAAATTGTTTATAATTATAATCGCGTTCAATCGTACAATAGTGTGGTTTGCCAACATTTATATTTAAAATTTTTGTATGAATAAATATTGATATAACAGTTGTTATTTTAATCATGTCTTGCACATTGACCTTGACGGGTGTCGGCAATGAGCTAAGCGTAGATTATTATCCTCCGATTCAATTAGATACGAAATATAACTATGTTTTAGGTCTGATTGGATTTTACGGATGTAATTCAATAAAAAATATTTTCAAAGGCAATAAAAAATTTTATTACGTTGATAAGATTTGTACTATTCCTTCTGGTTCTTACAAAATTAATGAGCTTTATGACGTCATCAAAGGTGACGTAGGCGATACATTTATGTTGATTGCAAATAGTGTAGAAAAGTAGTAGTAGAAATTTAGTGACGCCTAATTAACGAGATTCCTAGAGAATATTTTAGAAAATCCATATCTTTATAAAAAATCAAAATATGAATAATAGCCCGAAAGGCTTTAGAGCCTTCAAGCTCTATGGCTAATGGCTTTAGAAGCCATCTAGCACGAGAACCAACAAAGATTCGGAAATTGAAGACATAATGGTTGCAAAACTAATTGAAGAAAACAAACAGCTCGAAAAAAGAATGCAAAGCACCAGAAACGAAAAGAAGATACAAATCATTCGGAACACTCAG
Organism: Cantharis rufa; assembly: GCA_947369205.1. NCBI lineage: Eukaryota > Metazoa > Arthropoda > Insecta > Coleoptera > Cantharidae > Cantharis > Cantharis rufa. The sequence continues at coordinate 27,432,406 of OX376305.1, read as the reverse complement.
CTAAAAATGCCTGAAACTAAGAAGAGGACCAGGTCCACGGATGAAAATCAAGAGCAGGAGGAAATCTCAGAATCCAAAAAATGCAGAGAAGAACTGCAAAAAATTGTAGATAAGTACTCTCCGAAGAAGAAATACACGTAGGTATGGGAGGTACACAAGAACGGCAATCTGACGACTCGGACTTTGAAGCTCCAAAGAAAAAAACAAACAAGAAAAATAAAGCAAAAAGAAGAAAAAAAAAGAAGAGTATGAAATTACTCTCAGACTCCGAAGAAGAGGAGCCGCTGGAACAAAAAAATGAAACCGCCAAAGAGTCTGAAACGAGCAACGAAACAATGGATACAGAACAAATAATGGAAGATACAGGAAAAAACGCAGAAGTGAGCACAAATTATGAAAATAACAAAAGCAAATTAAACACGAGAGTGGCAATAGTAGAAAAATTTATGGTAGAACTGAACACCCACCTAGCTGGAAGTAAAGACCGACTAGAAAGGAAGAACTCCCTAATTGCTTCCGGAGCCGAAATCGCCCACATCTTCCATGAGATGGCCAGGGAAATAGTAGAACTAAACACCTTCATATCCTGCACGAAACCCACAACCGTAGAAAAACCAAAGGTAAGTAACAACAACATTAGCACCAATAACCCAAATAACATTGCAACAATAGTCAAGGCCACTGTTGCGGAAGTTAAGGCACAACAGCAGAGAAAAACCCTTCAGGTCAAAATCCAGCCTCTAACCTTAACATCTGCAACAACCCAACCAGAAACACCCACCCAACCTGCATTCCAAAACCCTCCACGAGACTACTTGGCAGCTCTTAAGGTAAAGGCAGCAAACCCAGTACAGGGGCCGGAACCCACAAAGAAGCACCAAGTCCTTGTTTTTCCGATGGAGGGTTGCACCTCCACCTCTTCCGAGAATGCCAAAAAAATCCTCACGCAAATCCCACAATCATAACTTGGAATCAAAGCCGACAGGCTATTTTATGTCAAAAATAATGGGGTAATGATAGAATCATCTCTTGACTCTGTCAAAAACATAATAGGGCACACTCTCCTCATAGAGAAAAAACTTTCAGCGTGCCTACCGTCCTCGGTATGGCCCAATATCAGCATAAACATGGTCGAAAAAAAATCACAAAGGATGAAATTATTGGGGAAATCAAAGCAAGCTTCCCGGAAGCAATTAAAATAGCAGGGGAAAGCTGGTACCGGACTATCAACGGCAATCTTTACTAGGGATAAAAGCCACAATAAGTGGATAATAGAGTTGCATCCGGCCGTCCGGGCAGCAATTCTAAAAAAGGGGAAACTATACATGAACATTGAACTAAACATTGTCAGATGCTTCAGGTGTCAAAGGTATGGGCATACTTCAAAGTACTGCAAGTCCCAAGAAGTCTGCTCATACTGTGCTTCGACTGAGCACAACACCAAAGTCTGCACCCTAACCTCTAAGCCGGCCTCACACAAATGCATTAACTGCGTCAGGGCTAAATACGCCAGTCATAATCATTCCACAGCATCAAACGACTGTACAGTTTATAAGGCGCACCTAATGAACATTTCGACAACCTTGGACAACTTAGATGAATAAGTCACCTAAATTTATGCAAGTAAACCTCAGAAACTCGGAAGCGGCAACAGCGGAAGCCCAACGCTACGCCGGAGAAAACAAAGTTTTGTTATCTTTCTTCTCAGAACCCTATTGCTACAAAGCAGAGACTGGAGCCTTTAGACTACCCTTCTACCCAAACACCAGAACAGCAGCACTCACTGGAAATCGTTTCATGACCTGCATTATGATCAACGACGCTCTGGAGGGTGACCTTACGTTTACCTTCCATAAGCAAATTTCCAGTGAGCATATTACAGTAACTTCAATTATTTTCCAAGAAAACTCTAACCCGACATATTTCATAAGCATTTACTTTCCTCCTTCAGAGAACATCAATAGGCACCTTTCAGACCTTGCGAAAGCCCTTCAGGCAACAGGGGGAAACCAAACTTTCATTTGCGGGGACTTTAATTGCAGATCAAGGACTTGGCACGACACAGTGGACTCTAATGAAAGGGCCCAAACCCTAGAGGAGTTCATCGTGCTCAAGAACTTGTATATCTTCAATCAACCGGGGCATCTATCAACATTCAGGGGTACACTAGGGAGAACCAGCAACATAGACCTCACTTTGGGGTCAATGAACACTGTAGATATTCTTAAAAACTGGAACGTGGAGGACCTCGTGGCCGACTCAGATCACAGCGCCATCACCTTCCAGATTGACTCTGCAATAGAAAAAAACAGAATAATAAAACACCGCAATCCAGATACCATCTCATTAGAAACAGTTAGTAAATGGCTTGGGAAGTGGACGGAAGAGAAAGAGCTTCACTCCGAATCACTATCCACTGCCCAAGACATTGAAAACATAGTAGTCAGTTTACACAACAGCATTCAAAATCTCATCCACAGCAAAGCGCACTTCAAGAAACACTACATTGGTCGTCCCGACTGGTGGACGGACAATGTAGAAAGAGCAAGAATTAAGTACCTAAGCAAAAAGAAATCCCTCTACCGGTGCAGGACGGAGGAGGGAAGACAACCCTTATATGAGTCAATGATGGAGGCCAAAATCTCTTTCAAAGACTCCTTAAGTCTTTAAGTGCTAGGGAAAGAAGCTGGAAAACTTTCGTTGAAGATGACCTAGCCAGGGATCCATGGGGCATCACTTACAGGTTAGCCGCTGGAAAATTCAGGAAGAAAGGAATTCTAACCTCCTTCAAGGATGAGGGTGGTAACCACTCAATGACACCTGAAAGAAAGTTGGAATTCTTCCTGAACAAACTGTTACCAGATGATAATCGAAGAACTGACTCATGTGTGGATCACCAAACCATGAGGTCGGATTTCGAGAATCTGGGACCAGTCTGCGAAGCAGCGCCTGTAAGGGAGGTCGACCCATCGGAGCTTGACAGAATCATTTATGGCACGCAAGCCAAAAAGGCTCCCGGGTTTGACAATGTGCAAGACTCTTTCCTCAAGAAAGTCTACATAGCTGTCAGGGGAGTATTACGGAATATTTATAATGCCTGCCTAAAGACTGCCTATTTTCCCGAGTTGTGGCAAAAAGGAGTACTTATAGTACTCCTTAAAGACCCAAACGGGGACACATGCAGTCCCAAGAACTACCGACCAGTCACTCTTCTTAATGTATTTGGCAAAACTTTAGAGAAAATAATCAAAGTCAGAATTCATGAAAGCAAAATTCCGTACTACTCTCCTCAGCAATCGGGCTTTGTTGAGGGAAAGTTCACAATTGGGTCACTTCAAAAGTTCATAAGGCAGCTAAACCTTCCTGAACTAAGGAAAGAAAAGGTGAGGGGCGTCCAAACAAGGACTTCAGTATTCAGGGCAACAATTTTTTATGATATATCAGGGGCATTTGACAACTTGTGGTGGCCAGCTCTGTTCGCCGCCTTACGGAGAAAAGGGCTCCCCCCCACAAGTTGATCCTAATCTTGAAAAGTTACCTAAGGATGAGGGTAGACACCTTCACCTCAGGGGTAACGTCGGTCAGCAAAGTCTGTTCAAAGGGATGCCCACAGGGGCGGTCCTTGGGCCGCTCCTGTGGAACACACTTTTGGACGACTTCCTGGAATCTTACGAAGAAGAAGGGGTAGAAGTCGACGCATATGCGGACGACATTCGCGCAGTTATAACTGCCAATACCAGGAGGGAACTAATAAGACGAATGCAAGCCAATGTCGACAGCTTGAATGCTTGGTGCAAGAAGGTCAAGCTCTCCTTGTCAGAGAGCAAAACTAAAATTATAAGCTTCTACCCTGATAGAGTACACAATTACGATATCAGGGTAATGCTTAACGGTAAGAAAATCGAAGTAGTTGAAGAGTTCAAATACTTAGGTGTGTGGGTCGATCGGCGACTGAGCCTGCAAAAAAAACACATTAATTACGTGTGCGATAAAGCCACGACCTTAGTGAGATCTCTTCAGCGAAAGACCAAGGCAATCTGGAACATTCCCCACTATGACTCTATGAGAAGGATCTACCAGGGGGCAGTAGTCCCCATCGTGGCTTACGGAAGCGAGATCTGGATCCATAGAGTCACGGATAGGTATATAAAAGCAAAACTTCTGTCGACCTACGGTCTATGCGGCCGCCTGATTAGCAAATGCTACAGGACTGCTTCATCAGAGGGCGGCAGGAGTCTTGGTAGGGCTTCACCCACTTGACATAGAACTTCAAAGGAGAATTGCTTGGGGTGAACTTAAAAAAGGGCGATCTGTAAAATTTTTGGATCAACTATTCGATCCAAAACAATACAGATATAAGACCCGGCTCAAAACCGCATTAGAAGAAACGATAAAAAGTACTTGGCAGGAAAGGTGGGACCATGGAATGTATGGAAGGATAACTTATTCATTCATACCTAAAGTGGACCAACCCCCCCTGCCAACGGGACCTATAACGATGCACAAATTTTAACGGGACATGGGGAATTCGGCAGGCATCTCAAACGTTTGGGAAAAGCCGCGAATGGCCTATGTCCCACCTGTGGGCTCTTGGATGAACCGGTACATAGGATCATGGAGTGCGACCTGTATGATGACGAGCGAGCGGAGATTATTGACTATCATGGCATTAATCTTCCTGCAACCTTGGATGAGTTATACAGGGAAACACCCCCTGAACTATTCCACCCCTTCCTGGCCCAAAAAGCAGTTTTCGAAAAGCCCTTAGTTTTAGACCCCTCCCCCATTTGAGTCGGAACCTTCTTCCGACTCTGAACTAACAGAATAACGTCTCCCGCAACAAACCCAAGCTCTCCAACCCCAAGGTAACACCCCAAAGGTAATAAAAGGAATCTCCTTCTTCGGGATACCTTACCAATGGAAGAACCAATGGGAAATCTTCAGAATTGTCTTTCCATCCAGGCACATCCCAAGACTCGAAACTTCTAACCCGATTGGGTCTCACCGAAGCAGTAAAAGGGTCCTAAACTTCCGGACACCTTGCAAAGGACAGAACCCAAAAGGAACTTTCAGAATCGCCTTTTTACCCAGGCATTTTATATAAGATTCGAAATTCTGAGAAACCCTGTATAAACGAATCCATATGGAAACCGATATACAGGGGGACACATAAACAGGGGGGGCACAAGCCTTTCCACCCAGGCTTTAAAATGAAAATGTAATCCTGCATAACACCCCTGAATCAAAGTAATCAAGGCGCGAAACTTGATGAAAAGAGGAAAGGGGAACACTATTGTGAGCAAAGAAACGAAAAGTGGAAACCCAGCGAATAATGGAGAATCGAAAATTCGTAGAAGTAAGATTGATATGAAAGCCAGGACCGACTCGAGTATTATTTGGACACAAAATCGCATTAAAAGCGACGAAAGGGTAAAAGGCCCTTACCAGAAACAATGGCAGAAAAATCACACTTGGAAGACCTGCTAAAGCAGGCATTTTTGTAAAATATAAAAAGTTTGAAATTTTCTGACCCGACCAATTTGTCGGTTGGTAAATAATTTTGTATTTATTTTTTATATATAAAAAAGACTTAATCTGATTGCAAATAGTAACACATTAAAATGTAAAATTATTTCGCCGTATTCAATTGACTTTACTAAACCAGATTGTATCGGTCGAATGCTAGGATTTTCAAGAAAAATTTTACAACCGAACATAAAATACGAATCCGATCTAGATGTTCGTATAATGAGGGCTACAAGCATACAGGTGGATTGTAACATTATAGGTCAATCGTATAGAAATCAATCAAAGGGTCATACAATTTTCGAATTTGACGTTTCGGTGGAACCTAGATATAGGCATAAAGAACCTGCGGCACCTATATATCTACCTGTTCTGACCGATATTATTCATAATATATCGACCAAGCTGGTAGATAAGACGGGAGAACTAGTTGACTTCGGATCAGAGCAGGTGACAATTAGATTGGAACTTAAACGTAATGGGATTAAATCTCAATAATATAAAAATATCAAATTATACTTCCAACCCTATTAAACATACGTCCGCTGAAGGAGTAACACCATCAGAATTAAAACTTTTAGAGTCTTTGGGCTATCGAATAAAAAAATGCAAGAAGAATGCAAGAAAAAAAGAAAAAAAAATCAAAATCTGTCAGGGAATTACACCCACGAATTGGGCCTCGACAGCTACACTATAGGAAAGAGGACAAATTTCTGTGTATAATAAAAAAAGAAAAAATGCGGATTATCCATTAGTTATTATTATCCATTAGACTCGCTAAAAACATCCCTCTAGGTAGCCCAACCACGCCAAAGGTGCAACTCGAAAGGGGTGAAACTCGTAAGGGATGAAACTCGTTAGCAACGCTCGATGTACTCCCGACCGGGTCACAATCGCGTCTGACTGCCAACACTAAGACGATATCAGAACGCACGCACCGTCAATAGAACTCGGGAGCGGATCAATTCCCTATGTAAAATGCATGTAAAATTTTGATTTTCCAATGCCGTTTTATCTAAAACTACTGGATAATCCGCAACGAAGTGCGGTCTGAAAATGCTCAGAAAATTGTCCTCTTTCTAATAGAAAAAAATCAAAGCCCAATTCGTGGGTGTAGTTTTCTGACAGTAACCGATTAACAGTTGTTGAGTGCCATTTTTACTGACGTCTTTCACAACGACTTGGTCGTGGGTAATTCCATTCATACCTATCATCCATATAATAATTCGTTTTCCAACTCGGACGAGATTAGAATAGTGATCGAAAAGAGGGAGCTAATAACAGCAACTTATGCAAGTAAAATTTACATCGAAAGTACAATTAAGCGGCGTTCAGATAGAGATTCTTGTCTTGCCTTGCTCTTGTCTTGTATTGCGTGGTCTTGCTTAGACATAGCAGTACATAGTAAACACCTGTCACTTTAAATTATAAGTAAACACATGAGTAAAAAGTAATTTTTTGGATATGATATGAAACACTTCGTATTTAATTAACAAATGTGTATAAAATATTTATTTTAAGCCGTCTCTGAAAACTTCCAGAAGTTTTAATCTCTTTCAATTTTTAATATAATAAAATCATTTGAAATCCAAACGATAAATAAAATACACCCTTCAACTTTTTTTATCTTTTGTAGCTTCTACGATTGTCTTATAATCTTTTGCACTAAATCAGGGGTGCTCAAACTTGAACTGCTGGCGATCTACCACAATATTGTTAGAGTCCGATCGATCGACTCTGAGAGGCTGCAAGTATATTTGATGGTATAGATCAAAAACAAAAACTAGATAAAAAAAACGTAGCCTTTCGTCGATTTTTTTGACAAGTACCGCGCATTTTTTTAATAAAGCCACCTTTCTAGCAGAGAGTTATTACGATAAGAAAAATGATGAGGGGGGTATTCTAGCCCGATTGAGGATCAACTAAAATGAAATTTGTGAATAAACCTACAGCGGCAAATTTTTCTCGAGATCGACTCAAATTGCACTCGCGATCGACCGTTTGAACACCCCTGCACTAGATGGACACTTAATTTCTATTATACCATCTTCATTTATTAGCGCATCTGATGTAGAGGCTTCAATGTATGAATCTAATGAATGAATGAAAAATCCGCATCCAATAATAGTATCGCCCGATAATCGATTTCTCACTTGATGTAATGCAATAGATTTTTGTTCTTTATCCCATTTTGCTGAAAATGTTGATATCTTTTTACAAAGGGTAAATATCGGAATTCCAAAGAATTCCATGGAATTCCAATGATTTTCATGGGAATTCCAAACAAGTGTACATAAAATTTTCGGGTTACTGTCAGTTAACTGCCCGCAAGAATTGGGCTTTGATTTTTTTTCAATTAGAAAGAGGACAATTTTCTGAGCATTTTGAGACCGCACTTCGATGCGGATTATCCAGTAGTTTTCGAGAAAACGGCATTTGAAAATCAAAATTTTATATGCATTTTAGATTCATGATATAAATTCACTAACATAAAAATTCTATTGACGATGCGTGCGTTCTGATATAGTCTTAGTGTTGGCAGTCGCGATTGTGACCCGGTTGGGACAACATCGAGCGTTGCTTACGAGTTTCACCCCTTTCGAGTTGCACCTTTGGCGAATCTGATTTTTTTTTATTTGATTTTTTTTTTCTTTTGATTTGAATTTTTGCCTGATTTTTAGCTACCCTCCGCGCCGGGCGCTACACGCCGTTTTGACGAATGCAACCAAGGCAATCGAGATTCTAACCTAAAAACGAGTACTGCGTTTATTTTTTAAATTATTGCATAATGTTGCGTAATACACCCGATGTACACCCGGCTATGTCACAATCGCGACTGCCTGCCAACACTAAGACTATATCAGAACGCACGCACTGTCAATAGAACTTTTATGTTAATGAATTTCCCTATCTAAAATGCATGTAAAATTTTGATTTTCAAAAGCCTTTTTCTCGAAAACTAATAGATAATCCGCAAAATTTCTGTTTTTATTATACACAGAAAATTGTCCTCTTTCCTATAGTGTAGGTGCCGAGGCCCAATTCGTGCGGGCAGTTCTCTGACAGATCCCAATTTTCGGGATATTTACCCATTGTAGTTTTATATAACATATTTACAACTGTTTTTCCCCGATGTATGCTATCTCTTAATGTACATACTTGAGCAAACTTTGACGCAGTCTTTTCAATCGTTCACTTTTCCATATATTGTTCATAGATTGCACTAGTTGACATGTTCATAGCTTTAGCAATCTTACTTACTTTCAATCTACGATCTCCTAAAACCATGTCACGGATTTTATCGATGTTTTCTTGAGTGAAATTCACTTTTTTCCATTTTTACGAACAAATCACAAGTTGCGTTATTTAAATCGTTCTCACGACAAAAATAATTGACATAACTGTTTGAAATTTTATATATAGACCAATGACAGACTGTAGCGGTCAAATATTTTTTTGTTTTTGAATTTGTGACATCATCTATTTGATTTTTATCGGACTTATTGAACGCCCCTCGTACACACCAATATGTACCGGACGACATGCTTGATCCCGGTTTTTCTATGGATCTCGGGTCGGAATTTTTGATTTTGGCACTGATATATTTATAGTTGTTCGCACATTATTTTAGTATAACAAATTTGAATTATATTGTCAAGATCTTTTAGAAATGATTCGAACCTAACAGTATTATAAGACTATAATATTTCCTATACTTACTTAGTAGGGAGAAAAAAATAATTTTTTTGTTATTTTGGTGTCTTTTTGTTTGTCAATTTATGTATGTTTTTTACCTATTTTTGCCTGATTTTTTCATACTTAGACGTCTGGAAGAAAGCCACTTATTACCCATTTTTCGCTAATAACTACATATATTATATTATTATTATTAATAATGTAATAACAGATATAATAATAATAATACTTTACAATAATAGAAGCTCAAGAGTATATCTAATAAGTAAATAAAATCTTACTAGAATTCGCTAGACCGCAATGATAATATTGGGTACGTTCCACTTACTTACAGCCCACGACGCCCACGGTCGACCACGGGCGACTTTTAAGCGTTCCACCTAAAGCCGCGGTCCTTGCGGTCGAGCTTAAAACATCATCAATGACGTCACCAATTGCTAGCCCACCACGACCACGAAGCCCCACTGTAAAAGGTGGGTTGCCGTGATCGTGAAAGTTTTTTCGCGCACAAATTTGAAAGTTTAAGAATGGATTCCAAAAAAATTGCATTTTATAATGCCGATAGTGAAAATTATTTATGAAATTAAAATATATAAATATATTATTCTTTAGTTAACTTGTGAAGTTATTTCCCATAACTTGTTATAAAATAATGTTGTTTTTTTTTTCATAAAAATATTTTCATTTTCATAGCAATATGCAAAAGTAAACTTGTACTTGCTCTGTTCTAACTGTTCATCATAATAATTTGTGCAAAACTTGTAAGGTTACCAACATCAAGATTTACATTTTAAAATTTGAATATGAAAATTCAAAATGACGTTAGCTCGCTCACAAAGATCACAAAAGCCGTTCCACTACACTAAACGACCGTGGTCGCCGTGGGCGAAAACGTATAAGTGGAACGCTAAATGACACGATCAAGCCGCGGTCGCCGTGGGCTGTAAGTGGAACGCACTCATTAATAACAGTGATAACACCCTTTCCCTTCCACAGCCTGACCGTTTCAAACTGTTGTAGTGGTGGACTGTTCCCCTCAATTGTCTAATAAGAATAATACAAGTAATTTTTAAAACAAGACATTTTCTAACACAAAATACACAATTATTAAGTCATGGATAACAATGAAAATTTTTTTACGGGCATGGGCAGTTAAAGGTTGTCTTTCAATCAGTACGAAGTCAAATTTTTCAATTTTATACTTATGCTTGCCCAGTAACATTTTAAACATCTGTCACTTTAACGAACTTCATGAATTTTTTTAACTATTTTCTAAACAGAAAATTACAAATATTTCTTCGTACTGGTTTACAATAACATCTTTTCGATGTTTAGTAAAAATATGAAACTGATAGTTTCAGCAATAACTTGAAAATTTGGTAAAATAATAGCATCGATTTCAACCTACTTTGGACTGCTAAAATCCCGCCTTAATTTACGTTCTAATTGACTGACCGGGAACTGTCAGGGAATTACACCCAAGAATTGAGCCTCGACACCTACACTATTGGAAAGAGGACAATTTTCTGTGTATAATAAAAATAGAAATTTTGCGGATTATCCATTAGTTTTCGAGAAAACGGCTTTTGAAAATCAAAATTTTACATGCATTTTAGATAGGGAAATCATTGACATAAAAGTTCTATTGACGGTGCGTGCGTTCTGATATAGTCTTAGTGTTGGCAGTCAGACGTGATTGTGACATTGTCGGATGTACATCGGGTGTATTACGCAACATTATGCAATAATTTAAAAAATAAACGCAGAACTCGTTTTAAAACATCCCTCTAGGTCGCACCACCACGCCAAAGGTGCAACTCGAAAGGGGTGAAACTCGTAAGGTGTAAAACTCGTTAGCAACGGTCGGTGTGCTCCCGACCGGGTCACATTCGCGTCTGACTGCCAACACTAAGACTATATCAGAACGCACGCACCGTCAATAGAATTTTTATGTTAATGAATGTAAAATGCATGTAAAATTTTGATTTTCAAATGCCGTTTTCTCGAAAACTACTGGATAATCCTCATCGAAGTGCGGTCTCAAAATGCTCAGAAAATTGTCCTCTTTCTAATAGAAAAAAAAATCAAAGCCCAACTCGTGGGTGTAATTAACTGACAGTAACCGACTGACCTACTCACAAGGTTACCAACAGCTGCACTATTAATTCACGCAATTCAAATACTAAAAACGGCATTATTACAAATAAAAAACTTTAAATAACTGCAATACTAAAAATTGGTAAACCGCAAAACAACAAAATCCGGCAGCAATATACTAAAAATAAAAAATTAAAAAAGATAATTAGGGTGACATAAACCTGATTATCACACTCTGACACGCTCTCTGCAAATTCGCACAATATTCTTTCATCATTACTAAACTTGAAACTGGCGGCTGCGGCAGTTTCCTCTAAAATTTTGAGTTCCGCTTCTAACATCGAAACAATGTGTGACTTATCGTCTTTATCCGCCCACGGTTTAATCAATGAAATTCGATTATCCACATGCATAAATCTAGATTTAAATTGTTCTTGTAATTCAAACCTGAGGCCCTGATGAGCATTAGCTTCTACAATTTCCGCGATATTAACCAACGAAAGGAAACCAAAGCTGACACGTACCACATTTACAAATTTTCTGAAACAAATTAATCTCATGAATTCTTGATAATGCATTAAATTGTCCCACGTCTTGGGCGCCATGTGTTAAGCGTGAAAACTCTGATTTATTTCCGGTTAGCCATCGGAAAGATTTTAAACCGAAAAATGAATTGAGGGCGTGGTATGCACAACGAAAATTAATGAAACACACAAAATACTTTTATTATTACAATTAGTCAAAACATAAATGTATACAAAATAGTGCCCATTGCAACAAAATATAAATGGTTAGTTCGGTCGTCTCAAATTTCTCGACCTAAACACCAAAAAAACATTATCTTTCTATTGTTAAATTGGTACGGATCCAGTACCTTAAAAGCTTTACTCTAGTTTACCAACATAATTTAATTCACAATCAATTCATTTAAATCTAATCGGCAGCATGAACAATTTCGTATCAATTCGTAAATCCAAAAATGATTACAGGTTAACAGCAAAATTAATAATTTTGACATTTATTCAACAATTCAAGCAATGGTAAAAACCACATAATTTGAACTTGACATTCTGCGACAAAGTCACTAAAACTTGAACGCCCCGCAAGTGAGCTAAATCGAGCGGTAATAGCAATTCCGCAGGTCCATCACTTCGTGGATTACATAAGAAATCACTAAAACTGGACTTCGTCCATAAGTACAATGCAAATTACTTACACTTGATGTGATGCATGCTGCTGAAGTTTCCTTTCGTTAAAAGTTGTTACATTCCAAAACTAATTTATTCCATGAAATAACGTCTACAAGTTTGAATTACAGAAGGATGGCACCATAATTTGCCAATATAAGTGACGCCAGGATAATCAATTGCATCGATTTTATTTAACTTTTCAAACGCCGTTCAACAAACGCGATCAACAAGAATTCGATATGTTGCATTTTACCACCTAGTTTTGCGCCAACACTAGAAACTTGATCTGCTATGTTGCCTTTCTCACTAAATACATGCGCGCCAAATGCCAGAAAACACGATTCTGCGATGCTGCATTTCTACGCATCATTTGCGCGCCAACACTCTTAAAGTGCAAAACTAGGCTTACTCGAACTAAGCTTAACTAAAAACCGATAACGTTCATCGATCTACAACACAATGGCCCGCCATAATTAACAAATATTTAGTTTGCAGCTAATTGCAACAGTAGGTCTAACGGCGTGCATTTGCCTCAAGACGTTTTCATCGTTCGCTTGTTCGTTCGCGACTGGACTAACTCGCGTGCCCCTCTCTAGCTATCCACTCACACGTGACCCGAGAGTGCATACTAACCGAACTCATACAAATTTATAACGCCGTAACAATATCTTTTCACCATTAGGAAGTGTTCGATAATACTTTTGTAGAGCAAAACTTTCGACTCCTTTCTTTCTTTTCCTGAGCAATGAATGGAAAACCACAATTAATTATTTGCTCTGGGCCACGTCTTATAAGTGGATCGATATTTGGGCCTATATATTCCGGTCAATTCCCAATATCAGACATATTGTCTTGAGTACTTGTACTTGCGTCGAAGTCGAAATATTTATGTTCAAAATTCAGCGTTTCAAATAAGAATTTATTTCAAATGAGTTATCAATCTTAGATAAACTTTCAAAATAAACTATTCATCTACGTCCAATGAATGTTGGAACATATCAAATCTGAACCTGGTGTTGCTCCTGAAAATGGTGAAGTTCCTTTTCCGATTCTAAATCGTCACCTTGACGATCAGCATTTAAATGACTTAAAAAAAAAAAGAAATCTTCTGACATTTTTGTATTCGCCTTTCTTGCTCTGCTTTTATTTTTCTACCTTGGTAGCCATAGCCACTTCGTTTTTTTTTTGGAGGTATTATTATGATTGGGTTGAAAATAAAACCTACAAGTGCAGAAAACGAATGATAGACGCTTATATTAAAAGAATTATATATTTTAAATTTAAAAAAAGGCGACGAGCGTCGGTAAGATTTATTTTCAGGTGGGAGGGAGCAATAACTTACTTACCAACAAAAAAGCACCGTAAATAGAGACTGCTTTTAGGAAATCTAACCGCGACATTTGTTTGGGAAATAAAGGGAGATCTATTTAATTGAGCAGTACTTAAATTTAAGGTAACTAATCTAGTATTTTAAAGTACCTAATCTCTTAAGTAGGTGACCCATTGTTAAATGGGTCCGATTGAAGTTTACAATTTGGATTGAAGAATAAATTTGCTGAAAATAAAATCCAGTTTGGAGTGGAGTTTACATTAACCTCTATAGAGTTACTGAACCCTGGACGAAACGCAAAGCGCAGAGTTTTCTTTATTATTATTAATATTTCATATAATTAATACTATTAAAATAATTAATAATCCGTTAATTTTTTCAATTACCAATCTGATTGTTTTTATTATATAAAAAGAATATTTAAAGGTAAAATGTATAATATAATAAGTATAAGTATTAACAATAACAATCATCAATTACACAAAACACACTCAAATGGCGGCTTCCAATATGAATATATCAAGTTCCAATATTTATAAATATTTGAAAGAAAACCACGTTTTAAGTTTAAATGAAAAGCAGGAGTTTGGTTATCCTTTTAAAAATGGCGAAGGGGTGGTGTCAATAATAAAGCAGTGTTCTTCACTGCCTGTTGATTTACCTGCTTTGAATAAGAAGAAAAAAGAAGAAGAAAATAAAGATAAAGAAGAAGTTTGCGTTCGATGCAAGAAACCGTTTTTCATAAGTACTACTGGAGAATATCTTAATAGGGAAAACTGTTATTATCACAAGTACTATAATACGATAACTGGCACATATGTTTGTTGTAATGGAGACTTAATGTCACGTGGCTGTTTGCATAGTCAACTGCATGTCTGGACTGGTCTACGTAATGGTTTGAACAATTATAACGATTTTGTTCAGATGCCCATACAAACTGAAACACCCCAAGATGGCGATTACGGTATTTATGCAATCTGTTGCGAAATGTGCTATACTACCGCAGGTATGGAATTACTTCAAGTATCCGTTGCAAAAGTAGATGGAAACGATGGAAAGATGCACTATAATGTTTTCGTTAAGCATGAGCACGAAATGATAGATTTTAATAGCAAATATTCGGGAATAACCAAGCGGCAATTTCAAAATAAAAAGAATATAAAGCCCTTAGCACAAGTCCAAAGAGATTTGCAACAATTTATGAATCGTCAAAGCATAATAATCGGACACGGGCTTGAGAACAGCTTAAGAACATTAAAAATATTACATGATAATGTAATCGATACTTCGGTCGTATATCCTCATTACAGAGGGCTACCGTTCAAGAGTTCTCTAAAGTACCTTGTCACTGAAGTTTTGCCAAGTCAAGTATTAGATTTAGACAATGGAAGAAAAAGCAAACAAAATGCGATACACGTTATGAATCTCATGCTAAGAAAATTTGAAAAGGAATTTATTAAGGTCTCGGAACAAGCGTTGGTGATTGAAGACGTCAAGTAAAAGTAGTTAATTAAAATATATCCAATGTATTACACCAAATGTTACAACGTAAAACGAAAAGAAAAAATGAATTGTTACAAAGCTTTTTCTCGAAAATATCGCACTAGTGCTTTACATGTAAATAAACGATAATAATAAATAAATTTTGTTGTAATTTAACCTTTCTAGTGAAAATAATTCTAATGTGAATTGGTTATTTTTAAAACTAGCTGGAAAGCCCGTCCACGGACGGGCACCTAGACCCCGATTGGCTGGAAACTCGATTGATGTGCAACGTCTCCGGGGGGAGTACCGGCGGTGCTTTAATATATTTTTCGGTTGGTAAAAAAAATCGACCAATCAGATTGTTTCTTTTTTCACCAAAAAATGACACGCTGGAGCAGCAGCAGCATGCTGGAATTTTATGTATTAAGATATTTTGATCAAATCTAAATCAAACCAATACTTTTTGCACACCTTGCGAGATGTTTCTGTGCTCCGAGACGCCTTTGAGACCGACTTTGAGCTAACGCAGGTGTTAACGGGACACTCCTATGCGAGATCTTACCTGCACCGATTTAAGATCAGCCCTACTGACGTTTGCCCTTGCGATTCCAACTTGTTAATGTAACCGATAATCGTAATTTTATATTCCTAAAATTTTATTTTATTATTAATTTGTAATTTATTCAAAATCAAAAATTTAAACTAACCACTTTTTCAGCGAACTTCGCTTGCTCGCCGGTATTCCTTCCCTTCCATTAATTATGTAAATATTTAAAATTCCAACATTTAATTTGATGACATATTTTAAATAGACATCTGACAGACATTTAAATGACATTAGTTCTCACATATATGCACGAAAACAACTTTCTTCCTAAATTACAACTACAGTCCATGCCTTTAATATTTTAATTTATTTAATTTTATTGTTACTTCATTAGATGGTGTATAAAATACATTTTACTCAATTGAGATATTTATATTATTTAGTATTTTATTGACCATCGCCAGTCCCAAGTTGGGTACTATTATAAATGTTAAATTTCTTTTTTTTTTATTATTTTATCAAAATACTGGGAATATAATTTTAACTATCTTATTTTACCCATAATACTCTTTGTAATTTCATTATTTTATTAATTATCTGTATCCATTAGCAGAAATATACATCCTGAGTGCGTAAATAACGTATCCAGGAAAGAGGAAAAAAAAAATACTTTAGCAGCTAAAACTTTGTTCAGTAAGAAATCCGCTTTTAGCATTCCAAATTTTGTCCAGAACTATGCAATAATGCATTGTAAATGCACAGAGTAAATGCCCAAACAAATTTTATAATGCATTATGAACTTCAAAATAATTAATTTCTAAATAATTTTTCTAATAGATTAATTTAATCTACATATTACTACATAATTTATTATAATAACAGTTTAAATATACCTTTTATTTTTACAGCTTAAAATTCGATTGAATCTTCAAATCACTGAACAATAATTATTTTACTTTTTAAAAACACTACTTACTTAGAAAGTGCAAACAGCAAACTGGAAATTAAATAATATTATTTAGGTTGTGCAGGTAAGCGGGTGCAATATTACAATGTTACAAATAATATTTATGGTTTTATGACTAAATAATAAAATACGGAAAAGATCGACACTGTACAATTTATTCCAGATGTGATTCAAAGTTTTCCGTTTCCTAGGTCACCTAAACGAAAAACGTGGTACACTAACATAAATACCTCGAAAATAATTCCTTACGGACCCCCATTAACACCCGAAAATCTGAAAAAATTATTACTTACCATGTTAATTTATTTTAACCCTGCGTCTTACATCATACATTTCCTAACGTCGCGTCGTCTGACATCTGGGTCTTTTACGGACAGCACTCGTTTCTAGCCAAATAACAAGTTTTTCGCTGTATACAAATTATATTCTTATTATTTTACGTCTAGACTAATGTGAGAGCAGTTTTATATCTGTAATGCCTATGACCTTTTTTTTGGAAATTAAAAAGTAAATTGTAACTAATTTGTTTTTGTTACTCTCAGTTAATTGATACCACAAATTGAACTTTGACCTTCTCACTATAGGAAAGAGAACAATTTTCTAAGCATTTTGAAATATTACATTGATATGGATTATCCATTAGTTTGTGTATTTCATATATATGTGTAGTTCTTGTATTTCTCCATAAGGATTGCACACACGAGTGTTCTATTGCCCATACGTGTGTTCTAATATTATAGTCTTAGTGTTAGCCGTCAGACGCGATTGTTACTCTGTCGAGTACACATCGTGCGTGGCTAATAATTAAAGGCCAATAATTAATAATAAAAAGGCTAATAATTAAAAACGAGTTTCACCCCTTCGAGTAGCACCTTTGGCGAGTTGGAGCTATCTAGGGGGATGTTTTTAGGGAGTCAGGGTTTGTCAAAACGGTGCGTAACGCCCCTCGCTAAGCGAGGGCTTGCAACCAAGGCAAATCAAAGATCCACCCATAAGCAAGTTAATTAATTAAAAATAAATAAATACTGTTCGTAAAATGTTAGTGCTAATTAACACACGTATGGTAACAGAACACCCATGTAGAATTCGTAGTGTAATCCCTATGTAAAATTAATGTAAAATTTTAATTTTTAAATGCCGTTTCCTCGAAATCTAATGGATAATCCATATCAATGTAATATCTCAAAATGCTTAAAAAAATCCTAACTATATGGCAGAACGCTTTCCGTGTCACTTGGTATATTAATTCTGAGGCGGTACAATGTTCTAGAATTCTACAAATAATTTATATGGTTCAAGTTCTGAGGCGATACGAGGTTTGCCGGGTCAGCTAGTAATATGTATTGCAGTGTTCCTATAGGTAGGCAATAAAGCCCACAGCAGTTATAAATTTCATTAACAAATAAATGTATGAAAGTTCAAAAAAAGTTAATGTTTGAAATTTAACAATTTAATTTAAAAATAAAATAATTTATTGCTTAAAGCGCGTATTACATTATCACATTTTCGTCAAACTTTGGTCAAACAAAAAGTAGCGCGTGTCACACTTTCGTTCAACTTTTCCATCAAACTTTTGAATAATCATGCGCATTGCTGCAAAAGCTACGCTTGTGCCAACCTAGGCACATTTCTAGGTTTAGTTGCCAGTTTCACCACAAACATATCCCCACCCAAAAATTTTCATCAAACTTTGGTTCAACTTTTCGTCAAACATTTGACAGTTGAACAAAAATGTGACCAAAATGTGATAATGTAATACGCGCTTAAGTAAACAATCGAAAATTGAACAACTTCAAGTGTATTGACCAACATGCGTCGTCAGTGCCGGTATACGCCAGCAAATAACAAATTTAAATCACATTAGCAAAAACAAAATTTGAATTAAGAAAATAAATAAATCGTCTTGGCAACGGGTGGATAAGAAGATGAATAATAAATAAAGTCAGTGGATGAAAAAAGGTGGACCAATAAAGTCGTGCGGAGGTAATCCTCCGAGAAAATAAAGTTTACGATTGAAAGTGGACCAGTAAGGTCTGGTGGAAATACCCTCTGAGAGTGGAGATCCACAGTGAAAATTTAAATATGTAAAATCATTTAGAAGCAACAATAACAAATTCAATTTGGATAAATATATAATAATTTGGAAAAACAATTTTGAAGAACATTTGGAATTGTGGCACACAAAACTTTGGAAGTAGATGAAAGCTGCTCCATTTAGCGCGAAGAAGAGAAAGACAGGTTTGAACAATCCAGATTATTAAGTGATAACGGGATATTCGCGGAATACGAATTGAAATAAAAATAATATGGTGCATTTGACGAATTTATAAAATTCATTTAAAATTGTAATTCAATTGTTTATTTAATTATAATAAATCTTAACGTTCAACTAAAATTTCACAAGATTTTAAAAAAACACAAGAGATTGCTAATAACTTTACTTTGACATTTCTTTGTGGAAGGCTGAGGATTGATAAGTTTGCATTTACTGCATAAAAGAATTTAAGTAAGTATGCATTTTTAAAGATTTCACTCCTTAACAGTGCAGTATATAAAAATACATTTCAATCAATCAATTATTAAAAATTAAAAATTGTTTATTTAGTTAATCTAAAAGTTTGTGAGTAATTAGTTAAAATTGAAGAAGCAATTCTGTTAAAATTCAAGATGGACAACTCTCTAAAATGTACGATATGTGAAAAACATTTCTCAACTATGTCAAATTTAAGGAAACATATAAGAAATCTTCACGCAAATGAAAGTAATACTCTAGCACCGCGATCCTATGGAAATAGTTCGAATTATAATTTTTCATGTAAAGTTTGCGACAAAAACTTTAACAGCGAGTAAAATTTTCATGTTCTTATGAAAATACACAACTCTAAGCTTGATTCGGTTGAAGAACTGGATAAAATAACTACAAATTCAAAAAAGTGTCCTAGTATGTGTGAATATTGCAGCAGTTCATATAATAAAAAGCTTTTGGAACATTTTACAAGTTTTAATTTCAAGTTACAGATTTTCAATTCGTTTTATTGTTTATTTAGCTCAAGTTTGATAATTTATTATATTTATACATGTTCCTTCAGAAAATGATTTCAAGGGTAATGGTGAAGGGCATCTGAAAACAAGCGGTAGCAAAAAAATAAATGATCATTACCCAGCGGGTATCAAAATGTTAAAGAGAGATAATGGCACATCCTATTTAAACAAGGTGGAACTCGCTTTTGCGACAGTTCTTAGGCTTCTATACATCTACTCTTTCGGTAGGTTAAATTATTTGGGCTTTATTTTATTCCAATTTTTAATGCCTTAATCTTTTAATTAGGTAGATTTTTTTACTATATAAGGAAAACGCTAACATTTTAATATTTTTTTTTTATTTCGACCTTTATAGGTAAATATTTGCAATTTACAAACCACAAATAAAACACAATTCATAATGAAATATTAAAATACCCGAAACACGTACCGAATACCGTATTAGAAACACGTAAAATACCTACTCTAAAAATACAAAATAAGAATATCGGATTAAAAAATATATATGTAAATAATCTGAATAATTAATACCAATCTAAAAATATTCTATATGAAGTAAAATTGTTTTAAGAACGTGCGTTCTGATTGGTTTTGAATTATGCGGACAGACGGACAGACGGACAGACGGACACGGAGCTAGATCATAAGGCTTCTTCCTATACGTTGTATAGAAGCCTAAAAGTCATCTAGGGCACGAGAATGAGTTTTGTCATCTACAATTAACATCTTCTAAACGACGAAATGTAGCGGAAGAAATTGCTTTGAAGATTCCATTGGATAACATACTAGATGACATTCGTGTTTCTATATCAGATGTGTCTTGTGAAAGAATTCATCCAGCAACAAAGAAGGATTTATATAATATCGAAGCTAGCTTTAATCTTTCATCATCTTCGGTAAGATATCAAAATGACGTTTATAACATTATAAGTGTTGAATCTTGGGTTTTACAAATGAGAAAAGGAGAGGATTGTGTGTTTTTTTATAAACATCAGCAAAGCATAAGCGAAGAACATCCTTGTTTAAAAGAAGATGATTTTGTGTTAATCATTATGACATCTGCACAATGGGATTGTAACAAAAATGGGAACAATATGAAGTTTTGTATTTTTGTTATTAGTTTCCATGATTGTTTTTAAGAGAAGAATTTAGTTTCTTGGTCAGCAAATTAAATTCTAATGTAGTTAATATTAATTAATTTAGTGGGTCTTTATTTAAAGGAATAATTATATATCCTAAAAGGAATAAATCGAAAATAATGAATTATTATCTCGAATCGATAATAATTTATAGAAATATAATAATAGTTGTATTGATTATGGCAATCTCCAGACAGAAAGACGAGTCGAATAGGATGGACTAATCACAATTATAGCGTCAGCTTCAGGTACAAAAGAGCAAAAGGAAGTATTATTTTGCAATTTGAGGGTCGTAATAGCCGTACCAGTAGTTTTCCTTTCGATTCTTGGACTCTGACTTTATATAATCTTTTGCACGCGGAAAGTTGGTGGAAATTTCATATAAAAGGGGGTTAATATTCAAAGAGGGGCAGATTGATTTCGACGGTCCGAGAGATCGATTTTGACGGTTCGAGAGATCGATTTTGACGGTTCGAGAGATCGATTTTGACGGTCCGAGAGTTCGAAAAGTTGATTTTGGAAATCAACTTTGGCTCTATGTGTTAAAGTGGTTTTTTGTTTATTTCTTTTGGTGTGGAAATTTTAATAGTTACGTTAAAGTTTTGTGAGCTTGTAAGAATTGTGGGTGTCGAGATCGAACACAAATAATATAGGATTAATTTTTTGGAGATAATTTCGTAAGTGTTTATGTTGTTATACTAACTTTGATAATTATTACTTTTTGGAAAAGCAATAATTTAATTATAATTGTTTGTAAAGAAGGGCCTTCCTAATTATTAGGGGTATAATTTTATTGACCACCAAAATTTTGAATATAGCAATTCATTTTGGAATTGCTTTGTGGGATTTTTGGTTCGTTTTTTTTGTGGAATAATAAATGCTTAGAATTAAGGTTGGTTTATGCAAAACGCCGACGCACGCACCGCACGCGCTGCACGCATGAAACGCCCCGCACAAAACGCCGCACAAAAATATTGGTTTATGCAGTTCGAATGCGTTTGATGCGTTCTAGTGCGTTTTCTGGTTACAAATTAGAATAAATTCACATTACGGTAGATGGCGCTAATGTTATTTTATTTAATTATTTAAAAATTTTTTAAATCAGATAATCAAATATTATTATTTCTAATAAATCAGAAAGATGGACTGGTTTCTTTTGTAGGTATTTTCGACCCAAAATATGGTGAGCATGAAAGTTAAGCTTTAGGGTCGATAATTTTTCATCGTGCTATTATTATTTCTAGAAAATATCACAATAATGAAAAATAAATTAAAAATTAAATATCAATTATAAGCTAAGGTAACAATTATAATTGATATTTTTATTTTTAATTTATTATTAATATCTAATAATTTTAATTTTAGAAAAATAAATTAGTAAAATAAAATGAGGAACAAAAATTTACTTTACATCATCTGCAAAACTAAGATTTATAATAAATTACTTTCGTAATTTTAAATTTAAAAAAATTGTACCACAACAATAATATAACTTGAAAAGTTCCTAGCGTTACGCGCTGCAATGAAAACCAAAGATAAAATAAATTTCGAGGTTATGCACGCACGTCACGCGCGTCAGCGACGTGCATAAACGCTACTACAGAAATTCAATGTTTCAACTTTATTTGCTTGCGTGCAGTGCGTGCGGTGCGTGCGTCGGCGTCTTGCATAAACCAACCTTTAGTTTAACATTGTAATTTTATCGAAAATAAAATATCGAGTTTGATAAAACGTAGATGTTTTTATTTTCCTTCATTACGAAGGAAATCATATATTTATTTTCAGAATAGTGTACCTGCTCCGTCTAGACCCGTAACCGGGGTTTCTATTCCCAAAGTTAAGCCGGGGACCCGCCAACGCCGTACAACGGAAAGGCCGGTGGCTTGACCAGTTGCGCGCTACCAAAGTGCAGAAGACTGAGAAAAATCAAGGGTGGTTTGTTCGTTCGAAGGTTGTGGCAGCAACAAATAAAATTTTCCTTAGAACGGCGCACCCCCAAGTTACGATAATTCTCAGTACGGCCTGAGAGCACAAGGCCCAAGTGACGACCTCCCGTTACAGGATTTATTAAAAAAATATGATTCAGATTGTATCTGTTTAGATGGAACAGTTACGACTTCGAATTAAATACTCTCTTAGTTTTAGATGATCTTCGAGAAGGCTTTCCTTGTGCATTTTTAATATCAAATAGGTCAGATAAGGATGAAATGAAAATATTTTGTTCTTGTATTAAACTCAAAACCGATATCATAACTCCAAAGACTTTCTTGACTGATATAGCAGATTCTTATTCTTATATTATAATGCTTGGTTGGAAATCATGGGGAGAGACCAGAGCGAAGGTCTGCAACCCGAAATTCATTATATCATTCATTATAGTAGGTAACTAAAAAGAAAACTTACCTTCGCTCTGGTCTCCCCATGATTTCCAAGCAAGTATTATAATAAGAATCTGCCATATCAGTCATGAAAGTCTTTGGAGTTATGATATCAGTTTTGAATTTAATACAAGAAAATAGATATTTTCTATACAAGTTAGGAAAACTAAGATTTTTCCATTCAATGCTAAGTTTTACCGAAGTAAAAGTTTAAGTAAACCGAAGCCGGAACCGTCCGTTTCTTACCATCCAAACCCTCGATCACACAAGACCAAAAACCATAGCTTCTTAATTTGACCCACACAACTTTCCCATATTTAAAAAGTAATTTTTCCTTGGGGCAGGAAACATATTGCAGTGTTAACCCCCCTTTACTGTTGTCTATTTATTTTTTCAAAATTTCGCGTTTTTAGAAATTTAGAAAGGACAAATATGTGATGTACTCGATGCTTTTTACCAAGTAGAACAACATCAACGTACAAACGTTTATTTACGCTTGTTGGTAATGCTGCTCATAGTTATTGACTTACATTTGCTCCAGCAACTATTCAAGTAGATTATGAAATGGCAAAAGATAAACACAATAAATCTAAAACTTCCTCATACAGCTATTAGGAGTTGTCTATTTCATTTCGCACAAAGCGTTTGGCGAAAAGTCGAAAAGTTCAAGATGTAGGATTGGCTTCGGAATACGCCGCAGAAGAGATGAGAGCATTTGAATGAAAAAGATCATAAAGCGAGTAATTGGAATGGCACTTGTTGCAATTCCTGAACAAGATGCGCTTTGGGATATTATTTTTTAAGAACGCCCAGAAGACGCCAGAGTCGACCAATTTCTCGATTATTTTATTAAAACGTGGTTTGACGAAATTCAAGCTCGTTATAGTCGAATGATTTGGAATCACTGGGAAAATGAAGAATATAGGACAAATAATCACGTAGAATATGGATTGAATATCTGGACGGTGTTAGTCATATTTATGGACATTTAAATTAATTGTTGTAATTATTTTAAATAAAATGTAAATTTGTTATTTTAAATAAACTGTTATTTTAAATAATTCTAATTAAAATTAAATTGGCGGCAAAATGGAATTTAATTTCCAGTAATTTTTAATAAATATTTAATTTTTAATTTCTTTATAATTATGAGTTATTCCCGGAAGAATAGCAGAAAGGAGCATAGAGAGGAGCTAATGGTGGAGTGGCAGGCTCGATAGTCGGTATTCACCATGGGCACCTGGACTCAAAAAGTAATCCTTTCCATAGCTAGATGGACGCAGAGGGAGCACGGCAAGCTGTCTTTCCACCATACACAAGCAATGTCTGGGCACGGGTGTTTCAATAGCTACTTGTTCAAGATTAACAGAGCAGCTTCATCATCATGTAGCTATTGCCCGGAGGAAGATACACCAGAACATACCATCTTTCGTTACCCACAGTGGGCACTAGAGAGAGCCGAAGTGGAAGGTACCTTGACCCCGGATAATTTTGTGGGAAACACTATTGCCATCGGAAAAAAATTGGAGTACCATCACGAGAGGGCCGACGAGACATTACATACGAGACATATCATTAAATGATACATTACTGACGAGAAGTAATTTGAAATACGAGGCACTCCGTGGAGAGTATTTTAAAGCTCCTAGTAAAGTGAGACATTTTCCTGACAAGTAAAATTTGACAAGTTAAATTTTACCGACTATCGTACTCACGTATCATGTGACCAACATCAACCAATTGACATATTGGATTGACACAATAACGACCAATCAACATGGAATTTAGCGAAAATTTGAAAACCGGTAATCGCCTTAGGGAGACAATCGCGAAATCTCCCCCGAAACAAGTGCAGATATAGTTTAATACTTTTATAATCTAGATTACAAAAATGACAAGTGACATTTTAAATACAAGATTATTTATTATTTGAAAGTAGTAAATAAAACGTTACATTTATTGAGATGTATTTATTTTCAAACAAATAAATTACTGAAACAAAACCAGAACATTACTAATTTATTATATGAATTGCACATTTGAACAATTAGCTTGTTTTTCTAAATTTCGGTTCGAACTGCAACTTTCTTCGTAGTGAATCGCGAGCTGCTCAGGCAGCTTTGAATGCTATGTCCGTAAATGGTTCAATAGTTATATTAAACGTATTATAGTATAATTCCTGAATTTGCTTTGCAACAGAATTCCATATTAATTTAACAACCAATTCCTTGTAATGTCATCCATCTGCTTTACGCATATTGTATCCTCAGTCCAATAAAATCTCTCCCAGCTTTTCCACAGATAAAGCCTTGGTGCTAACATCATTCACCACAAAATGTTTGAAATTGTGTCCAAACCGAGTTTTTGGATCGCACAGTATTAATTGGAATACTTTTAATAATTTCTTCGTTTATTTCTTGGAGCGATTCGAAACCAAAACGTGAATTCATTTTAAATTACTTACGTATAACAATACTACTATATTATTTTTCATCGCACAATGCTTAAATTGCAAAATAGCTGCGACAAATTAATTAATGACATTTGAATTAATTCATTTGTTTCTCTCATTGCAACCTAACATTTACAAAAAAAAATTGTTTGCATTTTGATTGAAAATTTTTGAATTAGCAATAACTTAAGAACGGTGCTAGATATCAAAAAACTGAGCCAAAAAATTGTCCCCCCTCGCCTCGTACTCACTCCCATGTGAATTATTGGTACGAAACCACATGCAAAATTTCAGATCAATCGTGCGCAAAAAAATGTACTAATTTTTTTTTTAAATACTCGTTCAAGTGATAGTCTTTCCTAATATACCTCGAGCTGGGCATATTTCTGAGACAATTTGTTTGCGCTGCCTACACGCGAGTTTGTTGCCCTTAGATAACTGCCCGCGCGCAAGCGCTTGGGCAGTTTTCGCGCAACAAATACTTGTTTGACAGCTTGAACAAATTATCGGAAATATGCCCAGCTCTTGGTATATTACATACGAAAATCGTACAAAATTGAAATTTTAAAATATTAATCGAACAACACTTTTAAAATGAGCAAAATTCAAGCGTGCCACTTTGTATACTACATACCCAAGCAACACCAACGTCGGTTTTATACCTGTATAGCATTGAAGTGTAACGAATAGGTACATATATTTTCATACCTGAAAATTAAGTATCAAAAAGGTACTTAAACGGCACATAATTTTTCATTCATATTTGCACTGTACTCTTTAAGTATCGTTTCAATACATATATTTTCATACCGTTATTGTAAAGCCAATTGATGTATCAGATATGTATTGAAATATTACTAACTAAAATATATTTGAACAAATGGTACAGTTTAGATGCAGTTTTAACATTAACGTTTCGGTGCTATAATTGCAGTATCTAATATGTACATCTATATTATGAATTGGAAGTTACGATTTTTACATTGCCGGTTTGATATCTATAAAGTGCAGTTTAAATAGTAATGTTTTGGTAGTTACAATTTTAGTATCTAATATGTAAAGAAGCATTAATACTTCCAAGTTATGATTTTTACTTAACTGTTTTGATACCATTCATAATGGTTAAATATGTTTAACATAATATTTTACCCTAACTCATTTAAAAGGTACATAATATTATATTATTTAAATATCTATTTATATATATTGCAATTTTGTGTTTTGTTTCTGTGTTTGAATAAAGAATTACTTTAGAAATATTTTAAATTATTTATTATTTTTATTTTAAAATTTTTCATTTTGATAAAATCAAGTATTTTATTAGTTACGTGATATAGCCCAGCTCAACGGAATATTAAAACGTCTTTTAAATTAAAATATAGTGTTACTATATTTTATAAAATTTAAAATATCCGTTAGATCATAATAACTATCCCTGAAAATGTATCGAATATTTATTGAAACTTGGGCAACTACAATTTATTTGAATATTTGGTACCGTTAAGGTGTAGTTTTAACCGTACCGTTTAAGTGCAGTTTTAACCGTACCGTTTAGGTGCAGTTTTAACCTTACCCTTTCGGTACTATAATTGCAGTATCTAATATGAAAAGCTATATTATGAATTGGAAGTTACGATTTTTACATTGCCGGTTTGATATCTATAATGTGCAGTTTAAATAGTAATGTTTTGGTAGTTTCAATTTCAGTATCTAATATGTAAAGAAGCATTATTACTTTCAAGTTATGATTTTTACTTATCTGTTTTGATACCGTTCATTATTGTTACATAAATTTAACATAATATTTTACCTTAACTCATTTAAATGGTACATAATATTATGTTAAATATCAATCTACTATATATTGATATATATTAAAATTTTGTGTTTTGTTTCTGTGTTTGAAAGGTTTACAGATATTTTAAATTCATTGTTATTTTTATTTTAAAATTTTTCATTTTCATAAAATCAAGTATTTTATGTGTCACGTGGTAGCCCCGCTCAACGGATTATTAGACGTTTTTAAAATTAAAATAAATATATATTTAGTGAAACTTAAAACATCCGTTAGACCATCATAACTAACACCGAAAATGTATCGAATATTTATTGAAACTTGGGTAACTACAATATATTTGAATATATTGTACCGTTTAGGTGCAGTTTTAATCATAGTACCGTTTTGTTACTGTAATAATAATTGCATTACCACCTTGTTATAAAATGTTTTTGTTTTGTTTTCGTGTTTGAAAGAATAATTAATTTGCCAATGTTTTAAAGTAATTATTTTTTTATTTTAAAATTTTTCATTTTGATAAAGTTATTTATTTGTCACGTGGTAGCTCAGTTAAACGGATTATTAAATGTTTTTTAATTTAAAATAAATTGTTAATAATATTCAAAAGTCAGTCCTCACATATCAATTCTCTAAAGCTGTTGGACCAGATTCCCAGAAGTGTTCGAGAATATCGACTTTGAAATATTCCGCAAAAATTATGAAGATTGAAATTAAACTACAAAACACAATTACAATAGTCTCCTGGCAGAGTGGGGTAGCGAGCGAGTCTCGTAAACGGAAGGTCTTCGGTTCGCTTCCCACCTTAGACAAATTTTTGTTTTCTTTAATTTATTTTAATTTTCTCCAATACGTATACCACGTCATTTATGTTAAAATTGATATAAAATATACTTATGCAAACAGTGCCTAAGTGCCTAAAATTTCTATTACTTCTTTGTTTATCTTATTTAATAAATTTTTATTTTGTCGCGACAAAATACTCCGACAAGAATTTATTCTTTAAAAATTTACCGTTTTAGAAAGCACCTGATTTAATCTTATTTTTGTGTTATCTAATTTTTATTGTCATATTGAATTTCATCTCTAAAAATGTACTTCAAAAACCCGAAAAACTTCCCTATTTGCTGAAATTGTTTAATAATTAATTTTTCACTAAATCATGACTACCTACTCGGTACGAGTAGTTTCTTATTGTTTTATCTATAATATTCTCAAAATTTTTCATTGCCATGAATACTATACTATAATTCTATAACTTGATTCGCACTTGAAAAATAGAAAGAAATAATGTAATTTAAATTTAATTGCGTTTATGTACTGTTATACAAAAATAAAGACTCATTCAGGTAGGGATTCTTAGGATTACCTAATAAGAATAAGTAAATTTCAAGTAAAAATTAAAATTTTAGGTTATTTTTAAAGGATGAATGAGATTTACCCAAGATATAATAACGGTATCTTTATATTCAAATAAAAATTTTAAATTTGTCTAGTATTTTATAAAAATACTTTTCTGATAACAATGTAAACGAATAAAATTGTAATGCACTCTTTTCGCACTTGATTGGACTTCATTATATAGTTTTCACTTGGTAATCGTAAAGATACAGGAAGACCGTGAACTGACAAATAATATTTTGAAGACAAATTTTAACATTCAATTTAACGTTATTATTTTTTTTATTTGCTTATTTATTGGAAGTCGGCATTCAACATAGTAGAGTAACCAAGTAAAAAGTAATAAATTTTATTTTAAATGAAAGAGGCTTATATCTTACTACTTACTTTGTCCTTTGTCGGTTTGTAATAATAATATACCATATTTTTATAAAATCCAAAGAGTACCTAGAAAACATTAAGTAACATCTGGACATTTGTTAATTTTAAAATTTTGTGACAATAGTTTGTTTTCCTGTTCAGAAGTTCTCTGTGATAATATTTTTTTAACCAAATATTTCGGTTTTAAAGTAAACCTACAATTTAAAAAAATGTCCTAAAGAAAACACCTCACAAACATAGTTTGTAACTTCTTCTTTCTCCTCAATTAACTTATGAAAGGGGCCCCTGTACAATATTTGCTAAATGCTGCAAACATCTATAATGCAGTTTTTACTAAAGTCTACACGCAGACGGCCGATTTGCTTCCGCATGCGCATTCGTGATTTTTTGAACTTTGAAAAATTTTCAATTTGTTAATTTTGCAGTAATAATATTTTAGACATTAGAGTGTTATTTTGATCTATTTTACGTGTTTACTAATTGTATATAAAATACACGTGGTTTTAAATTATTTTATATATTTTTTTTAATAAATTGCATTGCTTGAAAATAATATGATACACGTGTTTCTCGCTTTTCTGCCACTTTCATATTTTTTAACATAATTTATAATAATAATAATTGAACTAAAACATTTTTAAAATGGATTAATATAGTTATTATTGAAAAATTGAAATTGACCGTTAAACAATCTAAATTCTTTGTACACCCCAGGTAGGTGTAAGCTTTAAGTGGTATGCTTTCAGATGGAAGAGCACATGCAGCATGGGTTCGAATCTTGGAAAGGGCCATTCAGAAAAAAAAATGTAAGTACGTATTTGGTGAATAATAATTAATGTTAATTTTCCGTTATTTCAGGAATGGATTCTCCAGGAATAAGCAAATTATGATTAAATAAATATAATATATGTAATTGTAACATCTGAATTAATAAAAAACAACTATTACCTTAGTTAACGAATTTCTAAATAATTACAGAAATTAAATTTTTTTATTATTATTAAATATTTTTTAATCAATATCAGTGCCGATTAGGCACGTAAATTTTATTAATATTAATATTTTATTAATAATATAAATAATATTCCGTTCATAAAAAATCAACACATAATATGTGTAAAAACGATACACCAATTCAGTAACGGCATAATAGGCAAATCAATACCGTACCGTTACGTAAATACCTGTACCGTTTATCTACATAATTGATACCGCAAAACAGTAACGGCAAAATGGGCACATCGATGCCGTATCGATACGAAAATACCTATACCGTTTATGTACATAAATGATATCTCAAAACAGTAACGGCAAAATGAGAACATCAATGCCAAACAGTTACGAAAATACCTGTACCGTTTATGTACATAATTGATACCTCAAAACAGTAACGGAAAAATGGGCACATCGATGCCATACCGTTATGTAAATATTGGTACCGTATATGTACATTTTTGACGGCTTTGTGCTGCTTGGGTAGTTACCATACATAGCTACTGTCAAAACAATAATAAGTGTAGACGCCAGCGTCGGACGTCTATGGTTTAATCCGTTTACACCTGGTGGGAAGTGAATCTTCTTCTAGCCACTAGGAACGGGGTTTTTAATTTGAAGGACTAGTTTATTCTTCTTTTAAAAATAAACACTTATTTTTTGAGACTAACTATTTATTTAACTCTTGAATTACAATTTTCTAGTTCGTGAAATACATGCTCACGTTTCAAAGTTTTGGTTGGTACTGATGCTTAAAACTAAAAATGGTTAGAAAGAGAAACGTATAAAAAAACATATATACAAAAATTACAGTTTCTAGGAACCACCGATATTTGTGGTTCCCACACAAAAAGGAAACACTTGTCGAAGAGTTCGACCCTTCGATTTGCACGCTGGCAATAAAGAACGGCACCAAAAAAAAACAAACAGATCAAACCGTTCAAAAAATGTTAAGGCGTAACAAAATTAATATAAAAATATATATAAAGAGAAACTACGGCTCAAACAATAAGTAATAAAGAAAAGAACGACGTCTCTTTTATTTTGTTTCAATGACTAATTATGAACATTAATTATGAAGGTTAATGACGTAACGGCGACATGGGTAAAACACGCAGCACAGCTGATGTCGACAATAATGTTGAAATTATTGATATCTGCGAGAAGGTACGATATGTGAGAAAGTTCTCCTTTTCCTTGGAAAACTCCTTCGCCGATATAAAAAAAACTTCAACGGAGAATCAGAAACGAATTGATGCCTTGGAGGAAAGATTGGATAATCTGGAGCAGTACAGCCGAAGAAGCAATCTGAGTTTATATGGAGTACCTGATCAAGTAAATGAAGACATAAATGGTTTGGTAATCGGAATAATCAGCTCTAAATTGAAACTAGATATTACTTTAAACGACTTAGACAGAGTGCATCGTGTAGGCAAGAAGAACGATAATATGAAGCCTCGGGCAATACTAATAAAATTCACTAACTATCAAAAGCGATCTTTAGTATACAATAACAAAAGAAACCTGAAGGGTACTAGTTACGTAATAAGAGAAGATCTTACCAGAAACAGGCTAGAGGTATATGGGCAGGCAGTAAAAAAATATGGGATCCGAAATGTCAATACCCGTGATGGATTGGTAATTGTTAGGACGGCTCCAGATGATGATGGAAATTCCAAGGTGCTGTTGACTGCTGCTTCACTGAGTGAGTTAAATTAACTTTTTGTAACGTGGAATAATCGTAATAATCTGCAAGAACATGTTTGTCTTGGATTTGCTTTCAGTTTTCTTTAAATCTCTGTTCAGTTTTGTGAAAATAACTTTATTGTTGCGGTACTACTACAGTCAATGTGCATAAATTGTATTATCTTTTATTTAGAATTATCTTGTTAGTTTTGCACATTATCGATCTTTACATTAATTTAATTAAATTTTATTACATTTTCTAATTTGATTTTATTTAAACTATATTTAATACATACTTTAATCTTTGGATAATGGTTTTATATAGGGCACTGATCTCGCTGCACATAGCGGACTTCTGTTTCAATTTTTATTTTATTGTCACTTTTGTTTTTTGACCCTTCGGTTCATTCTGTAATACTTTTCATTGATTCCTGATTGTTTATGCTGCAGTTATATATATTATATAATATTGTCTTTTATCTGAATCATGAAACGAAGGGTCAAGTCAATTCAATTCAGTTTATTCAGCTCACCTTTTTTTCCGGTTTATTTAATTAATTAATTAATACCATACTGTTATTACTTATAATGTTATAATTGATAGTTAATGCATAATAATTGTATCTTAATTATATATATATATAATTATTATAATTAATAATCTTGTTATTATATGTACGTTTTACACTCGATTTTAATTAATTATTGGTTTATGGATTTTATATTGTATAACTTTTATATTTTTAAATTTGACGTGGTTGAATGTGTTACTCGACAGATTGTGTTTTCCCTCTTCCGAAGAATATGTTATTGCGCTAAAACTAATTCCATCACGAATTGTTTGTCTTGAGGATGGCATTTAGTAAATAAGCCGAAACGTCGACCGGCTATTCAGTTGTTTTATAGAGCGTTCCAATATCCCGCTATTCCTTTTTTATATTAAACTTTGGAAGAGATTTACATTTCTAGTTCATTCATTACTTGCTCCTGAACCTTTTGACAGACTGAAGGAGCATGTACTCCAGCATGAATATGACATAGTTGGTATCACGGAAACTTAATAGCTCTGACTTAGACGAAATTATTCATATTGACAACTATGTCGTTGTTCGTAGGGACCGTGACTCCCGCGGAAGTGATGTTGCATTTTTTATACATAACTCCTTAAAATTTAATCTTCTGCACTCCTCTCCCAATATTGAACAAATCTGGATTCAGCTGTCTATTCACAACACAAAATACACTTTCGGCTATGTTTACAATCCGAATAGATTGTATCTCAACAATTTTTTTGACGAAATTGAGGTTGCGCTCTGCGAGGCTCAAAGTGTCTCTGATGAGATGTACTGTATGGGAGATATGAATATAAATATGTTGGAGCCCTCTCGTAGCGAAACAATCAGACTCCGTTCGGTTCTGGATGCTTTGAATCTCTGCCAGATAATCAACTCCCCTACGCGTATTGTAGGTAATTCATCTTCACTGTTAGATCTGCTTATAACTGACAGGACTGAGAGGATACTCGACTCCGGTACTCGATCTGTACATAATATACCGGACCATGAACTAATTTTTCGCTCTATCTTGCGTGTTAAACCATCCAGGGTTCCAAAATTCAAAGTTGTCAGAGATTTCAGACATTTTAATCATGATCGTTTCCTATCTGACTTAAATATGATCCCTTTTCACAATATGTTTCGGTTGCATGATGTTAATGATAAAGTAAGTTACTTTAATGAAAATTTGTTGAATTTAATCAACATACACGCTCCTACCAGAAGTGTTCGAATCACAAAGAGGCCGGCTCCTTGGCTAACAGATAATGTACGACTTCTTATGTCTATACGCGATAAGTCTTTCTCCAAATTTAAAAGTACTAAGCTTCAACGTCGTTGGCTCGACTACAAACGACTGAGAAATCTTACTACCTTATCGGTCCGTGCAGATAAGCGGGCTTATCTTCAGTCGAGTGCTGAGGGTCGTAATTCTAAACAGTTGTGGAAAACACTCAAAAGCCTTAATGTGAGTAGATCTCCGGTTAATGAGATTCCGGAGTCGTTGGCAGATTGTAATGCTATCAATGAATTTTTTGCATCCACAACTAAATCTGTAGACAATAATGATCTTATCGAATACTTTAGTAACAATAAATTGAAACCTAATTTGCCCGATTTTCATTTTAATCTGATTGAGGAATCCGACGTCAGTCAGCTCATTACTTCTATCAAAACTAACGCTACTGGAGCGGATGGATTCAACGCTTCTTTACTTAAACTATGCAGTCCAGTTATCTATCCTTTTATTACACACATCGTCAACACATGTTTACTTGAAGGAGTGTTTCCTGAGGTGTGGAAAAAAAGGACTAATTATTCCATTACCCAAGGTTAAGTCTCTTGTAGAGCTGTCTCAGTTGAGACCCATAAGTTTGTTAAGCGTCATTTCTAAGATTGTTGAAAGAGCTATGGAAAAACAATTGAGATCCTTCTTAGATAAAAATGATATCCTACCTTACGTTCAATCGGGATTTCGGCCTTCTCATAGTTGTACTACGGCCATGCTTAACGTAACAGATGATATAATCAGGGCAATCAGGCTTGGTGACGCTACTGATTCTGCTAGATTATAGTAAAGATACTGTTAGTCACAGGGTGTTGATTGCTATGATGAAATTTTTTGGCTTTTCGGAAAACGATACTAGGCTTCTTTCTGGTTTTTTAGTTGGTAGAAGTCAACAAGTAGTTTTAGGACGCATCTCTTCAAACACTCTACCTGTATCGGCTGGTGTTCCTCAGGGCTCAATCTTGGCTCCTCTATTGTATACCGCTTACACATTCAGATTGCCAAATTTTATAAAACATTGTAATATGCATATGTATGCGGATGACACTCAGGTCTATCTTTCCTTTCGACAAAATGATGTGACGAATGCATGCAGACTTATCAATGATGATCTACAGTCATTGTACAACGGCTCCAACCAATTTTCACTTGCTCTTAACTCCAGTAAATCCAAAGTTATCCTCTTTGGTAAATGCTCAGATGAAATGAAATTGTCATTAAGGATTCACATGGGTGGTTCTTGGAATTTCGGAGTGTACGCGGGATCTGGGTTTGCATATTGATGACAACTTAAGATTTAAAAATCACATCACTGCCTGCATTCAGAAGGCGTACATGAATCTAAAATTAATTTATCAACAACGGCATTTTCTATCTCGCCAATTAAAAAGAACTATCTGTGAATCCTTGGTCCTATCACACTTTAACCACTGTGATGTCGTCTATGGCCCTTGTTTAGACGCTATAGTTGTTGGTCGGATTCAACGGGTTCAGAATGGCTGTCTGAGGCTGATTTACAGCTTACCCAAATATGACAGAATTTCGGTATCCAATCATTTGGCCGAAATTTTTTGGCCGACAATTATTTGGCCGACAGTTTTTGGCCGATGATTCATTTGGCCGACACATCATTTGGCCGACAGATTATTTGGCCGAACAGTTTTTGGCAGACAGATCATTTGGACGACCAGTTTTTGGCCGACACTCATTTGGCCGACATTTTTTGGTCGACAGTCATTCGGCCGACAGTTATTTGGCGATACCCAATATTGGCGATATATATTAACGTTAAAAGTGAAATTAAGGAAGATATTCGGTGCGATTTTCTAAAAAAGTTGTTAACGCAGTTGTTATGTAACAACTGAAAAATAACAACTATACTTAACAACTTTAAATATTTTGCTATTTCCTAAAACACAATTTAGCAACGTTGTTATAAAAATTATTTTATAACGATCGT
This sequence comes from Cantharis rufa, assembly GCA_947369205.1. Classification (NCBI taxonomy): domain Eukaryota; kingdom Metazoa; phylum Arthropoda; class Insecta; order Coleoptera; family Cantharidae; genus Cantharis; species Cantharis rufa. The sequence continues at coordinate 27,396,499 of OX376305.1, read as the reverse complement.
TGTTAAATCTGAACAATGTAGTATGTCGTAACTTATAAATTTTGTTTTCTTAACCTAGAAATAATTTATTTGTGTTATATACGTTTAATAATAACTAATTAGCGACATGGATAAATTCATAAAAGGTAAAGTTCGATCTCAAAAACGCACTTTAAATCAATATAATTTAAAGGTGTATATATTTTCAACAATAAAGTAATGGTGGAAAAAACTTGCCAAAAGGAAAAAAACGATTTACAAGAAAAATTGAAAGAGTTGACTTCGATTTTAAACACCAAATAGGGCGCTACGAAGAGTAATCTCTATATTTTTATTATACAGCAGCGCTACAACCCAGGATGGATTTTGGTCGGGCTAACCACTTCATTTTATGAAGGATTTTCAAGGCAGATTACTTCGGTGGTTTACCGTTGACCGCCGAGGGAGGACGGTTAGAATATAGTTCTTTCTTCTCTCGGGCTTGAACCAGGGCTCTCTGCTTAGTAGTCGACGCACTTAAAAGCATCAGACCTTAATCGCCCTCCTATAAACTTAATAATTATAAATTAAATTAACTATATGTTGCATTCTTAGACCTTTGTCGAATATAAATGCAAATAAAAAAGTAAAGTCAGAAACTACCAACAGTGGTGTAAATAATGGACCAAATTTGAACGAACTTGAGGAAAAAGTAATGGGATTAGGATGGGTGACCGTTAGTGGCGATTCTAATTTAACAGAAGCGGGGATAGCTGTTATAAAAGATATTGATTTAGACAATGGTAAATATTTGTTATTATGTTATTAGTTAAACGAAATATATAGTTTCTCGCATTGTATTCGATTTGATAGCTAGTTCTTCTGCGCTTGTGAAATGATCGAATTTTTAAATAAATTGCTTTAATAAAATAATTGGATCAATACAATATTACCTTTGTTCTTGCTCTTCAAAAATATTGAAAAACTCATGTCCATACAATAATATTTCGTGAAAAGCCATAGTCGTTACCGCAAAATACCATAATTTAGTAGTTGCTACGATAGCGACAAATAATAGCATCGAATCGTTAACTTAAACAACTTTGAATTTTACAAAATAGCATTTTTTGTTATAACAACTGACCTCTCACATAACGACTAAATTTAGTTGTTATGGATAACAACTTTTTTTAGAAAATCGCACCGATTATGTTTATTTTATAATATTTAAAGAAAAGACTCTCTAAAGACTCTAATATAAACATTCTCGAAGTACTTCTTTCTGGTAAATATGTAGATGGCATTAATCTTTACTAAAAATCATTAGTAACACCCTCTAATTACTAGAGAAAAAAAGTAAGTAAACTTACTTTGTGTATGAGGTCCCCTACGACCAATCCCAGAGTCTCTGTATCTAATTACAAGTGAAAAAAGCATACATATAAATTTGTATAGCATTTCCCTTCTTTACAGTTACAATCAAACGGAATCATGGGAATATTGCACTATTAAATACAGGGCCGTATCTAGGCATTCTGGTGCCTGTGGCAAATTACTAGTTGTGCGCCCTGCCTCAGTTATATATTCAGGATTTTGCTAGTTAAATAAAGCTGAGTTTTTACGCGATCGTTTCGAGGCTTTAATTTTAAACAGTTATAGATTAGATTACCAACTTAAAATAAATATATATAATATATATATAATGTTTTTTTAGTTGGTAATGTACCAAATATTATACATATATAAAAGCTAACACCAGTATTCATAAAAATTTTAGAAAGTTAAAATAGCTTTAAAATACCTTTAAATTGCAGGCGTCATAAAACACCAATCACAAACGTTCATTTGTCTACATTGTAAGGTTTTCAATTAATGAGCGCTTTAGTTAAAATAGGTTTAAATCACTCCTTAAGTATTTTTATGAATACAGGGATAATAATATAAAAGCTTATTTTAGTATGATATAAATAAAGCTTTAAAAAAAAGATTTAAAAATAGGTAATTTATTTAAATATTTATATGTCTGTGAAGCAGTATCTCGCCCAAGGCTAATGGTAATGGATAAGAAATATTGGATTGGAATGGGCAGCAATCAAACAAAACTACGTTCGGTTGGAAATTTCCTCTAACCGGTTGTGTGTTTTAAATTTAAAATTTCTATGAAATTTGTTAAATTGTTTCACTTCTGGGCGTCCGTTTCACAAGTTACAAAATGTTTCAACCTCAACTTTCACCTTTTTTACCAGCTACTTAACATCTAGATAAGAGGCGTTTTTATATTTTGTTTGTTTACCGTTTGTGGAGGTATGCTTTGTTACATACTCCACAGGCGAGATTGCTAGCGGTTTTGAATATTTGAGATTACCCGGTTTGTTATCACTTGAAGATTAAAGTGAATTTTTCGTGCGTATGATTTTACTGTGAATAATTTTTAGAGTTTTAAATGTTAGCGTTTATTTATTTTAGTTATTATTATAGACCATTTACACTGTATGTTATTTAGGAAAATTTTAAATTGTTGACTTTGTTTGAGTCTGTTGTAACCATTTATTCTGGAGCCGTTGTCTCTCCGAGTAATTATATCAAACATTTTCCATCGAATTTTTGTCTCGGTGAGTTGTGGTTGATTGTAATTTGTTTGTAATATGTATTTATCAGGCCTTTTCATAATTACAGTCTTGAAAATGGACACATATTAGTGTCCGAAACGTCGACGCAAAGATAGTTTTGTTAGATTGCTGCCCATTCCAATCCAATATTTCTTATCCATTATTTATATGTCGGCCGAATGACTGTCGGCCAAAGAATGTCGGCCAAATGAGTGTCGGCCAAATATTCTGTCGGTCAAAAACTGTTCGGCCAAATAATTTGTCGGCCAAATGATGTGTCGGCCAAATGATTTATCGGCCAAAAACTGTCGGCCAATGGAATTCGGCCAAATAATTTTCGGCCAAATGACAGTGATTCCGGAATTTCGCATACTCTTGCAAATGCAAAATGGCTCAATATGAGCAATCGACGCAAGTTACATTCCCTTGTCCTATTTCATAAAATTATTAAAACAAAAACTCCACCTTATCTGTACAACAAAATTACATTTCGTACGGGAATACATAATTTAAACTTGCGTCGCAAAATCTTTCTAATTATTCCGAGTCACAAATTGACTTTTTTTAAACGATCTTTTGTATATAACATCTTTGCATTATATAACAACTGTCCCGATGCATTCAAAGTATTATCTCTGCCAATATTCAGAAGACAGGTTTATGAGAGGCTTTTGACGGAGCAGAGTGCATGACCTTCTGTTGCTCGTTACTTTTGGTTCCCTGTATATGTTGATTTACAGTAATCAGCTTTATGAGATACCGGTGTAGGGTTGTCGGTCGCGTGGGTGCCAGTCGGGCCGGGGGCGACTTGGATGTGTGCGCGTGCCAGTTTTGGGTTGAGTGGAAGAGCAGACGGTTCACATTGAGAGCCATTCTGAACTTCGCCTTTTTCATGTGGGGCGACACAACTAACGTAAATCATGTACCTCATGAACAACATTGATATTTGTTATTTGTAGTTTGTTGTCTCATATGAAATAAAGACTATTATTATTATTATTATTATTAATTATTACCGGACTAGTCATTAAAATCCAATTTGGTAATATCGGATTTTTGGTAAATAACTATTAATCAATTCATTTATTTATTTATTTATTTATCTACAACAATATGAATTTACAATAGTTGGTGTTCTTGCAATAAATCCATTTAAACATAATGGTAAAAAATAATTTTATTTATTTAAAATGTTAAATTGTTGATTTTCTTTCTAAAGTATTGTAGGCGCAATGCCTACGTACTTAGTCCAGTTTGATCCAACAGAAAATGTAGTTTCGTATCTCAATGCTGCTAACGTTTGATAAAAACAAAGTTTGTAGTTCTGGGAAATATAGTTGTTAGATGTCATATGAAATAACCATTCCAATATCTGAGCAGTGTGCTCTTGCCAACACTCCATTTTAATCAACGCAGCAACGCTTTGGGGAAACTTATCAAAATGATATTCCAAAAAATTTGTAAACTGATTTGAATATAAATAAAGATCTTGTCCTGCTAACGTAACCATAGAAATAATAAAAAGATCACATAAAAATTCAATATAACGACGACTTATAATATTTTCATTAGCAATCATTGACTGAATGTGGCCCAGGAATTCTATAATCCAATCGGTGATTAAATTTGTATTCCGCCTTGCTTCCATTAAGATAATTATATTTTCGATTATGTAATTAATGTAAAATGGATTAAAGTATTCGACATCAATTAAATCTTTTAACCATTTCGAAGAAAAACCATTTTCATTCAAAATAAGGGCACGTCGTATTTGAACAGACAACTTAAAATTTTCTGCTCTATCATTCCAATGTTGAGGCGAAATTAAATTTTCAATGTAACGAGCAGGAAGATGTACAGTACATTCGAGCAATTTTGGAAACAGCGTTGAATCTTTATCAATTTTTGTAATGGTATCTGATATTACTTGACTCAAAACTAATTTATGTTGTTCATGTAAATTCTTAACACGTAAGGCATTTTTTATGTGCTGTATCAAAATTGTTGCAAGTTCTTGATCATCGAGTGACAAATTTACAGCATTTGTAATAAATGGCTGTAAAATGACTGGTTTTATGCTGTTGCATAAAAATTTTAAACTTTCAAATACGATTTTCATTGTTTCGCTTTCATCGGAATTTGCTAACGCAGTAATATAATTTTCCATTAATCTTCTAGCGGTTCCAGATAGTTGAAGTTGATGGGCAGCTATTGTGATACAATAACGTTTGGCTTCTTCTTCATGAATTAATTCCTGAAGGAAACACCAATCGGTGTGAGGTATGGGTTTGCTATATTCTTGACTTAATATTCTTAAGCATTGCAGGTAAACGTTTTTTACGTCCGGTTTTTTCCAATTGTGAACCCGGATTCGTACATAATTTCCCAGTTCTCTTACAATGCTGTGGTTAGGTAGATAATTAAGGCTGAAGTATATAGACCTAGCTTTGATTCACGAACGCGAGAGGGCTTATAAGTTTTAAGTTATTATATTTTATAATTAATATAGGTAGACAACACGTTTAACACATTTTCAGGTTTCTTTATTTGCTATTTAAATAGTAAAATTACAGAAATCTACTTTGAGAATATACGATAAGCTCCGCCTTTTAAAATACGAAAATTTCCCTCTCTGTTGTTTAAAAATTTGATTAAACGTAAGGGTGGGATATTTTCCCTTTACATCTTTAACTCAGGAATATCTAATGCTTATTGTTCCCGTTGAATATTATAAGATCGTTTATATTTTATAATATTTTATAATACAATGGCTCCTGGAAAGAAACCTTATTCGAAGGTAGGAAAAAGAAATAACCGTGCTGTAAGCATAAGAAATTGGAAGAAACTTCAAAGGTTAGTTTGCAAGTAATAATAATAAATAATAAGATTTATATGTACTTATAAAATTAAACCCTAAAATAAGTATAAATGCATATAAATTCGATATGATATTATAATTTCGCATCTGTTGTAAAAATTTTCACAATCGTATAAAACTAAACCCAGTACATCTGGGATTCAACCTTGCTATAGATAAGAAATGCACAAAATTGAATTCTAATTTGCTCTTGCAGTGATTCGACAATAATTTTCTTATGTTGTATAAGATTACTATGTTCAAAATGTTGTATACAACACATTTGATTTACAACAGTACAAAATCCGACTATTTTGTTAATAAATAATGCTATTAATTTAAATATGATTAAAGATTACCTTTTATCACTTATACTGCAAAAACTAATCGGCTAAAGAAAAAGAAAAGATTTTTTTTTTAATTTCGATGAGAACATTATTATTCTAAGACGAGTTGCAAATTTTCATAACCGATAAGCCCTCATCGAGTCGTTTAATTAGATTTTTTGTTAATAAATAATTTGTCAATATATTTGTTTTTTTTATGCAAAGTTTTATTTATATAATATATTATGTACTATATATTATGTTTGGATTCGCTAGTTATACCTGAAAAAGTGACAAGAACAATTTATAAATTTGAAAAAAACACAAGTTATTCCCAATAGAAATATATAAGTCTAGAGTAGTACCTACTTTATTTAACAACTTAAAACAAGTTGTTAAATTTATTTACATTTTTGTGTTAATGTGAATATCATCTACTCATTTTACTATAATTGTTTGAAATAGTAATACATAATATATATTGTTATGCTTTTTATTGAATTTAATATTTTTTAATTTAATTTTAAAATTATCTAAAATTTTAAACATAAATATTTATTTTTTCAAATTTAAATTTATTTAAGAAAATATCTAAGTTGGTATTATGAATTATAATAATTTGAATTATAATACACAACTTTTGTCCTCAAGTCTCAATATATTTTTTCCGACATCGCTTGGTTGATGTACAGATATTCCTAATTCCATTGGAAAAAGTGCATGGTATGTCATATTGTATGTAGTACATTTACCAAAAACGCCGGAGTACCACCGGGATTATATTTATTATATATATATATTACCCCCTGAAAGTGTCCCTGCAGAAATTTAACCTTCGGTAAAAACTTCCTAGATACATTTTGCCCTCAGTGATAAAAAATAAAAGGGCAAATTTTCCTTAGTAAATTATAATATTTTAAATAAAAATAATAAATAAGTTAAAAACATCGTCAGTGAATTTTTACCATTTTAAGATAAGTTATAATATGCTTTTTAAGTTATCACAAATAAAATACACTGTAAGTATAAAAGTCGCAAGCGTTTCTATTTCTAATGCTTTCTAAAATATTTATCAATTACAACATAGTTAATAGAAAATTTACTCAAAGATTTAAGAAACTGTCCACGCATTCCAAAAATTACAAATTTTAAACATGAAGAAATAAAGTCACATCACATAACATGGCAATAAATATATTATATATAAATATAATATATATATTTCGTTTGCCATGTTTTCAGAATCGATGTTAGCCAATAGGTCATCTATGAGTATTATACGTTATGTGAAAACATTTCATATGCATATAAAATGTATGTGAGAGAATGTGTATCTATTTGGAATTCCTGATTTATTCGATAAATCAAAATAAAATTTTTAACTCTAGGTCAGTCCAAGTCAACTTGAATGATGATAATAATGACGATAACGTCGTTATTGAAACAGAAAGGTAAGTTTTAATTACTGAATTTAATGTTGTTGACAAATTTATATGTTTTTATCTACCAAATGTTTCTTAATTAAATAAATAACATTTCCTACTCGTAATAAACAACTAAAGCTCGGTAGGAAACTATGGCAAATAACAACACTTGTTTTGATGTGAAAACCATTTTCCATCAAACCGTCAAACTTTAAAATAGTTATGCTTTTTAGATAACCAATAACTTTTTTGACAAGCTTCAATATTAATAAAAAACCATGCAAACTTCATATACTCGTTCATGTCAATGCGAAGTGAGGACTGGGCTTTTCGTTTGATATTGAGTATATTCTAGTCGGGGCAAGATTATTGCTTATGAGTGTGAAACTGAGATTGGCAAGTCTTTTCGGAGTAACTTAATTCTTGCAGATCTGCAATGACAAAAATGACTAGCGCTTTTGACTGCTTATTTCATTTGGAAGACGCTACCTCTGCCATACTTTTGTGTCAAGCTTTGGTTAGGTATTGTGGGGGAAGTATCTATTTTTGTTAGGTCATGCAATCTCAGTCCCTTTATTTCTTATTTGATTATCAAGTACTGTACAGTTTATATTATGTTAAAATTTAAATTTACTTCAAGCTTATCACTGTTTTATTTTTAAATGTTCCTTGCTTTTCCGGTTTATTAATATTTAAATTTTTGCCGGCTAGTAATGTAAGCAATGTTAGTGTTGTCAATGACAACAATTTAACACCTTTAGAGGATATTTGGCAAGCAAACAATATAGCTAATGAATCTATAACAACTGACAGCAACCTTATTGATGAAACATGGATTGCTCAAGAGGAATATGACAAGTAAGTGAACGCATATCCTTCAGAGAACCTATTTGCTAAACTATAATGTTCTTTTAGCATAATGAATCATGAGCTTTGTATAGAAAAGGAGAGTAAAGCGGAATCTGTATTAGAAGGAAGACGTATAGTAAATATACAACATATAGTAGACAATTGTTTATCTTTAGGCAAAAACCATGCATCTATATGTACTAGTGGCACATTAGCTATTACAAACGAAATTAAGAATGGTTTTCATACAAAAATTTGTTTAAAATGTAATATGTGTAATCGCGAATACAATGTAACATCAGAACCAACTATGACTGCAGTTAAAACACCCGAAATAAATAAACTGGCAGTTTGGGGAACCATTGCTACAGGCAGCACATTTTCTCATTTAGAAGAATTTTGCGCCATAATGGATACCCCATGTATATCTTCGGGAAAATTTTATTCTGTTCAAGATGATCTCTCTGATGTATGTAGAAATAAGCAGGTGTGTGCAAGAAGTAACTTGGCGGAACAAAAATAATAAGAATTTACTTATTTTGACTACGATTTAATTCAAATTTATCATAAGATAATTTCATCATCAAAATTCATTTTTACAATACCATTCAATGGCTAATCTACTGTAATGACAAGAGACTAAGTCAGGTTGCGCACCTGCTACAAAGTTACAAGCGTGTTTTTCCGACCAAGTTATTTTGTGCACACACTTCAATATTATATTTATATTTGAAATATCATTTACGCTTTTAGTTATGGGAAGACCAAGCAATAAAAGATATGGCCGATGCCGCTAAAGAAGAAGCCGCAATTGCGATTGCAAAAGGAGACGTCGATGAAGATGGTATACCATTTATTACAGTATATTTGGATGGAGGCTGGAGTAAAAGAAGTTACGGGCATAGTTATAATGCTGCTTCTGGAGTGGTTTGTATTTTGATGCACAAACAATGATTATAAATAAAAATTTACCATTTTAGGGAGTTATTATAGGAAAGGAAACAAAAAAGGTACTGCATATGGGTGTTAGAAATAAGTTTTGTATCTTATGTAAAAAGACACCTGACAAACAACATCGTTGTTACAAAAATTGGAATGGATCATCATCAGCGATGGAATCGGATATTATTGTAAACGGCTTTAATTCAAGTGTGAGTTTGTATGGTATCCGTTACAAAAAATTCATCGCCGACGGGGACTCTAGTGTATATGCCAATATAATAAAATATGTAACATATGGAAATCAGGTAGGCACCCACATTTTTTTCAATATTAATTTGTAGATTTATTGGATTATTAAAAAATATTGATTTGATATGTAAATTTGATTAATACCTATCCTACAACAGAAATTTAAAACTATTACATTAAATTTACTTCAGGTTGAGAAAATTGAATGTTCCAACCATCTGATTAAAAATTATGGCAAAGGGTTATATAATAAAAAAAAATCCCAATCAGGTCTTTCGCTTATTGCTCGTCAACTGCTTACCATTAAAAATATAAAAGCGTTGCAAGATATCGCTCAAAAGGCAATATATGACAATGCCCATGGAGACATAGCCACTTTAATAGAAGATTTGATTAACGGTCCTGCACATATTTTCAATCGTCACATTAATTGTAAAGACTATTATTGTGACAAAGTTGGCCAAACTGCTGAAGAAGTATTGACTGCCAGATCATCAGGGTTATATCAGCATATTCAAGGTTGATCTTTCCAACTTTGTGTTGGTTATAGTATTTCCTCATTTTTATTTTTTAGGTACACTGAATATTCTTATTAGAAATGCATCTTCATTAATTGATAATGAAACGAACAACCGAGCCGAAGCCTTTATGTCGGTATTAAATAGATTTAACGCCGGAAAACGCTTAAATTTAATTCAGAGACGGTCGTTTCAAACAAGAGCATTTTTAACTTCTCTTCGGTATAATCACGGTATGTATTAATAACCAGTTATGAAAGTTATAAATACGTTTATTAATTAATTTTATCACAATGTAATTTATGCAAATAATTTTATGAATTTGTTTGCAGGAAAGCAATGGCACTATAAACCGTTGAAGGATGTTTTAAATAGGAGCCCAAGCGCGAAATTAAAAAAGTACATGGAAACAAAAAAAAGAGTAAAAACATACACAAAATCGTCGACGAAATCATCCACAACTGCATCTACATCTACAATACGGACAGCCAAAAGAAATCTCGATTATGGAATACATGCCTTACAACCTGAACGTTCCGAAAAAGAGATTGAAGATGAATGCGAAAGACGATTGGCAGTTTTCAATGTACGAAATATACATAAAATATAAAATCAAATTTTAGATTGAGTTTTTATTATAAATTTAATTTATAGGATATTTCAATGGAACAAATTCAAAATATAGAGAAAGAGACACGGTTACAATTTGGAAGTACCATCTACAGGAAAGAAAGAAGTGAACGCCTTACAGCTTCCAATTTTGGAAAAGTTTGTAAATTGCGGCCTAGTACATCATGCCACAATTCTGTAAAAGAAATGCTCCAACCATCCTTTTGTGGAAATGATGCTACAAATTATGGAAAAGATAAAGAAATTGTTGTATTACATAAGTTGGAAAACTTACTGGACAAAAAAATTCTTCCTTGTGGATTATTTGTAGATCGCGTTCATAAGTTTTTAGGAGCTTCGCCCGATGGTTAGAATTGCAATTAGTTTGTTAATAAATATAATTTATAGTTTTTCAGGTATTATTTCTAATGAAGAAACCATTGTTGAAATTAAGTGTCCATATATATTCTATAAAAACCAAATAACTATTTTAGAAGCAGCACAAACCAGAAAAACTTTCTGTTTGCACGAAATAGATGGAAATGTAAAGTTAAAACGGCACCATCAATACTATTATCAAGTAAGTTCTTCATTGTAAACTGCAGCCATCAATCGTCTATATAAATAAAAATTGCAGATTCAAGGCCAGTTACATATAACTAACATGAAGAAATGTGTTTTTGTGATTTACGCTGGAGATAACGAGGATTTATATGTGGAGGAGATAATGAGAGATGACTTATTTTGGGAAAATGAGATGCTCGAAAAATTAATTAAATTTTACACTTTCTGCATGTTACCAGAAATTGTAAGGGGTAATTTAAAAAGAGGAATGCGCTGTAAAGACCCCGATTACATTGTAGAGCAGCAAGAGAAGAAAAAATAATATTATTTATTCCAAGTTCTTTTCTGAAACTTACAGCTAAATAAACTTGGTGTTAGCCAGAGATCGACTGCTGAAAGTATCACAATTCCAATCTGCACAATTGACACAATCTTCTTTAACTCTTTCAGACCCGACTTTTTTTGTGGAAAAAAAAATTATTTTTTTTCAAATTTCGTATTACTGTGCTCTAAAAAGTGTTTTCGGCGAGTTTAATAATTTTTTGATTTTTAAACACGAAAATACAGGTATGGGGTTTGAAAATCAAACACCGATACACTTCAGAGGTATGGCGTTTGTCATTGCCACCACCTAATAGCTATTTACAGTCGTGCTGCAGAAAGTTGAACATTGCGGTTGAGTAAGCAATATATCAGAAGAGCGTTTAGCGTGTTCTGATAGCTTACGAAACCGCAATGGAACTTTCTGAGCGAGTCACTGTATTTAGCTTTACGTTCAAGACAGGTCCTTTCAAAAAAAAAAACAAATTGGTAACAAAAATTATTCTTTAAAAAGTAACGTTTATATAATATAAAGGTTAATAAAAGTGAGACGTGACATAACGGAAGTTAATAATACTCTTATCTATTAGCTTGTGATGCAAAATTGCACGTGCACTTCAGTACATACAATAACTCGAACCCACTATGTACGCCACCATAACCGCTTATATGCAAGCGATAAAAACTACCTGATATGCTATACTTTCGATAGTCGTGTACGTAAAAGTAAATTTCCAATTTATCACATATGCGAATTATGATTGTACAGTGATTTTTATAAGTTTGTTTACATTAACTAGTATGTATTAATTTTGTAATGTATTTACATTATTAATTATACGTTATATCATTGTATGGTATTGGAAATTTTAACAACGCTGGTCTAATATGACGTCGTCAATGTGAATGACGTGTATATTGTCAAATCCGTTTTATAAACCATAAGTACACTATAGTGTACTCTGTTCAGTTAAAAATATTCAAGAAAATTTAGTTGATCCAAATAAAAAATTCTGTTTACTAACCCCATTAAAAAATTTTTTTGAGGTTTTTTAGTTGCCCAAAGGTAAAAGTTTTATTTAATTTAAAATCAATCTTTTATTTATATAAAACAAATTTTATATAAATTTAAATAAATTTTAAAAAAATATTCTTTTTTTTAAAATAACAAATTCAGTTTCATCGATGGAAACAAATTTATTATAAGATCAAACCAAAATTTGTTTCTGTTGAGTAAAATTATTCAAACAAAATTGTTTATTAAATTTAAACAAAAGATTTTTACTCTGTGGGTTCTCGTGGACTGCATTTTATGAATTTATTTTTAAATACTTTGATTAATAAAATACTTTATTTATTTTAATCAAACAGCAATTCAAATTTAAACATATTAATATTAATTAAAACAACAAATTTAATGTTTGTAACTTAAACAAATATCTGGGTAAAACTATAATGATACCTGTTACTAATATTTCTAACTAACATTTTTCGTAACAGTGCACTTAACAGAATTGAAATTATTGCAAAATTATAAATTTATAACAGTATGTTATAAAAGTTTTTACAGAGCTATGTTGTTAACATAATGTTATCATAACATAATTTTTAGAGAATCGCACTATAAAGCAAAGTATTATATTTTTAATGAGACCCCTGGCGAAGCCGGGTATCCAGCTAGTATATAATATAGCGTAAAACAATAGATTTGATTTTTTAAGTATTAGTAACCAAACAAGCAACGTAGTGAAACGATATGTGTCATATGTTTGGGACATGATCATAATGATCTTGATGCAACCTTATTTGTAATACAACTTATTATATTCAACAAGTTATAACAACTTCCAGATAAGAACCTGGTTTGTTTTAATAATTTGTAAAAAGAATTAAGGACATTACGTCCTCCATTAAATTTTAATTATTTTTGGCTCTGTTTGGCTTTCACTATGGTTGATGTGAGCTTCTTATTTTATTTCGTTTCTAGTATCGGTTGTAAATCCGTGTTTTTTGGAAATTACCTTTCAATTTGTGATAAAAGGGCTGATTTGTTAATAATAAACACACGTATCTTATTTTAACATGACAATTATTGAATTAACTTGACATTCATTTGAATTAACTGAAATTGTAGTATAGTTTTGTTGTCTGGGAGACGGTGCCTTTTCACAATCTTTGGAAAGCGCAAAATTTATGTGAACAAATTAATGATTTACCAGGCTCTTCCCACGCTATAAGAGGGTAATTTAATTTTTAGTTTATCATACAAAGTCTGAGAAAGTATTGTAATCGTGCAGAAAAAAACGTTGAGATTTTGATGAATTTAGACATTTTGGGGTCCCAGAAAGGGATAATCATCATTTCAAAAAAATGTCTGTATGTATGGGGTCAAATTTTGTGTGTGCTCTACCTCAAAAAGTAATAGAAATTTTTTAATAAAATTTCGTATGTAGTACATAAATATTGAGACTTAGAGCTGATTAGATTTTGCTTAAAATTGGTAGACGGAAACGCAAATAAAACAGTATTTTGTAAATTAATAAAATTATTTTTTTCTTATTTTTAGAATTATAGTTTTTCGTTATATTCTACTCAACAATTATAATAAAAGAGCATTAATTAATAATCATGTAAATATCCCATTTTTGTTTATATAGTTTTTACATTAGAAATAAAAATATCAATTATAATCTAAGGTAACAATTAAAAACACAATATATGTTCAGGCTTTCGTTAACGGACGTTCCCTTTTTCAAGAATTTATTCGCAATGTTACCTTAGCTTATAATTGATAATTTTATTTCTAATTTATTATTAATAGCTAATAATTTTAATTTTATAGTTTTTACATTTTTACAAAAAGTGTCTTTTTAATTTTTTTTAATATTTATTTTATTAATATTTTTAATATTTATTATTATTTATTATTAATATTTTTAATATTTATTAATAAAATTTTAAATAAAAAAATAAATTTATTATGAATAATAAATATTAATATTTTTTTTAATTTATTTAATTTAAGTTTAAATTTAAACTTAAAAGTTAAAAATTGAAAATTATAACGTCATCAATTTAACACACAATTTATTTTTAATTGATTTTAGTCTTTTTTAAATTTAAAAATATCATAAAGTTATGGGTTTGGCCACATCTGACTTTTTAATTTAGTACTGTCACTATATTTTGATACTTAGTGTTTTGTTAAACACTACATATTATACATTATTTGGGAAGTTCGGAAAGAAGCAATGTATTTGAAAGTTTTGTGCTTTGCGTACATCCGAGTCTGTTTATCGTTCAACATTTTGCGTCTTCCTTCCCCTTCCCCTTTGAGGGATTATTTTAGGTAACTGTACATTTTTTTAAAACTAAATTTTATTAGCTGGTGAAGAAATTCCATCAGTATATAAACGAACTGGGGTTCAAACACTTTATTGAAAATATAATATTAAAACAATAAAAGTGGTATCAATTGAGAAGTTGTGCTATCTTATATATCCTATTTTTATAGGTAGGAGATAAAATAATTTCTTTAAATAAATAAACTCTTACCTTGTGAAATATAATAATATTTAAAAATTAAATAAACTAAGTTAATATAAAAAATCTTGTCGCTGAAAGCTCATAAATACATTATTGCATATTATTAGTTTTATTAACTTAGTTTATTACATTTTTAAGTATTAAAATAATTTGTTTCAAACGTTTTTGAATTATTGTAAATATTTGTACTATTTTCTATTTAAAAGAATATAATAAAAACATGGATAGTTTTTTTTGACGTTATAAAATTCCAATTCGTTCATAATTTTATCGAATTTTAACAACTTTAAGTCAAAAAGACGTAAGACGCAAATAGCTACAAATGAATTTAATCAAAATGACGAAAGTAAGTAAAATTTATTTGATGTGAATTGTAAACACTTTAAATTGTGTGGTGAAGACCGAATACTGAACCGCATAAAGAAACCACATGTGGAACAATGAAACACGATTGTCAGTTTTAGTTAGGCGGTGTGATATCTAGCAATGAATATAAAATTTATACATGATCATGATATTATGGAGAAGTATAGATATACTTTTATTAAAGAAAGGTATTTTATGTTGATATTTTTTTCTCGCATATACAACATAATGTACGTAGGTATTGTTTTTCAAAGCTTACCATTATTTCAATCTAGGGGTTGAAAATATAAAAAAAAAGTATCTTCTGCTCTTCTAAAATAATATCTAAGTATAATACCAGAAATTTAATAATTATAGTCAGTGATGTAGAACATTATACAAAAATTATAAATTATTTTCCATAAATTCTGGTTTATTGCTAATTCAAAATTAATTCTATATACCTTTATCAATTTAATGACGATTTTAAATATTTATCACAATATTTAAGAGTTTTTAAATTATTATTACTATTCATTTGGGCGACTGCACAAAGCAGGAAACTGTAAAAATTTATGCTAAACTTCACAAAACACATAACCATCTCTGTGATAATGACGGAACTATAATGATTAATTTATTCTGAAATTATTCCCGCCTGATTTGAATTGCACAATTATTAGCAATTACATTTTTAATGTGTTATAGATAAAATAAATTTTCGGAAAATTTATTTATGAAGTCTTTTAAACATGTACATTCATTTAATAAGTAGAATATTATTAATTGAAAATTAATTTCTAGTTTTAAAATAAATACTATTGTTATAAACAAAAATTTTTAATTTTAAAACCCCTATTGCTCTTCCTTATGTTGTCACAAATATTATCTCAAAATTTCAAAACGATGCGTTCATGCGTTTTCAAGATGAACTGGAATAACTGATTTTTTTTTGCATTTTACCAAATTTTCTTTTTTTTTTTTTGATAATTCATTGTTAGTAACTTATTTCCCTTATATTAATTTTTGCTAAAATATTTACAACTAGAGTATTTAAACAAATTAACTTCGAAATTTCAAAATTTGCTAAAAAAAATTACCTATTGCCCTTCCTTAATTTATCATAAATATAATTCCCAAATTTGAAGAAAATCCATTCAGCCGTTTTTGAAATGAACTGGAACAAACAAGAGCGCATAGCAAAATCCTAGCCTTAAGATTCTGGGGTTCTTTACGACCCTCTGGTACTTTATATATTGCACTTCGATATTCAGAAATTTCTTTTCTCACGAAATTAATCAAAAAATTTCCGGCGATATCAAGTTTCTCACCTTCATAATCTCTCAACAGATTTAACCACGATTTACCTGGTACCAGACCAATAACATCACTCTTTGATTTTTGGATTTGATATTTTTCTGGCAAATACGAAGAAACGTTTTCCAATGGGAAACTAGCAAGCGTATCAAAGGCGGCTCTAATTATTTTTACATCGTCTTCTTCTGTTGCATAACACCACAATCGAGTTAACACATCTTTCAATAACTTTGGAGAAGTTTCGCTTGGGTCACCGTATGCTACTTCGGTCATTAATTCACACAAATTCTTAACAATCAAAGCATTTTTTTCAGACTGAAAACGTGCTGATAATTCCAACCAAGTACTAGAAATGTCGACAACGTTACCCTTGCACAATGACTTAATGCTATTGATAACCATAGCTATAGTCACGGCTCCATTTTTACGGTTACATTTATTTAAAATGTCAGATAAATGTCCCACCAACTCTCTTCCATGAGTTTCCGGTTTTTTATCGCAGATTTGTTTTAAAATGTTAGCTTTCGTAATATAAGCTTCCCGCCACTGAGTGTTGTTTTCTGTATTTTCGCATGCGTTACCAATGGCGCTTAACAAGTTTGAGTAACACTGATTATCTACCTCCCAGAGATCGTACAAAAGTGCAACGGAAAACAATTTTACTGTAAAAGTTCCCTTTTTCAACGATTCCAACGTATTCAAAACCAAAGGCATATTTTCCTTCAATACCGCCAGCTTTGGTAGGGCTTTCAATAAAGAAGTAATAACGCTTGGATTTGATTCACGTGAAAGACGGTACAAAAATAACGTCAATAAATGACCAGTACATTCTTTATAAGTACCAGCAATTTTAAGTAAAATCCCTATTAGTTTTAACGTTACTTCGGGGGGAGAACTTGTAACATGACAAAATGCATTTTGTCATTTACATTTCTTTTACAAGCTTCCCGACTGAAACGCCACTGTGTTTTTTTAGTGTTTATAGTTGGTAGCTCGTCGAAGTTATCTATAGGAACGCCATTGCGCGTAGATTTCTTGAAGGATTTGCGTGCAATCGTTCGAGTTCATTTTTAATTTCGTTATGTATGTGTTATAATTTAGTTTTGCCGTTTAGCGGGTAAATATAATTTTTCCGACTAGTTAATTTGTGTTAACAAATTATTTTTAGCACCCAGATTACGGGTTAATACATTTTAAATTATAATTATTCGTTATTGGAAATATAAATATGGTCGTCGCAGATGTCATGTTATCATATGTGGAAATCTTTTCTGTATTCAACATTTGTTGTTAAAGTTGCGATGGCTTAAGTTTTGAATAACCATCTGTTGGAAGATGTGAAGTGGATGAAATAATTGGTAGCAATTTCCCGAGGAATGATTAGCTTTGTTATTTTGGTTTCGATGCCGATGGTTGGATTTTTGTAAAATTCGTAAGAGGCTTTTCCTTATGAATTCGTTTGCGCCTAAGGATCGAGATTATTGTGAAATTGAAGAGTCAGACTTCGTGGACTTTGGTTGTTGCGTGTACGTTCGATCCTGGACACGGAATTATGTTTTGTTGGGATGCGAGACTTCGACTTTCAGCAGATGTTTGGTTTATGAAGATGCGACAGTAGGAATTAATTTGAATTTGCAGTCACACTTTCTCGATTGATGAGTTTTGAAATGGCAAACATGTTGATTTTATAATAAGTATTTTGTGGGCTCTATTTGTAGATTTTATACCTGGATGGTGGACCAACGTAATGATGAAGTAAGGATATTGAATTCGAAGGATAGACACTTGCCTAGTCGTGAAATTGGTAGCATTGCATTCAGGGTAAGTCTCTTAGAGATGCATTTACTTATTTGTTAATGATGCTGTATGCCAGGTTCTATTTTGATATCAGTAATAGCCGAGATAATGAATTCCGGTGTGCAATTTAATTTCTGCTAGAGCATAACTTCGTTTTGTTGATTTATCCTCCTCAGGGATGATCAATGGTATTTTTGCTTACTAACTGAATTTACCCCTCAGGTGGATGTCAGTATTTTACCTTGCATTTTTTTATTTTATTTTGTTTACTGTTATTATAATCTTCAATTATATACCAGCTTATCTTGATCATTATGTGTACGTTTTATGTAAGAGTAGTAGATTAATTAAACATTGTCGCCCACATCTTTCTTTCTATTTGTGTTTCTACGATAAGACGACTCTTCGTTTCTTCAGGTTTTATTAGTATTGACTGGCGTCCACATAACATCAGGTTTTTCATTTAGCTGATAAAATATCTGAGTACATAGTTGCGAATCCACGAGGTTTTTCGAAACACCCCGCTTCTCGAGAACTGCGTTTTAAGTAACACAGCTAGCTAACACGTGTAATTACATCTACGGTTAAGCAAGTGGCATTGTGGCAATAATTTGAGAGCAATTGTTGGTACAAACTTTCGTATAAATACAAGGCACTGAAAAAGTGCAACATATTTTTCAATAAAGGTGCAGGATATTCGTTTGCTTTCGTTAACCAGGTTGAAATATTTTCATCCGTTACTGACTCAGATAAAATGTTCATTTCTACTGTCAAGTACATAGTTTGATTCGTATTTACTAATAAATTGAAGGTTTTGTTTGGTGTCAAATCGCGGCTGGAAACAAAATTGCCTTCCTGCTTTGTTTCGATGTTGGATAAAATTTCTGTAGCTAATTGCATGGAATTTGTTGTTAACATGCAGCCATGAACTAGCCATTGCAATAACGAAACTTTCAACAAGTGTTTAGAAAATTTGTTGGATGAATTTTGGGAAATTATAGCTTTACAAAGAATTAACAAATCGGTTAAGTATACGGATGGACATATAAGAACACATTTCGCCAAAATTGTTAGCAAGCAGCTGGCATATTTGGTAATATCCAACCCGTCGTTGATTAATTCCTTTACATAATTAACAACATTAAGAGGATCTTCTTTGGAGTGTACGATATCATAAACAAGCGACGTCAACCAAAAAATTAAAAAGTTTTCTTTATGCTTATCTAGCGATTTTTGTGATTTAATGAGATCAATCACGAACGAACTGCTTTTCAAACAATTCAATTTTGATGAAGTCTGCAACCACATAAATATGTAAGGCATAACATTCAACGACTGTGGCTTATTAATTTGAATGATAAAATTCCACAATTTAGTTTGATACAATTCAGGTACCTCGAGTGTTGGATTACAAATTATGTACATAAAAAAGGGATAAAATAATTCGTTGCCATAAAATGTCCTATCACAGTTACTATTGTAAAAATATTTTATCTTGCTCAGGATATCGTTGAAAGCAATTAAGTATCGGTTTAAAACTGAAATCAGTGGATGTTGTGGTAAACGTAAAGTAAACGAACATTTGTATTCTTTCTCGCTGGTTAATTTGTCTTGCAAATCTATCACTAATAAATCAAACACTGCGGCGGTAATGCCATTGTGGCACTTTGAAACTGGTAACGCCGATATCAATTCGGACAATGTTGGTGAAAATTGTAAAATTTTATTTTCGACCAGCATAGTCAATCCCTGATTAGCTGCTAAAGTAATTACCACATCTTCTTCTTGAAAACATTTTTCTTTTAGTTGCTTTAATAAATATGCATTGTCTGCTGTGCTTCGTATTTTTTCTACCAATTTTGATATCGATTTAATTATCAAAATTGAACTACTTGGAGTGCCTATAAAATTCATGTTTCTTCGAATTATAAATTTCTAATTTCTAAAATAATATGTACTATCATAGTGTGCATTTTTTGCTTATGTAGGAATTTCTAATTACCAATGTCACGAAATGGTATTAAAAAATTTTTAATCTCATAATCCCAAGTAGCATTTGATAGCTAAAGAGCAGCTGCAAATTGCAGTAGCTGTTTATTTACTTACTGGCAGCAAGCTATTTAATGAAATCTAATGCAAAGAACAAGAAATTCAAGAAATAAAACGACTAAAAGCGAAGGAAAATAAAGAAAATGATTGTAAAAATGAATCAAAGACAACCTAAGCCTAAGAAAATGAAGGAGAAGCGAATTTGTGCAACTGAGAAAACACAGAAAGAAGAAAAACACAGATATATTAAATAGGCTATAACGCCCTAAGGCCTATAAATCATAATGCCCGCTCATTATGCCCTCTTATTATGCCCTCTCATTCGCAATTATATAATATAACTAGCCTTCAAAAAGCGGCTATCGCCGCTTTTTTTCGGCTAGCTCTGCGAGGCAGCGAAGCCTCCGGCCTCGCAACGAGTCGCCCTTCGGGCTCCCCTTTAAGTCCCTAAATAAATCATCCTATAAACAGATACAGATAATCGCACTTTTACCGTAAGAAGGAAGCGAACATGGCTTTTTTTGGATCTACGTGGTCAATTTGACTTTTCGATTCCATATTTCAAAAACTGGATGTAAAAGCGGGATGTTCGCTTTAGTCGTGATGGGCACGGCGGAGTATTTGAGTCTATTTATACCTACAATACGCAGTAATCAAAACTATAGCGGATGGCTGATTTTTATTTTCATATAATTGTACCCTTCCGCGCCACGCTGCCATAAATATCAAAATTTTGATTTCCGGTGGTGGCGGCATTTTATATATGTTTGTTGTTAATATTCTCGATCTATTTAATTAATTGCATTGATGAAATTTTATTAAAATATTTATTTTCATTAATGAATATTTGATGGAAATGGATGAGATAATGTTTTATTTTTAAAATTGAAATTAATAAAAAATATTAAGTAATTAAATTAATAAAAGAGATCGGGTAGTTGTTACAAATATCGATGTCGCATATTTTTTCTCTCTCCTAAGCGATCAAGTTATAAAATGCAAATGTTATAAATTTAATTTTCAAATTTTTAAAGTTTACTTTTTATATAAGTATATAATTTTTAATAATTTTTTAATTTATATAATTTTTTAATTGTTTTTTACAATTTTTTAAATTTATAAAATTTAATTTTATAGTTTGAATTCCGAGCAACATTTATGTTTAATTTAACTTTTTTTAAATTAAATTACATTGAATTTGTTTTATAAATTTGTAAATTTTAATTTTAATTAAATATTAATTTCTATTAATGAATAATTTTTGATTAGAATGGATAAAATATTGTAGTATTTTTAAAATTTAAATAAATAAGAAAAAAGAAAATTTTAAATTATTAAAAAAACTGGTAATTTTTATAAATAACGACGTCGCTTATGTCTATCGTATTTTAAATGGTAAAGCCATAAATTGGTCAACGAATTTTAAATTTATAAGTTAATTTTTTAGAAATTTTCGAATTTTAATTTATAAGGCAATTCACGTATGAAATTTATCAAAAATTTATTTCTAAAAAGGAATGTAAAATTTGTTTGTAAATATAAAATTTCTTTTTGTAAAGTTTTAACGATTAATAGTACATTTTTAAAAAATTACCTGCATCGATGACTTCTTCACATCACATTTGACTCCGTAAGACGGCAAAAAATTAAAAATTTGGAATAATAAAAATTTTGTCAAAAATATTTCAAAATAAAACTTTTTTTGTTTTATATGGCTTAGTTTCATAAGAGAAGACGAAAAGATTAAATACATTTTTAGAAAAAATCATTTCTTTGCGTTTAAAACTCATACTTGGATTCACAATAAAAACTGCACAAATCTGGAAACAACATTTTTATATTTACGGTTTCTGCCCATTTGAGCCGTTATTTAGCGTTTTTTGACGAAATTTTTGGTATCCAAAATTACACATATTTTTATGCAGTTGCCAATAGGTCATTTACATTTCCATACTTTTGTACTCTTTTCGCGCTACGGCCCTATAAATGTCAAAATTTTGAAATTTGGTTTTCGCGATGTAGCGGTCTTATTTATGTGCCGATTTTGTATTTTAAAAAAAGTGAGTGAACATATGGCGTTTTGCCAGAATATCGCTATTCTATACTTTTTTTCTAAAATGCACAATAGAGCCGTAAAATAAGAAGTAAATCTTTTTAAATAATTTTGAAGTTAACCTTGGAAATTTATCGAAAAAATACATAATTTTACAATTTAATGTTTTACGGCAAAAATTAATAAGTTTGGTGGTTTAGATCCTTACGGAACCATTTGACTTACGATTTGATCAAATATTACAAAGGTTTTTATAATTAAAAAATTTTATGGGGATGAAAACAAAATTTTAATTTTTTCCGAATAAAATTTCTTTTGAAAATATTTCAAATCAAAAAAATTTTAATTTTAGAATAACTTAGTTTCATAAGAAAAGAAGAAAAGTTCAAATAAATTTTTCAAAAAAACCATTTCTTTGCGCTTAAAAGTCATATTTTGATTAATAATAAAAACTGCGGAATTTTGGAAACAAAATTTTTACATTTACGGTTTCTGCTCATTTGCGTCGTTATTTAGCATTTTTTGAAAAAACTTTTGGTAACCAAAATTTTGCGTCTGCCCAAACAGTAGAAGATACGTATTTTACATTTTGAAAAATTTGTACCCTTTCCGCGCTACGGCTATATAAATGTCTAAATTTTGAAATTTGGTTTTCCCGATGTAGCGGCCTTATTTATGTGCCGATTTTGGATTTTAAAAAAAGTGAGTAAACATATGGCGTTTTGCCATAATATTGGTATTTTATAGTTTTTTTGTATAATGCACAATAAAGCCGTAAAATGAGAAGTAAATATTTTTAAATAATTTTGAAGGCCTATGCCTTGGAAATTTATCGAAATAATATATAATTTTACAATTTTATGTTTTACGGCAAAAATTAATAAGTTTCGTGGTTTAGATCATTAAGGAACCATTTGACTTACGATTTGATCAAATATTACAATGGTTTTTATAATTAAAAAATTTTATGGGGATGAAAACAAAATTTTAATTTTTTCCGAATAAAATTTTGTTTGAAAATATTTCAAATCAAAAAAATTTTTATTTTAGAATAACTTAGTTTCATAAGAAAAGAAGAAAAGTTCAAATAAATTTTTCAAAAAAACCAATATTTAAAAAAAAAAAAAGATGCAGCTGGAATCGAACTTTGATTGTACGTTCGGTAGCATATCATTAGTTGGCTTTCGCCACGACGGTTATAATTTATTACTTAGAATTAATCGATGAAGAGTATTTTTATATTCAATTTAACAACGTTGTTCGTAAATATTATTGTTTCTTACTCGACTACATATTATTATATCCGATTAATTGCGTTAATAATAAATATTGAAAAATGGTGGTGGAAACTTTTAAAGATAATAATTGAAAATCGGAATTACATTATTATTAAATTAAGAACGCTTATATTTAAGAATAAACTTTGTAAACTTTTGAATTTATGTAATAATGGAAAGTTATCTTTTTTGGTATTTTCAACATTCTATTTTCAATTTTATTGTTATAATAATAAACATAATTTTAATTGTTATAATAATAAACATAATTTTAACTCGAATATCAATGTTCATTTTATTCGTAAAGCGTTTCATTTAATGCAACCAGGGTTTACGCACTCGTATAGCAGCAAAAATACCATGAAAACAGTTGTCGACCAAGCCGTAGATGGCGCTGATTTTATATCATTGAATAACCTTGTATAATATAGTTTTAAAAACGGCCACTAAAATATATAAAATACGTTACGATTTGAATACGTTGGCCATGTCTTTTTTGTGAACTTGGTAACCTAACCTTTTTCTGTGCTTTAAGTCGTTTTAATAACGCAAAATAAACGATTAATTGTAAGACAAATATTTATATTTGTATAATTTGTATTGCAGTAGTGTGGTGAAGGATTTTCGCTTTAATTTTTATTTTTTTTTTATTTAGTACTTAGTTTAACAAAAAATTAATTTTTTCTTTTTTTCATAATGGGTAGACACATTTGTTGTGTTCCCACATGTTTTAGGAAAGAAGAAATTTTACATCGTTTTCCAAATCCTGAAGTAGATTTGGATCGATTTCAATTATGGGTAGTGCTAGCCGGTAATACATCAATACAATCGGATGAACCAGCTACTGTATATCGATCGAGAAGAATATGCCATGCCCTTTTTGAACAACGATTCATCAAGAGCAATAACTTTTTAGAATCTAATGCACTTCCAACTTTATTTTTAGCGGGTAAACAAATATTACTTTATTTATTGATTTTAGATTTTATTGTAAAATAATGTTTTATTTTAGTTCAGTTACATGTAGAAGAAGGGCAAGAAATCATGGATTTTAATGGGGCTGTAGATGATTCCAATTCACCAACACGGAAGAGATCAAATTTAAGTGAACATTATACACCTTTTACTATCGGAAGGTTTGTACACATACAAATACAATACATACCATACACATACAAACATATTATGTTTGTATACATATAAAAGACAAATGTGAATGGTAATTTATGGAAAATTTATTTGAAATATTTTTTTAGCTACAACAAGTGGTTTTGGCCAAACCAATGTTGCAGAGGCTATCGTAGATTGCGGTACACCATCACAAGCACAAGGTTTGTACATGTCAAAAACTGTGAATACCAACTAATTAAATTAACTTAATTTTATTTTTAGCAACAAGTGCTTTTGATGAATACGGAAATACAGAGGCTACTAACATATCTGGCACACCACCACGATCAAAAGGTTTGTATATTCAAGACAACTTTAAATGCAATTTAAATTTAATTAAAAAAATTAATCTTTTTTTTTTTAGTATCTCTGCTTCTAAGAATAAATGTCACGAGATCTAATCAGCTCACTCTAAGGCCAAATTAATGTACAAACAAGCAGTCCAGCTAAAAAGACAATTGAGAAGTAGCAAATTTAGAAATTCATCTCTTAAAAAAAGGTTACAATTTGCTGAAAACTGCAGTAAACAGGAACTCTTCGCTAAGGCAACTTCGACTATGACCCATATTGTATCAAGATTTTTTAAGTCCCAATTGGAAAATGCTGAAAGAAAAGCTCGTGGCAGACGATTCACTTTAGAAGATAAAGTTTTAGCTCTAGCACTGTTTAAACAAAGGGGCAGTGCTTATACATTTTTGTCAAAACTGTTTTTGTTACCATCCAGAAAAACATTGACAAATTTTCTGAATAGAATACCAATCCAACCAGGTATTAATGAATGTGTATTTCAAGTTTTGGAAAGTGAAGCCAAGTTGATTACCAAGAAAACTGGGAAATATTGTATTCTCATGTTTGATGAAATGTCCATAATATGCTCAAATTTTTCCTATGACAAAAAAAGAGATGTTTTGCAAGGTTTTGAAGATTTTGGCTATAGAAGAACCGAAAAAATAGCAAATCATGTACAGGTACTTATTGATTACTTGAAACTATTATTGAAATTCAATTTTCTTGTTACTTCCAGGTTTTTATGCTTCGTAACATTGAAGCAAAATGGAAACAGCTCATCTATTATAACTTCATAAGTGGTGCTACGAATCGCTCAGATATTGAACGAATTTTGAAACTATTAATTAAGAAACTATCTGACATTGGTTTGATTGTTTGTGCAACAGTTTGTGATCAAGGGACTAATAATTTAAGTATTTTGAATAAATCTAATAACTTGTAAAGAGAAGGTATTACAATAAAATTTTATTAAGATTATAATGTTTTTTTTTAAGTTCATCTTAAGTCCTTTTTACTTTATAATCATTAGTGTTTTATGAATTTTAATAGTAATGTATTTACTTTTGCCTTGTATATACATTGCTAAAAAATTCATACAACATTAATGATTATAAAATAACAATTTAAATTAAATTATTTTACGGGTAAAATTCCTCCCCCACCTCTTTTTTTACTGATTTTAGTTGTCGACCAAGCCGTAGATGGCGCTGTAGAGTGTTTTCACATTTAACATTGCAGTTGCTGTTCTATTGTAAATAATATGTTTTGTGAATGCAACGTTAAACGAAGACTCGGCAGGTCTAGTGGGGAGGTAAGCGAAGTATTCCGGCCAGATGCGACCGTGCAAAATTCGGTAGCTCTAACATGTAAATTATTTAATTACAATAATTTTTTGAAAAAGTAAAAAAATATAGTCTAAAAATTGATTTTAGGGAAAAAACTAAAGATACCTTTTCCGTTCAATTCATCTTTTTCTTTCCGATGACGTTTTCAGATTGAAAAAATTCGGCGTATTAAGGGCGCGATGAGCAAAAAAAGTTTTTAAGCGTTTCAACCCTTGCCGAAGGGTGCGGGGGTAACTTTTTCAAGTTTTTCGATTTTTCTGGGCGGTTTGACGACCACACCAAGGTTTTTCCAAAATTTCAGAATTTTAAGTCAACGGGAAGAGGTCAAACATTTAACCCCTATTTATGATGAATCAGTGAGTGAGTCAATTAGTCAAAGTAGCTTTATAAGTATGATTCAAAAAATGATGATTCAAAAAATGATTCAAAAAATGTACCATTTTATTGTTTACAATTTTATTTAAAATTAAAAGTATAACTTTCAAATGAAGATCCACTAATTAAACAATTAAAAATTTAAAAAAAAAATTAAATTTAGCAATCATCAAATTCAAAATTTATAAAATTTTTAAATATTGACAAATTCAAATGCAGTGAAATATAAAACGTTGTATTCATCACGAGCATTACTCGATGTATATTCTCTCGAACAACTTAAAAACTCTCGTGTCTGGCGGCCCTCGCCCTTTTAAATTGGTTGCCCTCGACATAAACATCGTCATAATGCCCTAGATACATAAATAACTATTATAAGCGGCGAGTTTTTGAAAAACGTATTCATAAATTGTTCCAAACACTTATTTTACTTTTTTTATAGTCTTTTATAGCTTTTTATATTCAACATAATCTAGGTAAGATCCTATACTCCAAGACCAAAGACAAAACGGAGACTTTGGAGAAGGCCAACGTAGTTTACCAGAAGGAGTGCGAATGTGGAGAAGTGTACATTGGGCAGACAAGACAGAGACTTTCTACTAGAGTTCACCAACACAAATACGACGTACGGTTGAAGTCCACCAAAACCGGATTAGCTAACCACGTCGCTCAAACTGATCACAACTTCTTGGAATCAGGTGTGAAAGTTTTAATGCCGGAAACTAACTACCAGAAAAGAACCGTTATAGAAGCAGCATTTATTATATCCACTACACCAAATATTGTCAATATCCAAAGTGACTTTCGAATATGACTATCCAAAGGGGCTATCAAAACGTTCTACTAAATTATAAAGATAAATTGCAGAAAAGCAACCCTACAACGCAATCTACCCCGTAATACTGGCAAGTTCTTAATAGCTTTAGTTCGTATTTCACTATATTAAGCTCAACTTTCGACTATTCTTTATATTCGTGTTTATTTTAATTTTATACCGCAGATTGATCACCATTTACTAGGTATCACACAAATCTAGGCTGGTTACACGGCGTCTGTCGAGGGGTCGTCCGATCGTTAACCTATTTTTAACCAACTAATAGAAGAACGCAAAAATTGGCGGGTATTATTTGAAATTCAAATTTGATTTTAAATTTAAATATTGGTAACACTTTTTGAGAGACAAAAATTTTACAAAAGATATCTTATCATTTTATTTAAAAAGTTAAAAAATTGTACATAGTGGTATATTTTTACAATCGTTGATCTTTTTGCATATTTTATTAGTGTTAATTATTTAAGTTTCCATAGTTTATTGTTTTATATTATGACCGTTGTTACTCAGCAATCACTATTTTATTTTATTGACTTGTTTGAAAACTACCGCCTCAAAAACCAATGTTACCCATTATTATAAAAATCAGACCAATTAACACCACGATATGTGTGGTAAGTGTTTTGTGTGCTTTTGCCTTCGCTGAGGGCTCATATTGTTTCCTTCTTGCAGTCCCGAAGATGAAAAAATAAATTTTTCGAAACGTTGGCACGACATATCTTTGTTGTTTGATTTATCCACTCAACCTGAAATTCTTGTTTTATTATAATTACAACATTAAACTTATTAATTACTGCATGTTTTACTGAAGATCCATCTATTATCTAACACAGTTCCGTACTGCACCTGTCAAATATTTAAGAGTTCCATTTGAATTAGTACGACTGTTTTGAGCTGCACCGAATTACCTTCCCCTGCCCCCTATTGCACCTACCTATTATTATCTGGTGAAGCTGAGCTCGACAAGTGTTCCTTCCATTGTGCGATCGGTTTTGTGATTAGGATTTTGTTCTGAATCACAATAACTTTAAACGAATTTCGGAAACGAATTTCTTCAAACGAAAGATTTACATCTTGAAGCGGATGGACAAAGTTACATTTTAAAAGTGAGCGAGGAGGATTTTACGATAGAGCACAGAATGGTAAGTAAACCCCATATAAATTTGTCCTACAAGGAATATGAATATCAGGGTGTTTATCTCATTTTTGAAAATTTTGCTGTTACTTGGTTCTCGCAGTAAGCAGATATATATTATAAACTTTTTTAGATATTTAATTTTGAAAATTCGCTGCTAATCCATGGAATCTCGTGCAGCATGAAAATGAACCGTCAAATGAAAATAATAGTGAATTGACGAAGAAGTGCAATTAATCATATGATGAAATAATGTGCTTAATAAACTGATTAGAGAGTCGTATCGATGAACTTAATCGTCCTAAAAAAATGAAAGTTTTTTATAATGTGGCAGATGATTTTTTGAGCCACAACTATGCAGTTACGGGGCAACAATGCTCATTAAAATGGAAAAGTCTTATTAGGAGCTTATAAAATATGCAAAGATAATAAGACGAAGAGGGAACTGTCAGTCAATCATCAACACGAATTGAGCCTCGACAGCTGCACTATAGGAAAGAGGACAATTTTCTGTGTATAATAAAAAAAGAAAAAATGCGGATTATCCATTAGTTTTCGAAAAAACGGCTTTTGAAAATCAAAATTTTACATGCATTTTAGATAGGGAAATTCGTTAACATAAAAGTTCTATTGACGGTGCGTGCGTTCTGATATAGTCTTAGTGTTAGCAGTCACACGCGATTGTGACATTGTGGGATGTACATCGGGTGTATTACGCAATATTATGCAATAATTTTTATGCAAAAAACCAGCAGTGTGGCGTAAAAACTACACCGGGGCCGACTGGGAACCGTGACCGCGGTTCAAATCCTGGTCGAGTCGAATACGCTGCTGTGATCTAAAGCCCAAGATAGATCTGTGGGCTGTGTAGAAAGGAGGGGGACCCCCACTGCATCCATACTTTGTCCCAAGAGAGCAATATGATATGATAAAACAATTGTTTATCATGAATGTTGCCACGATGCCCGGATTCGGGCGTACCGAACAAGAAGAAGAAGAAGAATGCAATAATTTAAAAAATAAACGCAGAACTCGTTTTTAGGTTAGAATCTCGAGTGCCTTGGTTGCGTTCGTCAAAACCGACGCTCCGCTACCCTCCGCTCCGGTCCCTTCCGCTCCGGGCGCTACGCGCCGTTTTGACGAACGCTGACTCGCTAAAAACATCCCTCTAGGTCGCACCACCACGCCAAAGGTGCAACTCGAAAGGAGTGAAACTCGTAAGGTGTGAAACTCGTAAGGTGTGAAACTCGTTAGCAACGGTCGGTGTGCTCCTGACCAAGTCACAATCGCGTCAGACTGCCAACACTAAGACTATATCAGAACGCACGCACCGTCAATAGAACTCGGGAGCGGATCAATTCCCTATGTAAAATGCATGTAAAATTTTGATTTTCAAATGCCGTTTTCTCGAAAACTACTGGATAATCCTCATCGAAGTGCGGTCTCAAAATGCTCAGAAAATTGTCCTCTTTCCAATACAAAAAAAATCAAAGCCCAGCGAGTGTTGATGATTGACTGACAGTAGCCGACGAAGACTGGTAGAGTCCCTCCAGGTTCCAATTTTTTGATAGAATGGACGATATACTTGGAGACAAACCAAGTAATGCGTCTTCATTCATTAGAGTCAAGCATGTCGACTCACAATAATACTCAAGAAGAAGTTTTAAACGAAGCGGAACCTGCAGAAGGCAAGTTAATTTATTGTTTCAAATATGAATTTGTTCAACACTTTGTTGAAGACACCTTGTTACTATTATAATAATAGTAAAATAGTAAAAATAATAGTAAAAAATATGTCGAAACATCTTTGCACTGCGAAACGTATTAATATGAGTGAAATGAAAATGAGTAGAAATGCAACACTTTGTTAATAGTTGCAGTTTGATTTGCATCAATAGCAAATTACCCACTATTAATATGAAGCCCCACGTGCCCCACATGGAAAAAATTTTCAAGTTCCAACGCCGGACCATAACGATAATAGAAAGAATGAATTATCGGACAAATCTTTACAGAGTAAAGAGCAAATTCAAGGAACTGGACATTCTCACCGTTTCATCAAAATACATCTTAGAATGTCTGATATATACAAGGAGAAACATAAACAACTTCAAGATTATAAACTCAATACATAGCTACAATACGCGAAATAACTCAAACATACATCAAGATCATTTAAGACTGACGAGATCAACAAATGCTAGCATGTACTATGCTCCCAAGTTTTTCAATAAGTTACCAATGGTGACCAGAGAACTTGAAGAAAAGGAATTCAAAAAGGTAATAAGTAAATATTTAAAAGAACAAACCTTCTATAATGTTAACGATTTTTTGAGGAACCCAATATCTACCCAGACAGCACAAGGCGAACATTGGACGTCCATTGGACGTCCATCCAAGAAAAGTCCACACTCAAATATCCGGTGGACGTCCGAATATCGACATTATTTGTATGTCCACAATTTTTATTTGTGAAATTTACACCTACGTTTTTATTTCTTCTAATTGTTTTACGCAATTTGTAGGTATTTTAAAAACAGTGCTATCCTAAATTTAGTAAGTATATATAAATTTAGTTTTGGTCGTATAGTACTAGATATATCATATATTTATTATGAAGTAAGAGAATAAAAATATCTCGGACCATATACAGATATGCTCAGGAGCAAACCGAAATTGATTTATTAGGTACCAATGAAATGCCAATAAAGATTAGATCTACTTTGGCTGAACACGCCGTTGCAGCCGAAGTTGTTGAATCAATTTCGATTCACAATGTCGTTGAAACACGAACTGATAATTCTTTTGTAGTAGACCTTTCGACTGATAATAATGTATTGTCGAGTAATGGGGACGAACACATACCGAATTTTAATCCAAGAAAAACTGACGTTCCAGATCTAAAGTCAAAACTAGCACGTTGGGCTGTAAACCGTCCCTCATGCTACTTTGAAAAATCTTTTGGCAATTTTAAAACCTTTATGTGACAACTTACCACTCGATTCGAGAACACTTTTGCATACAAGACAAATTATGCAATAAAAAATAAAAAATATGGGAACTGGGAATTATTATTATTTTGGTCTTAAAACGAGTATATGTAAAAATTTGGCAAAATGCGAAAATATTAAAGAAATTACGTATGTTGAAATATGTGTAAATGTTGATGGTTTACCCATTTCGACAAGTTCACCCAGTCAGTTTTACCCTATTTTATGTTCTCTTTATAACAATCGTAATGCGGTTGATATTGTGGGGCTTTATCACGCCAATGAAAAACCGAAGAATGACAATTGTTTTCTTATAGATTTTGTCGAAGAAGCGACTTCTTTAACTACAAATGGTTTTGAGTACTGTAATCAATTTTTTACTTTAAAGATTAAGGCATTCATATGTGATGCACCTGCCAAGTCATTTCTTTTATATACCCGAGGTCATACCGGATACAGTTCATGTATGAAATATAACAGTGTTTGTGAATATAGAGATAACGGAGTTTGCTTTCCTGAAATTTCTGGTTGGACACTTAGAAATCATGCTGAATTTTTTGATAAATGCGATGAAATTCATCATACAGGAACTTCCATTATTGAAACAATGCCTGGCATTGATATGGTAGGAGATATTGCATTAGATTATATGCATTTGATTTGTTTAGGGGTTGTCAGGAAGTTAATGAATTTTTGGTGTTCTGGTAAACCTCCCCCACAAGCTTTCATTTCCACAAATAGAGTCAATTTCAAATTACATGATTTTCCTTCAACCTTTTATTCCTTGTGAATTTGTACGAAAACCTCGATCTCTACGTGAACTTAAACGCTACAAAGCTACTGAATACAGACAGTTTTTGTTTTATAGTGGACCAGTGGTGTTAAAATCTGTTTTGTCTCACGATATGTACTTACATTTTATAACTTTGCATGTAGCTTGTACCATTTTGAGTAACGAAAGACATTTAGATTTGCATAGAACATTGTATGCCGAATCACTTTTAATATATTTTGTTAAGTCTTTTAAAACTTTATAAGGCGTTCAACATATATCTCACAATATTCACAATTGACTACACATATGCGAGGATACAAAAAACTTTGGTGTGTTAGATCAATTTAGTGCCTTCCCGTTTGAGAACTATCTGCAAAAATTGCAAAAATAAGTTCGTAAAGGTGAAAAACCATTGCAACAAGTTGTGGCTAGATTAATTGAAAAAGATTTTTCCTCGACTTCCAGCAATTTATTGTTATCAGGAAACCATATTAATTTGAGCAGACCCCATCTTAATGGTAATCTTTTGCGTGAAAATACTGGCACTCAATTTAAGCAACTAACTCTCAAGCAATTCACTCTAAAAATATCTAAAGAAGATAACTGCTGCAGCTTGAAAGACGGTAGTATTGTAACTATTCAAAAAATTTTTAAAAATACCAATGGAATTTTTATTATTAGCTATAAGTATGAAAAACCTTGTAATGGTTATTGGAAAATAAAATGTTCGTAAAATTTTTACTTTTTTCTCGTATTTTTGACTGTTTTTATCGCTAATTAAAAAATTTTTTATCGCGATTTAAAAATTTATGGAAAATTGTGCAACTTTTATCACCTTTTGAATTTTTTCCTTAACCTTATTCCTTATTAATAATATATAAGCAATTATTTTCAGTATAATTTTTACGATGGCAAAAACCTGGACAGTTGTGAAATTGATTGAAGAAAATAGTATAGAGGCCTGTTCCTACAAACTGGATAGCAGGAACAGATTGTTATTGGCCTAGAGAGACAAGCAGCCATGTGCTGAAAGAAATGATAAAAAGGAGTGAAATATCTATTCCTGCTGTCTGGACAAAACACAGAGTGTCTCTTTTTAGTAATAATGTTTTTGGTACGTATAATTTTATATAAATTATTAATAATCTATGAAATGTTTTTCTCTAATTAGGAGTTGAATGTATGTGTGATGGTTTATAATAAAAAGCACTATACTACCTAAAGTTAAAAACTGATTATGTGAACGATGGATACATACATGATTTGTCTGTTTTTAACTTTATATTTTGTAGTTCGATATGATTATAGCCTAAAGCCGAAACGCGTCATCAATAAGTGTATTCAAAAATACGAGTATAGTGCTTTTTATTACAAACCAAACAATATTATTAATCTGTTAATTTCTAAGAATAATTAGTAGAAATCAAACTGCAACTATTAACAAAGTGTTGCATTTCTACTCATTTTCATTTCACTCATATTAATACGTTTCCCACGAATATAATTTTAACTTTTTACATTTTAGATAAATACGTATTAGCAAAGAGGAAGGCTAATAATAAGGCAACTAAACAATCTGAATTAGATTCCGACAATTCCGCCTTAACCCCGGGAAAAGGAATAAAGCGAAAACGAGTCGTAAGGAGAGATTCTAGTAGCCCGGATCTCACAGAATCGGACCACGATGTAAGTTTATTGGACCCACCACCCGAAATAACTTCGAAAAGAAGTAAAATTGTAGAGTCCGATAGCGTAGAAAAAAATATCACTAGTTACTGAGGGCAATTTCACTTTCCACCGATGGTCAAGGGTTCCTATAATCCCATATGCATATTCCACCGCTGCCGTGGGCAGGTAGACTGGTCATAAATTTAATCTTTTAATTGTTAAGTCTATAAGTCTATAAGCCGTTCTAAATATCGCAGATGCAATTGAGGTGGATCAAAATTATTTTTAGTACCAATTACAATATATTTACGATATAAACAAAATAACAAACATAGAAATACAATATAAATTTTAAGAATACGAATAAACAACACCTACAGAAATTATGGCAGCGCTTCGAGAAATCTACGGTAAGCGCGGAAATATATTATTAGTGCGTAACGACTTCAAATTTTACAAGCAGGCAGAATTGCAAGATGGGTGGGTTAAGTGGCGATGTTCCAACAAAACATGTTCAGCTAATATCTATACCATAGGAAGCGGAGAACAGAGGAAAATTGAGAGTGAAAATCCGCAACATAGCCACGAAGAAGATGTGCAAAAAATTAAACGGCAATCGGTTGCCGGTGTTGCCAAAAGAAAAGCTGTTGAAGATTTTTCGAAAAGACCATTGGACATTCTTGAAAACGTCATCGCTACCACTAAAGTTGATCGAGTGGACATTACTTACCAGGATGCTAAATCAATTGCTACAAATATTTATAATGCGAGGCGAAAAGAACTACCACCTTTACCGACTTCAATGTTGAACGTTCATTCCGCGTTAGATTCCATTGTCGTTGAAACAGAGAATAATGAAAATTTTTTAATGGTTAATGATAGCCAAAATAATTTAATTATTTTTTCGTGTATTACTAACTTACGGTGTTTATGCTCTGTAGACAATATATACATGGATGGTACTTTTGAGTATTGCACCAAGTTCTTTAAGCAGCTGTTTACAATTCATGGTTACGCTAATGGACATTATATAGCACTGGCGTTTTGTCTTTTAAAAGACAAATCTCAGGAACTGTTGACTTTGAATTGGCTGTTCATGCTAGCCTTAAACATATCTGGCAAGATGTGGAACTAATTGGATGTCGGTTTCATTTAAGCCAAGCCTGGTATAGAAAAATTCAGAAACTAGGTTTGGTTACAGAATACAAAGACCAGACTTCCCAAATTGGCGAATGGTTGCGCTACATGTTTGGGTTGCAGTATTTAAATCCAAATGAAATTGATGCCGCTTATAGCGAAGATTTAATATCGATACTGCCTAGCGATACAAGACTAGATCAGTTTTCCGATTATATATTTCGAACCTATATCGATGCCAATTCGATATTTCCGCCTCAGCTCTGGGCAGCACAATCAGCAAGTATGTGCCGTACGACGAATGCTTGCGAATCTTTTCATAATCTATTTAATTCGAAATTTTATAGCACCCATCCATCGCTATATTTATTTTTAGACAAATTGAAAGGGATGCAAATTCACACTTATATCAAGATTAATAGTATCGAGCTACCTAACGCGGGCAATAGCGATACCATCAGAAAACAACAACGTTTGCAACACTATATTACCTCGTACTCGACTAACGCAATGAGTAGATTAGAGTTTTTGAAAAACATTTCCCATCATTTTACTCATATTAATGATCATTAATAATAATATTTGCCCCCCCCCCCTCAAAAACCCTATTTTTTGTTACATTTTTGCTTTTTTTTAAATAAAAATTTTAATTATTACCTATTGCATAATTTTGTAGAATGTATATAGATCGGCGTTAAAAAAGTACATTTTTTTAATGCCAACGATCCGTCCGCAGGTTACTGTTAGAAAATTTATATTTTTAATTAGTTTAATCTTTGGCAAAACTGAATTTGACAAAGACAACCATGGCAATACACGGATCCACCATAAAAAATAATTCTGCAGTTTTTAAAATTAAATGCCAAACAGTAAGCTTTTAACTTATTAAATCGCCCCATTGTATTCTCTATAAGCTGACCCCGACCTTCATCGGTGGAATATGCTAGTGCTCTACGTTGACCATTTTGGGGTAGGGGATTAACTTTCAACCATCGGTGGAAAGTAGTGCCGTCCTCTGATATTGCGCAGAAAATGGTATTACACATGCAATAACTTGCCTTATTAAGAAAACCTTTTGTAGATCTAAATAATACGAACAGATGTTTGATATTTGGAAGTGAAACTCCAACGAGTAACCAGGTTACTCCTCGCTTAAAACCACACACTGGTGGTATTGTGCAGTTATCTGATCGAGGTACTTAATTAATATTTTGATATATTATTTTTAAATTAATACTTATAATCTTTTTTTTTTTTTTAGAAATTTCATTGTTGATAGTAAAAAAGCTTAATGTGCTAACGGGCCTCGTAAGCAACATCAATGTACGATTGGAAGATATTGAAAATAAAGAAAATACTTATTTTCCCGAAGAAGTGGAATCAATATTCACGAAATTTAATTTTCCAATTACTAATTCGCGATTCAAGTTAAGGAAAGTCACGTGACCAAATATTCAAAATGGCCGCTACAAATGAGTAACTTTTAAGCATGGACTTAGATACTTAGGACCGGCATCTTCCTACCTGAAGGCTTATAATTTTCGGCCTCTTAAGCGAATAACGAAAAAGTTCACACCAGGTGGCTCTGAACAAGTAAGGCCGAATTAATTTAAAAATGCGCATATTGATTTATACCAATATAAAAATAAAATAATATTGCATTACATTATAATGAAAGAAGAAGATAATATACACTTATTAAAAATTAAATTTTTACCGATTTGTTAAAAGTTAGTGTTTTTAAGTTTACAGTGTTTGTTTACGATGTAAGTATATTTTTAACCTTATGTATATAAATTTGCGATTTTGTATTTTTCTATTTAATTAGATTTAAAATGGGTTTCAAATGTGTTGTGCCTAATTGCTCAAGTGGGTATGAAAGCGAAAAGAAAAATTTACAATCCTATGCTATGTTCTCAGCACCACGAGATCCTGAAAGACGTAGGCAATGGAACAAAATCATTCCTCGAGAATTTGAGTTAAGAGATTGTCATAGGGTTTGTGAAAGACATTTCACAGAAGATTGTATTGTACGAACGAAAATTATAAGATACAATATTCCAGGCATTGCAGATGAAGAAGTAAGTATCGATAAACATTCTTACGTTGGTTATTTATTATTGGTTACCCACCGAGGTTAATTTTCCTGTGTTTAAAATAACTATTAACATTTTGGCACATTCCAAATTAATATTATTTTTTCTTTAGATGTCAATACTAACGTTAACAATTTATTTTTTATTATCGATTAATTTATTATGATACCTAGGTACAATTAAAAAACCCGCATTTATCTGACACTGCAATACCTACTATTTTTCCCAACTGTCCTGCTTATTTAAGCAAAAATATACAAACCAGGAAAGAACCATTTGTGCGTAAACCATTCATTAAAATCAAAAAATTGAGGTCCGAGGTTATTGATGAACAATCAAGTTTGATTTCCTCTGATCGTGATGTCGATGTAGTGCAAGTAAATGAAACGGTTGTTGTAGAAAATGAAGCGGTTCTAGAAAATATTGCAGTTAATTTATCAATTGAAGAATTATTTGAACATAATTTTAATAATTTACCAGATTCATGGGGATACCATAAACTACATAAAGACGGTGATGGTTTATTGATATTATCAAATATGATACTTATTTCAACTAAGAAATTGCCACTTATTCAGAAACAAATATGCTTGGATCAATCGATGACTTACTCTTGTAGTATATTTTCCAAATTGATAAACCTTGTAGATTGTTCGGTCAATAAGATTACTTCTTTGTTAGATTTAGAAGTAGTAATTAATTTTGTAAATAATCTTCCAGTGTGTTCGGGAAGTAATAGAACTGATGTTGTTTCTGACGTTGCAGGTTTCATAGATATAAATGGAAGCTGGAGAAGTAACAGTTGCCCTTACATTTTGAAAGCTGAGCAAATCATCTGTTCTTACTGTACACTTCTTTCGGGTAGTATCAACAGTAAAATATGGAGAAATAAAAACAATCAACAGGATCATATTAAACGAGTTCGTTTGCATTTGACTGATTCCAATAAGGTCAAGCATACTATTCTTAAAAAGAAATTAACCAGCCAACGGAAAAAAAAACACTAGAGCAAATAGAAGAATTTTCATATTAAAAAATAATATTCTTATAATGAAAAAAGACTTTTATAGTATGAAGAAGAATGTTGTTAATGAAAAAATCAAGAAATTGAATGTATCTCCCTCGCAAAGAACTGTAATTTCCGAAATTTTAGCTGCTTCGAAGGTTGCTCATCCAAAAGGCAATCGATACACAGAAGAGTGGATTTTATTATGTTTATTAATTAACATGAGATCTCCATCAGTATACACTTTTTTGAGAACCAACGAAATATTGCCTCTACCATGTATTCGTACAATAAGAAAATATTTAACGATGACATCTCAAAAGTGTGGATTTGATGAACAGTTCTTTTCCTTATTAAAAACGAAAATATCTAAAAAAGAAGATTTTCAAAAGGATGGCATACTTCTTCTAGAATCTAGATGAAATAAGCTTACGAGAAGCAGTTCGCGTTAAAACAAATACAATGACGTATTCCGGCCTTATTGATTTTGGAGAAGATGGACCACAAGCGACTAATTTAAATGAAAAAGCCAATACTGCATTGGTATTTATGTTTCGGCCATTTGCTGATTCATATGTCCAACCAGTTTCAGTTTTTGTAGGACGTGGACCAACAAAAGGTGCCTTGCTTGCAAAATTAGTTTTGAAAGCTGTGATCTTCTTAGAACAAGCTGGATTAAAGATACATGCTGTTGTGAGCGATGGTGCATTGACAAACAAAAAAATGTGGACAGAATTGGGAGTAACAGGCGTTTTAGGTAAATCATGTAATTATATTCAACATCCTATAGATGAAAACCGAAAAATTTATGCATTATCTGATGTTCCTCACATTATAAAATGTGTTCGCAATCGATTGGAATCAAAAAATTTGAAGGTAATTATAGTTAAAAATTTAACAGTGAACAGAATTTTTGAATTTCAAGAATTATTTTAATATATTGTTTTAGATTGATCAATCACAAGGTGATATTAGTTGGGATCACTTCAGGATTTTATACGAACGAGACATCCAAAATGCAGGAAAATTTAGGGTTTGTCCTAAAATTTATGCTGGACATATTTATTTAACTTCCATGAGTAAAATGAGAGTAACAAGGTGGAACTCGCTTTTGCGACAGTTCTTAGGCTTCTATACATCTACTTTTTCGGTAGGTTAAATTATTTGGGCTTTATTTTATTCCAATTTTTAATGCCTTAATCTTTTAATTAGGTAGATTTTTTTACTATATAAGGAAAACGCTAACATTTTAATATTTTTTTTGTATTTCGACCTTTATAGGTAAATATTTGCAATTTACAAACCACAAATAAAACACAATTCATAATGAAATATTAAAATACCCGAAACACGTACCGAATACCGTATTAGAAACACGTAAAATACCTACTCTAAAAATACAAAATAAGAATATCGGATTAAAAAATATATTGCAGTGTTCATAAAGGTGGGCAATAAAGCTCACAGTAGTTTTAATTTCATTCTCAAAAAATGTAAGAAAGTTCAGAGAAAGTTAATATTTGATACTCAACAATTTAAGTTCAAATTGAAATAATTTATTATTTAAGTAAACAATTGAAAATTGAACAACGTTGAGTGTAACGACCGATGTGCATCAGTGCGGGTATACGCAAATGAATAATATTTAAATCACATTATCAAAAATAAAATTTGAATGAAGAAAAAAATGAATTGTCTTGGAAACGGATTGATCAGGAGAAAAAGGATAAATAAAGTCAGTTGATGAAAAACGGTGGACCAGTAAGGTCGAGTGGAAATATTCTCTAAGAGAGGAGTGATCCACAAATAAAATTTAATCAACAAAAATCACTTTCGAAACAATAATAACAAATTCAATTTGGACAAATTTAAACAATTAATAGGAAGAATTATTTGGTAAAAGATTTTGGCTTGTGGGATAGAAAATTCTGGAACGAGAGAAAAAGCTGTTCCATTTAACGTGAAAAAGGAGAAGAATAATTCACAACCATTTAAGGACCGAGGATTGCGGGTCGAGTTTATTGAAGAAAGAGACAGGTTTGAACAACCCAGATTATTTTGTGATTACGGGATATTTGCGGAACACCAATTATTATAAAACGAATGCGGTGAAATTTGCGATTCAACAAAGGTTAATTAATTGTAATAAATGTAATTCAATTGTTTATTCAAAAAGAAAATAAATTTTCATATTCAACTAGAATTTTCTAGATTAATTTTAGAACCATTCAAAAGATCGTTTTAACTTTGCTTTGATATTTTTACATGGAACCGGAGGTTGGATAAGTTTGTATTCAATACATAGAACTCAAAGTAAGTATGCATTATTAAAAGATTCTTTCAATTAACAGTGCATATTTAATTGGCGCCCAACGTACGGGGCTCGACCACGAAACATTGCTCGTGAGAACCCACGACACAAAAATAAAATTTATCAAACGAATCTCTGTAAAAAGAAATAAATTAATAACTTTAAAATTAAAATTAAAATTGTCACATTGAAGTTTAAATTATTATCACTATGGAAACGCGTAGCGGGAAAATCAGTATAGCTGAGAATCCAAGTGACAAGGAAAATATCGCGATAGAAAATAAAACGTCAGAAAATTCTGACATTCAAAAGATGCTCATGCAATTAATGGAAAATGTTAAGGAAAGTAGGGCTGAATCAATAGAAAGTAGGGCAGAATTAATGGAAAAGATGAATGAAAGTAGGTCTGAATTAATACAGAATATGTCTAATTTGAATGCAAAGATGAATGAGAATTCTAGGGAAATGTCAAAGAAAATGCTCAAGATGGAAGAAAATATCAAGGAAAACATGTCCGAATTTAAACAACAAATGGAAGGAAAATTCGATGGAATTTATGGAATGATGGATGAGATGAACCAAAAATGTACACAAGTGGAACAAGAAATTGCCAAAGTCAAGGAAGAAAACGGTAAAGTGGAAAAACAGGTACAGGTAAATAAGAAAAGAATTGAAAAAGCGAGTACGGAGATCAAAGAGACAAATCGACAATTGGAAGAAAAGGTAATTGGTGCAAAGATGGAGGTAGATTCAAGTGTGAATGAAAGAATGGAAGGTATAAACAAAAAGTTAGATAAACGAATTGAAGTTGAGGGCAATAAGTTAAAAGAGGAAATTCAAAGGTTGCAAAGAAAGGTAGATGAAAAGTCACTGGGGGAACTAGGCGAGGTACTTAAATTACACTTAACAAAGGAATTTGATGGGGATAAATGTGGAAGATTTTCAGGGGACGGAAAGGTAAACCCAAAGATATTTATGAAAAATCTTGAACAAAATATAGAAAAAATTAAAGATTTAAGAAGTGTTAAAAACATCATCAGAAAGTTAATAAGAGGGGAAGCCGAAATATGGTTTGCAATGATAGAAAATCGGGTTAACAATTTAGAAGATTTCAAAACTTTGTTCTTTAAAAAATACTGGGGCGAGATAGAGCAAGGTAAGGTACGAGAGGAAATTAACTTTGGCAAGTATCGGGGATATGGAAACTCACGGGAAAATTATGCGATTAGATTAATCAATCAAGCCCAACAAGTCGAACCAAAATATTTGGAATCGGAATTAGTCAACGTATTAGGACGACATTTTGAAAGAGATATTAAAGAAAGAATAGGGATTGAGGGGGTAGATAATGTAGACAAATTTCTTGAGGTGCTCAAAAGATTTGATAGGTCGGTTGAATTTAAAAGTGAAAATACCGGAAATTGGAATCGTGTTAGACATGAAAACTATAAAGCGACGGGGGGAAACGAGATACCAAGAGTGTCCCAAGATTGGAGACACACGAGAGCAAGTGAACATGTTGGGGTGTCCAACGATGGTGGAAACCAAACAACGGGTAATGTTAACTTCGCACACCGAGGAGAGTATCGAGGTGGACGTTCAGGGAATCAGTATTATAGGGGCAGAGGCCCAGAGAGAGGAGGTTATCAAGGTAATAGGGAAAGTCGAGAAATAAATAATGTAGCGGAACAAGCAGCAGAAACTGAATCATCTCGACCAGTAGTTGAAAGTGAAAGGACCAGTGGGTCAAATTTTGTTTAAGGGACAGCCAAAGGGGAAACTTTAATGTGAATTCATATGAACATCCAAGGGAGTTCATAACGGAACACATTGAACAGAGAGAAGGGGGTGATTTAGCAATTTTACCAAAAATTTTCATATATGTGGGAGATGTACGGGTTTTAGCATTAATTGACACCGGGGCCGAAGTGTCACTTATAAATGAAAAGATTGTGTTACAAAATACGGAAAAATTAAAGAATAAGATTATTCCAATTAAAACGTTAAATTTAGTCACAGCAAATAATAGAAAAATGACCACTATAAATAAAATGTTAATTGCGGATGTTAAGATAGGAAAGACGGTTAAGTTAGAAGGCATCATGGTAATGAAAAACTTGCGGATGGATTGCTTGTTAGGTATGGATTTATTGGATAAATTTAAAAGTCATATAAATGTTGAGGAAAAATATTTGGAAGTAGAAACGGGTCGAGTCAATTGGGAAGTCACTAGGGAAGATAAGATTTGTGCAAACATTCAGATTCGGGAAAAATTATTGGGACAAATTTCGGAAGGGGAAGACAAAATTAAAGATGTATCTGGAATTCAAATTGAATGTCCACCAAAATTTTTGGCTAAAACTATAAAACTTTTAAAAGAACACTATTCACTTTTCAATAAACAAAACAAAGTAGCGAAAGGCTATGAGCACAAATTGGTTGTTCAAAATGAAGAAAGTTTTAAGTGTAAAGTATATCCGATACCGCAAGCATACAAACAAGAAGTTTGGCAAACCATAAAAGAGATGATCAAGGATGGAATAATTGAAAGATCTAGTACTTCCTTCATCAACCCTTTGTTGGTCGTGAAAAAAAAAGATAAATCTATACGTTTGTGTTTAGACGCGCGTAGATTAAATGATCTGACGAAACCGCAATTTGAAGCACCGAGTAACATTGATTGTTTGTTAGGGAGTATTGGAAGTAACACAATTTTCTCAAAATTAGATTTAAAGAATTCATTTTGGTTGATTCCATTAGCGGAACAATCAAGAAAGTATACGGGGTTCAGTATTGATGGAAATACATTTAGGTTTAAGGTAGTACCATTTGGGCTGTCCACATCATCGGCTGCATTAGTTAAGGTAATGCAAATAATTCTGGAGGAATTTGACGAATTTTGTAGTCATTATGTTGATGACATGATCATATTTAGCAAAAATGTCGAAGAACATTTTGAACATATTCGTAAAATATTAACAAAGTTAGAAGAAACTGGGTTAAAACTTAATTTAGCAAAATGTCAATTTTTTCAAAGTGAGGTGCAATTTTTGGGGTATAAAATTTGTGAAAAAGGGATTTCTGTAGACACAGAACGCTTACAAGAAGTACGGAATTATCCACAACCGAAAAATTTGAGAACTTTGCGAGGATTTTTAGGGATCATGAATTATTATAAGAAGTTCATACCAGAGTATTCGGACAAAACAATCAATTTAATTAAGTTATTAAAAAAAGATGTTAAGTGGAAATGGGGAGAAGAACAAGAAAGTTCATTCAAAAATTTAAAAGAAACATTTTTTCAAAATTTAACTTTAATTCATCCAGATTTTAAATTGAAATTCATATTAAGGACAGATGCT
Organism: Cantharis rufa; assembly: GCA_947369205.1. Taxonomy (NCBI): domain Eukaryota; kingdom Metazoa; phylum Arthropoda; class Insecta; order Coleoptera; family Cantharidae; genus Cantharis; species Cantharis rufa. The sequence goes on along the minus strand of OX376305.1, from coordinate 27,352,398 downwards.
AGTGATTATGCTGTGTCTGCAGTGTTAGTACAAATACAAGACAAAGTTGAAGTTCCAATTTGTTTTGCATCCAGGGTTTTAAGGGGGTGTGAATTACGATATACAGTTTCGGAAAAAGAAATGTTAGCAATAGTTTTTGGATTAACAAAACTTAAATTTTATTTATTGGGAAATAAATTTACTATAGAGACAGATCATTCTGCGTTAACATATTTAATGAAAACAAATTTCAATAATAATCGGATTTATAGGTGGTCGTTATTAATCCAAGAATTTAATTTTGACATAAAATATAAAAAAGGAACGGATAACTTTATCGCAGACGCATTTAGTCGAAAGGACCTTCATAAGAAGGGAAATTTAAAAGACGTTTTAATAGCATTAAACCAACTAAGTGATGAGGAAGAATTATATTCAAGGGAAACTATTTTGGAAGTACAAAGAGATGTTGAATTTAACTTAATCAAAGAAAAACTTGTTGATCTAGATCAGTATAGAGGATATGCATGGGAAAACAATTATTTGATAAAAAATATTCAAGGGGAAAAATTATATGTAATAAATAAAGAGACTGTTGAAAAAATTGGATGGGATTTACATCTAAAGTTTGGACATATAGGGATAAGGAGGACATGGTTAATTTTTAGGGAAAATTTTTATGCAACCCGGGATTTATCCATAATAAAAAAAATAATTAATAATTGTAGGTTGTGCTGTCTAGCCAAATACAAAAACCACATGAATCAAAATGTCGTAAAAAGTATTCAAGTGAGTCAAAAGGGGGAGTTAGTAGCAATTGACTATATAAGTAATTTGGTGAGCAATCGGGAAGATTTCAAAAACCTTTTTATCATGTACGATATGAGTACTAAATTTGTCAAAGTTTATCCGACTCGGCAGTGTAATACCACCAACTCATTAGAATGCATAGAAAGCTATTGCGGAGAGGTAATCAAACCAAATAAAATTCTGGCAGATAATGCTACATATTTCTGTAATGAACGATTCATACAGGGATTAGAAATCATGGGTATTGAGGTATTTTTCACCAGCATAAGACATCCTCAGGCAAATCCGAGTGAAAGAAGTATACAAGAAATAGTCAAATTCCTCCGGATATTAACGCATCAAAGACATGACGAATGGGTGGATAAATTGATACATGTAGAAAACTTTATAAATTGGACACCAAGTGTGAAAACGGGTTATTCACCTTGGTATCTTATGAAAGGTACGGCACCATATAGGCCGTGGGAGGTAAATCTTGCAGACAAAGTGTATAATGAGGAATTAATAAAAGCTCGAGAAAGAGCAAAGAAATGGTCAGACAAATATAAATTAAAAATGAATCAAGGGATCAAGAAAAGGGTCACTTTTGTAGAAGGAGATAAGGTGGTAATCAAAAGTTTGAGAACGGCAAACCGAGAACAAAATAGGTGCGCCAAGTTAACATTACCGTACGAAGGGCCGTATTTGATAAATAAGGTGATCAATGAAAATGTCTATGAACTGAGGTATGTTGACAACCCAGGGATTAGAGGAAAATTTCACATCAACCTTATGTACCCCTTCGTAGAAGAAGAGGTGTAAAAGTTAAATTTATTTGGGTGGTGTGTGAATGTGCGTTAAATTAATTTAGATTGGGGAACAATAAATAAAAAACAGACGAGAAAAGAAATTCGATAAAAAAAGGGCGTTTAATATTTGTTAATTGTTTGTTAGGTTAAGTTAGGAAAGGAGAGGTTGAAAGAAAGATTGGTAGATGAGGAAAGAACAGAAATTTATCTTTAATTATGTTTAGTTGATAAAATAAAATAAAAGTTATTAATTTATTCGCACAAATGCAGAGATTTATATGATACCGCGAATGTTCGACTTTAACATTAATTGGGAAAAATTCAAATTAAGTCAAAATCGAAAGGGGGTAAATGCAGTGTTCATAAAGGTGGGCAATAAAGCTCACAGTAGTTTTAATTTCATTCTCAAAAAATGTAAGAAAGTTCAGAGAAAGTTAATATTTGATACTCAACAATTTAAGTTCAAATTGAAATAATTTATTATTTAAGTAAACAATTGAAAATTGAACAACGTTGAGTGTAACGACCGATGTGCATCAGTGCGGGTATACGCAAATGAATAATATTTAAATCACATTATCAAAAATAAAATTTGAATGAAGAAAAAAATGAATTGTCTTGGAAACGGATTGATCAGGAGAAAAAGGATAAATAAAGTGAGTTGATGAAAAACGGTGGACCAGTAAGGTCGAGTGGAAATATTCTCTAAGAGAGGAGTGATCCACAAATAAAATTTAATCAACAAAAATCACTTTCGAAACAATAATAACAAATTCAATTTGGACAAATTTAAACAATTAATAGGAAGAATTATTTGGTAAAAGATTTTGGCTTGTGGGATAGAAAATTCTGGAACGAGAGAAAAAGCTGTTCCATTTAACGTGAAAAAGGAGAAGAATAATTCACAACCATTTAAGGACCGAGGATTGCGGGTCGAGTTTATTGAAGAAAGAGACAGGTTTGAACAACCCAGATTATTTTGTGATTACGGGATATTTGCGGAACACCAATTATTATAAAACGAATGCGGTGAAATTTGCGATTCAACAAAGGTTAATTAATTGTAATAAATGTAATTCAATTGTTTATTCAAAAAGAAAATAAATTTTCATATTCAACTAGAATTTTCTAGATTAATTTTAGAACCATTCAAAAGATCGTTTTAACTTTGCTTTGATATTTTTACATGGAACCGGAGGTTGGATAAGTTTGTATTCAATACATAGAACTCAAAGTAAGTATGCATTATTAAAAGATTCTTTCAATTAACAGTGCAATATATGTAAATAATCTGAATAATTAATACCAATCTAAAAATATTCTATATGAAGTAAAATTGTTTTAAGAACGTGCGTTCTGATTGGTTTTGAATTATGCGGACAGACGGACAGACGGACAGACGGACACGGAGCTAGATCATAAGGCTTCTTCCTATACGTTGTATAGAAGCCTAAAACTGGCGACCCAAGTATGTACTAACTTATAATTAATACATTTTACTAAATTCATTACTATTGTTCTAATTAACAATATTTTAGATATTTAGTAATTCTGTAGCTGCGGGATTGCAGTTTTATAAAGAACGCAAAGTAGAGGGTTTAGAAAACTGTGAGGCTACAATTGAATTTTGTTTAAGGATAAACAACATGTTCGACGCTTTGAACAGAAAATTTCCCAAGGAAGGACTTCGTATAGGTTGTCAAGATTTAGAGGTATTATATAATAATGAACAATAAATAAAAGTATGTATTTTAAAAGATAATTAATAAACTTTATTTATTAGTATCTTAAAAATTCGTTGGAATGGTTAAATCGGTGGGAACTGCAAAAATTGGATGGCAAAATTAAAAATGACCAGTTCTTAACGAACACAACTGCAGAAGGTTTAAGAGTAACCTTAATGTCCATTGTTGATTTATCGGAATACCTATTAAACAACTGCAATTATAAGTATGTATTAACAGGAAAAATGAATCAAGATCCCGTGGAGGTAATTTTTATTAAAAAATTTTTTGTGATTATCTGATCTATGTTTTATATTTTAGCGATTCTTTGGAACCATTAGGCAAGCTGGTGGAGCAAATGATCACCCGTGCACTCCCACTTTTCTTCAATTATACAATATTTTGTCTCTAAATTGTATATTAAAACCACCTAAGTATGGCAATTGTATTATAGATACTGAAGATAAACCATTGCAAATAAGTTTGACAGAAATTAAGGAAATTTATGCAGATAAAAATCCAATAAATTTCAAACAAAATTTAAAGGAAAAATTAGATGGTTTAATTGAAGAAGGAAAGTGGGAGTGCGAGGATGTGATTCAATTAGATCACTCTTATTTCCTGGCCGATGCAGCAGATTGTGTCAACTATTATGTAACTGGATATTTGTGCAAACAATTACGAAAGCACACGAAATGTGAAAATTGTTTGGCAGCCTTCTGCAATCCAAATTTCGAAGCAGTGAATTCATATTCTTCATTGGTGAATATGAAAAGTTTAGGAAGATGACTCATCCGAATTCGCATTTCTTTGGAATTATTCAAATTATTGAATCAACTTTGTTGAAGTACATCGAGAAAATCGATGTATACGAAGAAGTTGTAACAGAGTTACTTCAAAATGTGAAATTTACATTTCCATGTGTGCTACATAAAGCAGATATATTGTCTTATACCATTCATTACTATATAACTATGAGGTTAAGACAATATACTCATCACATTAATTCAGAAGCAAGAAAAGTTGCTTCTGAAAAGAAAAAAGTTTCCAAGTTTTCAAAAACATAATGTTAACTAATTCTTGTTTTATTATTTATAATTGTGATTTGTAGTAGATAAATAAATATATATTTTTTGTTTAAATTTAATATTACCGTACTTGATGTGAAAAGAATATCTAAATATTCAATAAAAACAATTTATTCTTATAGAAACATATAGCATTCTTTGAATATTAGGCCTACGAAATTCTGCGCCATCTAGCGTTAAAGTTTGGGTTGATTCGCTTAAGAGGTCGCCATTTAAGCCTCATGTTACCTGTCCTAAGCTTCTAAGTCCATGCTTTTAAGTTTTGCTATCATGAACAAGGTTATTATGCATTATAAAAAACACTTTAACGTGTTTATAAACGTGTTGTGGTTTGTGCCATGAAGCATACATCGTGTCGTATGTCCCCCTATATGTTTTAACTCGGTTGGTTGTTTGTTGTTCACCATTTAAGGAAATTGGAAGTATCCAAAAGTTGTCAAAGTGGAATTCAAAGAAGAAGTGGTTTATCCCTATTTACTAACAACCCTGTTCGTTTAAGTTTAAATAATAGTTAAATATGAATAAACTGTTAACAATAAACAGTATTTTGCAATTCTGTGGAAGTAGTGCGTTTAGAAACTTTTCTAACGGGGATGCTTGAGCAAACGCTAAGCATATTGTATTATTGTGTGGAAAAACGCCTAGTAACGACGAATTCTACTACATTTATAGCTTAGTTCTACAAACTACAGCTTTGTCGTCACCGCCTCATGAAGTGATAGTATCAATTAATAAAACAAAATTTGTCAATATCCAAGTTCTCTTGTTCGTGTAAAGCTGGAGCATCGGAATGCTGTAAGCATGTAGTCGGAGCTTTAATATATTGCAGCAGGTAAGATTAATTTTAACTGAAGATGATTTATTTATTTATAATTCTTTAATTTCAGAAATAATTTAGACGAGTTAGAACAGCTCTCGGCAACCGACAAAAAATGTTTGTGGTCTAACATGAAAAAGGGGGCTATAGATAAATATCAAGTAACAGCAGAAGATGTTACCAAATATTGTTGCTACATTCACATTAAAGTTAATTTAAAAAATATTAATGACGATAAAGATTTATACCAAAGAATGATTAACCGGTTACCCAATTCTGCCTTTGCATTATACATACGGCTGACGAAGTGGAAAATGAGTTCCTAGAAGACCATGTCGATGGTCCATTCAAATCCATGTGGTGGATTTAAGAATAAGTAACATCGATTTTGTTTTTTTGTACAACGTGCTATCTATAAAGCAAATGATTGGGGTAAACAAGTAAAAATTCAGTTCATTCCCAAGGAATTTACAAATAAATATGTGGAACATGGGAATAAATATGAACCATCCTGAAATTTGTAAATTAAACAACTGAAAAGTACTTTATATAAATAAATAAAATATAATTTTCTGATTTAAAATGTTTACTGCACACAACCATGTATTTTGAAGCTTTTTTTCCCATTTTGAAGCTTTTCATCCACCCTTTTCTGTTATCAATTATTTCCTTGTTCGCCTAATAACAAATGGATTTCCAAATGCAAGCACTTGCAAAGTATTCAGCGTTAAAAACGATTATAACACCATAAATGACCATAACATACAAGTAAATTTATGACAAACTACTCATTTAGACTAGTTCACATTTCTTCCGCTAGACGTCGCTTCACTTAGCTGGAATCGCGAATACTATTCATTGGAGGATTTAGAGATTTTATTAAACTCTGAGGAGGAGGTTAATAAAATGGTAAGCACTACAAGTCTATTTTAAAATTAGTTTGTTAATTAAGTTTTACCCCTTACGAGTTTCACCCCTTTCGAGTTGCACCTTTGGCGTGGTGGTGCGATCCCTAATTATCAATAAATTACTTCCCAACTTAATAATTAAAACATAATTCACCAAATTGATTGATAAATACGCGTAAACAAATGTTTTTGAGTAAAAAATCACGTAAAATGCAATTGAATAATACGCTTTGGCTGAGTTTGAAATTATTCCGCGAAGTGGCGTATTCTTAATGTAAATCGCGAATAGAGATAAGACGTGGATGCATGTATTGAATAAGGATGTCTACAAAAAAAGATTCTAGGTAAAATAGTCTAAGGACTCTAAGGAAAAATAGTCTACGGTAAATTGGTCTAGATAAAAAGGTCTATGGAAAAAAAGTCTACGGGTAAAAAAGTCTAGGTAAAATGGTCTAGGTAAAATAGTCTAGGTAAAAAGGTCTACGGAAAAAAGTCTAAGGGTAAAAAAGTCTAAGTAAAATGGTCTAGGTAAAAGACTAAAAAATCCGAAGTAATACAGGGTAGTAATACAGTAATAATCCGTATTTAGACTAAATTTTCGGGGGAAGTTTTAAAAAATTCAAAAAAGTAAAGTATAAAATGTTAAGTACGGAATACACTTGGCTACAATTTTCATTTTTTTGCGTTCAAATTTTGTAATAAAGTATAAAACTATAAACCCTAGGTCCCTGCAGATGTTTTTTTTGTTTTTATATTTATTTTCGAATTTCGAAAAAAACGTAAATAAGGGGGGGGGACAGGTAAAATCCCACCTTAATACTAATAAAGAATTATCGTTGAGAAGAGGTCTAATTAATCTAAAAATTAGATTTTGATTTTTATTCCTTACAATCACTATAACTAAAACAGTAAAAACAGCCAGGGCCGTTCTTAAAAATATTTAATATTATAAAATATTTAATATTTTCAATGAAATCTAATACGAATCTGACGATGCCATATTTTGAGTAGAATCAAAATTAAGGTTGAAACACAGTGTAATTCGGTAAGGTATTCTTTTGATTTTAGGATTTTTCTTGCCAATTTTTTAATAACGTCGATTTTTGAGGACGGCCCTGGCTGTTTTTACCCCTGACTGTTTTTTTCAAAAACACAGGGTATATGAAGTTACTATGTACAATCTGTGTTTATATATATATACTAGCTGACCCGGCGAACTTCGTATCGCCTCAGAACTTGAACCATATAAATTATTTGTAAAATTCTAGAACATCGTACCGCCTCAGAATTAATATACCAAGTGACTCGGCGAACGTTCTGCCATATAAATTATAGCTGGATACCCGGCTTCGCCCGGGGTCTCATTATAAATATAATGCTTTGCTTTAGTCTGAGTACTCCAATGATTTCCAGTCTTGCTTTCCGCTGCTGATTTATTTGTGAAGCTCAAAATACCTTTTTAGGTGCATTTCGCCCCCCCCCCCCATTTCGAATTTTGGATCCAAAATAGTCTAAATCGTTTGTACCTTCCTTATTTTCGTTTGTACCAGTTTTGATTTTGAAATATTTCAAATTTTCTAATAATGACATTCTGCTAAATGTCCTTAGCCCCTCCCCCCGGATTTTAAATTGAAATAAAACAAAAATATTTGTCTGAAAAACAAAATGGGTACAAACCAAAATAATGAAGGTACAAACAGGTACAAACGATTTAGACTATTTTGGATCCAAAATTCGAAATTTGGGGGTAGACTGGCGAAATGCACCTTTTTGGGGGGGGGGAAATTACGGGAATCTCGTTAATCGGTCACTTTTCCTTCAACTTTTTTAACATTTTCTTGCACTAAAACATTTTTCAAGTCCTACTGAGTATGTGTTCCAAATTTGGTTGAAATCGGTCGAAGGGTCTAGAAGTGTATAGCGAACAAACATACACACAAGCTCTTTTATATACTTCACGTTCTTCCTCCATTTCAGCAGCTCTAGACGTTGAAGCTCTATTGCGGTTTTGTGAAAGCCGAGCTTCACGTTCTTCCTCCGTTTCAGCAGCTCTTTTTTCCCTGAGTTTCTTAGCCTTTGATGATTTATTTCCAACAGCTGCTTTTTTTGGTGGCATTGAATGTATTTTATCTAAGATGAGTTTAACAATCTAACAAAGTAGTCTCTATGTTCACAGAAACTTTTACATTTGTACTGAAAGGGTAATGTCCTATATAGGGAAATTAATCCAATTATCCGTTGATCCGTCGATCTGTTGATCCGATGAATAGGCACTATTTGCCACATATTTTATTAAAGTTTGTTGAAAGCCGTTCTAAAGTAGCCTATCTTCTTCGCAGCGTCGTAATTAGCTTATACACCAAATTTCATAAAGATTGGTCAAGCGGTCTAGGAGTCTATAAGGAACATAGGAGTCTATAAGGAACATTTGCCACATATTTTATTAAAGTTTGTTGAAAGCCGTTCTAAAGTAGCCTATCTTCTTCGCAGCATCGTAATTAGCTTATACACCAAATTTCATAAAGATTGGTCAAGCGGTCTAGGAGTCTATAAGGAACATACATACATACATACATACATACATCCATTTTTATATATATAGATAACACTACTAAACGGCACCAAAATGAAACTGCGATCCCGAAAAGCCATGTTGAGAACTAAGTATTACTCACAAACGGCTTATAGAGTAGGTTACTTCTATAGTTACCTGGTTGCACACTTACCCTTCAGGAATAAGCAAGATTTGATCGAAGATTACGACAGTGCTGAAGCAGCTTTTCTTGCTCAACAAAAATGTCTCCGACCTCTGCAACAAGGAGGAAATGTAGAACAGTTCCAACACGTTGAACCAGAGTTGCAACGAGTCATAGCTCAAGTTTTAGCGATGGGAAATGTCGAAGATTTGGGTAATGACAGATGCTTGCCACCACCCGATGATCTTGTCGGTGCAATCATCGACGGCTGCGATCCCGACTTAGTGGACATTGATATCCAAGATACCGGTTTTGAGGATGAGAAGGAGCATAATATCTCAGAAGAAGACTTTCTTCAGATTGTCAGCAGTATGAATATGGAACAGAAGCGTTTATTCGACACAATCACTGCCCGTATTCGTCAAGAAGTGTATGCCAACGATCAAGGCGTTGACGCTTTGAAGCTCTTCATTACTGGCAGTGCTGGTTGCGGCAAGACCTTTTTGCTTAAAACTATTGTACACCAAATCAAGATATGTTATGCTCCGACAGTGGATCCGTTGATGAGAGCTTCATTCTTTGAGGTGACTGCCTTCACGAGTGTCGCAGCCCGATTAGTTAACGGGCGAACACTTCATAGTGCTTTTTCTCTAGGAATAGAGAAAGGAAAAGCGACAGTTTACAGACAACTGACCGAGGCACGCTTGGAAGATGCAATGCCGTTGAACAGAACCCGTGTTCCACTGATTGTGTGTTCCACATCGGCTGACTGGATCACGAAGCGGTTTAAAACATATGTTACTTTCTCTATACATTTTGACAAAATATACTCCAAAAATAGTGAAATAAAATAAAAATTAAAAATTTTAAAAACCCCTGACTGGAAAAAAACTCTAAAATAATTAATAATAAAAGCACCTTACTTTAAAAACTACAGTTCCCTTTAAAAAGCAAAAATTAATTTTTTCTTCTTCATTCAACAACAAATTCTCAGACACTTTACTCGAAAAATTAACTTATCATCATCCCCCCCCCTCCGCTACAAAATTTAAACATTAATTTTGAAGTCAGGGGAAATGGAGATTTGTTCTACTTACGAAACCTGTTTATACATTCCATATTAAAAATTCTCCGTTTCCCCTGACTTCAAAATTAATGTTTAAATTTTGTAGCGGAGGGGGGGGGATGATGATAAGTTAATTTTTCGAGTAAAGTGTCTGAGAATTTGTTGTTGAATGAAGAAGAAAAAATTATTTTTTGCTTTTTAAAGGGAACTGTAGTTTTTAAAGTAAGGTGCTTTTATTATTAATTATTTTAGAATTTTTTTACAGTCAGGGGTTTTTAAAATCTTTAATTTTTATTTTATTACTGTTTTTGTTGGGCGATTGTCAACTCGTCCGCTTGAGAGATTAAGTCCTAAACTAAATGGTAAACTCGTCCTGCTAGAAATTTTCTACCTTAATCTTCATGGGTAAACTCGCCCGGTAGATATCTTCGGCCGCCTACCTGCTATTATGACATTACAGGGTTGTTCTAGCAGTTACAATTTATTGTCAATGCCAATAATGGCCGAATTTTTAATTACGCCCCCCCCCCCGTATGTAAAATATCGATACCCAACTGTGCAATACAGGGTATCACAAATATCGAGTTTTGCCCTATCGAGGGCGAGTTTAACTCTGCCCTGTTAAATGGGTCCGATTGAAGTTTACAATTTGGATTAAAAAATAAATTTGCTGAAAATAAAATCCAGTTTGGAGTGGAGTTTACATTAACCTCTATAAAATTACTGAACCCTGGACGAACCGCAAAGCGCAGAGTTTTCTTTATTATTATTAATATTTCATATAATTAATACTATTAAAATAATTAATAATCCGTTAATTTTTTCAATTACCAATCTGATTGTTTTTATTATATAAAAAGAATATTTAAAGGTAAAATGTATAATATAATAAGTATAAGTATTAACAATAACAATCATCAATTACACAAAACACACTCAAATGGCGGCTTCCAATATGAACATATCAAGTTCCAATATTTATAAATATTTGAAAGAAAACCACGTTTTAAGTTTAAATGAAAAGCAGGAGTTTGGTTATCCTTTTGAAAATGGCGAAGGGGTGGTGTCAATATTAAAGCAGTGTTCTTCACTCTCGATGATGCCTGTTGATTTACCTGCTTTAAATAAGAAGAAAAGAGAAGAAGAAAATAAAGATACAAAAGAAGTTTGCGTTCGATGCAAGAAACCGTTTTTCTTAAGTAGTACTGGAGAATATCTTAACAGGGAAAATTGTTATTATCACAAGTACTATAATACGATAACTTGCACATATGTTTGTTGTAATGGAGACTTAATGTCACGTGGCTGTTTGCATAGTCAACTGCATGTCTGGACTGGTCTACGCAATGGTTTGAACAATTATAACGATTTTGTTCAGATGCCCATAAAAACTGAAACACCCCAAGATGGCGATTACGGTATTTATGCAATCTGTTGCGAAATGTGCTATACTACTGCAGGTATGGAATTACTTCAAGTATCCGTTGCAAAAGTAGATGGAAACTATGGAAAGATGCACTATAATGTTTACGTTAAGCATGAGCACGAAATGATAGATTACAATAGCAAATATTCGGGAATAACCAAGAGGCAATTTCAAAATAAAAAGAATATAAAACCCTTAGCGCAAGTCCAAAGAGATTTGCAACAGTTTATGAATCGTCAAAGCATAATAATCGGACACGGGCTTGAGAACAGCTTGAGAACATTAAAAATATTACATGATAATGTAATCGATACTTCGGTCGTATATCCTCATTACAGAGGGCTACCGTTCAAGAGTTCTCTAAAGTACCTTGTCACTGAAGTTTTGCAAAGTCAAGTATTAGATTTAGACAATGGAAAGAAAAGCAAACAAAATGCGATACACGTTATGAATCTCATGCTAAGAAAATTTGAAAAAGATTTTATTAAGGTCTCGGAACAAGCGTTGGTGATCATCAAGTAAAAGTAGTTAATTAAAATATATCCAATGTATTACACCAAATGTTACAACGAAAAACGAAAAGAAAAAATGAATTGTTACAAAGCTTTTTCTCGAAAATATCGCACTAGTGCTTTACATGTAAATAAACGATAATAATAAATAAATCTTGTTGTAATTTAACCTTTCTAGTAAAATTAATTCTAATGTGAATTGGTTATTTTTAAAACTAGCTGGAAAGCCCGTCCACGGACGGGCACCTAGACCCCGATTGGCTGGAAACTCGATTGATGTGCAACGTCTCAGGGGGAGTACCGGCGGTGCTTTAATATATTTTTCGGTTGGTAAAAAAAATCGGCCAATCAGATTGTTTCTTTTTTCACCAAAAAATGACACGCTGGAGCAGCAGCAGCATGCTGGGATTTTATGTATTAAGATATTTTGATCAAATCCAAATCAAACCAATACTTTAGCAGCTAAAACTTTGTTCGGTAAGAAATCCGCTTTCAGCATTCCAAATTTTGTCCCGAACTATGCAATAATGCATTGTAAATGCCCAAACAAATTTTATAATGCATTATGAACTTCAAAATAATTAATTTCTAAATAATTTTTGTAATAGATTAATTTAATCTACATATTACTACATAATTTATTATAATAAGAGTTTAAATATATCTTTTATTTTTACAGCTTAAAATTCGATCGAATCTTCGAATCACTGAACAATAATTATTTTGCTTTTTAAAAACACTTCTTACTTTGAAAGTGCAAACAGCAAACTGGAAATTAAATAATATTGTTCAGTTTGTGCAGGTAAGCGGGTGCAATATTACAATATTACAAATAATATTTATGGTTTTATGACTAATTAATAAAATACGGAAAAGATCGACACTGTACAATTTATTCCAGATGTCATTCAAAGTTTTCCGCTTCCTAGATCACCTAAACAAAAAACGTGGTTCACTAACATAAATACCTCGAAAATAATTCCTTACGGACCCCCATTAACACTCGATAATCTAAAAAAAAATGGAATCCTAGGCTTCAAGGCTATGCTCGGTGACATAGCCGTTAGGTTTTACATGAATACGTCGTCCATGGATACCCGCTTTTGCCCAGGTCTACCGATCGGATAACATCGATTTCAAAACATGAAGATTTTGCAGAATAGTGGCAACTATTATTTATTATTATAATTATTAATTTTAATAGAATATATTATTAGTAAAAATTTTCTAAATTAACCGAAATTAACCCCTTAGCGTATCCCTGGTCTTTCTCATTGAGGCAACGAATACAACTCTATTGTTGTCGTCATCGTTAAACATCAAAGACAATTTTATTTATGATAGGTCTGTGGTAATTGAAATAGGTGACAAACGGTATACAGGATACGTTGATATTGCGGGTAAATGTAAGATCAAGGCAAGTATTGCTGAGAGTACTTGGAGAGTTCTGTACGCAGTTCATATTGAACTCTCGTTTCATGAATTCTGAGAAGTTCTTGTTCTGCGTCACATCCACGTTGAAGTCACCGCATAGCATCATTGGTGTCTCGGTGTCGGAGCACGTGGTTCTGATATGCTTCTTTATTGGGTCCGAGTACTGGTTGAGCATCATCGACATGAAGTACTGAAAAGACGACTGCGACACACCCGGATGAATATATATTGAAGTGATAAGCGTTCCGCTATAAGGTCTAAGTCGTGGTTAGCGGTAAGCCACGTTAAATTTAATATTGAACGATGATTTAGATTTTTAAGGGAGAAAATGAACATTAATAAATTGCCGGCTTGAGATGTTCTCTCCTTCACCCTGTATATCAGCTTGAACTGTTGAACGCAACCTAAGATTTTTGACAGCTGCTTGCTTAAAGAACCGAACAGGCCCACTTGTTGACTCACTTTGAAACCAAATATAAATAAGCTAATTATAATATAAAATTTAATTTTGTTAGATTACAACATTGAATTTTATTATATTATTTGTGACAATCAAAACATAGCATTAAAATATTACGGTGAGTAAACATAACATTCAAATTTATTACAATTTAACCTTTCCTTATTTTAGAATTACGGAAAGAATATTTGTTATAAAATGGGGTGCACCTTTAATTATTATCTCGAGATAAGTACCTTTATAATTTAAATCAAATAAGAAAGCTGTAAATTCCAACATCGGTTTCACGTTCCCCAATGTGACTGGAACAACTCGAATCCATTTCAAATATTTGTAGATGATTTTGAAAATTAATCGAATTCCAAATAACATTCGCTTCACAAAACACTTAATCGAAATTAATTTGAAAGTTCAAATTTATTAATGTAAGTTCCAATTTATTTTTCGTTAACCGCACTTTCCCAATTACGAACAATAATATGTTTTCCGATGACAAAATTCTATCCAAATTTCGACGTGGATTTGGTGCCGGTCGAAATTGCACTGCCTTTCGCTTTTTTTGCGCTTCTATTTATGCATTTTTCTTAACTGGCAATCTTGATCTTTCAAAAAACATTAAAATGCGACATTTTATAAATTTCATGGAATATTTGATATTTTAAAGGAAATTTTTATCTCTCCGATTTTTTTCAAACTTTCAGGAAAGCTTCCTTATTTTTCCCTTGAATTTTCTATAAACTTTCGTAAAATTCTATCCGTTAATCCTATGAGCAATTGAAGTTTCAAATGTCACCGTTTCGACCAAACTTTACTTTCTACTTTCTTGTCTCAATTTTCTTTAAAAAGATTTGATTCTTAAATGTACTTCTTCATGAGGTCCTCCTCACCATTTCTATGTCCACTTTTACTGCCAGAAATTGTTTTTCACAAACTTAAGTCCATTTGAAATTTACCTATTTTTGACACTTTACGGAATGTCAATGCATCAATTTGTTCGAATTTTTGTCCACACACTTCTTACAAGCTATTACATAATTATATAGCAAAAGATTTTTCCAATTTACAAAATTGGTTCTCAAATTCAAAATTGATAGTTAATGTTCTTTATCTTCCACACCTTCACCTAAGTCAACAAGTAAGCTTTTAAATTTAGGCTATATGCCTGTTTACTAATGTGCATCAATAATTTCTAGTAAAATTTCCAAAAATTGCAATCAAAAAGTGACAACGAGCAATGACACCCGAAATCCCCCGATTCTCAATCAAACGAAGCATCACAATCCAAGCCAAATCGACAAACCCATTTAAATATGACTTTATTGAAGGTAAGCTTGACCAATTGTCATCATAATAATATTTTATTACAAACAAACTAATTCTATTTTGAGTTTTAGGTGAAACAAAGTATCCCGAGCTGACAAATATGGTTTTCCTCATCTCGGAATGGTATCTGAATCAATTTCATATAAATCATGGCTCAACTATCAACATAAACTAATGTGCAAACAACTTAATGTGGAGTCGAGTCTCCCCTGAGTGTCATGTGTTAAGGGCGTGAAAACGCTATGTTAAATCAATGGAGAAAAAGTTGCCCTATTCTGTCGAGGCCCACAGAAAAACTATTTTGAATTTGATGGTAAATGAAGCAGAAATATAAAGTATAAGGTTACAGCTTCATACTAAACCAATTATACTTAAACCATATAATTTATAAATGTTATTTTTAGGGCACTCAAAAAGGTGCATTTTAAAGCATGTGTAATATTTCAAATTTTACCTTTTTAACTTGATTTACTTATATAGCAGTTATATTTAGCATGATCAGAAGAAAATTTACTTCAATTTACTTCTTTAATTTTCAAAAAATATTTTGTAATAACGGCGTTAACCTCGACAGACCAAATTTGAAAAATTATTGTTAAAATTTTATTAAAATTCATCGAAGTCGGATAGGTTGCATAAGCTCCTATTAGAAAATTATGAAAAACAGTGCAGCCATTGTTTTACAGACGGCGCTGTATTAGTTGATATATCTCACTGTTCAACCGTAATTTTATAAAAATTATTCATAATGACTTTTATAAATGAATAAATTAGATTTTTTTACCAATTTACAAATTATTGTAATTATTAATGCATGTTTTGGTTAAATTAAAACATGGACTAATTACAATAAAAGATAATAAAGTGATTATAATATTACTAAAAATTCAAACTTATATCTAATTTATTTATTTATAAGTCATAAAATATATTATCTTTCAAGAAACGAAGTGTACGCGTTTTAAAATTTCATTTTAAAAAAAGGCTCCAAAGAAGCCGGCGGAATTTTGTGAATCAGTATCACTTGAAAAAGACCCTTCTAACCATAGATGAGAGAGATCAGCCGAACTACCGGACGGCACCACTTTCCACCGATGGTTGAAAGTCGGTACGCGACAACTAGGCGCATCCCACTGGGCGCAGGACAACTGGGCGCCGAACAACTGGGCGAACGGTAAACTGGGCGCTGGACAACTGGGCGAACGTTAAACTGGGCGCCGGGCGCCGGACAACTGGGCGACAGGTAAACTGGGCGACGGACAACTGGGCGATCGGTAAACTAGGCGACGGACTACTGGGCGCAAGGTAAACTGGGCAACGTATAAGTAGGCGACGGGTAAACTGGGAGACGGTCATTCAGGCTGTCTTCGTTATTGCTAAAGCTTCCGTATGGATTCCGAACAACTGACAAGTAAAAAACTAAATTTATTATTATTTTTTATTAATTATAAAAAACTAAATTTATTATGAATTATTTACAAAAAAATTAATCCATGTTATAATTATAGGATACGCCACGAAGGTATTCGATTACATTATTACGATCGTAACTTCTAACCTTATTTAAGATTCTTGTATCCGCTTCTACATAACGTCTCCTTTTCGTTGCTACTTGGTGACCAGCAAGGTGTCTCTCGTATTCTACATCGTAACCTTTCTGAAGTGATTTCAATTTGGTAATGAAATTCCACAAACTAGGGTGAGAAATTCCATTACCAAAACCTAATTGCATTTTACGATGGCACGCTTCAGCAAAATTATTGGTCCTATCAGTTCCGTTTAAAGTTCGCTGATATACGCACCAAATATCAGACGAAAATGTTGGAGTAGCTCGTGTCCCATTGTTACAAAGACGTCCTATGTACGTGTTCGTGAACCATTCCAAAATGGGTTCTAAATCTTGCGGCAAATTATTTTCCAATTGTGTTATAGCGTGCGTAACGTCGTCTTGGGGAACAAACGCTAGAGATGTCACCATTTTTGCTTGTAATTGGAAAGTTGAATCACTATTATATCTCCCTAACAGTTGAACTGCTGCTAAGTGTTTTCGAAGATTCTTCACTAAGTGAAAAAAGCAACCGTTGATTAGTACTTCTGGAAAAACACTACGAATCGCTCGATGGATGGCAAGTTCGAAATCTACAGCTATACTGTCGGGATTCAGCTGAGGCCAAAGGTCGCGTATCATCATTAACAGTTTAGTATACGTTTCAGCAGTTTTGTCGGGCAGCAAACAAAATAAAACCGGATAAACTCCTCCGCCATCTTTTCTACATAGCACTACAAAAATTTGTGAAAATAGCGGAGGTGATAATAAAAATGTTCCGTCCATGAACAATTCTTTCATTTGAAACGCCCATGTTGCGTGATATTCTCGACCAAATATTAAAATTCGCTGGGAATCGTTTTGAGTTTCTCCTGAATCCGCCAATAGAAAGCGCTCAAAATTAGTGGGACTATACTCATACTGAGAATATTCTTGGGGTATAATTATATTTTCACGACATTCGGGGTTGGAAGGCGCATTTGTAGCTTTATTTCTTGTTCTTTGAACGTTCCTACGCATGTTATCTGCGCTTAGCAGATTTCCATGCACTGCAACAGGAATATCCGCAATGGCTTGTGTCCTTATATTAGCTGGAGTTTCCATAGTTGTGGTTGCTTTTAGGCTTCTATACAACGTATAGGAAGAAGCCTTATGATCTAGCTCCGTGTCCGTCTGTCCGTCTGTCCGCATAATTCAAAACCAATCAGAACGCACGTTCTTAAAACAATTTTACTTCATATAGAATATTTTTAGATTGGTATTAATTATTCAGATTATTTACATATATATTTTTTAATCCGATATTCTTATTTTGTATTTTTAGAGTAGGTATTTTACGTGTTTCTAATACGGTATTCGGTACGTGTTTCGGGTATTTTAATATTTCATTATGAATTGTGTTTTATTTGTGGTTTGTAAATTGCAAATATTTACCTATAAAGGTCGAAATAAAAAAAAAATATTAAAATGTTAGCGTTTTCCTTATATAGTAAAAAAATCTACCTAATTAAAAGATTAAGGCATTAAAAATTGGAATAAAATAAAGCCCAAATAATTTAACCTACCGAAAAAGTAGATGTATAGAAGCCTAAGAACTGTCGCAAAAGCGAGTTCCACCTTGTTTGTTTCACGATTGTTGCTACGGTTTGTAATACTACATTCGTAGCATTTCCAGTCGTACTACAGGTATGTTCAGTCCGTAAGGAATGGAAAGAATTGTCGTCTATGTTTGTCCAAATTCTACCAGTGCATCCTATGTTTTTCAACTCGCAACGCCAAAATTGAATTGAACCGTTTTTGTTCGTTCTATCTTTGGTATAAAGATATCCATCCCAATGGTATTTTGAATTTCCTCTTTGAGTTAAAATATGACGGTTATCCATCTTGTATTATAAATTAATATAGTATATATTTCAGAATAAAATAGATTTAATTGAGTTGTTCATTTTCGACAACTTATATAGTATTTTTTTTATCATAGTTTTACCAACTAAAATTAATTTACTTTTTTTCAAAACTCTGTATCTTTTTATTTTTTAAATTGAATTCACAAAATTTAAATTTTTATTGAAAAATTGTTTTATTAATTAAGGTTAAACTATTATATTATTTTTTTATTTAGGTAAATGTTTAAAATGACCATCCCCATTTTCAATACACAGTCATGATCATTTTAAAAAATGTTGTGTAGTAGTGGTTATACGGCGCTCCTGGCGCCTATACTAAATTCAATATTTTTAATTTCATCGTCTTCATTCAAACGGCGTCTATGACCGGTGCCATATTGGCCATACCTCAGTTACGGCACTGGGTTTCTCCATCTGAAATGTTTTGGGTTGGACCACAACTTAAAGCAAAAACTTTAATTAGCCCTTTGTCCAACTGTTTTGATGGAAATCGTTCTCACTTTTCCAAAACCTCACATAATTTTGCCTCATTCGCCTACTTATACGTCGCCCAGTTTACCCGTCGCCCAGTAGTCCGTCGCCTAGTTAACCGATCGCCCAGTAGTCCGTCGCCTAGTTAACCGATCGCCCAGTAGTCCGTCGCCTAGTTTACCGATCGCCCAGTTGTCCGTCGCCCAGTTGTCCGGCGCCCAGTTTACCGGTCGCCCAGTTGTCCGGCGCCCAGTGGGATGCGCCTAGTTGTCCGGGTCCGATTATTTACTTATTAATTTAATCTATGTGATTAAAATTGGTAAAAACGTGGATAATTATGAATAAAAGATATTGATTTCGATTTCATTCTAACTTTAATAACACGACAATAATCATTTAAAGCAGTGTCTTTTACTTAATTAATTTAAAAATTTTATTTTAAAAACTTAAATTCGCGATGCAAATTTATTGGCCGCTAGTGTAAAGTATTTCGTGAATCGTTGCAGTTAATAGATACAACATACGTCCATACGTCTTATGAATTTTGTTTCTTAATAAGCAGAGAAAACAAAGATAGATACGCCACTCGTCAGGCCCCTTAGCTAGGATTTCATTTCGGGGGGGGGGGGGGTACTCGCGCTAACTCTCACTCTGATGGGGTTTCCTAAAAGAGCGAAAAAAAAAGCTTATTGCTATTTTAAAGCTTTTGGTAAAAAGTAACATTACCGGGAGTTTTTGGTAAAAAAATGTTTTTGACATTTTGGGGGGGGGCAGCACTTGCCCCCTGGCTACGGTCCTGCTACTCGTTATATTTTAATAACAGTCCGACAAAGTTCCGACTGTCAGCACCTTTATAGCATAGTGAGCAGCTAAGTGAGCACCTTTATACATCTGTGGATTGAATTACTAATTTTACAATTTTGCTTTTTTATTTGTGCGTGCAGTCATATTGTAGGTGTCATAAATAGTGAGTGTGTGAGTAGAATAATTTGAGTACCTATATTTAATAGTTTTAAAAATCATTCTTGTAAATTTTAGTCATAATAATTAATAATGAAACGCAGTATTCGAGCTATAGTGCATGTTCCAAAATCACCAAGAATAACAAGTGCAAGTGACAATGATGAAACTTTCAAAGATCCATTTGAGTGTGACGGTGACGATCAAATCACTGACCCTAATTTCGAGCCAGGTTCGTCGTCAAGTTCTTTCGCTCCTGACGTAGAAATTAATGCAATTTCCAATGAAACAACTACAATGGCATCCAATGTTTGTCGTTTTCCAACACCACCAATTTTGCAACAATCAAAATCCTCGACTTCATCAACCACAAATGATTCTAACACACCTTCTGATTATAAACATATAAATACTTTTTACAATATTAGCAAGGATGCTGCGGGCAACAGAAATGATAAAATCGCAAAAAGCAGATTGTGCAATAAAAACATTAAAATAAAAAATTCCAATAATACTGGACTGAAAAGACATTTAAAGTCCATACACACCAAAGAATATAACGATATTTTTCCTCAAGTAAATCCAAACCAACATACAATCGAGGATATATTTGGAATAATGTCTGAAAAGGTAAAAATTTTTAATGAATTTTTTTAGATCTATTAGCTGATTCTAGAAATTTTGTTTGACAACATTTGTTCGAAAAAACATTTATTCGATATGGAATTTTATACTATATAATATAGCAAATATTGCGATATTTTTAAAACTTGTTGAAAAATACCATAACACTATATCCATATTTAAAATAACCTAATGCTAAGCTTTTTTGTACCCATTGCTATTCCTGAATCTAATCTGTAAATTCAAAAATGGAATTTCCAAAATTTTATGTCGAGTTTCACAGAAACTAATTAAAGCTTAATCTCTGATTAACAATTTTCAAAAATGTTGCAACAATACATTTTTATTGTTGAAAATCCTTAATCATAGATTAAGCTTTAATTAGTTTCTGTAAAAAGGGCATTAAAGTTTGAAGATTTCCTGAACACATTTACTTAATTATGTTTATAAATCTTTGAACAGGTAC
Organism: Cantharis rufa; assembly: GCA_947369205.1. Taxonomy (NCBI): domain Eukaryota; kingdom Metazoa; phylum Arthropoda; class Insecta; order Coleoptera; family Cantharidae; genus Cantharis; species Cantharis rufa. The sequence goes on along the minus strand of OX376305.1, from coordinate 27,331,393 downwards.
GTCGGCGTCGGTACCAAAATCTTAAAAAAGAAAGGGAATTATAGAATAAAATGAGGGTTTCTTATAGAAATGTAATGAATAAATTACCATTGTAGGAATACTTATAATTTTATACAGTGGTATTTTATACATGGCAAGCAATATTATATTACGAAAATATCCTTCAGTAACTTACCATTTTTTAGAATTTCACACAAAAATGATTGTGAAATATTTAATTGCAATGTTGCATTCCGCTGGCTTATTTTAGGTAAATAACATATTATAGTACAATTTTTTCTATTAAGGTAGTTGTCGTGGTTAAGGCATTTGGTCAGGAAATTCTAAATTTTTGTATACTTATTAAGAACATGATAATACAATTACCCTTAAAATTTGAAGTCGATTGATCACCTATAATCCGAGTTAAATTAAATTAAAAATCGGATAATTAACATTGATTGTATACACTCTCGGTAGTTTTTTACCAGTTTTTTAGTTATAAGTAAAAAGTTATGAGTCAGAAACTTTCAAAAAACTGACAGTATTTTAATATATTTGTTCTGAGTTTAAAAACCAATAAGAAAGAATTTTTGACCTTCTAATTATTTACAAATAACGGTTTGAAGTTCAATAATTGATCAAAAAGTATACAAAAACGGAGTCGGACAGATACAATTTGGCACAATTTGGCAATGTTGTACAGTCTAGCGTAAAAATTATAGATCACTTAGCGACAAGTTTGTATACATTTGCGGCGCGTATTCGCGATTCAACTTAAGGAAAGTCACGTGACCAAATATTCAAAATGGCCGCTACAAATGAGTAACTTTTAAGTTTTGCTATCATAAACAAGGTTATTATGTATTATAAAAAACACTTTAACGTGTTTATAAACGTGTTGTGGTTTGTGCCATGAAGCATACATCGTGTCGTATGTCCCCCTATATGTTTTAACTCGGTTGGTTGTTCGTTGTTCACCATTTAAGGAAATTAGAAGTATGCAATAGTTATCAAAGTGGAATTCAAAGAAGATGTGGTTTATCCCTATTTACTAACAACCCTGTTCGTTTAAGTTTAAATAATAGTTAAATATGAATAAACTGTTAACAATAAACAGTATTTTGCAATTCTGTGGAAGTAGTGCGTTTAGAAACTTTTGTAACGGGGATGCTTGAGCAAACGCTAAGCATATTGTATTATTGTGTGGAAAAACGCCTAGTAACGACGAATTCTACTACATTTATAGCTTAGTTCTACAAACTACAGCTTTGTCGTCACCGCCTCATGAAGTGATAGTATCAATTAATAAAACAAAATTTGACAATATCCAAGTTCTCTTGTTCGTGTAAAGCTGGAGCATCGGAATGCTGTAAGCATGTAGTCGGAGCTCTAATATATTGCAGCAGGTAAGATTAATTTTAACTGAAGATGATTTATTTATTTATAATTTTTTGATTTCAGAAATAATTTAGACGAGTTAGAACAGCTCTCGGCAACCGACAAAAAATGTTTGTGGTCTAACATGAAAAAGGGGGCTATAGATAAATATCAAGTAACAGTAGAAGATGTTACCAAATATTGTTGCTTCATTCACATTAAAGTTAATTTAAAAAATATTAATGCTGATAAAGATTTATACCAAAGAATGATTAACCGATTACCCAATTCTGCCTTTGCATTATACATACGGCTGACGAAGTGGAAAATGAGTTCATAGAAGACCATGTCGATGGTCCATTCAAATCCATGTGGTGGATTTAAGAATAAGTAACATCGATTTTGTTTTTTCCAGGTACAACGTGCTATCTATAAAGCAAATGATTGGGGTAAACAAGCAAAAACTCGGTTCATTCCCAAGGAATTTACAAATAAATATGTGGAACATGGGAATAAATATGAACCATCCTGAAATTTGTAAATTAAACAATTGAAAAGTACTTTATATAAATAAATAAAATATAATTTTCTGATTAAAAATGTTTACTGCACACAACTATGTATTTTGAAGCTTTTTTTCCCATTTTGAAGCTTTTCATCCACCCTTTTCTGTTATCAATTATTTCCTTGTTCGCCTAATAACAAATGGATTTCCAAATGCAAGCACTTGCAAAGTATTCAGCGTTAAAAACGATTATAACACCATAAATGACCATAACATACAAATAAATTTATGACAAACTACTCATTTAGACTAGTTCACATTTCTTCCGCTAGACGTCGCTTCACTTAGCTGGAATCGCGAATAATATTTAATTTTTTGACAATATTGTACACGACAACTACCTTAAACTCAAATCAGGTCTCTTGAAATAACCTAATGCTAAGCTTTTTTGTACCCATTGCTACCTGAATCTAATCTGTATATTCAAAAATGGAATTTCCCAAATTTTAAAGTTTGAATGGTTTTTTTTTTGTTTGTAATCATATACGTCCGTCCCGTTCCTCGCAAAAGTGATAAATAACAATACCCGAATGATAACATTAACCGCGATTCCAATAAGAGGGCTCAACTGGACTACTAATTTATATTTTTGTGCTACTAAATTATTAAAATTAAAAATCAGTTTTTTACCAAGAAGGCGGTATTATCTTAATGTTCAGAAAATTTTTAATAGTTTTCATAACAACAAGATATTAAAGGTTGCTCTAATTCATTTGCATGGTGTACTTTACAATTTACGGTATTACAATTTAAAATACCATCGAACAAAAAATGTACTATGTAACTATGTCGTATAAAATTTCAAATCGAATAAATGTTTATTCGAGCAAATGCTCATTTGAATAAAATTCCATATCGAGCAAATGTTTGTTCGAACAACTGCTATTCGAGCAAATGTTGTCAAAGAAAATTCCGGATAGACCATTAGCTATGCAATGCATGTGTAGATATTGATTTATTTGGGCAATAACTAATCAAACCTCAAATCTAAAAGCGGTTTTTTAAACGTGCGTTTTTCCGTTTGCGCTTTTTTCTTTGAACCGACTTCTAACAATTCGATATGTGTGCTTCTTGTTTGTTAGTGCATTGCTTTAGATTGGTTTGACTTTTATTGTTTGCTTAATCACACCTGTATCTAATGTAATTAATAAAAAAAATGTTTTTACTTCTTAGAAACTTCTAAATTACAAAGTAATAATTTTTGCAGGGTCTTCCTGAAACAAATTTGGAGACAAAAATATTGGAATGGTGTGCCGTTAAATATCTACCTTTCAACTTTTTTAATGACGATAAAACGCAATGTTTTTTTAAGCTGTTAAACAAAAACGTCACTTTTCCTAAACGTTCTGCTATGCGGGAAAAGATGTTAAAATACTACCATTCACTGAAGAAAGTCATTATAAATATTATTAATGAAAACACCTCAAAAATTTTATTTACTGTTGATTCTTGGACCTCTGTTGCAAACATGTCCTATTATGGCATAACCGCGCATTACATTGATGAAAGTTGGGATCTCCAGTCGCTTGCTATAGATTTTGTGCCATCGAGAGGCAAACATACAGGCAGAGACATTGCTAATATTTTTTGCCAAACTTTAGAAAATTTTCATTTAAAAAAAGAGAAGCTACAGGGAATAACTATGGACAACGCCGCCGCTAATACCAGTTTTGTATTAATATTGGATCCGCGCCACAAATTATCGACATTTTCACTTACATCGTGGGGAAAAGATTTGGAGCGAGAATCTTTAAAAAAATTTGAAGAAATATTTAAATCAAAATATTTTTTGTCTGAAGGTAATAGTCTAATGCCCGTTTTCACCAACAATTCCTAACGTTAAGAATTCCCACAGATTTCTATTATATTACCTAGATGTGCGGCTTGAATTTTAAAGTGAAGCATATAGAGTGGGGGTGCCACCATTTGTAAAAAGGTCAAAACATTTGAAATTGTACATTACGGTTTATGTGTTGTGTCCTTAGTTTTGTCGAACAATTTTGTTTTGTTATAAGAACACGTTTTATTCAAAAGTATTTCGCATTCTACAAACTTGAAAAAGTCACGGTAAGTGTTTAAATTTAATATCTAAAACATTTCATTCTAATAATCGAACTGCAATATAATAATCAACTTATTTTTTTAGGTTAATAATTTCATTTATGTTAAATTGTTAAAATTTAACTTGAATCATGCCAGTAGCATGTTCTGCTTATGGTTGTACCAATCGCCGTCGTACAGGAGAAAAACTGCAGTTTTTTGGGTAAGTATTAAATCAAAAATCAACTACTTGTTAGGAAATTTATTTTATGAAACTTATGTCAACTTATATGAGTTTATTTGAAACATACGTAATCATTTCAGGTTTCCTATTAAAAATCCTGATTTAAATCGACGTTGGATTAACGCAGTGAGAAGAGACAAATTTATACCAACTTTGTTCTCAAAATTATGTGGAGATCACTTTATTGAGAGTGATTTTTTGGATAGGCCTGGCACATATGTTAAACATTTAAAGGCAGATGCTGTCCCATCAGTGTTCCCTGCTTTTCCATCATACTATCAAACCAAAGAGAAAAAAATCAGAAAACCCCGTAAGAAAAGTATAATAATTAATGAGGAGAGCAAAATTAAATTACTTAATGAGGAAAATGATGAGAACATACCTTCTTCTAGTCGAGCTGCTACTACATATCTGCCAGCAAATATTGACGAAGAACCTACTATTTTATCTGTAGAAAAGTTGAAGAAAATTGATCAAACAGTGCAGACCGAAGAATCTGCTTTGCCTACGACTATTAGAACCTTACAGAAAAAAATTAAAGTTTTACAACAAAAGCTTAGAAGGAAGACTGCAACAATTAATAATCTTCGCGATTTACTAAAGACTTTAAAAAAAAGGGGACTTTTAGAAAGTGCTACGAGTGATTTATTGGAGGATCAATTTGAAGGTACGGCACTGCAAATTTTTAAAAATCAAATAAAGAATAGGAAAAGGGTTGCATGCGGTTCTAGATATAATAAAGAATTGAAAGAGTTTGCATTGACATTACATTACCACTCCCCTAAAGCGTACAATTTTTGTAGGTAAGTTTCAAACAATCTTATCGTATAGCCTTAAAATTGCATAACCACTTAATACGAGTATGTATTATGTGTGAATAATTTAGCATTAAGTTTTTAACCTTTACAATAACTGGAGTACTTATTTTTATTATTGAATTTCAGAAGTTTTTTGAGATTACCTCATCCACGTTCAATATCAAATTGGATATCATCTGTTGACGCTGATCCTGGATTCTTTGCAAAGGTTTTTGCTGCATTAAAAAGTTTTCCACCAGAAGATCGTGACTGTAACTTAGTTCTGGATGCTATGTCCATAAGAAAACAAATTCTTTGGGATGCAAACAAACAAACATTTGTTGGATATTGCGATTATGGAACTTATTTATTACTGGAATCTTCGGAAACTCCAGCCACTGAAGCACTCGTATTTATGCTTGTAAGTTTGAATGGCAAGTGGAAATGGCCCGTAGGATATTTTTTTCAGACAAAAATTAGCGCCACAACTCAAGCTGAGTTGATAAGGACGGCATTAACTTTGGCAAAGGATGCTGGACTAAAAGTTTGGGGGGTAACTTGCGATGGAACGTTTGCAAATTTCTCATCGCTTTCCTATTTAGGCTGTCAAACTGATGGTAAGCTCCAAAACATAATTCCCTATTTTAATTGTAGCAATGAAAAAGTATATTTTATCCCAGACGCCTGTCACATGCTAAAATTAGCCCGTAATGCTTTAGGTACAAATAAGTGCTTTATTAGTAAGAATGGGCCGATTGAATGGAAATACATTGAGTGTTTACACAAGCTACAAGACGATATTGGTCTTAAATTTGCAAATAGATTAGGAAAGTCCCACATTGAATGGGAAAATAAAAAAATGAATGTAAAAATAGCCGCTCAAACTTTTAGTTCGTCAACAGCTGATGCTTTGGAGTTTCTGCAAAAGGAAGGTTTAGAGGAGTTCGCTAATTGTGGAGAGACTGTTACTTTTATCCGAACTATTGACAGATTATTTGATTTTTTAAATAGCAGGAATCCTTTTGGCAAAGGATATAAAAAACCGATATTTGCAAATAATTTACAATTTCTCGAAAGTAACATATTACCCTTAGTAGAATATTTATTTACACTTTCTGACATAAATAACAAACCATTATATCTTGGTAAGAGAAAAACTTTTGTCATTGGATTTAGTATTGCAGTATTGTCAGTGATATCAATAGCCAAAGGATTACTTGGAAATAACAATTTTAAATACCTCCTAACATATAAGTTATCGCAGGATCATATAGAGCTGTTGTTTTCGCGAATTAGGAACCGATTTGGATGGAATAATAATCCAAATGTAATTCAGTTTAAAACTGCTATGAAACAAATTATATTAAAAAATAATATTACAGCTTCTCCTGCAGCAAACGCCATTGCATTAGACAATGACCCTGCAGGAAATATTTTTGATATTACTTGGTCACGAAAAAAAAATGTTATGGATACCAGCGAGCTTTCTTCTGATAGTGAGGCTATTACTTATGATAGTGAAGTGTACAACGAAATTTTTGAGGATATCAATTCGCGTGTACATGAATTAAAAGACAGTATATTATATTATATAGCAGGATTTGTTGTAAGGAAAGCATTTAAGAAGGTTGACTGTAAATCGTGCCAAGACCACTTAATACTTAATAAAACTGAACATAGTTACTCGCACACATCTGTTTATTCTAAATTAGTGGATTTGAAAAATAGAGGAGGATTAGTTTCTGCATCAGATGATGTTTTTAAAATTATTAAAGAAACTAATCGTCAAATTATAATTTTTACTAATAATTTTAAGAATCTGCGAAACAATAATTTGTGTAGCAAGGTAATTGTTTCTGTAAAGAATATTCTCGCGCTTGATGATAAAGTTTTGAAAGGGTTGCGATGTGACAATGAGAGTCTCGAAAGACACCATAAACTTGAGCTAATTAAGTTAATAAGCAAGAGTTATATTAATATTCGCTTATATGCATTTTCCAAAACGTTTTCGTCCAACTTACAACCTGTCAGCAAAAGACAAAAATTAAATAAATTAATTTTATTTTCTAACCAGTAAGCAGGTACATAGGTATCCAACTAATATTTATAACAGTTTTTTTTTGTAATAAAGTATGTTTGTGATCAAGTAAGATTGTTATGTAGGTGTTTTATTTTATCATTGAAACGACTTTATATGAATAATGAACATTTTTTATACTCTATATTTGTTTTATTTACTTTGTAAAAGTTCATTGTTATCTCCAGCGATAAAAAAAAATACAATTTTGCCGTTTCGTCTATATAAACCTACAAAAACCTTGATTTCCTATACCTTTTCTTAAGTTTCTTGACCTTCTGACAAATGGCCGCCGCCAAATGTGCTCGCTTCACTTCTTGCAATGAGCAGGTATAGGGAGCCGCCCATCTAGGTAAATAGTTAGAAATCTGTGGAATTCCCTAACTTTGAGATAAGAAACTCTTATGTCAAATTTGGTTTTCACCAAGCGCTAAAAGTTCCTAAAGAGCATTAAGAAATCCCTAATCTTAGGTATCCGATTTACCGACCCCTAACGTGTTAGGGATTCCTTAGCGGTTGTATTACAGGTATAAATTAGTGTTTATTCTTATTTTTCTTACGCCATGGCTGTTGTTAGATTTTTGGAGAGTTTAGAGAGATTTGACGATTCATCATATGATGAAGTTGTATACCCTAGAATCATTAAACAAAGGGCAAGTAATTTTGAAAAATTTGAAAAAAAATGAAAACAAAAATTTTAATGTGGAATTTGTCGTAAGATTTCGGTTAAGAAAACAAACTGTTTTGCAGGTTTTAAAATTAATAGTAGGATCTCTAGAGTTTATTAATGATAAATAAATATATTATTATTCATAAATGTGCATATTATTTATGACAATTATTTTGGGTATTATTATTTTAGAAATCAATCAGTATCGCCCATAAATCAATTAATACTGGCATTACGGTTTTATGCTACCGGAATAAATATGTTTTAAATAAATAAGTAAATGTTTTATTTGAAGAAATAAACAATTATTAAATTTAAACAAAATTTGTTTAATCTAAACAAATTTTGAAAAAAAAAATACTTTTTTAAAATAACAAATTCAGTTTGTTTGAGAGAAATAATTTTGTTTAAATCGAAACAAAATTTCTTTCTATTGAATAAAATTATTCAAAAAAATTATTTATTAAATTCAAACAAAACGTTTTTACTGTGTATAAATTCAAATATGACATTTGCAACCCGTATTAGTTCATTTGTCCGCTGTAAAGAATACCTAGCAAGGGAGCTGCTCGTTAAGAAATTCTTATGTTGGTGAAATGCAAATTTTCCTAAGTATTATTTTAGGGAATACCTAGCGTAAAGAATTCTTTGCTAGGGAATTCTTAAATAAATGTTGGTGAAAACGGGCATTAATCTTTCTGATTTACGCTGTCAAAACGAACTTGATAATAACGATACAAACGCCAATGAAGATAATTTTAATATTCATGGTCTCTTCCCTAGTCGAAATGTTCCCATGTGTGCCCATGGTCATATTGGTCATATCCCCAAAATTCTTGGGGATATACCCATATGCACGTAATGTGACCATGGGCAGATGTGATGTGACCATGGGCAGATGTGATGTAACCATGGGCAGATGCAATGTGACCATGTGTAGATGTGATGTGACCATGGGTAGTAATATATTATGTGACCAAGAGTATTAAGTTATTTTATGTGACCATCATGGGTAGAGATGATGTGACCATGAGCATATGTGATAATGGTGTTATAACCTTACGCACATGCGATTTTAATTTTATGTGTGAATTTAATAAAATGAGAAACATGTTTTTAAAAATTATTTATTTATTGTAAAATATTATAAAACCCAAAAAATAAGCGAGATATAATAAAAAAACATAAAACAGACAAATATAATAAAAAAACATAAAACAGCCAAATGTAATATAAAAAAAAGTAAACGCATAAATTAATCTTTTTCATAAAAATTGGGAAATTCGCCAATATATGTAGATTCTCCAAAAGACATTAATATGACTTGCGTAGAAATGTCATTAGAATTTACTAATTGCAGGCTGTTATATACAATGTCACCTAAAACTTTAATATGCAACGCTTTTGCCCCACACGAGTGATTTGCCACATATCGACTCTTGTCGATATTAATATTTCTTAAAAGAACAAAAACATCCGTATGTGATTTAAATATCTTTTCGATCACGCCATATGACCCATTTACTAATTTAACAACAGTGTTGTCCGACTTCTCTCCTTTGCGATAGTAGTTGCTTGCATGGTAAATAATGTTGTTTTTAAGCATTCGTTGGTATGCAAAGTTACCAAATCCACGATCCTGCAATATTTCAACTTCTTCTTCACTAAAGGTCACTTTACGTTCATTGCCCAATAACCTCACACTATTGCACTTAGTAGTTACAGAAACAGTACGGTAACACATTAGATCGGTACAAAAATCTAATATTTCTTCGCTTATGCGATATGCTTAAATTGCCTTTGGTATTGATTTACAAACTAAATATTTGTGTGCAATTTGTGAAACTACACCTCTAGTTCCTTTAACAAGCCTAACGAGACACCCATTGCTGGATTCAAATGAAAAGGTTGAATAGCACCACAGCGGTCCCCACATAGTAACACATTTTGGTAAATGCAACAAAAGATGAACATTATAATGCATGAATGATTTTCCATACAAACGTTGGAATTCTGTGACATAAGGTACCACGCTACGGCATCTAATTCGTTAGGCGTAATACTCTCTCGAAGTAAAATTTCAATCGCGGTAACTAATATTGCATGATGCCGAAAGTATACACCTGGAAGAATATTTGTCAAGCAAGGTAAACTATAGAATAAGATGCAAGATTTAACAGAACTAAACAAAACGTTAAAATAATAAATTTTAACAGTAAAGTAAAGAAATACAATACGTAGAAAAATCGTTACTATAAAAACCAAAAAGACATTAATTATCACTTGACAAGATAAAAAAAAAATATTTAAAAATGAAATATTTCCGTTAAAAGATTAAACATTAAAAAATAATGTTTAACTGTTTAACAGTGAAATAAACAGTGAAATAAGGCCTTATATTGTATTACTCATTATTTTTTAATGTTTAATCTTTTTACGGAAATATTTCATTTTTAAATATTTTTTTTTTAATCTTGTCAAGTGATAATTAATGTCTTTTTGGTTTTTATAGTAACGATTTTTCTACGTATTATATTTCTTTACTTTACTGTTAAAATTTATTATTTTAACGTTTTGTTTAGTTCTGTTAAATCTTGCATTTTACAAATACATACTAATATACCACAAAATCTACTTGAAATTCCTTTTTGAGTTTATTTTATAGAATAAGAGCCAAGACCTCCATTCGTTGGCTTTCCAATCATTACGATCAAATACGGCTCTTGGGCGTCTACTTATTGAGGTATAGGCGGCTTAATTTTCATCAATCTGTTGCTAACAATTTCTATATCTTTTCCTATATATAATATCCACGTGCATGAGATGAACTATCAAACCATAAACCGGCAGTTAGTTTTGTCACTCCTAATAAAACTGCATGCATGTAATCGATAGAGAACCCATTTACAATATCAAAAGCTCTTGGTAGTTTGCAAAGTGGACTCATTCCCTTCACGCCTTTCTCCACACTAAAACGCTCTTCGGTAGTAGCTCTTCGAATTTCAGCTAAGTGCATTTCTTTTCTCATATTGACATCGTCTCGGTCATGTACCCTTTGCACAATTTCTTCTTTAGATATTGGATCGATGACATTCACAGAATAAGTACAACTATTATCGTTCATTAAAAAAACTTTGCTATCAATTACATACTTCACTTGATTGCTGCCTTCGTCAAGAACAATACCTGGATGATAACAGTAACCACAACCGTAGTAACCATTAAATTGCTTTATATTCTGTAAAGCTGGTTTGGCTTTCGAATCAACAACGCAATTTAGCATTACCACTTTACTTTGAAATGATAATCCAGTTGGTGATCGCCAATTAATTCCCGTATTGTACAACGCCTTTGCTTCTTTAATAAAAGGTAACAAAAAAACTGCCATGTTTGGTTCTTTCTTACCAAACCAAATGCCACAAATCAATGAGTTTGCTTGGTTGAACCGAAGTTTTGGTGGCAATTCATTGATTCGAAAGTGAATGGGCCACAGTGTATTTTTAGCAGAATCAAACACACAAGCACCATCAGTGTTAAAAGTTACACTTAAATTACGATCGTCAGACAAAATATTTCCCTCCTTTGCTAGATCTTGATAAACGCTACCATCAAAAATATCACATATATTTTTTTTGTTATTCGTATTACGAGTTTGTCTGTATTTTAAATGATCCAAAATATTTTCCGTAGTTTCAAGAAGTGACTTAATTTGTTCACCCACTGGTAATGTTACAAAAGAAAAGCCATTATTTTGTTTAACATCGCACTCTTTCTTACATATGGAACAAATAAATGTAGTTACATCTCGATCCGATGGCTTTCTCCAATATAAGCTTCGCAAGCAGAGCAATAAAAATGTTGGGAATATTGCACGATTTGGTTATTAAAAACCTTGTTCAACATATGTTTACTTGTTGCAATTATTTCCCCTTCTAGAATGCAGTTGATTAATTTACACAGGTCCTCCGTTGCTACTGACGTTAAACAGTGTCGTAATGAAAAATTCATGATCATAAGCAAAGTTTCAAATTTTGTCGTTCTTAAATTGGGTAGTAAAGGAGTATCCAAATGTGGTATGTGTGGTGGGCCTTTATTACTGTGTTCATCAAAATTGTTGTCTTGAGCACAATCCTAAAAAAAAGTTTGTTTAAAATTTATTCGATTAAAATCTTTCGAACTGCAAGTAAATATGCAAAATTTTAGCTCGATTAAAAAAAACTTACATTTTCATCTCGTATGTTTGAATTTTCCTCTACATTCTCACCAAAGGAAATCGCAGATTCCTCATGTAAATCATCCGATTCAGTAATCTAAAACAAATATAAGGCATATTAAATTTTACCTAACATTTAGAGTGATGGTTTATTTTTAATACGTACCTCTGGTATTTGAGATATCTCTTCTGTTGAAACAGAAGAGCTTGATGGTAAAAGGTTATTAACTGTATTATTCAAGTCTGTGGATGTTCTGCTTCTTTTGTCGTTATTATTTAAGTTGGAACTATCATCGAGCAATCGCTTCTGTTGTAACCTTTGTTCCGTAGTTCTTGGAGTTTGTGGAGCAATGCTTCTCATCCAACTTCTGTACTGCGTTTTCTTAGCATGAGAAGGTGTGTCAGATGTATTTTCCATAGTTTATTTGACCTTTTAGTAAAGCTTATTGTACAAAATAAAAAAATATTGAAATGCATGTTTTAAAATATGTTTGTGTATTTATAGCCAAAGTATACAGCTATTATTATATATAATAGAATAAGTCGAATAAGTAGTTTCACTGTTATAGCTATCCGCGTGTGTTGTTGTAAATATTGTAAACCAACCAGTTACCAACTAACGAAAAATTAATCTTTATTTAGGTTTAAATTATTTAGATTATTATAACTAACAAGATATTTATTTAATTAATAATTAATCAACTTCAACATTAATTAATACATGGAGGTTCATAAGTGCAATGAATTTGCCCCCCCCCCCTCCGTATGAATTTATTTTTGCCATTTATCTTAATTTAACAAATATAAATTTAAAGGTAAGTAGATCTATGTGTCTACTCTTTTCTTTCAGTAAATTAATAATATACCTTGCAATTTTTGCACCGATAGTAAAATTTTTCAATAATATAATTGCCCCCCCCCCCTTAAACCAAATCTTATATCCACGCCTGAAAATAAAGCATCAGTGTCAATTATTCTGAAATATTATTATTATTTAACATATTATTAATATTATTATTGTATAATAGAGTATTTAATCTGAATATTGGAAAATTGAACTTACAATTTTACATACGAGCAACATCTGAGTCGACGTAATTTTTTTTTATTTTTGAACAAATTGATAATTCGCGGATTATATTCAGATTTACCAATAGTAATTAGGAAAATTAATATTTCAACATTTTATATTAAAATTCTTTGTGTTTTTTTTGAGTTGTCAACAAAACGTAATTGTTTTGTTGGTACCTAAATTTTGTTGTGTTAATGCAATAATAAACACAGAGTATAATTATTTATAGTGATCGTTTATATTGTTTATAATATTATAGTGTTATTTGTATAATAGTAGTTTGTGTAATATTTTGAATAATAATACCGAAATTGCTTAATTTCAGTTAAATAAACGCAGGTAAGATAATTTCATAATTTTTTGCTAAACATAACCTTAAAATTTCCATGTGTTAAATGTTTTTAAAATAAATTTTTACAAGCTTTTATTTTCTTCTTTATTAATTAATAATCATGTTTTAGGTCTAGTATATATACTTTATTTATTTATAACAATGTGGGCACATGTACAGTATTTGTCAGACAAGACAGAAGCGGATGTTCCAGAAACCTTTTTTGAAGGTTTTAAAACTCTTCAACTCGAGTTATTTAAGCAGTATAACGTGTTTTGGAGTCCAAAAGATAGGGACACTCCCTCAAAAGTACTGGCTCGTGAACATAAAATTCTTCACGTAGATGAAATTAAACGTACTAGTAGTAAACGAGGAACACCATTAGCAGGCTATTATAGAGCTATTATTTTGAAATTAGCAGGTAGGTCTTACAACATTAGTTTATAGTATAGTATATAGGAATATTTTTAGACTCGGAAGAGGAACTTGCAAATTTATTGAGCAAGGAAAGGATTCGCAGACCAGTCGAAACAATAATGGAGACATTCGATAATAAGTCAACAAAGCGAATAAGTAGTAATACAGTAAGTATTGATCTGAAAGATTTTATATTCTTGGAAGTTTTTAAATTTTATAACAACTCATATTAATAGCAACAGTTAACTAATTTTTATTTTTTTATATCAACAGAAAAAACAGGAGCAAGCTCAGAAGGAAAGGGCAAGGAAGAGTGGCTAATTTGAAGCAGCTGAATGCGTCGTCTTCATCTGAAGATGAAATTAACAATAAAACTGTAAATAAAGTAATTAGTATAATCGTAGTAAACCAAAAGTTCTTTTTAAAAAACCAGTCGTTTTTTAGGACACTTCGGACCATGTATCCATTACTGAACACATGGAAGTCGTAGAAAAAAACAGAGCAATGGAAGCTGAGTTGATTGAGATGAGATCAGCTTCTATCCTTAAAGATCAGGAATTAAAAATTTTAAATGATCAGTTGAAGGAAGTTACAGATCAAAATAAAGAGTTGGTTTGGTTGAACATTCGTTATCAACAATTGATGGACAGCACGGTATCAAAATCAGCAAAATCATGTAAGTCTAAATCGGTAAAAAGAAAGATTTCATTTGAAAGTAGCGATTTAAATGAAAATTGCATAGTGCCTAAAGTAAGTATTATAATATATTTTTATGTCTATCTCTTTATAATAATATATATGTTCTATTTATTTAAATAGAAACATATAAATACGAGTCGAGTTCAAACTTCCTTTTATATTAATTCTATAATTTGTTATTAATAGTTAACAGATCAAATCGATGTAAAGGATGTTGATATAAGCATCGAAGAGTTCGAAATTATACCAACTGCAAACTGTGAAGAGTTCGAAATTATAGCAACTGCAAACAATGAACTTCTTGAAATCGAAAATCCTTCTGTCGAAGGAGAAGATCAACTTGGGAAAGTTATATATATAATATATATATTTATATATATAATTATATATAAAATATATATATAATTTTTTTGTATATAATTACAATTTTTCTTTTCCGTAGTTTGCACTAACGGACGCTCAGTTTAAAGCTGCTAATCGGGTGACCAGTGGAATAGCTGGAGATTCGAAATTTATAAAAAATTGTATTGACATTCTTTGGACAAGAGAGCAGCTTTGTTTGCGCAGTGCTACTGGCGCAGCTTGTCCGAATATTACAAATTCGGAAGCTCGACCTGCATGCAGTCCTGAAAAAAAAGCTTATTTGCAAGGTAATTACACTAAAATTTTTTAATACATTAAGTAAAGAATGTTTATTCTAGTTTTATTAAACTCGAGGATGGATAAAGAAAAATATGAAGTTAATGACGATGAAAGGACACAGCGGATGAAAAAATTAATGGAATACTTACGATCAAAAATTAAAACTGTTCGGAGGGGCTTAACAAATTAATAATATATCCTTATATTTCATTTTTAAATAAAATAGTTTTCCAGTACTTCTTTTTATAGAAAATTGTTATGCAGTGCTAATATTTTTTTAAGTTATAATTACAAATTTTTAATATTTAGCTTTATTTATTGCAGATAAATTGAAGTAAGACCAACTCAATCTCTTGGGGATGTGACCATGGGTACCACTCAATGGGGAGGTACCCATGGGCAGAATGGGCAGAAAACATGCCCATGGGTACCTCCCCATTGGGTGGTACCCATGGGAACATTTCGACCAGGGTTCGAACAGGAAAAAGAAATTGTATACCATTCGGATTGGAAAGCCGAAATTAACGATTATTTAAATCAAAAGCGAGAAAATGGAAATACAGAAGTATTAAAATGGTGGAAAGACAATCAATTTAAGTATCCAAATTTAGCACGGATGGCGAGAGATTTTTTATCCATTCCTGCTACCAGCGTTCCTGCAGAACGATTATTTTCGAAGGCCGGACTAATTATACGAAAGCACCGCAACCGGTTGAATGCAGAATCTGCGCAATTGCTTTTATGCTTAAACTCATGGCTTACATGTTCTTTGGCCGACAAAATTCGAAACTACAATATTCAAACTTAAGTTTTTACCATGTTTTACCTACCGAATGTTTTGATTTTAAAAATGTATAGTTTTTACATTTACATAATAAAGTGTATTAAAATTTTACTTTTTGTCTCCAGTATCTAAAGTCTATCTAGTATTTTCTTATTTTACATAATAAAAAATTATTAAATTTTCAAAGGCAAGATATTAATTTAAGGGCAACATCGGCATATAATCGTAATAATTAAACAATATATACAAAAAATCAAGAGTCTTGATTAGATCATGACTCTTGATAGCAACTCTTGATCTTGTCTTGAATTTCAAGACAAGATTAAGGTCGACTCTTGTCTTGAAATTTCAAGAGTTTCAAGACAAGAGTCTTGATTGTCTAGATCTTGACGGCATCACTAGTCAAATGAAATTAGCAGCTCACTGCTTTCTTTGATTGCATCTAAAGTCAATCAAGGTTGTAATGACTTTAGGTTCTATTCTGACAATTGTGGGGGTCAGAATAGAAACAGAATTGTATTTTTTATGTACGCATATGCTGCAAAAAAGTTCCAAATCGATATAACATATACTTTTCTTGAAGTAGGGCACACTCAAAATAAAGGCGACTCGATGCATGCCTTAATAGAAAGACACAAAAGCAATAAAGTCATTTATGTTCCCAATCAATGGGTAACTTTAGTGCGTTGCGCCAAAACAAATGGAAAACCGTATAACGTAACAGAACTACATCAAGAAATGATATTCGATTTCAAGGAAGCAATGAAGAAACAATTAAATTTTGAAGTAGATTATGATCGAAACAAAGTTAAATGGAGTAAACTAAAGCATTTAAGCGTATCAAAAAACAATCCCAGTGTACTTCAAATACACTATGATTTATTAAGTGAACAATGTGTTTTTATAGACATTGACAAAAAACCAGTGGTTTTAAGGCAGAGTCGACGTAAAACTTCTGGTAAAGATCAAAGTTCCGTTTCGTCCAATCCAGCTTCGACATCAAATGAACATTATAATCTACAATTAGCTTATAAAAATGGCACACTACCAATATCATTAGCAAAATATAAAGACTTAAATAGTCTTTGTAGTTCAAAAGCTATTCCAACTACATACCATGAGTATTATAAAAATCTTAAAGTGTTGCAAAATGCAACCGAAGAAAATGCAACGGATACCGAGTAAAAATAAGTTATATTTTGTTATATTTTGTTGTAATTGATAATATTATTCTGTATATTTTATTATTCCAGCTTTTTAATATAATATTTTTTTACCAAACTATCAAAAAGCGTAATTATTATCTTTGATACGTCTATTTACCATCTATTAATATACAATTATTAAATAATTTTGCCAGGAAAAAGGTTGTATCTCTGAGATACGACTTTCTTCTACGGGATTATTAGATTTTACCCCAGGTCGTAACTCATAGAAATCATAGTTTTGGGCTGAATAAATAGGTAAAAATATGGAAAATAAAGCAAACAACAATTTAAAAGGTGTTCACATTTATAACATTTTTTTCGCGCTTAAAAGAATACTTCTGGAATTTTTCAAACTTTCAAATCGCTCTCCTGGAAAATAGGCCAAAATGAGTTACGTCCTTCTTCGTTCGGGGTGTCGAATTTACGGTAGCTGGTGGTTACAATTTTTCTTTAATTTACAAAGTTTTACAACCCGGTTTTGAAAGGGATTATAAAATTTGCGGCGCCCTTAGTCGCCAGGCGGATACCTACTGTGGGTTTTCCCAGGAGCTGCTTAAGAAAAATTGTCGCCTTCTAAGTAAAATATATACAAATACAAATTACACAATAAATTAATCCTAAAATTGTCCAGCTTTTGTGTGTAATAAGTTGGTAGTGTACGAACCAGTATGTATAGTACATTTAGATTTGTAAGATAGATGTAATTGAATTTAGATAGTGAATTAGTATTTGTGTTGTGTAGTATCTGTGTCGTGTTTAATTATGGAAATAATTCAATCGAATAAAGGGAAAGAAAAGATATGTTTAAATGGCTACATGTATGTCATGAATGTTCCATGCAAGAATTTTCTTCGCTGGAAGTGCGCAAAAGCTTCTTCGTTGAAGTGTGGAGCAATTTTGAAAACCAGTTTAAATAAAACGGATCCAGAATTGTCAAACCCTCATAACCATGCAAAAGATACGGAAGGTACAAAAGTGGTTCAATGTGTACAAAACATGAAGGAACAAGCGAAAAACAATGGAGTGAAACCTGTTCAGATTTTTGCTGAAGCTGTTTCTAAATTGGAGTCTTCCACAAAAGCCCGAATGCCCTCAGAAGATGTGGTTAAACGTACGTTACGAAATCAAAGAACAAAGAATAATCCAAAAGAGCCAGGATCACTCAGAGAATTAATAATTTAAGGTAATTCTGCCTTTTCTGTTTTTTGTAATTCATACAGTGGCGTACTTCGGATAGTTCGTGGGGGGGGGATTAACTTATTTTTCGTAATTCAGTGGTAAAACTACGTTATTTAGTATAACGGCAAAGGAAAGGCTTAAACTTTGTTACCTAAACGTTATGTTTTTATTTCAGCGGAATGGTGTACAACTGGAGAACCTCATTGTAATCGTTTTCTTTTGCACGATAATGGCCAAGATTCGGAGGATCGAATTATAATTTTTGCCACAGACGATAATCTTCGTCATCTTGCTGAGGCAACAGCTTGGTACGTGGACGGAAATTTTTCACTTGCTCCGCATCACTTTCAGCAATTATACGTGGATAAGGGTGGCTATCCACGGAATATTTATTACAGCAGTTTACGCCTTATTAGAAAGCAAAACTCATGAAACATACCGGAACATGCTGAGTGTTATAATGGAAGAATGTGCTGCAAGAGAATTATATCCTGATCCGCTTACGATAAATATGGATTTCGAAATTGCCATGATGAACGCCGTGAAAGAGGTAATCGGGGACCAGATTATAATACGGGGTTGCTTTTATCACTTAAATCAAAGCACATACCGTAAAATCCAGGCTTTAGGTTTGCAAACAACGTATAGGGAAAACGAAGAATTCAATTTATTCTGCGGTATGCTAAATGGGTTAGCCTTTTTGCCGCTCGAAGATGTTTTAAGAGGAATAGAATACTTAAGGACGATAATGCCCGAAGAAGCTACCGATTTGGTGGATTACTTTGATTGCACATATGTACATGGAAATTTCCGTCGAGTAGGTAACGCAAATGCATCAACACAACAATCATTCAGATTGCGTAATATTCCTCCGATGTTCCCCCCAGAAACCTGGAATGTATATTCAACCACCATTGCTGGAGAACAACGTACGAACCAAGTTGAAGGGTGGAATAGTCGCTTTTCCAATCTCATCGGCCATAATCACCCAACCGTATGGACATTGATTACAAAGATGAGATTGGAACTGGCATGTGATGACACCAAATTAAACCAATATAGGATAGGAACTCAAATAATAAAAAAAAAATCTGCCATGTACGAAAATATGCAGAGAAAACTGAAAGCTCTTTGTGAGGAATATCGGGATGGCACTCGTAGTATGACTGAATTTATTCGAGCTGTTGGTCATACGATAAGGTTTAACTCGGTTTAACTAGTGAATTTATTTTATATTTTAATAATAAATATAAATATAATTATAATATAATTATATAATAATAATAAATATAATTTTTAATAATATAAATGTTTTGTTTTAAACCTGTATAGATAGACTTATCTTGTCATAGTTTATATTATTTATTTAAACAAAAAGATCGACATAAAAAAGTGAATTCAATTCTTTTTTGATAATTAACATTCATTGCAAGAAATATTCTTTTTAGTATTTGTCCATATTAGGAAACCCCAATAAGCACAAAAATTTTTTTTAAGTTAAAAGAAAAAATCGTGCAATGAAGGGTTAATTCAAGGAAACTCTCCTTGCATGTTGCCGTCTTAGATTGCCGTAAACTTTTTTACCTAACCTAGACCATTTTACGTACCTAGACTATTTTACCTAGACCATTTTACCTAGACCATTTTACCTAGACCATTTTACCTAGACTTTTTTACCCAGACTAATTTACCGTAGACTATTTTTCCTTAGGCCATTTTACCGATTACCACAAAAAAAGTACGTGTAGGTTAATTCTTTGTTCCCTCGAAATTTTATAGTCTTTAAAAATAATCGTTCGAGTAATTTTTAAGCCGTTTAGGTTAATTTTTATTCAACCTTCGTTAGTAACTAGTAAACCGCCGCAAAATTCAAGCTTTTAAACTTACATTGGATAAATAAAATTTTGATGAAAAAGGTACTTACACGTAACGTTTGTCCTCGGCGATGATTCCATTTGCACTTCTTATTTTTAACTACGTATGATCACACAACACACACAAAACAAATTTTTTGTTTTCTCAATTATGTAGTTTATTTTAATTCAGTTCTATATTACCAAAACCAGATTGCTTTTTATGTTGTTAATTTACAATTACCAACCGAGAATGACTACGTTACCGACAACCGACACGCGCAGTCGGTCTAATCAGGGGCGTAGTTAGACTATTATGAAATTTAAAATTGTGTTTGATATAAAAAATAGTTTTCAAGCATATTAACCCTAAATAACGTTTTGTATCATATCAGCTACAACCAAAAAGCAACCTGTTTTTAGTCGCTCTTTGGAATATTTTCGTGTTTATTTGTGTGTATTCGTGTAGCAGATTTTATGATACTATTTTATTTGTTACTTAATTAGGTTTAAAATCGTTTTATCGTTTTTTAGTTTAAAAAAAAAACAAAATAATAAAAATTAAAATTGAAATAAATTTTATTTATTTTTTTGAAAATTTTTTACTCGTTCAACTGTACGTCGGTGAAGTACACATATAAAAATATTTTCATTGCAAATAAAAAAATGGCGTAATAGAGGGCTAATAATTATTATTTATTATTATTAGTATCAACTCAGTCTAACAAATAAATATATGTATAACATTAAAGAAATTGTAATAATTTACATTAACAAATTTATTCATATACAGGGGGTGTCCCTGCAACTATTGTATACGGATTAGATGGCGATAGAAAACACTCTAGAAAAATAATCAGCTCATATCCGATTTCTTCTATTTGTAATTAGACAAATAAATCAAATAACCAATAAACTTTTTGCCTTTAATTCCTACTTTCAAATGAAAATAGAACTAAAAGTATATAAATTTTTGTGTGTAAATAATTTAGTACTTGTTTCAAAATCCAGGCGTGCAACTAAGGAGGGCTTTAGCTCCCTTCAGTCGCGTAACCAGGGAGGGGGCACGGAGGCACGTGTCTAAATGAAGCATGAAAATAATATAAATATAACTGAAAATAGCCCATTTATATCGGTGCAAGATACTAATGGTGGCACCGCCATTATTCGTAAACGAACGCACAGTGGGATGAGAAATTTACTCTATAATTTTTAAACAATTAAATTTATTTGATGTTTTACATATTTACATAAAATTTTACTCTAATAAAATACAAAATGTTATTTGTTATAATAATGAATCTTGAATTAATTTTTTTTATTAATTAAATCTCTGAGTTAAAAAGTTGACGTGAGATTTTCATTGACCCCCCCCCCTCCCCTTTAAATGAAATTTTGTGAGATTTAGTCGAATCCCCCTCATTTTGTGCTCATGTAATTAATGGACGTCCCCTGACTCACCATTACTCATTACACAATATTGCAGATGACTATAATATTGTGAAATGCTATAAAAACTATAAGGAAATTTAAAAAAAAATCCCCATTCTTTATCATCGATTTTGATTAGAGACTTCAAAATATACATTTTTTCAGAGGTTATTTTTCTCCAAGAATTTGGGCCTTTTGGAAGAGACCTAGCCGAAAAAAATTTGATACAAAATAATTCAATTTTGAAGCGTAAAATATAAATCCGCTGTAAAAACTAGAAAAAACTAAAAAGCTAGTAAAAACTAAAAGCTAGAAGGGTGAAGATAAAAAAAATCTATTTCTGGGCCCACGTGGGGCACTGGGCCCACGTGGCGCACTGGGCCCACGTGGCGCACTGGGCTCACGTGGCGCACAGAGCCGATAACGTGAGTACACCCCTGAAGAGATAATTTGAAATTACACAACTTTTATCTCAACAACTTCTTCATATTTCATGTTTTAATTGTTCGAAATAAAAAAAAATGCATTTTTCATCGCGAAACCTTGTACTGGCGGTGGCGCAAAAAGTCGCAATTTTTTTTTGCTGTTTCCATTACACAATTGAATAATCTATAACCTAGAACAAGTCCGGCCGCTTTACAATGTTTTACAATTCAATTTTTCTCTATGTGTTTACAATTTTCAGTAGCAATTCTACGTTGATTTTCGAAAATATCATTTGTTAACTGATATCACATACATCATTATTACAAATTTTTATTACATGATAATATTCTACTTACTTTCCCCCTTCGAATCAATTTTGAAAATCGTTAATCGGTTTATTTTTCTGTAACTGGCGACGTTGTCAAGAGCGCACTGAAAATCAGGTACCGAACGCGATGAGTCTGACTCGAGCGAAGGGCACTTTTGAACAGGGACGCAATAGCAGGTATAAAGGAGGGCAGATCCAAACTGCGGCGCGGTTAATCCCTAATAGAATTTTAAAAAAGGCTCAACACAGGGTGACACCACAAACTTAAAAAACAAAATGTTTTAATAACTGGAGGGGGTAACCTAATGTGGGCCCCACCTAATGTAACCTTTTAAGCTGGTTAGATGCACTTGCGATTTGCGGAATGCGATTTTTGTTTTGATTGGTTTAATTTCACAAAATTTCAAATTTACGTTCAAATTTAACCAATAAGAACAAAATTCACATTCTGTAAATCGGCAATTGAAAGTGCATGTAAGCAGCTTAAAATGGTGGTTACATGGACTTGCGATTTTAAATTTTCGGAATACGATTTTTGTTCTGATTGGTTAAATTTCACGAAATTTCAAATTTCCATTCTACAAATCGCTAATCGCCACCAGAAAAAAAAAAATAGTATTTGCTAAAACTTGGATTAATATAATAAATTCAGCATGTGTTACCAAGGTAATTTTTTAACTGTTTTTGTTATTGCCATACAGCCAAATGACGAACGCATTATTTCAAATTGTATTGAATACTTATTTAAAAATTACGTTGAAAGCCAGGCAGTTTTTCCATCGAAAATTTGGGCGGTGTGCTCAGCAACCACAGAGCGTACAACAAATGCTTGTGAATCATTTCACTCAAAGTTTAACAAAGAATTTAATACTGCACACCCCAACATTTTCAGTTTTTTAAATGTACTAAAAGACATGCAAAGTGAAACGTATATCCAGGACCGGATCAAACTATTTTAGCGCCGGTTGCAGATTAGCTAAATGGCGCCTTTAATACTAATATAATATCATATAGAATATTTAATCAAAGAAAAAATGCAGTACCTTAAAATCACAATGCACATTTATGCACCATTAAAAAACGTTCAATTTTGGCGCCTTCTAAACTTAGGAGCCTTCTAAACTTTGGTGCCTTCTAAATTTTGGCGCTGGGTGCGGCGGCTCTATTGCACCCATGGTTTATCCGGCCCTGCGAATATCGCAATGAATAGTTAATTTTTTAAAATTTACAAAATAAAATGTCTAATAATTGTTTTATTTTGTCCCACCGTTTCCGAGATATAGATGACAATAGTTTTCGTATTTTTCAACCATCGGTGGAAAGTGGTGCCGTCCGTTTAAATAATATGGCACCTTACGCAGCAAATCGAAAGTACAAAGATAAAAGAAAATATATTGCAAATAGTGTAGAAAAGTACCAAAACGGAGAATTAGATCGTTTTTCTTTCACCAAAGATGTTTCACACCACTATCGTGGATGTAACAAACTTGCGTAAAGTAAATATAATTTGTAAATATAAATAAAATATAATTTTGAATTTAAATATAATTTAATTAATCCTTATTTATATAACTTGTAGGTATTAATAAAAAAAATTGACGTTACATGAAACCTGCAGCCAACTCAAAATCTGCCACAATTTCGGTGGGACTAAACGACAGAGAATTTTCACTACACTTTTCAGTCACAAACTCGAAACATTTTTTGTATGTATCTGTTGCTTTGTCTCTTGCCCTCTTTCTAATAAGGTTTTTGAAATTTTGATCTGCGTGATGAAATCGATTAAGTGACAGTAACCCGATATTTGTGATACCCTGTATTGCACAGTTGGGTATCGATATTTTACATACGGGGGGGGGCGTAATTAAAAATTCCGCCATTATTGGCATTGACAATAAATTGTAATAGCTAGAACAACCCTGTAATGTCATAATAGCAGGTAGGCGGGCGAAGATATCTACCGGGCGAGTTTACCCATGAAGATTAAAGCAGACTTAGGATTAGAACATCTTCTGTTAAGCGGCCGAGTTTACCTATGAAGATTAAGGTAGAAAATTTCTAGCAGGACGAGTTTACCATTTGGTTTAGGACTTAAGCTCTCAAGCGGACGAGTTGACAATCGCCCTCACATTAACCTCTATAAAGTTACTGAACCCTGGACGAACCGCAAAGCGCAGAGTTTTCTTTATTATTATTAATATTTCATATAATTAATACTATTAAAATAATTAATAATCCGTTAATTTTTTCAATTACCAATCTGATTGTTTTTATTATATAAAAAGAATATTTAAAGGTCAAATGTATAATATAATAAGTATAAGTATTAACAATAACAATCATCAATTACACAAAACACACTCAAATGGCTTCCAATATGAATATATCAAGTTCCAATATTTATAAATATTTGAAAGAAAACCACGTTTTAAGTTTAAATGAAAAGCAGGAGTTTGGTTATCCTTTTGAAAATGGCGAAGGGGTGGTGTCAATAATAAAGCAGTGCTCTTCACTCTCGATGATACCTGTTGATTTACCTGCTTTAAATAAAAAGAAAAGAGAAGAAGAAAATAAAGATACAAAAGAAGTTTGCGTTCGATGCAAGAAACAGTTTCTCATAAGTACTACTGGAGAATATCTTAATAGGGAAAACTGTTATTATCACAAGTACTATAATACGATAACTGGCACATATGTTTGTTGTAATGGAGACTTAATGTCACGTGGCTGTTTGCATAGTCAACTGCATGTCTGGACTGGTCTACGCAATGGTTTGAACAATTATAACGATTTTGTTCAGATGCCCATACAAACTGAAACACCCCAAGATGGCGATTACGGTATTTATGCAATCTGTTGCGAAATGTGCTACACTACTGCAGGTATGGAATTACTTCAAGTATCCGTTGCAAAAGTAGATGGAAAATATGGAAAGATGCACTATAATGTTTACGTTAAGCATGAGCACGAAATGATAGATTACAATAGCAAATATTCGGGAATAACCAAGAGGCAATTTCAAAATAAAAAGAATATAAAGCCCTTAGCGCAAGTCCAAAGAGATTTGCAACAGTTTATGAATCGTCAAAGCATAATAATCGGACACGGGCTTGAGAACAGCTTGAGAACATTAAAAATATTACATGATAATGTAATCGATACTTCGGTCGTATACCCTCATTACAGAGGGCTACCGTTCAAGAGTTCTCTAAAGTACCTTGCCACTGAAGTTTTGCAAAGTCAAGTATTAGATTTAGACAATGGAAAGAAAAGCAAACAAAATGCGATACACGTTATGAATCTCATGCTAAGAAAATTTGAAAAAGATTTTATTAAGGTCTCGGAACAAGCGTTGGTGATTGAAGACATCAAGTAAAAGTAGTTAATTAAAATATATCCAATATATTACACCAAATGTTACAACGTAAAACGAAAAGAAAAAATGAATTGTTACAAAGCTTTTTCTTGAAAATATCGCACTAGTGCTTTACATGTAAATAAACGATAATAATAAACAATAAATAATAAATAAATAAATAAATCTTGTTGTAATTTAACCTTTCTAGTAAAAATAATTCTAATGTGAATTGGTTATTTTTAAAACTAGCTGGAAAGCCCGTCCACGGACGGGCACCTAGACCCCGATTGGGTGGAAACTCGATTGATGTATGTACAACGTCTCAGGGGGAGTACCGGCGGTGCTTAAATATATTTTTCGGTTGGTAAAAGAAATCGGCCAATCAGATTGTTTCTTTTTTCACCAAAAAATGACACGCTGGAGCAGCAGCAGCATGCTGGGATTTTATGTATTAAAATATTTTGATCAAATCCAAATCAAACCAATACTTTAGCAGCTAAAACTTTGTTCAGTAAGAAATCCGCTTTTAGCATTCCAAATTTTGTCCCGAACTATGCAATAATGCATTGTAAATGCCCAAACAAATTTTATAATGCATTATGAACTTCAAAATAATTAATTTCTAAATAATTTTTGTAATAGATTAATTTAATCTACATATTACTACATAATTTATTATAATAAGAGTTTAAATATACCTTTTATTTTTACAGATTAAAATTCGATCGAATCTTCGAATCACTGAACAATAATTATTTTGCTTTTTAAAAAAACTTCTTACTTTGAAAGTGCAAACAGCAAACTGCAAATTAAATAATATTGTTTAGGTGGTGCAGGTAAGCGGGTGTAATATTACAATATTACAAATAATATTTATGGTTTTATGACTAATTAATAAAATACGCAAAAGATCGACACTGTACAATTTATTCCAGATGTCATTCAAAGTTTTCCGCTTCCTAGATTACCTTAAAAATAATTCCTTACGGACCCCCATTAACACTCGATAATCTGAAAAAAAATGGAATCCTAGGCTTCAAGGCTATGCTCGGTGACATAGCCGTTAGGTTTTACATGAATACGTCGTTCATGGATACCCGCTTTTGCCCAGGTCTACCGATCGGATAACATCGATTTCAAAACATGAAGATTTTGCAGAATAGTGGCAACTATTATTTATTATTATAATTATTAATTTTAATCATCATCATCATCATCATCTTCACGTGTGAGACCGCGGTCCGTTACGTCACTCAAACTGATCTCGCCATCTCTTTCTAAAAATTTTAATTTTTAAAAATTTTCTAAATGAACCGAAATTAACCCCTTAGCGTATCCCTGGTCTTCCTCATTGAGGCAACGAATACAACTCTATTGTTGTCGTCATCGTTAAACATCAAAGACAATTGTATTTATGATAGGTCTGTGGTAATTGAAATAGGTGACAAACGGTATACAGGATACGTTAATATTGCAGGTAAATGTAAGATCAAGGCAAGTATTGCTGAGAGTACTTGGAGAGTTCTGTACGCAGTTCATATTGAACTCTCGTTTCATGAATTCTGAGAAGTTCTTGTTCTGCGTCACATCCACGTTGAAGTCACCGCATAGCATCATTGGTGTCTCGGTGTCGGAGCACGTGGTTCTGATATGCTTCTTTATTGGGTCCGAGTACTGGTTGAGCATCATCGACATAAAGTACTGAAAAGACGACTGCGACACACCCGCATTGAATTGATATTGAAGTGATAAGCGTTCCGCTATAAGGTCTAAGTCGTGGTTAGCGGTAAGCCACGTTAAATTTAATATTGAACGATGATTTAGATTTTTAAGGGAGAAAATGAACATTAATAAATTGCCGGCTTGAGATGTTCTCTCCTTCACCCTGTATATCAGCTTGAACTGTTGAACGCAACCTAAGATTTTTGACAGCTGCTTGCTTAAAGAACCGAACAGGCCCACTTGTTGACTCACTTTGAAACCAAATACAAATAAGCTAATTATAATATAAAGTTTAATTTTGTTAGATTACAACATTGAATTTTATTATATTATTTGTGACAATCAAAACATAGCATTAAAATATTACGGTGAGTAAACATAACATTCAAATTTATTACAATTTAACCTTTCCTTATTTTAGAATTACGGAAAGAATATTTGTTATAAAATGGGGTGCACCTTTAATTATTATCTCGAGATAAATACCTTTATAATTTAAATCAAATAAGAAAGCTGTAAATTCCAACATCGGTTTGACGTTCTCCAATGTGACTGGAACAACTCGAATCCATTTCAAATATTTGTAGATGATTTTGAAAATTAATCGAATTCCAAATAACATTCGCTTCACAAAACACTTAATCGAAATTAATTTGAAAGTTCAAATTTATTAATGTAAGTTCCAATTTATTTTTCGTTAACCGCACTTTCCCAATTACGAACAATAATATGTTTTCCGATGACAAAATTCTAACCAAATTTCGACGTGGATTTGGTGCCGGTCGAAATTGCACTGCCTTTCGCTTTTTTTGGGCTTCTATTTATGCATTTTTCTTAACTGGCAATCTTGATCTTTCAAAAAACATTAAAATGCGACATTTTATAAATTTCATGGAATATTTGATATTTTAAAGGAAATTTTTATCTCTCCAATTTTTTTCAAACTTTCAGGAAAGCTTCCTTATTTTACCCTTGAATTTTCTATAAACTTTCGTAAAATTCTATCCATTAATCCTATGAGCAATTGAAGTTTCAAATGTCACCGTTTCGACCAAACTTTACTTTCTACTTTCTTGTCTAAATTTTCTTTAAAAAGATTTGATTCTTAAATGTACTTCTTCATGAGGTCCTCCTCACCATTTCTATGTCCACTTTTACTGCCAGAAATTGTTTTTCACAAACTTAAGTCCATTTGAAATTTACCTATTTTTGACACTTTACGGAATGCCAACATATGCAGATTTCTCCTGCATTTATGCATCAATTTGTTCGAATTTTTGTCCACACACTTCTTACAAGCTATTACATAATTATATAGCAAAAGATTTTTCCAATTTACAAAATTGGTTCTCAAATTCAAAATTGATAGTTAATGTTCTTTATCTTCCACACCTTCACCTAAGTCAACAAGTAAGCTTTTAAATTTAGGCTATATGCCTGTTTACTAATGTGCATCAATAATTTCTAGTCAAATTTCCAAAAATTGCAATCAAAAAGTGACAACGAGCAATGACACCCGAAATCCCCTGATTCTCAATCAAACGAAGCATCACAATCCAAGCCAAATCGACAAACCCATTTAAATATGACTTTATTGAAGATAAGCTTGACCAATTGTCATCATTGGAACAATTATTAGTAATAAATTGTTATAGAAATGAAATTAATGCTTTTGATGACGAATAAAATCTGTGCTTTTTTTATTTAAATTGATTTTTTTTTGTTAAATTGATGCTTTTTTTTATTAAATTGATGCTTTTTTTGGTAATATTTGATGCTTTTTTAAGCACTTTTTTTTTTAATTTTTATGCTTTTTTATCCGGACTCTAGTCATCATAATAATATTTTATTACAAACAAACTAATTCTATTTTGAGTTTTAGGTGAAACAAAGTATCCCGAGCTGACAAATATGGTTTTCCTCATCTCGGAATGGTATCTGAATCAATTTCATATAAATCATGGCTCAACTATCAACATAAACTAATGTGCAAACAACTTAATGTGGAGTCGAGTCTCCCCTGAGTGTCATGTGTTAATGGCACTGCAATATAGAACCAAGTAAGAATTTGAACTGGTTTTTGAACTCAACGCTTACCATGCAAATGTCTCCCACAACTCCCCAGTCGTTACGCACTATGTTGTCAACTTTCGTTATGACTTTACAATTAATTAAACTTCGGATATTTTTGTAGATGCGCTTCGTAGGCGGTGGTGATTGATTTGTCTGCCATTGACAAGCGTTTGTTATTATTGTGAACCTCGCATTGAAAACCTTCAATGTTCACCGGTGGCAGAGACTCGTCCATCCATGTTTCGCTGTAGATTAGGTAATCGCATTCACTGATCAACGAGTCAGAAGTTATGTCGCAAGAATGTGCCACCAGACTCTGGGTGTTGAGACTGCACGCGATTATCTCAACCATACCATTATTATCGGCATAGGAAGTTGCTGCTATTTCTATAAACCGTTTAACCCGTTCAGTAACAGTTTGCAAACGATGATAGGACATTCTTGCGTACTCGTTTCGTATCTCTTTGGTAGTGGGTGTTATACTACCATAGCCGTGATGGAACTTGAAATCGTCTGTAGGGTTGGTTATGTCGAGTCCTTGCAAAGATGTCACTCGACTCATCGCCACATATACCAATTGGGTCTGTTGCGAACGATCATAGTGAAAGACAACTTCATCAAACGCTCCACCTTGTGATTTGTGTATATGGTTAACGCACAAGCGGGCACCAGGGGAAACTGCTTGTACGCAAGTAATAAGCGTAAGGCGGAAGAGAAATTGAGCGCTAAAGAAGCAAAAAAATTTAAAAAAGAAGCTGCAGAAGTGAAATTATGCTTAAAATGCTTAGAAGAAGATATTTGTAATGATGAGGCAGCATTACATAGCATGACATTTAAAGAAGAATCTGCAGAAATATAAATTTTTAAAAACGATCTTAATAATGAGGAGACGTTTTAATGAAATTTTCTTTTTTTCTTGTTTTTACTTATAATTAATTTTATTAAATTAATATTTACGACTATTAGATTTAATAATAAATTATCGCCACCCCAATATTTTGTGAAATTTCTATTTCTGAGTTTGCATAATACTATTTTGTAATTGTGTCTGTAATTGATTAAATGATTGAAAAGGATTACCAATTTAAAATTATAACTGAATATAATCCGATAAGTTTGTGTGCCAATTCGGAAATATTATTTCTATATAAAGCCCATTTGAGACGATGTCTAATTTTTTGTATTTTTCACACGAAAATTTTCTAAAAACTTTGCCCAAACTTTATCCATCGTTATTGTATAATTTTGTATAAAATTTAGCAGTAAATGGTAAGTAGCACTTTTTTTGTTACATATATTTTTTTAATTTTTGAACATGTAGGGTGTACTTTTTGTACACACACACATTTTTCGTTACATATTTTTTTTAAATTTTTGAACCTGTTACCGATTTTATAGACGTATTCACGTCAAAATTATTACTTGCCATGTTAATTTATTTTAACCCTGCGCCTTACATCAAACATTTCCTAACGTCGCGTCGTCTGTGACGTGTGACTTGAAGCACATTTTCAAATTGTTTTGGTTATTTTCATTTGACAATTAAACGTCAACTGGTGGGGTCCGTCAAGTTGGCCCCTCCACTTTGGAATTTTTAATTTTTTTTTGATTTATTGGAAGGTGCTCGCGAAGTGCTGGCGAGTGCTGTAAATTTTTTTGAGAGTGCTGGGTCCGTTCGTTTTTTATTAGAAAAATGTCGTTTTTGGACCGAGAGGAGCCAACTTGAAAAGTCCCTCCACTTTGGATTTAAAAATTTTTTTTTTATTTTTTGGAAAGTGCTAGAGAGTGTTGTAATTTTCTTTGAAAGTGCTGGGTCCGTTAGATTTTTATTAAGAAATGAAAATTTGGAGGGGCCAACTTGACGCACCTCTCCACATTGGATTTTTTAAATTTTTTTAAATTTTTTGGAAAGTGCTCGCGAAGTGTGCTGTGCGAAGTGTGTGAATAGTGCTGTAATTTTTTTTGAGAGTGCTGGGTCCGTTAGATTTTTATTTGCAAATGAATTATTGACATTTGACTGAAGCGTCAAGTTGGCCCCTCTTTTTTTCAAATTTTTAAAAAATTAAATTTTTTTAATGTTATTTAAAACTACTCTTGAAGTGCTGGCGAGTGCTGTAAATATTTTGAAGATACACATTTTATTAATGTGTAAAAATTTACAGAATCTTTGAAAAAAGTAAGCTCCGAGCAAGATGCAGTGAATTGAAAAGCGCTGTAAAAACTAGTTTTCAACAAATGGATGCTTGGATTCTAGATCAATATAAATAAAACAGGGATATCATACAATGCTTCACTTGCCAATAGAAAAAACATTTAATAAAGCAAACGTAGAAATATAATATAATATAATTAATAATTATAAAGTAAAGCGTTTGTCATAAATTTTAATAAAACAAAATATCACACATTAGTGCCAAATCTGTGATAATCAACATATTCGTTCTCTTTACAGGACCGTACTTCGACATCGTGTTTATTCAACAACCTGTGTTCAAATTAAAAGATTCTAAGTTTTGTTTATGTATATCATCAATATTATTATTTATTATATTATCATCTCATTATTCCCGGCCCGACAACAGAGAGGGGGGTCGGGGGGGGGAGTGATTCCACCCAGGCCAGGATTTAAATTTTTTTATTATCTGACATGAAGTAATCACTTTAATCAAACAGAGACAAATAATACCGCCGTCACAAGATGGTCGTGCCCAATTACGCCGTCTTAATAACGTCGTGAGGTAAAGGGACGCCTTTATACCTAGCTCAGGGCTTAATTCTAGATTAAGTATTATACAAGGTGGGGCAAAAGTAATCACCCCGATCTTCTTCTGCTGTAATTTTTTTTTATAATAAAGCACTTTGGTTCTGCTTGTGAAATTTGTTTATTTAATTCATTAGAATTTATTCCATCTAGTCGTGAAAATGGTATCGGCCAAGTGGCCGCCGCCAGAGTTGATAATCTCTCGTTTTGGTAATTTGCACTGCCGGCCAAATCACCCGATTTAACCGTTCCAGACTTCTTTTTATGGGATTTTTTAAAGTCGCAGGTTTACTTCAACAAGCCTTAGACCCTTAAAGCCCTTAAAGAGAATATTTGCCTGGAATGCAAGAACATGTCGCCCGAAGTTCTGGCAAGAGGGATGGAAAATGCCATAAAATGGTCCCGCATGGTCATCAACTCTGGCGGCGGCCACTTGGGCCGATATCATTTTCTCGACTTGATGGAATATTCTAATGGATTAAATAAACAAATTTCACAAGCAGAACCAAAATTTTTCATTATAAAAAAATTTATTGAACAAAATAAATAAAAGAAACGAATTAACTCGAAAGAAATTAACGTGTTGGGTAATGTACGTGGCTGTGCGTGTACTTAAAATTCTAAAGAAACAAATATGCACACAACAATCAAACAAATAAAAGAATACAACGAAAAAAAATAAATAAAAATATAAGTGAGTCTGGATTAAAGGGTATCCATGGATAGCCAAGATAGTCAAAATGCCCTTATCTTTAAATTTTTTAATTTACTTGATAAAAGGGTGCCTTGGGGTGTAAAAGTAAAGTTTTCATATTCATTTGCTCCAGATGCTTTCTCCACCCCTTCTGAGGGTTAAAAAATAGGATTCTTCAGTCATTATTTTTTTTCTGACGAACTAGCAAATAAAAAATTTTGAAAAAATTTACAGGTATAGTGATTAGAGTCATCTTTCAACACAATTTTTTTTGATACCCTGAACACTCTATATGCCTCTTTAAAATATTCAAGAAAGTTAAAAATCGATCTTTTTCTTAATTTATGAAGACAGGCAAAATTTTTTTTTTCATTTTTTAGGATGTACTTAAATCTACCTTCCTGAATTTTTTCAGATTTTTTGCTAAGGTGCGCCAACCCTAAAAATCATATTTTCTGCATTTTTTAACATTCTTGGCTATTTTGGACTTTTTAACGCAACTAAAACTTTTTGTAAAATGTGTATCATGAGTATTTTTCACAGAAAATAAATCTTACTGGCATATTATTCAATATTTTTTAACCAAAGACTGAAAATGAAATCGAAAACCTCATTACAGCAGTTTTTACAAATAAATTACATAATACAATTAAAAATGTATCACTTTTTTGTTATTTTTGTCCCTATTTGCTCCTCTATATAGGCTAGATACTTGACGGAAATCAAGATTTTGTTGAAAAAAAATTGTTTAATTAATATTAGAATAAGTGAAGTGAATTTGGAATCATCATAAATCATATAGAAACATTAAGTAAGATGAATTTAAAAACTTAATTCAATTTGGAAAAGATAGTGGGCAAGTAAATGTGCATTGCTAGCCGAGCACATACCACATGCTCTCTGCGGACAAATGCTTGACGAGTCAAATTTTCTAAATAAATATTTTAAAAATTAAGATTTGGATGATTAAAAATTTTTCTGGTTGATTTGATCCACAATTAAAAAATAGAAAATAATATTTCAATAGTTTAGAAGAAAAAGTACTCGCATAAGATACGATCGATATAATATATATAATAGAAAAAACTGACAATTCAAGATGCTGCCGATGTAACTTCCTATTTCAAAAAAAAGCGAACAGCAAAGCAAAATCATTTACATCTAGACAAGAAGCTGAAAGTTTTTCTAAAAGTTACTCTTTTTATGTGCAATTTAATGACGTTTTATGTAGTTTATGCTTTTCCGCATTAAGGCGTACTAAGATCAAAATAAATACATCTAAACCACAGCTCCAAGAAGAGATTATTAACCGACGATTATTAATCCGACGAAGAAAATGAAGTAGGTTTGGAACATCATCAGGTTTGTGTTGATTTTCAAACTTCTTCAAATACATCAGAGGATCTTCCTGAAACTGTAAGTCAGAACAGTGAAACTACATGGACACTCAAGTCAATCATCTACCAATACAAATGAAAGTCAGCATTCTGAATATGTTTCTTCTAATGTCAAAAGCAGTAAGAAAATCGAGACTTTTTTTTATGCCAATTAATAGAGTATGTGCCACAGAAGCGTACTGTTTTATCTGTAAAAAACAGCAAACATTATTGATGTACCAATTGAAGCTCGTCTACAAGTTTTCTCTAAAATGCAACTATTTATTCCAAAACGAAATCGATGTTGTATCGAGCATTTAATCAAGAAGAGATTTTATCAAGAAGAATTTGCCAATATGTTAGTTGTTTCGACACAATCAGAAATCGATGTTGAAGAATTCAAAAAATTTATTTGCCAACTTTCAAATAAAGTAGATGCTCGCTTCCATGATAAAATTTATGAATACGAAATATCGGAAGAACGCTTAAAAATTCTTAAGGTTGGTTTATGCAAGACGCCGACGCACGCACCGCACGCACTGCACGCAAGCAAATAAAGTTGAAACATTGAATTTCTGTAGTAGCGTTTATGCACGTCGCTGACGCGCGTGACGTGCGTGCATAACCTCGAAATTTATTTTATCTTTGGTTTTCATTGCAGCGCGTAACGCTAGGAACTTTTCAAGTTATATTATTGTTGTGGTACAATTTTTTTAAATTTAAAATTATGAAAGTAATTTATTATAAATCTTATTTTTGCAGATGATGTAAAGTAAATTTTTGTTCTTCATTTTATTTTTCTAATTTATTTTTCTAAAATTAAAATTATTAGATATTAATAATAAATTAAAAATAAAAATATCAATTATAATTGTTACCTTAGCTTATAATTGATATTTAATTTTTAATTTATTTTTCATTATTGTGATATTTTCTAGAAATAATAATAGCACGACGAAAAATTATCGACCCTAAAGCTTAACTTTCATGCTCACCATATTTTGGGTCGAAAATACCTTCAAAAGAAACCAGTCCATCTTTCTGATTTATTAGAAATAATAATATTTGATTATCTGATTTAAAAAAATTTTAAATAATGAAATAAAATAACATTAGCGCCATCTACCGTAATGTGAATTTATTTTAATTTGTAACCAGAAAACGCACTAGAACGCATCAAACGCATTCGAACTGCATAAACCAATATTTTTGTGCGGCGTTTTGTGCGGGGCGTTTCATGCGTGCAGCGCGTGCGGTGCGTGCGTCGGCGTTTTGCATAAACCAACCTTTACTGGTCACACTTGTAATGACGTTTCCGTGCTTCAAGATATGCTAAAAGAACATATGAGGGTATCATTCAATCGAAATATTGTACAGGCAATTGTAATTTTTTATTTAAATTGAGATCTGGAAATTCCGATGATTTAATTGCTGCTATTTTGGAGATAAAAGAAGAAATTGTTTGCGACTCCGTACATTCTATTTTAAAATGTTTCCGAAAATATCTGCTTTCAAAATACTTTGGAGTTGATAGTAAATCCAGAGAATTTTATGTGAGTCAGACTGCCGAAGTCGTAAATATATTGCACGATTTGAACGTCAATGTTTTAGTCATTATTTGTGATGGTACATATGTGAGACATCAAAAAAGCTCAAATAATGTCTATCAGAGGATTTCTTACTCTAGACAAAAGAAATGTCCGCTATGTAAGCCATTCACCGTTTGTACCACCAACGGTTACGTAATTGAACTTGGCGGTCCTTTTGAAGAAAAACTCAACGATGCGCTTGGAACGCTTGTTGGATGATCTTCATGGAATTTCTACCATCTTAAAAGCAGGTGATATTTTTGTATTGGACAGAGGATTCAGGGATGTTGTGTCAATGTTGGAAGCGAAAGGTTATGTAGTTTTTATGCCTATTTTAAAAGGACAGCGAAGCCAATTAACCACTGAAGAATCTAACCACTCACGGTTTGTGATGAAAATTTGGTTGGTTGGTAAAAAAGTTGGGTAGTAGAAGCTGTGCATGGCATCATTGCACAAAAGTATAGTCTTCTTCATCATCAATTTAAAAATCAATCATTACCAGATTCTGGCATTTATTGTAAAGTAGCTTGTCTTCTTTACAATCTGTTTGGAAAACGCCTCAATTGCGATTCCAAAAAAATTGAAAGATATAGTCACAAGAATGAAGTTAAAAAAAAATATTACGAACACCTTAGCTGAAAAAGTAAACAGTGCTAATTGGAATCGAAAAAGTTCTCCGTTTCAAGATTTATCTTCGCGAGACTTGTTAGACTTTCCAGAATTGACTATTAATGATTTGGAAATTTACTTTGGTGTATCTTATCAGCTGTCACAAGCAATTTCATATTTAGGTGAAATGGTTAGAGAAGACGATTCACTAAAATTAACTTTTGTGAAAGATGAACCAGAAATACTTCGTTTTGAAGTAAAATCGCGACATATAAATCAAAAAATTTATAAATGTTCTATCGAATATGATGCAAATGATTTGGGAATTGATGCCATCAAAGGGCACTGCTGCAACTTTGCAAATGGTCTGCGGACTGTTGGGTGCTGTTCCCACGTCAGTCGCCGCGCTAATATATCATTTATCATATGGAAGATTTTTATCTAGAACTTTCCGACCTGCAGCGGTATTGACTAATCTTTTCGACATTGATAATGTCTGTCCTATAGTCAACGAAGATAGCGATGAGGACTAGACATAGTTATTAAATGAGAAACATATGTATCTAAAGCATAGAATGCGATAACGAAGTGCTGTATTGTTTATTTAGAATCCTTCTTTTATATCTTTTTTTAATTCATTATTTCATGTGCATTATTTATTAATGTAAAAATAATTCAATAAATATGATTAAAAAAAACAATGAATAAATAGACAAGAAGATTGAGATTATTTTTTGACTTTCCTTTCTTTCTTTCTTTTTTGACTTTCTATGGTTTTGTTTTGAAATTGTACAAAGGAGTTATTTCTCCGTAAATAAAGCTTAGTATTATTATTATTAGCTCTTAAGAAGCATGAATTGTATTAATGTAGTTCTTGTTCGTTTTCACGGCTTGCAAATTTTCGTATGTAAGAACAACCATATTTCAATTAGGCAGAGGAAGAGAAAGAGGCAAAAAACGTACCTAATGAATAGACTGGACCAGTTCAAGAAAAATCTTGATTTTCGTCAAGTATTATCTAGCCTCTATAAAGGAACAAAACGGGGCAAAAATAACAAAAAAGGGATACATTTTTAATAGTTTAATTCCAACAATGAGTTTTTCGATTTTACTTTGAGTCTTTGCTTGAAAAATATTGAATAATATGCCAGTAATATTAATTTTCTGTGAAAAATACCCATGATACACATTTTACAAAAAGTTTTAGTTGCGTTAAGAAGTCCAAAATAGCCAAAAATGTTAAAAAATGCAGAAAATATGATTTTTAGGGTTGGCGCACCTTAGCAAAAAATCTGAAAAAATTCAGGAAGGTATAGATTTAAGTATATCCTAAAAAATGACAAAAAATTTTTTTAGCCGGTCTTCAAAAATTAAGAAAAAGATCGATTTTTAACTTTCTGGAATATTTTTAATAGGCATATAGAGTGTTCAGGGTATCAAAAAAAATTGTGTTGAAAGATGACTCTAATTTATATATATACCTATAAATTTTTCAAAATTTTTTATTAGCTAGTTAGTCACAAAAAAAATAATGACTGAAGAATCCTACTTTTTAACCCTCAGAAGGGGTGGAGAAAGTTGGTGGGGATTGAGTTGATAATTTTCTCATTCACTGCAGCATTTAACAAAGTAATCATTTCATTTTGAATTCTTTTGCCTAAGTAATGTGCTACATGTATTTCTTGATTTTTTAATTGACGCAAGTGTTCTTTCAGGATTGGGTCGAATTTAGCTATCAGCTCCACAATCTTTCAGAAATTCCCAATGTTATCTTAAAACAACTTATCAGATGTTCCTCTTAAAGCAAGGTTCTGTGAACCATGAAACTTAATGATCTCAAATAATCTCTCTAATAAATAAATACATTACGCCAACGTATTGTATTTTCATTCATGAGGTTTTTATTAAACGAGTCCATAGCTTTGGGAGCGTTCATAAACTACGTGGTTTGGCCAAGGGGGGGAAGGGTTAGGTAGAAAGCTACGCAGGGCTACGTGAGGGTACGGGGGGGTAATAGTCAAGCTACGTAGTTTTCTTCATTTATTATGAAAGCAATGTTGCAAAATATAAGCGACAACATAATATGGATATTTATTTATTTGGGATTTTTTTTATTTATATTTTATATAGGTGCGCTATTTGTTTTTAAAACAAATATCGGTGTTATTCATTTTTTATACCAAATAATTTTTAAATAGTTTTGTTAACAGAAAGCATAACATGTCTTCTGGACTTTATAGAAAAAAAACCACGGTCCAATCTGGGGGGGGGGGGGTATCATGGTAAAAGCTACGTTAAGCTACATGATGGGAGGGAGGGGTTCTAAAGAGGTCAAAATCAAACTACGTGGTTTATGAACGCTCCCTTTTCCTGCGATACATTTTAAATGTTCAATCGATTTTTCATGTTCTTTTAATCTGGTCGACATATTTTTCTATAATCATTGAATCCTTTAACAGTTAAGGCGCCACTATTGCAGCATTTAACACAGTGTTTTGGAAAAGTTCCATTTATTCCGTTAATAATAAATATTTTTAAATGATTAAAAAAATATTAATTAGGTAAATCATTAAACTATTTCGATAAAAGATTAAAATTTTAAAAATACGGCTTTTTATGCAATAACGTCTTTAAATATGTACAAAATTCAGCGCTTATGTATTATAATTAATATAAGTTATCAACAAAAAAATTACTTATCGAAATAGAATAAACCTTTACCTGTTGCTATAAAAAAAATTAAAATTTTTTGGTTATTAATCGAGCAGTAAATTGCACGACGAAATGTACTGTTTTACAATTTTTCTCCATACAATTGCATATATTGTAGGGGTAAAGCAAGTTTTATTTCAAATGCACATCGTTCAGACCAGTTGAAAAAAGTAAACATGGTATTGAGTTACTGGCGTGTTGATTACATACAGTTACTCACATAAATATTCGGACACTCCTATGTTAACAATGTTAATTTGACGTTTTCAAGACGTTTTTTTTTAATGTAAACATCGCTTTTACGGCAAAATTTTTAGACATTTTTTGTTGAAAATTTCATTGCCTTAAATTTTGTTTATATACATTTTTCCATTTTGTTGCACCGTTTCCGACTGACAGCAACTTAAACAAGACTCGGTAAAATCAAAAAAATATTGTCATCTATATCTCGGAAACGGTGCATCATAATAAAAAAATGAATAGGAAATTTTTTCTTGTAAATTTCATTCTCTACAGTTATGTTTATATACATTTTTCTATTTGGTCGCACCGTTTCCGAGATATAGATGATAATATTTTTTGGTTTTTACCGAGTCTTATTTAAGTCGCTGTCAGTCGGAAACGGTGCAAAAAAATAAAAAGTGTATATAAATAAAATTTAAGGCAATGAAATTTCCAACAAAAAATGTCTACAAAATTTTGCTGTAAAAGCGATTTTTATATAAAAAGAAACCTCTTGAAAACGTCCAATTAACATTGTTAACATAGGAGTGTCCGAATATTTATGTGAGTAACTGTATATATTAATAAATAATAACACACGATTAGGTATCTTACAACAAAATGCTAGAACGTAATTTCTTGAAATTTACACAAACCAATTTGAATGTTTGTCAAAAACGACCTGGGCCAAAGATGGTAACATTTTACTAAAAGATAACTTTTTAAAAATCTTTAAAAAAATAAAAGATGAGTACATACGTATACATCTTTTTACGTCCATTTTTACATAATTTTAGAAAAAATTTGCATTTTAAATTAGGTTAATTAACAGGCACGGAACTAGCCCTGTTAGACTAAGTGGGCCAAAGCCGGGCCCAGTTATTTTTAAGGGGGCCAAGAAAAAAAAGGTAATGTACGTGACCAATAACAAAAAATAATGCAATAATGCGATTATTTTAAAAATGCGTATGTAAAACATTTTAAACTTAATTAGTCAGAAATAAATCACGAAATTATTGGAACGAAAATCTTCATTTGCCAGGGTGGGCACAAGGGTGGGCCAGCACAACTTTTAGGTGAGCCATGCCCCCCCCCCCCTGCCCCCCCCCCCCCCGTAGTTACGTGCCTGTTAATTAAAGTAAAATTTATTGTATTCTACCGCAGTTTGTTTATTTTTGAGTCGCCATTAAAATTCACAAAATAATCTTGTCATTAAAAAATCTAGCTTTTGATCCAAATCCAACTAGGTACAGTTTAATTTTGCAGCCAATACTCATACTCTTTCTGTACTTTATTAGTCAATTATTTTATTTTAACTAATTACTAACACATAAAATTGTACTGTATTTACACACTAAAAACTCAACTAATATACATACGTCATAATTAATACACTAATAACTACATTATTACTTCGTAAAGATTGTATTTACTATATGTATAAGGTATTTACTCAGTTTATTCAGTACAATCAATCAGTAACCGTAGATTGGTTACTAGGTTTAATTCTCAAATCCTTAATTTTTAATTTTTTCGGATGTTGTGGATCAATTAATTCGGGTAGTACGCACTTAATATAAAATGTTTTTAATGGAACGACCATTTTTTCCCAAAAGTTTTCATCTTTATAAATAATATCCCGTTCCAATCCATAAGAAGTCCAGATTACAAACGCGCAATATTCACGATTTGTAATATTAAGTTGTCCCTGTACTTGATAATAATATGGGTGGTTTTTGTTTAATTTTACATTGTCATGTATAATTTTAGCAAATTTAATTTTTTATTAATAATAATAATATTAATAATAACTCAAACTTGAAAAAGTTGATTTACATGCTGTATACAGCATGTAAATGCTATGTAAATTTAGTTAGTACCATTAGTCATCTTAAACGCACCAATTCTTTGTCAATTTTATGTTATATTTTTGTAACAAAGAGTGTTTACTTTTTCTGATTACTTAATAATTTACATTTAATAATTCTTCCTCTGCATTTTAATTCCAATTAATAACTGGACCATCAAATTTTCAATAGTATTAAACCTTTATAGTAACACCTATTTTATAATATTACAAATGAAGTTGAGTTTATACAAAAATGATACCTCAGCATAGAATCTGATATGTTGTTTATAAACTTAGGCGAGATATAGAACAAATCTCTATCCACAAGAAATTTCTTCTATTACACGTCAATATAATTGTACAACACATCATCAATTACCTTTATATACATCTATCTTTTCTTGAACTTTGCGGTTATCACCAACAATATTTTACAGAATAGGAATAGCAGCGTCTTAAGGCAATTTTGTTTCTTAGAAAAAGCCTGCAATGAAAACAAAAAACAGCATCATTAGATTTAGAATAAACCAACCATTTTCGTTATATCTTTTCACCATTAGGAAGTGTTCGATAATAGTTTGTAGAGCAAAACTTTCGACTCCTCTCTTCTTTTTCCTGAACAATGAATGGAAAACCATAATTAATTATTTGCTCTGAGCCACGTCTAACAAGTGCATCGATATTTGGGCCTATATTTTCCTGCCAATTCCCAATATCAGACAGATTGTCTTAAACCACTTGTCTTAAACTTGTACTTGTGTCAAAGTCGAAATATTTATGTTCGAAATTCAGCGTTTCAAATAAGAATTTATTTCAAAAAAGCTATCAATCTTAGATAAACTTTCAAAATAAACAATTCATCTACGTCCAATGAATTTTGGGCACATATTATCAAATCTGAACCTGTGCAGGTAGACTT
Source organism: Cantharis rufa (assembly GCA_947369205.1). Taxonomy (NCBI): domain Eukaryota; kingdom Metazoa; phylum Arthropoda; class Insecta; order Coleoptera; family Cantharidae; genus Cantharis; species Cantharis rufa. The sequence continues at coordinate 27,289,174 of OX376305.1, read as the reverse complement.
GGTATTAATATGGTGAAGCTCATTTTCCGATTCTAAATCGTCACCTTGAAGATCAGCATTTAAATGACTTAAAAAACAAAAAATCTTCTGACATTTTTGTATTTGCCTTTCTTGCTCTGCTTTTATTTTTCTACCTTGCCACTTCGTTTTTTCTTTTTGAAGCATTATTATGATTGGGTTGAAAATAAAACCTACAAGTGCAGAAAACGAATGATAGACGAACGATAGATTAATTAACAGAATTATATATTTTAAATTAAAAAAAGGGCATGAGCGTCGGTAGGATTTATTTTCAGGGGGGAGAAAGCAATAACTTACTTACCAACAAAAAAGCATCATAAATGGAGACTGCTTTTAGGAAATCTAACCGCGATATTTGTTTGGGAAAGAAAGGGGGGCATAATTTGGTAAAATTTATACTCAAAAATTCACAGGTATCTATTTAATTGAGCAGTAAAATTTAAGGTACCTAATTTAGTATTTTAAAGTACCTAATCTCTTAAGTAGGTGCCCCATTGTTAAATGGGTCCGATTGGAGTTTACAATTTGGCTTAAAAAATAAATTTGCTGAAAATAAAATCCAGTTTGGAGTGTTTACATTATCCCCTATAAAGTTACTGAACCCTGGACGAGCCGAGTTTTTTATTATTATTAATTTTTTATATATTAATACTTAATTAATAGTATTATAATACTTAATAGTATTAATACTTAATTAATACTATTAAAATAATTAATAATCCGTTAATTTTTTTAATTACCAATGTGATTGTTTTTATTATATAAAAAGAATATTTAAAGGTAAAATGTATAAGTATAAGTATTAACAATAACAATCATCAATTACACAAAACACACTCAAATGGCGGCTTCCAATATGAATATATCAAGTTCCAATATTTATAAATATTTGAAAGAAAACTACGTTTTAAATTTAAATGACAAGCAGAAGTTTGGTTATCCTTTTAAAAATGGCGAAGGGGTGGTGTCAATAATAAAGCAGTGTTCTTCACTGCCTGTTGATTTACCTGCTTTGAATAAGAAGAAAAGAGAAGAAGAAAATAAAGATAAAGAAGAAGTTTGCGTTCGATGCAAGAAACCGTTTTTCATAAGTACTACTGGAGAATATCTTAATAGGGAAAACTGTTATTATCACAAGTACTATAATACGATAACTGGCACATATGTTTGTTGTAATGGAGACATAATGTCACGTGGCTGTTTGCATAGTCAACTGCATGTCTGGACTGGTCTACGCAATGGTTTGAACAATTATAACGATTTTGTTCAGATGCCCATACAAACTGAAACACCCCAAGATGGCGATTACGGTATTTATGCAATCTGTTGCGAAATGTGCTACACTACTGCAGGTATGGAATTACTTCAAGTATCCGTTGCAAAAGTAGATGGAAACTATGGAAAGATGCACTATAATGTTTACGTTAAGCCTGAGCACGAAATGATAGATTACAATAGCAAATATTCGGGAATAACCAAGAGGCAATTTCAAAATAAAAAGAATATAAAACCCTTAGCGCAAGTCCAAAGAGATTTGCAACAGTTTATGAATCGTCAAAGCATAATAATCGGACACGGGCTTGAGAACAGCTTGAGAACATTAAAAATATTACATGATAATGTAATCGATACTTCGGTCGTATATCCTCATTACAGAGGGCTACCGTTCAAGAGTTCTTTAAAGTACCTTGTCACTGAAGTTTTGCAAAGTCAAGTATTAGATTTAAACAATGGAAAAAAAAGCAAACAAAATGCGATGCACGTTATTAATCTCATGCTAACAAAATTTGAAAAAGAATTTATTAAGGTCTCGGAACAAGCGTTGGTGATTGAAGACATCAAGTAAAAGTAGTAAATTAAAATATATCCAATGTATTACACCAAATGTTACAACGTAAAACGAAAAGAAAAAATGCATTGTTACAAAGCTTTTTCACCTGTAAAAAATATATAATAAAATATCGCAATAGTGCTTTACATGTAAATAAACGATAATAATAAATAAATCTTGTTGTAATTTAACCTTTCTAGTGAAAATAATTCTAATGTGAATTGGTTATTTTTAAAACTAGCTGGAAAGCCCGTCGACGGACGGGCACCTAGACCCCGATTGGTTGGAAACTCGATTGATGTGCAACGTCTCAGGGGGAGTACTGGCGGTGCTTTAATATATTTTTCGGTTGGTAAAAAAAATCGACCAATCAGATTGTTTCTTTTTCCACCAAAAAATGACACGATGGAGCAGCAGCAGCATGCTGGGATTTTATGTATTAAGATTATTTGATCAAATCTAAATCAAACCAATACTTTAGCAGCTAAAACTTTGTTCAGTAAGAAATCCGCTTTTAGCATTCCAAATTTTGTCCCGAACTATGCAATAATTGCATATTGCACTATGCCCAAACAAATTTTATAATGCATTATGAACTTCAAAATAATTAATTTCTAAATATTTTTTGTAATAGATTACTTTAATCTACATATTACTACATAATTTATTATAATAACAGTTTAAATGTAACTTTTATTTTTACAGTTGAAAATTCTATTTAATCTTCAAATCACTGAACAATAATTATTTTGCTTTTTAAAATCATTATTTACTTAGAAAGTGCAAACAGCAAACTGGAAATTAAATAATATTGTTTAGATTGTACAGGTAAGCGGATGCAATAACCAGTGCAATAACAATAAGAGTACATAATATTTATGGTTTTATGACTAAATAATAAAATACGGAAAAGATCGACACTGTACAATTTATTCCAGATGTGATTCAAAGTTTTCCGCTTCCTATGTCACCTTTAGACAAAACGTGGTACACTAACATAAATACCTCGAAAATAATTCCTTACGGACCCCCATTAACACCCGAAAATCTGAAAAAATTTTTACTTACCATGTTAATTTATTTTAACCCTGCGTCTTACATCATACATTTCCTAACGTCGCGTCGTCTGACATCTGGGTCTGTTACGGACAGCACTCGTTTTCTAGCCAAATAATAAGTTTTTCGCTGTATACAAATTATATTCTTATTATTTTACATCTAGACATTATATGGAGAGCGGTTTTATATCTGTAATGCCTATGACCTTTTTGTTTTTTGGAAATTAAAAAATAAATTGTAACTAATTTTTTTTTGTTACTGTCAGTTAATTGATATCATGAATTGAAAATTTTTTAAGCATTTTGAGTTATTACATTGATATGGATTATCCATTAGTTTGTGTATTTCATACTAGATGACCCGGCGAACTTCGTACCGCCTCAGACATTGAACCATATATATTATTTGTAGAATTCTAGAACATCTTGCCGCCTCAGAATTAATATACCAAGTGACCCGTCACACGTTCAGCCATATAAATTATAATATGTAGACGACGACCGCCGATAAAAACAAAAAAAAACATTTAACCATTCATTTTCTCAATGCAATGTATTTTATTAATGTTTTATTAAGGTACATAAATATAAAAAAATTAAGATACATAAATATACAAAAACTAAGATACATAAATATACAAAAATTAAGAATCTTGATGGGTTTTACAAATGAGAAAAAGAGAGGATTGTGTGTTTTTTTATAAACATCAGCAAAGTATAAGCGAAGAACATCCTTGTTTAAAAGAAGATGATTTTGTGTTAAGCATTATGACATCTGCACAATGGGATTTATTAAAAAAATGAGGATCAGATTGTATCTGTTTAGATGGAACAGTTACGACTTCGAATTAAATACTCTCTTAGTTTTAGATGATCTTCGAGAAGGCTTTCCTTGTGCATTTTTAATATCAAATCGGTCAGATAAGGATGTAATGAAAATATTTTGTTCTTGTATTAAATTCAAAACCGATATCATAACTCCAAAGACTTTCTTGACTGATATAGCAGATTCTTATTATAATGCTTGGTTGGAAATCATGGGGAGAGACCAGAGCGAAGGTCTGCAACCCGAAATTCATTATATCAAATTTATTTAGTAGGTAACTAAAAAGAAAACTTGCCTTCGCTCTGGTCTCCCCATGATTTCCAGGCAAGTATTATAATAAGAATTTGCCATATCAGTCGTGAAAGTCTTTGGAGTTATGATATCAGTTTTGAGTTTAATACAAGAAAATAGATATTTTCTATACAAGTTAGGAAAACTAAGACTTTTCCATTCAAGGCGAAGTTTTACCGAAGTAAAAGTTTAAGTAAACCGAAGCCGGAACCGTCCGTTTCTTACCATCCAAACTCTCGATCACGCAGGACCAAAAACCATAGCTTCTTAATTTGGCCGACACAACTTCCCCATATTTAAAAATTTTTCCTTGGGGCAGGGAACATATTGCAGTGTTAACCCCCCTTTGCTGTTGTCTTTATTTATTTTTTCAAAATTTCGCTATTTTAGAAATTTAGAAAGGAAAAATGTGTCCTGTACTCGATGCTTTTTACCAAGTAGAACAACATCAACGTACAAACGTTTATTTACGCTTGTTGGTAATGCTGCTCCTAGTTATGGACTTACATTTGCTCCAGCAACTATTCAAGTAGATTATGAAATGGCAAATGATAAACACAATAAATCTAAAACTTCCTCATACAGCTATTAGGAGTTGTCTATTTCATTTCGCACACAGCGTTTGGCGAAAAGTTCAAGATGCAGGATTGGCTTCGGAGTACGCCGACAGAAGAGATGAGAGCATTGGAATGAAAAAGATCATAAAGAGAGTAATTGGAATGGCACTTGTTGCAATGGACAATTTGCATGAAATTCAAATTCACTTCAAAATCGCATCTATTGATAGTTCAATATATCTATAATTAGAATATTCGAGTAATTTTTCAAAATTCTGTATTGCTAGCTCGCAAATAATTTATGAAATATTAGAATTTATTTGAAAAATTCACGTGATCGAAAACAGGTGATGACGTCACAATCACAAAACGCATCTTACATGCATGCCAATACACCCGCGTTATTTCCCTAATGTTACCATTTAGTTTCAGTGTAAAACATTAAGACGAAATGTCAGAAATACAACCAATATAAAAATATTTTAGGTTAAATTATTAGATTATTTACATTTTTTATAATACAAATTGAATTTGAAAGCTTTAATTATTGTGTGCATCATGCCAAACTTATGTGAAATTTGTAATTCTAGTTATGCTATAAAATCTAGCATTTTGCATTCAACGCCAGTAAAAGTTGTGCATCTATAATATAAATCTTTTATCTATGAACTAATTCTGGTTACTAAAATGACGTCATAATGCGAAGATTTTACATTAATACGTTTTCGCGCTACAGAAATTCATTTAAATTTAAATATTTTTTTCTGGCTTTATTTGTGCACCGAATTTTAAAAAATTAAGACACATTGCATATGTTGATGTGTAGAATAGGTATATGCTAAAATTAAAAATCATGCAAATTGTCCATTCCTGAACAAGATGCGCTTTGGGATATTATTTTTGAAGAACGCCCAGAAGACGCCCGAGTCGACCAATTTCTCAATTATTTTACTAAAACGTGGTTTGACGAAATTCAAGCTCGTGATAGTCGAATGATTTGGAATCACTGGGAAAATGAAGAATATAGGACAAATAATCACGTAGAATATGGATTGAATATCTGGACGGTGTTAGTCATATTTATGGTCATTTAAATTAATTGTTGTAATTATTTTAAATAAAATGTAAATTTGTTATTTTAAATAAACTGTACTACTTTAAATAAACTTTTATTTTAAATAAATCGAATTAAAATTAAATTGGCGGCGAAATGGAATTTAATTTCCATTAATTTTTAATAAATATTTAATTTTTTTATAATTATGAATTATGCCCGGAAGAATAGCAGGAAGGAGCATAGAGAGGAGCTAATGGTGGAGTGGCAGGCTCGATGGTCGGTATCCACCATGGGCACCTGGACCCGAAAACTAATCCCTTCCATAGCTAGGTGGACGCAGAGGGAGCACGGCGAGCTGCCTTTCCACCATACACAAGCAATGTCTGGGCACGGCTGTTTCAATAGCTACTTGTTCAAGATTAACAGAGCACCTTCATCATCATGTAGCTATTGCCCGGAGGAAGATACACCAGAACATACCATCTTTTGTTGCCCGCAGTGGGCACTAGAGAGAGCCGAAGTGGAAGGTACCTTGTCGCCGGATAATTTTGAAGAAACACTATTGCCGTCGGAAAAAAATTGGAGTACCATCACGAGAGGGCCGACGAGACAGTAGTTATTTACTGACTTTTAGGTAATAGTTATTTAATTTAATAAATCTAAAATAGTTATTTACCTAAAAGTCAGGAAAATGATACCTTACTGTACTGACGAGGAGTAATTTGAATTACGAGGCACTCCGTGGGGAGTATTTTAAAGATCCAAGTAAAGTGAGACATTTTCCTGACAAGTATGGTATTAAATTTTACCGAAAATCGTAACAAATTGAAATTTTAAAATATTAATTGAACAACATTTTTAAAATGAGCAAAATTCAAGTGTGTCACTTTGTAGACTACATAGTTACCATACATGGCTACTGTCAAAACAATAATAAGTAATAAAGAAAGAACGACGTCTCTTTTATTTTGTTTCAATGACTAATTATTACCGGACTAGTCATTAAAATCCAATTTCCCTGCGTGTAAATTAAGCAGGGAACTGTTGATTTGATGACGATTTTCGGTAAATAACTATTAATCAATTTATCTATTTATTTATTTATTTATCTACGGTTAAAGCATTTTACATAATTTATGTACAAATTTACAACAATATGAATTTACAATAGTTGGTGTTCTTGCAATAAATCCATTTTAAACATAATGGTAAAAGATAATTTTATTTATTTTAAATGTTAAATTGTTGAGTTTCTTTCTAAAGTATTGTAGGCGCAATGCCTACGTACTTAGTCCAGTTTGATCCAACAGAAAATATAGTTTCGTATCTCAATGCTGCTAACGTTTGATAAAAACAAAGTTTGTACGAGTAGTTCTGGGAAATATAGTTGTTACTTGTCGTATGAAATAACCATTCCAATATCTGAGCAGTGTGCTCTTGCCAACACTCCATTTTAATCAACGCAGCAACGCTTTGGGGAAACTTTTGAAAATGATGTTCCGAAACATTTCTAACCTGATTTGAATATAAATAAAGATCTTGTCCTGCTAACGTAATCATAGAAATAATGAAAATATCACATAAAAATTCAATATAACGACGACTTATAATATTTTCATTAGCAATCGTTGACTGAATGTGGCCCAGCAATTCTATAATCCAATCGGTGATTAATTTTGTATTCCGCCTTGCTTCCATTAAGATAATTATATTTTCGAATATGTAATTAATGTAAAATGGATTAAAGTATTCGACATCAATTAAATCTTTTAACCATTTCGAAGAAAAACAATTTTCATTCAAAATAAGGGCACGTCGTATTTCAACAGACAACTTAAAATTTTCCGCTCTATCATTCCAATGTTGAGGCGAAATTAAATTTTCAATGTAACGAGCAGGAAGATGTACAGTACATTCGAGCAATTTTGGAAACAGCGTTGAATCTTTATCAATTTTTGTAATGGTATCTGATATTACTTGACTCAAAACTAATTTATGTTGTTTATGTAAATTCTTAACACGTAAGGCATCTTTTATGTGCTGTATCAAAGTTGTGCCAAGTTCTTGATCATCGAGTGACAAATTTACAGCATTTGTAATAAATGGCTGTAAAATGGCTGGTTTTATGCTGTTGCATAAAAATTTTAAACTTTCAAACACGATTTTCATTGTTTCGCTTTCATCGGAATTTGCTAACGCAGTAATATAATTTTCCATTAATCTTCTAGCGGTTCCAGATAGTTGAAGTTGATTGGCAGCTATAGTGATACAATAAAGTTTGGTTTCTTCTTCATGAATCAATTCCTGAAGGAAACACCAATCGGTGTGAGGTATGGGTTTGCTATATTCTTGACTTATTATTCTTAAGCATTGCAGGTAAACGTTTTTTACGTCCGGTTTTTTCCAATTGTGAACCTGGATTCGTACATAATTTCCCAGTTCTCTTACAATGCTATGGTTAGGTAGATAATTAAGATTCTAGGGTTCTTTACGACCCTCTGGTACTTTATATATTGCACTTCGATATTCAGAAATTTCTTTTCTCACGAAATTAATCAAAAAATTTCCGGCGATATCAAGTTTCTCACCTTCATAATCTCTCAACAGATTTAACCACGATTTACCTGGTACCAAACCAATAACATCACTCTTTGATTTTTGGATTTATTATTTTTCTGGTAAATACGAAAAAACGTTTTCCAATGGGAAACTAGCAAGCGCATCAAAGGCGGCTCTAATTATTTTTACATCGTCTTCTTCTGTTGCATAACACCACAATTGAGTTAACACATCTTTCAATAACTTTGGAGAAGTTTCGCTTGGGTCACCGTATCCTACTTCGGTCATTAATTCACACAAATTCTTAACAATCAAAGCATTTTTTTCAGACTGAAAACGTGGCGATAATTCGAACCAAGTACTAGAAATGTCGACAACGTTACCCTTGCACAATGACTTAATGCTATTAATAACCATAGCTATATTCACGGCTCCATTTTTACGGTTACATTTATTTAAAATGTCAGATAAATGTCCCACCAACTCTCTTCCATGAATTTCCGGTTTTTTATCGCAGATTTGTTTTAAAATGTTAGCTTTCGTAATGTAAGCTTCCCGCCACTGAGTGTTGTTTTCTGTATTTTCGCATGCGTTACCAATGGCGCTTAACAAGTTTGAGTAACACTGATTATCTACCTCCCAGAGATCGTACAAAAGTGCAACGGAAAACAATTTTACTGTAAAAGTTCCTTTTTTCAACGATTCCAACGTATTCAAGACCAAAGGCATATTTTCCTTCAATACCGCCAGCTTTGGTAGGGCTTTCAATAAAGAAGTAATAACGCTTGGATTTGATTCACGTGAAAGACGGTACAAAAATAACTTCAATAAATGACCAGTAGATTTTTTATAAGTACCAGCAATTTTAAGTAAAATCCCTATTAGTTTTAACGTAGCTTCGGGGGGAGAACATTCGTATAAATACAAGGCACTGAAAAAGTGAAACATATTTTTCATTTTTTGAACGTGTTACCGATTTTAAAGACGTTTTCAAAAAAAATAGATTGTGACATTTGTTTAACTGCGATTCAATATGATGTTTGAAATTTAACGTGTTAAACTTGGAAAAAATTACAGCAATGTTAAGAGTGTTTAATTCAACCCTCCAAAGATGTGATTCATATATGTAATGAAGTAAACCGCCCGCAAGTCTCAAATTTTAATAACACATTAACGAACCAAAAATCCCTTAGTTTATAATTATTCAAACTGACTCTGAATACGTATACCTGTATTTGGTAACGTATCGTTGATAAGGTTATTGATAAATAAGCTGAAAAAATTGAAAAAGGACGAACTGATCGAAGTAATCGTGACCGGTAATTTAACTACGCAACTGCAAGATATCGAATTCGATAGAGTTAAATTAACCTACGCTATCACTAACAATATTGATAATTCCAAGTATATTGATTTGTGCAATGATTTGATAATTAGCCTAAAACAGCAAATGTATACGTTAAAGGCTATGATCGATGATAAAAGTACGATAATAGAACTAATAAAATCTAACAAAACGCTACCAAATCAACACGTGGTGGGAACTAAAAAACGCAAAAATGTAGCGCAAGCAAGTTTAATGTAACGCTAAATCACCATATGAACTAATACAAGATAGTTCAAATGGTGCTGTCAACATTAGGTCTAATGTTACCGAAACAAATAGAAACACCAATGGGAATAAGATATCCGTAACATGAAAGGAAATCATCGATTTAACTATTAATTTAATTGATGAAATTAACGGAAAGGAGAACAACTTCAACAAAGTTGTCAACAAAAAAAAGAATAATAAAGAACAATAAACCAAATGCAGGTAACCAATGAATGGTTCTATCGTAAAAATAATGCGTCGAGGAGGAGGCATAGTTTTATTATCTTATTACATTTGGAATTTATTACATATAATAATTTAGTTAAGACAAGAACAAAATAAAAACTTGGATTTCAGTTAGTCAAGGTAATTCAGTTATATTTAAATTTCTTCTAAAATCCAACCCTGTATTTTGTATGTCTAACAATTAAAATGTTATCACTGTAATCTAAGGGTACTTTCCACTATAAACCCAAATTGATAATATATATATGAGTGGAAGGGGAACAAGAAGGAAGAATTCTCTATTCAAATGCGTCACTAACTGCATAGTTTTATTCATCACAACATATCACAATCATAATTACCAGTACTCGGTGGTTAGCAAGATTCAATGCTGTGAGCAGGTTGATTGACAGGTTGAAATGAAGAATTGAAAATCCATTTTAGTACTGTGGTAAACAGAAAAAAGTGTTACAGTGCAAAGTTATTGAACGAAATGCTACAGGACAATTCGAATTTTTTGTCACAGCTTAATAATTCGTCCAATTTTGTTTGAAACAAATAAATTGAATTTGATTTTTCAAAAAGACGATATGAGCCTTGGAAATGCCTACGAGCATGTGTCTCGTTTGATAAAAATCTTTAAACCGACATTTGTTCAGGGAGATTCCAAGATGATCATCCAAAACTATGAAAACCCTTATGGCGTACGTTAAGCCTCATCAAAGTGATTTTGGGATTGAATATCAAAGGGCACCCATTCAATGGATGCAAATAAAAAACAAAATTTGAACATTTGAAAATTAAAAGTTTCAACTATATCAGGAAGCTCCTGGGAGAACTCATCCAGCGATTACCAGATCACTTGGATTTATTCAAAAAATAAAAGTAACTATTATTAAATCCGTGGAATAAAGTAACAAGATCGAAATTTACTGATTTACCATTTTTTTATTTTACTTCACCTACAAATCTCTATGTAGCTGAAAATGAGTATAAACAGATGTACTGTAAAGTAGTCATAAGTTTTGGACATTTCTCTATAGTTTTAAGAACTGCGGGGAAGAATTTCCTTTCCGAAATATTTCGAAATTCGTTTTACAAATTCTAACACTACCAAGTAGCAATGTTGTTGTGGAACCGGGGTTTTCTCCTGGGGGTAAAAAATAATTACAAATTATAAAATCTTTATAACAAATTAATTTTAAATTTAAAAATAACAATCAAAATAAAATTTTAGATTCAATACAATAAAATTTCAAAATTAAAAATATAAAAAGGAATTTTGGAACATGACAATATATTTTTAAAGAAAAAATTATTTCTTTTAGAATAGACTAAAACTTCTAAATGGTCACCTTGCACCAAACGAAGTCGTCGACAAGCACAAATTAAAATATTAGAAAGACGCAACTTAAGACTTGAACAATCTCTGGAATTAGAACCAACACTTACCAAAGCACAGTTTATTAATTTCTGTAAGGAGAGAACAGGAGAGACGCAATCGAAGCTAGCTTATTCACGTTATCCAAAAATGTATAAACAGTTTGCTTTAACCTTTTGCTTTCTTGGAGGAAAGGCAGTGTCTCGTTTTTTACAAAAAGATTGGAAACTGCCATCTAAGGCAACTTTATGCCGAATTATAAAAAATGGAAAATTTCTTCGGGTTTAAATAACTTTATATTTCAAGTTATATCTTTAAAAGTGGAAGCTTTAACGGTTGCTGGAAAGGAATGCGTTTTATTTGCTGACGAAATGGCGCTGAAATCTTTTATGTTTTATAATCGTTCAAAAGATGTAATTACTTTCTTTCATGAAACTAATGGAACGAAACAATATACTCTCGCAAAAAGTGTACTGGTATTATACTGGTAAGAGGATTTCATGGTCAGTGGAAGCAACCAATTGCGTACTTTTTTGTTCAAAACAGTTGCCCTGTAGAAGATTATAATTATTCAAGCTATTCGAAAACTTCCAAGCATTGCAAACACTTTCGAAGGCGCTCGGAATTTCTGAAGAACATTTTAAAATTGAGCTTGATGATATCAACCTCTACCTCTTCAACACCAAACAAAAATCTACCAAAAATAACATAATATTGGTACATCAATTTAAAATAGATGAGGGTATAACTTACAAAAAGTTCCGATTTGAACCTAAGCTTACAGACATACTTTTAAATCCAATTTCATTTAAGAAAATAAAGGTATCATTAGCAGCGCAATTGTTAAGTAATTCGTTGGCAACTGGTTTGATGATGTTAATATCATCAATTTACCGCAATCTGCCACGGCAACTGCAACTTCCATCGAAAACATGGACAAGCTGTTAAATATGTTAAATTCATGTAAATTTGGTACCCAAGAGTTTCAAAGGCCTTTGAACTACTATGAAATGTAGTACTATGGGTAATACGCAACAGATAAATTTTTTAGATAAAATGAATAAAATGATTCAAACTCGGAAAGTTTTTGATGCCGATGGAAAAAATGTTAGCAAATCTATGAGATTTATTAAGGGATGGCTTTTAACAATTAATGGCATCAATAAATGTCTTTACGATAATTATGAAAAAAACTAACCACATTTTCCGGGCATTTTCTATACGAGAAGATTAAATCAAGATTGCCTAGAAAACTATTTTGGCTCAATACGAACGGAAAACCATTTACAGGCGGCGAGTTTTTAAAAAACGTATTCGTAAATTGACCCAAACACTTATTTAACGACTACTTTTTTTTATAGTCTTTTATAGCTTTTTACAGTCAACATAATCTAGGTAAGATCCTATACTCCAAGACCAAAGACAAAACGGAGACTTTGAAGAAGGCCTACGTAGTTTACCAGATGGAGTGCGAATGTGGAGAAGTGTACATTGTGCAGACAAGACAGAGACTTTCTACTAGAGTTAACCAACACTAATACGACGTACGGTTGAAGTCCCCAAAGACCGGATTAGCTAACCACGTCGCTCAAACTGATCACAACTTCTTTGAATCAGGTGAGAAAGTTTTAATGCCGGAAACTAACTACCAAAAAAGAACCTTTATAGAAGCAGCATTTATATCCACTACACCAAATATTGTCAATATCCAAACTGACTTTAAGTTTATCAACCGGGACTATCAAAACGTTCTGCTAAATTATAAAGATAAATTGCAGAAAAACAACCCTACAACGCAATCTACCCTGTAATACTGGCAAGTTCTTAATAGCTTTAGTTCGTATTTCAATATTTTAAGCTCAACTTTCAACAAATCTTGGTAACATTTTTTGAGAGACAAAAATTTTACAAAAGATATCTCATCATTTTATTTAAAAAGTTGAAAAATTGTACATAGTGGTATATTTTTACAATCGTTGATCTTTTTGCATATTTAATTAGTGTTAATTATTTAAGTTTCCATAGTTTATTGTTTTATATTATGACCGTTGTTACTCAGCAATCACTATTTTATTTTATTGACTTGTTTGAGAACTACCGCCTCAAAAACCAATGTTACCCATTATTATAAAAATCAGACCAATTAACACCACGATATGTGTGGTAAGTGTTTTGTGCGCTTTTGCTTTCGCTGAGGGCTCATATTGTTTCCTTCTTGCAGTCGTGAAGATGAAAAAATAAATTTTTCGAAACGTTGGCACGACATATCTTTGTTGTTTGATTTATCCACGCAACCTGAAATTCTTGTTTTATTATAATTACAGCATTAAACTTATTAATTACTGCATGTTTTACTGAAGATCCAATCTCCTGTCAAATATTTAAGAGTTCTATTTGAATTGAGCTGTTTGTTTTGAGCTGCACCGAATTACCTTCCCCTGCCCACTATTGCACCTACCTATTATCTGCTGCAGCTGACCTCGACAAGTGTTCCTTCCATTGTGCGATCGGTTTTGTGGTTAGGATTTTGATTTGAATCACAATAACTTTAAATTATGGAAAACAAATTTCTTCAAACGAAAGGTTTACATCTCGAAGCGGATAGACAAAGTTACATTTTAAAAGTGAGCGAGGAGGATTACGATAAAGCACAGAATGGTAAGTAAACCCCATATAAATTTGTCCTACAAGGAATATGAATATCAGGGTGTTTATCTAATTTTTGAAAATTTTGCTGTTACTTGGTTCTCGCAGTAAGCAGATGATATATATTATAAACTATTTTAGATATTAATTTTGCAAATTCGCTGCTAATCCATGCAATCTCGTGCAGCACGAAAATGAACCGTCAAATGAAAATAATAGTGAATTGACAAAAAACTGCAATTAGACATATGATAAAATAATGTGCTTAATAAACTCATTAGAGAGTCATATCGATGAACTTAATCATCCTAAAAAAGCACGTTTTTGATAATGTGGCAAATGATTTGTTGAGCCACAACTATGCAGTTACGGGGCAACAATGCTCATTAAAATGGAAAAGTCTTGTTAGGAGCTGTAAAATATGCAAAGATAATAAGACGAAGACTGGTAGAGGACCCTCCAGGTTCCAATTTTTCGATAGAATGGACGATATACTTGGAGACAAAACAAGTAATGCATGTCTTCATTCATTAGAGTCAAGCATGTCGACTCTCAGTGGAGAAGTGGAACCTGAAGAAGGCAAGTTAATTTATTGTTTCAAATATGAATTGGTTCAATACTTTGTTGAAGAGATCTTGTTACTATTATAATAATAGTAACACCAATTATAATTTCAAGAAAACTTGTTACGTTTAGATTTCACCGTTGCGCCCCAAACGTAACAAAATGCATTATCGTCCATCCAAAATGCATAACTGTTTATGACATTTTATTTTATCATGAAAAGTATGTTTATCCGGGGGCCTACGTCCATCGCAACTTTAAGTTAGGCGCGTAAAACTAAGGAAACGCGATATCTTCAGACAGCTAGGGTTGGCAACAATTTTTGTAAGAGATTAGATAGACGAATTTTTCCTGAAAAGTGACACAGGTGAATCGAGTAGCCAATTTTTAGTGATATTATTCAAGTGTTTATTACCTCGATTTGTTGGTTTTATGTTGGTTCAGTTGGCGAGTTTAGCAACGAACAACTTCACAGTTTACACTGGTTCGAACCTCATCGAGTACTTAAATTACATCCTTCGGTTAATACGAATGTGGAATTTAACCCAGCCTGGGGGTCAAAAGTGATAGCACCGAATATAGAAGCTAAAAGTTTATTATCAATAACAGAATTACTTTGCTGCAAGTTAGGTTAGAAACTTTTACAACTTTACCTTTGTGTTATTTAATTAAGAAATTTCGTACGGCCTTATCGAGGACGAATTCTACCACCGTTAACTATCAAGATTCGTGTTATATTTTCTTTCCAAAAGTTCACTTCGAGCCACAAAACATCTATCATCGAGAAAACTAGAAAACCTTTTTTTGTTTACTTGCAAATCGGAAGCCGTCGATGCGCGAGGCGACAGTTGTGGTCAACTTAAGAAGCAAGATAGCAGGGGCGTACCAACGAAACTGGTGAGCGTTAATTTTGGTTTTATTTACTTTTGCGATTCATTTTAAAAACGGTGTTTACCGACTTACGCGTTGTTTGTTTAACTGCGAGAGAAGAAGAAAGGTTAATCACCCTAAAATTTTGATTGTTTGCAGATCGAGCGAAGCTCGATTAGAGAGTTGTTAAAACTGGGTTGCTTTCAGATCTGAACGCTTATATATTTTTTATAATTCTATTTTTCTTACTGCGTACTGTTTGCGGTACTTGCGTGATACGACTTGTGAAAATTCGACGACGTACCATTTATTTTGTTGTAAATAAAACGCAGTTTCACCTTTACTTGTGTTTTTCTTTTTGCTTTTGCACTTTAGGATACCATCTCTGGCGAGCGGCAAAAAGTGCATGGCGCCATATTTTTGAACTGATGAGATTTTTGAGTGGAGCAAGGTTCAATCTTGTCTTCCGACCCCCCCCCCATTTTTGTTCTTCACTGAGTTGAGCCGTAGCGCCGTTTTGTAACAAGTAAAGGTAGGTGTTTTAGGATTAGTCTCGCCAACTTTTGCGACCCGAGCGCAGACGGGCAGCAAACTAACCACTTCTTCCTTTCCGAACTAATGAATAATGTACAGAAATGTTGAGACAACAACACAAATGAACTCATCAACACGAATACTGCATGTAGTATACTACATATATACTCCAAATACTCGGATCAAAGGGCACTTGTCAAGAGGTTTATCGGTTATTAAGACCTGGGCATCTTGTTTGCACAGCTTAATTTTTGTAAACATGTCGAACTAATAGTCACAAAAGCCTTTTGTGAGCTTAATTTAGCCTAATTTAGAAGATTAGGCTTCATAATTCGTAGTTGTCGGGATTTCTCCAATCTTGATAGTATCAAAATTTTGTACTTGCCTATGTGTATAGCTCGAGTATAGCTCTATTATATTATGGACTCCCATATATGAGGTGGATATAGATCAAATTGAATCGGTACAAAGACGTTTTCTCAAGTACCTAAACTTGAAAACTTATGGGATGTATCCGGGGATGAACGGGGCTTCAATCACGGCCGTTTACTAAGCATGAACAATTTTCAGTCCCTGGAAAATCGAAGGTTTGTAGCATCTGCTTTATTTCTACAAAAATTAATAAAACACAATGTTGGTTGTGACGCATTAGCTGAAAACATTAAGTATGTCCCACCCAGAGAAGGTAGGAGAAACAACAATATTTTTTACATAGAATACTATAGAACAAATATAATGAGAAAAAGCCCAATCAATAAGACAAATAAGATTTCGGAAATATATGTGATATTATTTGCGATGGCCCGATCAAAACTAAGAACAGTATATACGAATACCTTAAAACTAGAATATAATATTTGATTTGTTTTATGTAATGTTTATATTTTGTGTAATTTTTATGATTGCTTTCTATGACTTTATTAATACAAATCTTGTAATTAAGCTAAATAAACAAAATAAGGCAAAATATTTCCAAGCTTTCGAGAATGTATGTTCTCTTTTGAAAAAGACAAATGCATAACAGCTTTCCACGGGCTAATCTCATCAATAGCAAATTACCCACTATTAATGGGTAAAAAGGCCCCACGTGCCACATGGAAAGAATTTTCAAATTCCAACGCCGGACCATAAGGATAATAGAAAGAATGAATTATCGGACAGATCTTTACAGAGTAAAGAGCAAATTCAAGGAACTGGACATTCTCACCATATCATCAAAATACATCTTAGAATGTCTGATATAATATACAAGGAGAAACATAAACAACTTCAAGATTATAAACTCAATACATAGCTACAATACGCGAAATACATCAAGATTATTTAAGACTGACGAGATCAAGAAATGCTTCCAAATTTTTCAATAAGATACCAATGGTGACCAGAGAACTTGAAGAAAAGGAATTCAAAAAGGTAATAAGTAAATATTTAAAAGAACAAGCCTTCTAAAAAGTGAACGATTTTTTGAGGAACCCAATAACTATAATTATATAGTACAGCATAAGGCGAACATTAGACGTCCATTGAACACGCCTTTGCAGCCGAAGTTGTTGAATCAATTTCGATTCACAATGTCGTTGAAACACGAACTGATAATTTTTTTGTAGTAGACCTTTTAACTATTAGTAATGTGTTGTCGAGTAATGGTGACAAACACATACCGAATTTTAATCCAAGAGAAACTGATGTTCCAGATCTAAAGTCAAACCTAGCACGTTGGGCTGTAAACCGTCAAGTCCCTCATGCTACTTTGAATAATATTTTGGCAATTTAAAAACCTTTATGTAACAACTTACCACTCGATTCGAGAACACTGTTGCATACTCCTAGACAAATAATGATATCGAAAATAAAAAATATGAGAACTGGGAATTATTATCATTTTGGTCTTAAAACGAGTATATGTAAAAATTTAGCAAAATGCGAAAATATTAAAGAAATTACGTGTGTTGAAATATGTGTAAATGTTGATGGTTTACCCATTTCGACAAGTTCACCCAGTCAGTTTTATCCTATTTTATGTTCTCTTTATAACAATCGTAATGCGGTTGATATTGTGGGGCTTTATCACGCCAATGAAAAACCGAAGAATGCCAATTGTTTTCTTACAGATTTTGTCGAAGAAGCGACTTCTTTAACTACAAATGGTTTTGAGTACTGTAATCAATTTTTTACTTTAAAGATTAAGGCATTCATATGTGATGCACCTGCCAAGTCATTTCTTTTATATACCCGAGGTCATACCGGATACAGTTCATGTATGAAATGTAACAGTGTTGGTGAATATAGAGATAACGGAGTTTGCTTTCCTGAAATTTCTGGTTGGACACTTAGAAATCATGCCGAATTTTTTGATAAATGCTATGAAATTCATCATACAGGAACTTCCATTATTGAAACAATTCCTGGCATTGATATGGTAGGAGATATTGCATTAGATTATATTATGCATTTTTGTTTAGGGGTTGTCAGAAAGTTAATGAATTTTTGGTGTTCTGGTAAACCTCCCCACAAGCTTTCATTTCCACAAATAGAGTCAATTTCAAATTATATGATTTCCCTTTAACCTTTTATTGATTGTGAATTTGTACGAAAACCTCCATCTCTACGTGAACTTAAACGCTTCAAAGCTATGAATACAGACAGTTTTTGTTTTATAGTGGACCAGTGGTGTTAAAATCTGTTTTGCACACGATATGTACTTACATTTTATAACTTTGCATGTAGCTTGTACCATTTTGAGTAACGAACGACATTTAGATTCGCATAGAACATATGCCGAATCACTTTTAATTTATTTTGTTAAGTCTTTTATATATATATATATCTTACAATATTCACAATTTACTACACATATGCGAGGATACAAAAAACTTTGGTGTGTTAGATCAGTTTAATGCATTCCCGTTTGAGAAATATCTGCAAAAATTGAAAAAATACGTTCGCAAAGGTGAAAAACCATTGCAACAAGTTGTGGCTAGATTAATTGAAAAAGGATTTTTCTCGACTTCCAGCAATTTATTGTTATCAGGAAACCATATTAATTTGAGGAGATCCTATCGTATTGGTCCTCTTTTGCGTGGAAATACTGGCACTCAATTTAAGCAACTAACTCTCAAGCAATTCACTCTAAAAATATCTGAAGGGATAACTGCTGCAGCTTGAAAGACGGTAGTATTGTAACTATTCAAAATTTTTTTTTAAATACCAATGGAATTTTTATTATTGGCTATAAATTTCGCTCCGTTACAGATTTGTATGAAAAACCTTGTAATGGTTATTGGAAAATAAAGTTTCGTATACTTTTTACTTTTCTCTCGTATTTTTGACTGTTTTTATCGCTAATTAAAAATTTGTTTATCGCAATTTAAAAATTTATGGAAAATTGTGCAACTTTTATCACATTTTGAATTTTTTCCTTAACCTAATTCCTTATTAATTATATGTATATAAGCAATTATTTTCAGTATAATTTTTACGATGCAAACACCTGGACAGTTGTGAAATTCATTGAAGAAAATAGTGTAGAGGCTGTTCCTACAAACTGGATAACAGGAACAAATTGTTATTGGCCTAGAGAGACAAGCAGCCATGTGCTGAAAGAAATCATGAAAATGAGTGAAATACCTATTCCTGCTGTCTGAACAAAACACCGAGTGTCTTTTTTTAGTAATACTAATAATGTTTTTGGTATGTATAATTTTATATAAATTATTAATAATCTACATATGAAATGCTTTTCTCTAACTAGGAGTTTTAAAGTTAAGAACTGATTATGTGAACGATGCATACATACATGATTTGTCTGTTTTTAACTTTATATTTTGTAGTTCGACATGATTATGGCCTAAAGCCGAAACGCGTCATCAATAAGTGTATTAAAAAATACGAGTATAGTGCTTTTTATTACAAACCAAACAATATTATTAATCTGTTAATTTCTAAGAATAATTAGTAGAAATCAAACTGCAACTATTAACAAAGTGTTGCATTTCTACTCATTTTCATCTCACTCATATTAATACGTTTCCCACGAATATAATTTTAACTTTTTACATTTTAGATAAATACGTATTAGCGAAGAGGAAGGCTAATAAGGCAACTATTTATTCCGCCTTAACCCCGGGAAAAGGAATAAAGCGAAAGCGAGTCGTAAGGAGAGATTCTAGTAGCCCCGATCTCACAGAATCGGACCACGATGTAAATTTATTGGACCCGCCACCCGAAATAACTTCGAAAAGAAGTAAAATTGTCGAGTCCGATAGCGTAGAAAAAAATATCACTACTGATATTGCGCAGAAAATGTATTACTGGTATTGCAATACACATGCAATAACTTGCCTTATTAAAAAAACCTTTTGTAGATCTAACAGGGCTCCCACTTGTCCTAATATTCCTAAAATTCCTAAAATTCAAAAATTTATTCTAAATTCCTAAAATAATCCTAAAATTTTCGAAAAAAGTACATTTAAATTTGATGAAACTACTACTGCTCAAATTAAAAAACAGTATGATGGATATATACAGTATTATTCAGATGCACACAAACAAGTAGTAAATGCATATGCTGGATCGTTGTTTCTCGGGCATTGTACTGCCAAAGATTTGAAAAACCACTTTTTTGATTTTGTCAAAAAGTTAAAATTGGATACGAAATACCTACTTCATTTAGGCATGGATGGTCCCAATGTTAATTTATCATTTCAGCGCGATTTAAAAGACCAGTTTAAGACAGACGATAAAGACATTTTAGATATTGGTACGTGCAGCTTACATCCGGTTCATACAGCATATAGTAATGGGCTAAAACAACTGTCATTTGATTTCGATGGATTTGCTTACGACTTGCACTTTTTTTTCAAGTATAGTAGTGCAAGAAGAGAAGACTATAAATTAGTTAGTGTTATCACCGATTTAGATTCTCTGAATATGATAAAGCATGTTAGCAGTCGGTGGCTTAGTTTAAAGAAGGTATTACTAAGAATTTTGAATCAATGGCATAATTTGAAACAATATTTTCTTACCGAACCATCCAAGGAAAAAAACTTCAATAGCAGTTAAAAATAATCAACGTTATAAAAGTATATGTGAACGTCTCAAGAATTCGGATACAACAAGAATGTATATAAGTTTTGCGATACAGTTGGGAGAAATATTTGAAGAATTTTCAATTAAATTTCAAAGCGATGAACCATTAATACATTTGTTATAGCCATCTATTGGCAATGTACTATACAATGTACTATGTAAATTTGTTAAAAAAGAAATGTTATTAGATCAGCTCGGTCAAATCAAAAAGATACCCAAAATTTAGCAGAAATTAAATTAGATAGTTCTAATTTTATTCACGTAGCCAAAATTGATATTGGATTAAAAACGCAAAAATATTTAGAAAAGGTAGAGAAAGTTAATGACCAACTGTTATTACGAAAGGAAATGATAGATTCTTACAAGGTAGCGGCAAACTATTTGCAAAATAAATTACCTAGCAAAAATGAGTTACTGAAATGTGTTCAATACTTCCATCCCATTTTCAGAACCAAAGAAGAAAGTGTATTGGTGATTGAAAGTTAGCCGTATCAATAGGTAAAATATTAAAAAACACATTGAAAAGATCGTTCTATCTTAATGTTGACTGTGACCCTGAAAGATTAGGGGTTGTAATTAGAAGTCAGTGGTTGTTGTACCAATTAGAAAATATTCCAGAAGAATTTTATATGGCCAATGAGCGTTACAAGAGGATCGATAACTCTTGGGATAAAGTAGGAGATATCAAAACATTAGAAGGAACATTGAAATACAGTCAACTACGTCTATTAGCAAGATATTGTTTCAGTTTATCCCATGGAAATGCAACTCCAGAAAGAGGTTTTAGCATAAATAAAAATTTACTGCAGAATAGGGAATCTCTTTCTGGGGATACCATTATATCATTACGATATGTTAAAGATGCCATCCTTTGGTATGGTGGTGTAAAGAACTTTCCGATATTAAAACCACTTTTTGATTTTGAAAGCAAATCTCGTCGCGCCTATGAAGACTATCTAGAAGAGGAAAGGCAAAAAACAATTTCTATAAGAAAAAAAGTTATTGATAAAAATAATGAAGAGTTTAGAAAACGTAAAAGTGGGAACGAGTTAATTATAATTCAAGATGCTTTAAAAGAAGAAAGAAAAAGGTTGAAAGTATCACAAGATTTAATTGCTGAAGGCAATGCCAAATTATTAACTGCTATAAGAGGTTCTTCGTTAACTAAGAACAAACATTTATTAACATCTGCACATATGATGATTGAAGCCGGAGTTCAAAAATCTACCGAGTCACAAAAAATTATAGCCGATTTGGAAAAACAGCAAAGTAATTTAGCAGAGTGCAACCGTCCTAGTAAAAAATTTAAGAAAAATGAATAAAGTATAATAAATAATATATTCTGTTATTACTTTTTGTTAAAATTTTATGTACCTATATTTTATATTATTATTATTTTAGTTTATTGGCAATATTATTAAATTCATAATAATTTCTTCCTAAAAATTCTTAAATTTTATTGTAAATTCCTAAAAATTCCTAAATTTTGTTATAAAAATTTCATCGAAATTCCTAAAATTTTGCTATAAAATTTCCTAAATTCCTACCTAAAATCTATAAAATTTGTTGTGGGAGGCCTGCTTTTGTAGATCAAAATAATACGAACAGAAATTTGATATTTGGAAGTGAAACTCCAACGAGGTAACCCCTCGCTTAAAATCACACACTGGTGGTATTGAGCAGTTATCTCATCGAGGTACTTAATTAATATTTTGATATATTATTTTTAAATAAATTCTTATAATCTTTTTTTTTTAGAAATTTCAATGTTGATAGTAAAAAAGCTTAATGTTCTAACGGGCCTCGTAAGCAACATCAATGTACGATTGGAAGCTATTGAAAATAAAGAAAATAC
The DNA here is from genome assembly GCA_947369205.1 of Cantharis rufa. Taxonomy (NCBI): domain Eukaryota; kingdom Metazoa; phylum Arthropoda; class Insecta; order Coleoptera; family Cantharidae; genus Cantharis; species Cantharis rufa. The sequence goes on along the minus strand of OX376305.1, from coordinate 27,266,217 downwards.
TTATTTTCCCGAAGAAGTGGAATCAATATTCACGAAATTTAATTTTCCAATTACTAATACTAGTTCATTGGAGGATTTAGAGATTTTATTAAACTCCGAGGAGGAGGTCAATAAAATGGTAAGCACTATAAGTCTATTTTAAAATTAGTTTGTTAATTTTATCGTTTATAGGTAAAGGAATTGCCGCGCGTGGGGGCACAAAGACGTACGATTTTGTTGCTAGAGTTGCTGAAAAACTTATAACCAACAAAATGGCTTCCGAATTCAGTTACTTCGGAAAGAAGGGGAAGAAGCCATTTAATTTGCTTACATTGAATAAGGTTATAAAACGTTAGTATACTTATTTTTGGGTTTAAATAAAGTACAAAAGCAATTTTTTAAGAAGCCGGATTCATTGCTTTCAAGCAAGCAACGGAAAGCGAATTAGAGAAATATAATGAAGTGGCTCAAGCAAGCAAAAGAACGAAAAAACTAAATTAACTAAATAACACTTTAGTTTCTTAAATTTATAGTTGTTTTTGTTTGTTTACTTTTCTTGATTAAATATTGAAATTTAAAAATATTTGTATTTGTCTACTTCCAATTTCGTTTTTTCCACGTTCAATAGACGTCCATCGTACAGCCCAGCGGACGTTCACCTTGGGACCTTAATTGAACATTTCAATGTTGAGCAATCTACTTTCAATGGACGTTCATTTGACATTCTGATGTCGAATAGTTCGCGTTCAGGTTAATGTCAGTTAAAAGTTGTTATTTAAACATCTCGTGGAAAGATTTGGTACGAAATATATATTAACTTATTAGATTAAATCAGGATGCACTTGAAAACTTTTTGGTGCTATAAGAGCTAAGGGAGGTCTTCATGACCATCCAGATGCTTTGGAGTATAGATATCGGTTGCGTCCTATATATTAGGCAGAAATGAAGAGTGGCTTTCAGCACATGGTAATGTTGAAATGATGATACACCCAATATTCCCATACCAGAAGATAATTTAGATGCACAACATTTCACGTCACTTCTTGATGAGGAGAGTCAGATGGAACAAGACGAAGAGTTTCACGAATTAAATGACATTGTCTATAATAGCTTAGAAAATCTGGCTGGTTTTAAATGTCATAAACTCCAAGATCCAAACAGCTCAATAACAAATTCTAATGAAGACTCTTATTCTTGGGTTAATCATTTAACTGAAGATAGCTTAACGAAACCAACAACAGGGTTCATAGCTAAAATGGAACAGTTGGAAGCCAATTTTACCCAAGTTAATTCAGACTGTATATTAATTTAAAAAAATTACATAAAAACTTACTAGAGAAAAGTATTGACATAGCACATACTGAAGACATAAAAATATTATTTTTTAGATCTAAGATGTTTTTCAGGATGCGACAATTAAATAAGAAATTAATTCATACTTCTGTTAGAAACAGACGAAAATTAGATAATATTATAAAATAAAACAATATAACGAGGCTCTGACAACCGAGTATTGGCGGTATAACTATAATAAAGCAGCTACAGTAAATGGTAGTGATTAGACAAATTCTCACCAGTTGAGGAGTAGACTTATTTTAATAATTTTGAATAATAAATTCCACATTAACTTAATCTTAATGAAAATTGTTTTATTTGGGACTTTATAGTTTACTCATTAAATATATACTATTTTATATATTCTCACATTGAGTTTTATTTCAATAGTTGTGATTTAAGGTAAACAATAATCACACAATTAATTATTTTATCTGGTTTAGTTATATTCTATTTGAAAAATGTGGGTGTTCGCAAGGTTCGGAATCCAACTGACATCAAATTTGATCAATTATTGCAATAATGTTTCTGTAATGAGGAATTTAGTGTGGTAAGAACTTCTAGAATTTAAGATTTCTATCTGAAAATAATAATCTAAAAACTGCGCCATTGTTAACTGAAAACCTGATATAGAGATAAGACACGTGGATGCATGTATTGAATAAGGATGGCTATAAAAAAAGTACGTACAATTCTTTGTTCCCTCGTTTTATTTTATAGTCTTTAAAAATAATCGTTCGAGTAATTTTTAAGCCGTTTAGGTTAATTTTTATTCAACCTTTGTTAGTAACTAGTAAACCGCCGCAAAATTCAAGCCTTTAAACTTACATTGGATAAATAAAATTTTGATGAAAAAGGTACTTACACGTAACGTTTGTCCTCGGCGATGATTCCATTTGCACTTCTTATTTTTAACTACGTATACACAATACACACAAAACACATTTTTGTTTTCTCAATTATGTAGTTTATTTTATTTTAATTCAGTTCTATATTACCAAAACTATTTTGTTTTTTATGTTGTTAATTTACAATTACCAACCGAGAATGACTACGTTACCGACAACCGACACGCGCAGTCGGTCTAATCAGGGGCGTAGTTAGACTATTATGAAATTTAAAATTGTGTTTGATATAAAAAATAGTTTCCAACCATATTAACCCTAAATAACTTTTTGTATCATATCAGCTACAACCAAAAAGCAACCTGTTTTTAGTCGCTCTTTGGAATATTTTCGTGTTGAAAAGTCGTGTAGCAGATTTTATGATGCTATTTTATTTGTTACTTAATTAGGTTTAAAATCGTTTTATCGTTTTTTAGTTAAAAAAATAACAAATTAATAAAAATTAAAATTAAAATTGAAATAAATTTTATTTATTTTTTTGAAAATTTTATACTCGTTCAACTGTACGTCGCGTCGGTGAAACACATATACAAATGTTTTCATTGCAAATAAATAAATGGCGTAATGAGGGTTAATAATAATTATTATTTATTATTATTAATATCATCTCAGTCTAACAAATAAATGTATGTATAACATTAAAGAAATTGTAATAATTTACATTAACAAATTTATTCATAAACAGGGGGTGTCCCTGCAACTATTGTATACGTATTAGATGGCGATAGAAAACACTCTAGAAAAATAATCAGCTCATATCCGATTTCTTCTATTTGTAATTGGACAAATAAATCTAACTTTTTGCCTTTAATTCGTACTTTCAAATGACAATAGAACCAAAAGTATATAAATTTTTGTGTGTAAATAATTTAGTACTTGTTTTAAAATCCAGGAGTGCAACTAAGCAGGGCTTTAGCTCCCTTCAGTCGCGTAACTATGGAGGGGGCACGGAGGCACGTGTCCAAATGAAGCATGAAATTCTAAGCAAAGAAGAACGGGCCACCATAAGGATGAAAGCAAGAAAAAACCTACCGACGAAGAAATACTGAGAGCTGTTCAAGAGGCCCAACAGAAAGCCACTAAAATATCCTCTGACTTGGAGATAGAAGTGACTTTAGAAGTATTCCGGTAACATTAGAATTGATTGATGATACTAACTGCGATGGTGACCCCGAAGAAACTTACAGTGATCTGGATGCTTTAGAAGATCTACAAGAAGACAGGTAAGTTTTAAGCGGTAAAATCGGTCTTGCTGTTTTCAATAATGTAAATATAACTGAAAATAGTCCATTTACGTCGGTGCAAGATAGGTGGCACCGCCATTATTTATAAACGAACGCACAGTGGGACGAAATCCCAAATTCACGGCCAAAAGTCTGATAAGTTTGCAATTCGAGTAAAAGTGCGGACTCGGGGGTTTTTGGGGTCGCTGAATACAAATCCGAAGTCAAAATTTCGAAAAACAAAACGGTAGATCCAGTACGGCAAAAATTTAATGAAAAACGGATTGAATCAAGTTGAAAATCTTAAGCCGGGGGTTAGGCACTAACAAATCGGACTTAGAAGAAAACCTCTTTAGCTTTAAATACCTCACTAATAGAAAAACTCACTAGTAGAAAATTAACTATTAATTAACGTTTTCTATTGGTGAATTAATTATAATAGGCTTATACCAGTATTTTTAGTGCCTATAAATCCAGACCCTATTCATAATATAATACTTAGTCTAGAATTAAGCCCTGACACAGGTATAAAGGTTTGTATTATGTATAATACATAATACGTATACGAATAAGTAGTTACATTTTTATAATTACATTTTCAGCCTTAGGGGACATCCATTAATTACGTGAGCAGCTTTTCTTAAAATTTTGACCCCCCCTCTTGGTGAGATTTGGTAAGATGTAGCGAGAGCCCCCCCCCCCCCCAATTCACCTCACGTGAGATTTACTCTATAATTTTTAAACAATTAAATTTATTTGATGTTTTACATATTTACATAAAATTTTACACTAAAATACAAAATGTTAGGGGAGAGTCCTGCAGTACCGACACCTTAAGGTTTATTTAGAATAAAATGAAAATGCCTTAGGTTACATGTTTAATACCTGCTGAAATGTGTAAAGGAACTTATGCACTTTAACTAAGAATAGTAAAATATAGATATTTTTAGAAAAAAACAACTTTATTTGTAAAATTTTAAAGCAATGAAAATTTAACCATAAAAATTTGGCCTCCAGTACCGGCCAGCAAAAATATAAATATTTATACAATGCAATAATCGCAATTAATTGATTTGACAGCTCTAATAGGTTTGAACAAGCCTCGTGGACCTAACTTTTACAGTTTCCACATTGTATCCAATCCTCTTCACGAGATTCAAGGCAGAAGGTTCAAATTGTTTCATTCTGAGAACTCTGATTTTCTTTTTCTTTTGCTATTCTTGATGACGTCTTTTCCTAAAACCAAACTTTTTTCTCTTTTGCTGACAGCTTTTCCTGAAACCAAACTCTTGCCGTTCTTACTGACATCTTGTCTTGTGAGCAAACTCTTACCTCCCTTAACTCATTCGACACTCTTTTTTTTGCTCTTTTTTGTTCCAACATCTTTTTATATGGAGAACTTGTGTATATTTCACTTCTTTCAGCTTTACGACGCGACGTCGTCGTACAGTAGCTCTTCTGTTCGAAGCATTAGGAACTGGTGACAACTCTGCAATTATTTCTTTAATATTGTCTTCAGATAGATCGATGTCAGTGGTAGTCACAATTGTCAGATTTGACTGTCCAGAAGTTGAAGTTGTAGGTTTGGATCATTTTTGTGCACCTATACACAAATTACAATAATTAAAATAGTGGCCGGTATTGTAGGACAATTTTGTGGCCGGTACTGTAGAAAACGGATTAAAATATTAAATTCGAGCGTAGCCAAAACTGCGTTCTCACAAAGTTTGAATTACACAGCATTTTATAATAGCTATATATATAATTAATACATACCATGTATGATTTATTTAAAATTTGTCCTGTGGACTCCACCAATCAATCACAAAAATTAATTGAATCACATGCGTTCACTAACTGCAATAGAAATCTTATTACTGAGAGTAAACCAATCGCGTCAAGTCGACGTCGTGCGAGACATATACTTTTCAGCATGTTTTACTTACTCTAAGACAACTGTTTTAGAGCTATCTGATACACAATATCGAATATTGCAATTGGCCGGTACTGGATGCCGGTCGGTACTGCAAGACTCTCCCCTATTTGTTGTAATAATGAATCTTGAATTAATTTTTTTTTTATTAATTAAATCTCTGAATTAAAAAGTTGACGTGAGATTTTCATTGACCCCCCTCCCTTTAAATGAGATTTGGTGAGATTTTGTCAACCCCCCCCCTCATTTGGTGCTCACTACGCATTTACATTGTTTATTTCTACCTTTGGTCTGGGTCCATGCATATGGGGTAATGCAAACTGGGCCAAAAAACTACCTGAAAGTAGTAAACTGGGACAAAGGCAAATTTTTCTAAAATTTTAAAAATGGTAAACTGAGCCAAAAGCAAATTTTACTAAAATTTTGAAAATAGTAAATTGGGCCAAAAACAAATTTTACTAAACTTTGTAAAGTGGTAAACTGGGCCAAAAGCAAAAATTATTGATTGAAAAATTGTAGTATGGGGTTTAAAAATCAAAAACCGATACACGTCAGCGTAACCGGAATTTTGTTCGACAACATTTGTTACAATAGCAGTTTTTCGAATGCTTTTGTTCGATTTAACATTTATTCGACTGAGCAGTTGTTCCACTTATTGTTAGTATTTATCCGATATCGAATTTATATGAATTTTATTTATATTTTTATTTTTTTTTGTTTAGTCTTTGTCAAATTCAAGTTTTGACAAAGACAACCATGGCAATGCACGGATCCACCATAAAAAATAGTTCTGCGGTTTTTATAATTAAATGCCAACAAATCCCTAATAGACACTAATTATATTTTACAAACGCAAAACTTGCTTTTAGGGTGAATCCCCTTCGCACCCTGCACTTTCGAATCCACCCTGAAACGAGCTTCACCTTTTTTGAGTTTCACCTTTGGCGAGATAGTTTTGAGGGGTCTAGTCTTTGTCAAAACGGCTCGGAACGCCCAGAGCAAAGGGCACCGGAGCGCAGGGTAGCACAGAGTCGAATTTGACAAAGACAACCATGGCAATACACGGATCCATAAAAAATATGGGCGAAAAGTTAGATCGATTGCGAGGATGTATATCCATCGGTAGGTTACAGTTTGTTTCTGATATTTTTTTTAAATAATAACAAAAACAAATTCACACCGGCATACCCTGCCCGCACCCTTTTTTTACCTTAAATTTGTCTTTGGCCCAGTTTACTATTTTCAAAATTTTAGCCAAAAGTGACTTTGGCCCAGTTTACTACCTTCATAATTTTAGTTAAAAATGCCTTTGGCCCAGTTTACTATTTTTTAAATTTAGCCCAGTTTACAATTGGTCCAGTTTACATTCACCCATGCATATACCTTTCAACCTTAGTTAAATTTAATTGCGATGTAGTGTTAAGATTAGTATCATTGTTTATCATTGTTTTCCACAAGTCAATTTCTGCTTTTTGTTGATGTGCGAAACTTCCTCTTCGCTTTTACGTTTTCTGCTACCGGACGGTTCCATTTGGTTGTTTAATTCTTTGCAGATCATGAAGGATTGACGATTAATACTGCTGATCACTTGATCAGAGTCTGACTACCGGTTGGACTTTAAGAGTTTTCTGACTGCAAGCTGTAACCTTCGTACGGACATTTATCCTCAAAAGAAGCAATATCGAACAGTAGATTTTTTACTCCATTCGATAAAGCTTTCTTCATTTCTTTATCATCAATCTTGCTACATTCCGTAAATAAATCTCGACTATCCAAGTATTTTTCGTTTTTTCGAAAATAGTAAGAAATGACGAATTTGGCCCAAAAACGTTCTTTCGTTAATTTGGTTGGTACCTGCTTCATGTAGAGATTTGTAATGGAGGGATAGATTTTAAAAATGGATTCGATTGTATCGGGAGTTATGTTGTATTTTAAACCATCAGTATCGAGTAGTTTTATTTCGGACAAAAAAGCATTCGAGACGCCAATTTCTGAAGGCTCTTGAACCCAATCACATTTAGTGGCTTGGTTTACCCAAAATTCTTGTGATGTAATTACCTTATTGTTTGATACCACCAAATCCTTGTAAAGTTGTAGTTTATCGGGGTGCGAAGCAAGAAATTTATGTTTATCCTCCAAAATTTTGTCAATGTTTTGTTTACATTTTTGTAATAACTTGAACAACAGGACTTTGACTCTACCTAGATCGTTTAATTGATCTTGGACACATCCAGAATTGATGAAGTGAAAAATGGACGAATCGTTACTACGGAGAAGGATTTTCAAAAAAGCCCTTGTCTTCCCCCAAGAAACTTCTTGTTGTTTGATATCACAATATAACTGTGAGATTGAAGCGTTGTCGGTGTCGTCATTTTTCACCTTCCGACGATTTGATGATCCATTAGAAACAATGTTCCAACGCTATTTTTATATTTAACCTGAGGAACTTTTAATAAAATTTATTCGTTTGATGATGATGTCATTTTATAAAAGATTTATTTATTGTTAGGAATCGTTTTCCTAAATAGAGTTGTAGAGCAACTAATTTGACCCATCTAATGAAGGGTTCTCGTCTGGGTAGCTCCGGAAGCCAGTTCAGGGTGGACTTACTTCGTCGGATTTTTCTCCCTTTTATATTTTCTGCCTCGGGCGCCAATTCGAATAATCGAATACTTATACTGGACGGGACGGGGGTGTTTTAAACAAAATAAAAGTAATAATTCAAAATAAATAATTGTTTATCATGAAAAAAATAAATATACTCTAAAATAACTTAACTTAATAATGGTAACTTGAAACAAAAATAAAACGCTATTATTAACAAAATATGAACCCTATAATAAAATATATTTGGTACGGTTATGTTCTCATGGTCACGTGTGTACTTTTAATAATTAACCTAGAATATATCAAACGGTAATGTAAATAATTGCAAATTCAATAATTAATAATTCGGTGGTGCTTTTGAACAAACGAAATGGGTATCCTAATCTAATTTCGGAAGCTGTCAAGATGCTAATGAACAATAAATAATTCGTTTTTGGTATACTATTTTTACGGTAATTTGGGTTACGGTAGGTATTCTAAACAGCTGAAATCTGCTACTTGTAAACTAAATAAAATTTAAGTTACTAACTGACATCTTTTAGATACTGGAAATTAACCTTGTCAACTTCAGCGGCTACCTAATTGAATACCAAAAATAATACGGCTTTAATTACGGTAGGAACGGAATCGGTTTTCAAGTTGGTAGGATATTTGATTCGTGATCCAGGACGGTAGTTTACAATTATTAGCAACTTCTGGTCTTACTAAATTACTCCTTGAGACACTTCGGTAGGATCGCAACTACTGTCTCCTTCTGGGTAACCTGTAATCTAAGGTGAGTTTTGCGATAGATATTATTCGGAAGTTTTAAGGTTGTTTATTGTAGGAACTTCCGTTAGCCTTGTGCAACGAAAACTAGCGAAAACAGAAGTCGGAAATTGCCTAGTAGCCGTAAACGACGTACAGGATGATAGCAAGATAAAGACCTTGTGTAGCGAAAATCTTTACCTCCGGACAGACGATAGTGAGATGAACACCTTGTATAACGAAAGTGTTTGGATCTGGAAAGGCGGTAGCGGAATGAATACCTTGTGTAACGAAAGTATTCATCTTTCTGAAAGGAAATCGGAAAGCGAAATAAACACCTTGTGTAACGAAAATGTTCATCTCTGGAAAGACGGTAATGAAATAAACACCTTGTATAACGAAAGTCTTTATCTGCCGTTGGAGCAAACTTTTGCATCTCAAGCTAGCATCTGCTGAGAACTTAGATGAAGATATTTTCAACTACCAACATCTACAGTAACCTTTTATATAATTAAAATTGTTGAAATTGATTAATTTTCTGTAACAGATTACAGCTATCTTGAGAACTTATTTTATGTTTAAACTTGTATGCAATCCAACTATCTCTCTGCAAAACAATTGTGACTTAAAATTTCAATTTTCTTAACAAAAATTATTAAATTTTTAGTGCACCCACAATTTTATCTTTACACAGTACTCGATCTGTTGATAGGTTGAGCAGCTAAGCTGATAACCAACTAATTAGAACAAAGATTTAAAATTGACAGTATTCTACTTTGATATGTATATGACAACTTATGGGTCAGAGGTGTGGACAGTAAGCGCGGGGAATAGAGGCAAGTTGGAGGCTTGGAAATGGATTTCTTAAAACGAAGTGGTGGTGTATCCATAATGGACCATATTAGAAATGACGATATCCAACAAAAGATGAAAGGAGAAGGCTCAATAATGGATGCAGTGGAGCTTAAGAGACTGAGATGGTTCGGTCACGCTCAAAGAATGAAGAACAACAGGTGGCCAAAAAGAATATGGGAATGGAAGCCACCCTTCAGAAGGCAATGAAGGATATAGAGCTCTAATACAATGACTGTCTGTTGAGACAGGCTTGGAAGGTAGGATCACGGTATTAGGAAACGCTATCCACAGTCTTTTATTGCCAACCGCAGAAGCATCATCGCCGTTTTTAGTCAGAGAACGGATGTCCTCTTGTTCACGTGTCTTCGTCCACGAGATAGATATATTTTAGAAGAAGACAAGATATATTTTAGAAGAACAGATCATGCGATGATCCGTTGATCATGATACAATAATTATCTGTTGATACAATTATTCCTTATAAAGGATTATCCAGTGATCCGAAATCTACAATTATAGTCCAGGCACCAGAGCACCAAAAGTGGTGCTGCAAAACATAAAAGCCTGGTAAGGGATTTTTCAATTGGATTATGTTAGTGGATGGTCCCTTAGTGTAAAACCGGGTTTTCGGTCTCGGATAGCACTCGCGTATTCTTTTTATACTATAACATTTTATTTTAAACATGCTACCACTTCTATAGACCCTATTAAATTACGGTGTACCCTGTACACTTTACATCACTTTACATTACTTTTCAATGGAATTTTTTAAACATGCTACCGCTTTTATAGACCTTATTAGATTAGGGTGTACCCTGTACACTTTACAACACAGACACTTTTCGTTGCATATTTTTTTATAAAATTTTTAAACATGCTACCGATTTTATAAACGTATTCACGTTAAAATATAAATTCGCGCGATACTGCTGGTTTATTTAAAAATGACTTGAGTGGCGTAGTATACTATGTGCTTGATTCTACTCGTACTCGTTCTAATTCGGTACCACATCATCGAAGAAGATTTGAAAGCGACCCATTCGTTTTGCAACTGCAGCAGGAATAAAATACAGGTTTCAGAGTCAACCTTGAATTCTTTCCATAAGATTAACATTGCAATTTTTATTAAAAACAAAACGGCAAAAATTATACAAAAACGCATGTTAATCATTTTTTTGCAACATTTATCCCAACCATTACCAACCAATATATGTATGCTATATAAAGGTAAAATTGTTTATCTTATTGTATAAGTTTTACTAGATTAATTTTAAAATGAGTTCAATTTGTGAAACTGCTTCTTGTATGGAAAGACTTGTGCGGGAATCTTTAAATCTGTTAACTCAAAACTCGACAGAACTGGAAAACTGGATAAAACTTAGCTCTATAAATATAAAATTACTCAAAGCTTCACTTAAAAAGAATGATCTTAACGTGGGATCAAAACTACATTTGAAATCATGTGTTGAGAAAATTAAAGGTAAGTGATTTGTAAATAAATTTAGTGTATGAGATTAAATGATTACTGATTTTTAGCTCACATAAGTATGATGAAGGCACTTAAATCATAAAGGTGGTGGAGTTAATAAAATTCGCAAAAACTAGCGCTTAAAAGAAGAAAACGTTAATTCAGCATTTAAGACTAGAATTCAGACAGGGATGGTAGTTAACATTATAGATCAATATCCCAAAGCGTTTTTGAAAGATGCTACAGCAGTAGTTGTAACAATGAAAATTAAAAACAACCTTAAGAAACATAATTTGTTAAGGTTAATGTTGATTTGGGTTGTCGGTAAAATAAAATTAACCTTGATGAATTAAACTTGAAACATTTAAGGTAAAATTTAAAAAAATTAAGTATTTATGCATTTATTAATTATTTAAAAAATTTTAGTACTCGAAATGATATAATAGATCCTAGTACAAACATAAAGGATTGGTGGAATGAACATGTACTACATTCGGAAAGTTTGGAAGCAAGCATTAATTAATTGAAAAATTTGATTAATAATATTTTATAATTTATTTAATTAAATATATTTGGATACATAGTATTTAAGTATTCTTGGTTGTAATTTAACTTAAAAATAACATTCCATTCAAACACATTTTACAAAATCGTATTTTATTACTTTACGGTATCCCTCGCCTGCATTTTAGGTTCTGGTTAATATAAACAAACTTTTAACCAGAATGTATTTTTATTGCTTTTTTTATTGCTACTTGGTACCGACAAGTCCTAAAAAAGAATTCATTTATCTAGTTTTCGTCTAGAAGTGTGTATTTGCCAATGAATTTACATGATCTTAATTTTTAAAATAATTTTGAAATATTTGAAAAATGCCGAAAAGAAAAATCAATTATATTGCAATGGTTTGGCGACTAACTTAATCGCCCGAGACCAAGATTTTAGCTTTATCAAAATATATCGTTGCAGGGTCAAAGTACATATAAACAAGGTGGAACTCGCTTTTGCGAGAGTTCTTAGGCTTCTATACATCTACTTTTTCGGTAGGTTAAATTATTTGGGCTTTATTTTATTCCAATTTTTAATGCCTTAATCTTTTAATTAGGTAGATTTTTTTACTATATAAGGAAAACGCTAACATTTTAATATTTTTTTTTTATTTCGACCTTTATAGGTAAATATTTGCAATTTACAAACCACAAATAAAACACAATTCATAATGAAATATTAAAATACCCGAAACACGTACCGAATACCGTATTAGAAACACGTAAAATACCTACTCTAAAAAGTAAAATTGTTTTAAGAACGTGCGTTCTGATTGGTTTTGAATTATGCGGACAGACGGACAGACGGACAGACGGACACGGAGCTAGATCATAAGGCTTCTTCCTATACGTTGTATAGAAGCCTAAAATCTAAGCGCACAAAACAAATATCTATCCAATTTAATGCTTCAATGCTTCAAACAAATATAACTTTTATCGACAATTTTCGATTTTCAGGACCCAAGTAGTGTTAATATGTGAATATCTCTTCTTAATACGAGTAATCGTGATTGAAAGTTCAAATAATAATGCAATTATTCGTATTAAGAAACGATAATGTGTTTTAATTGTGTTGAGTCATTAAAAAAATTTACAAACAAAACATCGCATGTGAGGTTTTTCCAAAAATATCTTCGATTAAAAACTGAAGCAATAATCTGTATCCAAGATTTCGTGTTATACAAATTTCCAACTGTCATAAATACAAAATTATGATCTACGATGCCAAACACCAATGGTATATCAAACTTCCGGCAAATACGAATAAATAAGATTCCAATTCTATACCACCAAACATCAAACTTTCCAAACTTCCAATGAATTTTATTCCAATCAACTTTTCACTTACTGCTATTTAATTTATTTCCAAGAATATTCAAAATTCATTCGCCTCGCTTTTGCTATCTCGGAAGTGTCTATCTTTTCTTATCTACTTTTCTCTATACCTACTTTTAAAATTTTTCATATCCATAATTTTTTTTTACCGGATTTTTTATGTACAGGTGTTGCATATATGCTTTTTAAAGCTGGGAACCCTTTAGAACCGAAAAACTACAGACCAATTACCTGCTTACCAACCATTTACAAAATTTTCACTTCCATTTTGGCATCAAAAATAGAAAACCATTGTAAAGCAAATGAGATTATGAACATTAAACAAAAAGGCTGTGTGAAATGATCACAAGGATGTCGGGAATCGTCGATTCGGTCATTACTAAACAAGCTAAAAGTAATAAAAAGAATTTGCACATGTGTTTTATAGATTACTAGCTGACCCGGCGAACTTCGTACCGCCTCGGAACTTAAACCATATAAATTATTTGTAGAATTCTAGAACATCGTACCGCCTCAGAATTAATATACCAAGTGACCCGTCAAACGTTCAGCCATATAAATTATAATATGTAGACGATGACCGCCGATAAAAACAAAAAGAAAACATTTAACCATTCATTTTCTCAATGCAATGTATTTTATTAATGTTTTATTAAGGTACATAAATATAAAAAAATTAAGATACATAAATATAAAAAAAATCAATTTTAATTCCGAAGAGCAATCGAATGTACGATGTTTTTCGTCAGTCCGTCTTTAGCCAGCACAAATAAGCTTGATGGTTTTCCCACGCGAGAACATGCCACGTATAATTGTCTAATCTAATCGGAAATTGAACCCGTTTGAATTAAATTGGCACGTCTGTGGGAATCAGTGGAATTCGTGGCAGCAAAACATTTTCGGCTCGGAATTTTCCATTCAAAATGGTGGCTTCTATAATGTTTTTCATTAATCTTTTAATTACCAATCGCGTGCCATTGCACAGCCGTGGTGGGTTCAAATTCCGAAGTAAAATAACCGGAGATCCAACTTTCAGTCGCAGAAGGTGTGATGGCATGCCTGGCAAATCCAGTGAGTTCAGAAACTCTGTTGGAAAATTTACAGCTTCGTTGGCATCGCAAACTGTATCGATCGATTTGTATGATACAAAGTCGCCTGGCAACGACAGTTGTATCTTATAGTTTAAATCGTCGACGTCCACATTTTTTGCAGCCAAAATGACTCTTTCTGCCAGCCACGCATGATTCTTGTGTTGTGTGTCTACATCGGGAAATAGGCGATCAATGAGAGCATTTTGAGAATCAACGATTGTGCAGATGTTAGTGGGTAATTTAATGCATCCAGTATTTTCATAAACAGTAACTTTACCATCGCCGATATCTAATAACTGTTTCGAGAATGTGCCAGCGGATGGTTCTTGTAGCATTTGGACGCGCATGTACTAACATACTAACATAAAAATTCCACCTGAAAACTATTTCAGGTAGAATTTTTCAACATGACGCCACAGTGGCGATGACTTAAAGCAGGCGTTGATCTCATCAGCGTACGTTGAACGTGGAATGACGGGAAGTGTTTGCCTAAAATCACCTGAAAGAAGTAACAAAGTGCCGCCGAATAATTTGTCGTTATTTTTTAAATCTTTTAGTGTTCTGTTCAGCGCCTGAAGGGAATGTTTGTGCGCCATAGTACATTCATCCCAGATAATAATTTTGCATTGTTTCAGCACTGTGGCCATGGACGATTGTTTTTTTATGCTGCACACTGCGTCTGGATTATTTTGAACATTCCGTGGCAGCTGGTTGCTGCAATGCCAGATGATGCAACGGCCAATGCGATGCCACTATTTGATCGTATTTCAGCGAGAATTAACGAAATTAAAAATGTTTTGCCAGTTCCACCAGGTGCATCCAAAAAAAAGAATCCACCTTGTCCCGCCGAAACTGCTAACATAATGCGGTCGTAAATGTTTTTTTGTTCATTATTCAGTAGTGGGGACATTGCGAGTAACAATCGCTGTCATTTGTGCAATATCGTATTGCAGTTCATGATTCATTTCGGTGGCCATTAAATCACATGCACTTCGATTTGGCGAATTAATACCGAAATGACTGAGTGGTAAATTGGCAATGACAACGCAAAGATCCTCGATAGCAATCAACGCTTCTTTGTGCATAGCGTCGCTGAATGTAATCGTTAGATCGTTGCACCGTGTACGAATTCGATACAATATATCTTCAGTCATTGAATCTTTGTGCTTATCCCACAACGTATTTGCTCGCCCCGGGAAACATGTAGTCAACACTATAGCGAATAGTACACTGTTAAAATTTTTTGGATTATTTTTTGGATAAAAAATTACAGTAACGCTCCTGTAAAATTAAAATATTTTTGTAATTTTAATAGTATAATGTAAAGTTACTGGTTTGAGATTGTAAAATTGAATTCTGTTCTGTAAATTTCAAAATTTCGTGAAAAAAAAAGCACAACGATTCATGTAAAATCACAGGTTCACTATGTGGTTTAAGAAACAATTACATGTCATTATGTAGATTATCTTGCAATTCAGCATAAAAGGCAACCAGAAGAAATTATCCTTGGTTCTTATCGTCTAGCGTCTTTGGCGTCGTTGGCACCTCATGCGTCCGTTACGATGATTGCAATTATTATTCAGCATTCTTATGTTTGCAAGTGAAGTATTAACGTTGTTAAAATAAGTGATTGAAAACTACTTTAAGGTAAGTAAATTTCCATAATTTGACTTTTAGTTGGTGAAAATTTTGATTGTTTAAAACTAAATAATTTTTATATTTTATATTTACAAATTAAGGTATAATTTTTACTAAAAGTTTTCTTTATTATTTTTAAAATGTGTGCGTGTAAATAAATAATATAAGTAAATAACGAGCAAGGTTTATTTGGCACAGTAGCAAAATTAGTAACAAAATTATCAACGTTGAAGTTTTTGGTATAAAGTTTCGGGTCAAAATTTCATGACAATTTTATTATATAATTTTATTATATCATATTATAATATCAAATCTCTCCGATAGAAGTACTATTTTGAAAATTAAAGAAAAACCAGCCAATTTCGAACTAATGATTAACATTCAGAATTAATAGTTTTTTAAATTTGCATAAGATCAGTTACACCAACGAATATAAATTTTATATTTGAAGTTTACATTATTTAAAAATACCTATGTACATGCAATGCCATACTAATTACACCATATCATCCAAAAAGGTCAGAAATGAATTTGTATAAAGTCTGGGATCAAACATGACAAAAAAAACTTTTTATTCGAAAACAGTTTTTTCAGTTATGGTGAGGAGTATTACTCCCAATTAGTCGGTAGTGCGATGGGAAATATTTGCTCGCCTGTGTTTGCAAACTTTGTAATGAACGATCTCCTCTGTTGCTTTTTTGGGTCAGTGAACTTTGTTTTGCCCTTTTTGCTCCTTTATGTAGACGATATTTTCACTGCAGTTTCCTATGATGAGGTAAATAATTGCATTGAGATTTTAGATGGTTTCGATGGTTTGTTGAAGTTTACATATGAAGTGGAATCTGATAAATCTATCCCGTTCTTAGATCTCCTAGTTAAAAGAAAGGTGATGGCACCTTGAGCACTGACATATACCGCAAGCCCTCTTCCACGGAGCGTTTACTTAATTTTAGCTCCTCGCATCCCCTAAACCATAAACTGAGTGTCATTAACACTCTAAAACATAGAATTCATACTTGCGTGCCGGAGAAGTTAGTAGGTAAGAGATTACACGACCTTAAACAGCAACTACTGGCTAATGGTTTTCCGGGAAGACTGATTGATTGTGCTCTCTTTCGAAAATGCAAGAAACCTGAAGCAGATCCTAATAAGACATTAGGAAACCTGAAAGAAATAGGAAAATACAGTAAAGTCACTCATCATCCTTGGTTTGCTCACAAAATAAAACATATCTTCAATGAAAGCATCACAGACGGTAGCCTAGAATTGGCTTTTCATAGCCACCACAATCTGGGAAGAATCCTGTATTCAAAAACTAAAGACAAGACTACTACATTACAAAAAGCAAACGTAGTTTACCAGATTGAATGTGAATGCGGTGAAGTTTACATAGGGCAGACCAGGCAGAGGCTGTCTGCAAGAGTTAACCAACACAAATATGATGTGCGAAACAGTTCTTCTAAAACCGGTTTGGCTAGCCACGTCTTGCAAACGAATCATGATTTTTTCACTTCAGATATCCAGATTTTGGCTTCGGAAAATAACTACAATAAGAGAACCTTCTTAGAGGCTGCCTACATATCGACAACTGGCAGAAATGTTAACATCCAGAGCGATTTTAATTATATTAACAAGGGCTACCAAACCCTTTTGCTTAATTACAAAGACAAAATAAAGAAAAGACAATCATAGTGCGCGCTCTCCCTTAAATTGGCAAGTTTCTGTATCTTACACCTTTTTAATTATTGGTTTCAAATGTTTTTTATCTTTGTGTACTATTTTTGGTCTCTTTTTTGTGTTTGATCAACGTAAGTGTTTTCCGGGACTCCCTTTTGGAACGTTTTTAATAAAATTAAATTTTTTTACACTTTGGTACTCATTAACGATTACGCTGTCACAGGATGGTGAATTGGGTGCTGGGTGTCGGTGTATGGGTCGTAGTTGTTGATTCCTATAACTGACGCCTTTTTATTTATTTATTACTTTTTAAAATGTTGGCGGGAGATTGAATTTAGTGGGAAGTGATATGTTTTTTAATTTTCTAATTTTATCATTTTGTATAAATTATTTATCACATATTTTATTCGTTGTTAAAGGTTTATTAGTTTAATAGTGTTAATTTTTGAGAGTTTAATTTTTGTTATACTTATTTGAACATTTTATTTCATAATTTATTTAATTTATTTCAACTCTGTGACTGTTTTGCGATTTAGCAATGCAATTTTATATTTTCTTGACTTGTTTGAGAGTTACCATTTTTCTGACCTTTACATCAATTTCCCGAATAAAGATCAGACCAATTTCAACCGTAATCTGTGTGGTGAGTCCAGTGGTTAAATTGTGAGCTCCGCCACATTAGAATTATATATGTCTTTTCCATTTTAGTCCTGAAGATGAACGAATAAATCGTTCGAAACGTCGACATAGCAGATTCTTGTTGTTTGATTTAATCCACTCCACCCGAAATCCTTTATTATTTAATCAAATTTCGGATGAGAATTTTGTTTGGTATAATACTGAAAGGTATAATTTATATTTTCTGTTTATCACAATAAATCTATACCTTTTTCTTTGAAATTATTAGCTTCTGCCAAATTGGAATTAGATGGAAGTATTCTAGTACTGGAATCCGATGGAACTATAATCGATGATGATATCGTGTTAAAATTAATCAAGCACGAAAAATTATTATTATTGGCAAAAAATCAAGAATGGATATCTGATGATAAATTTGATCTGGCCACCTGCTCCACTGATAGCTACTCAAGCTCTTTGCTAGAAAATGCATCTGAAACTTCATGTACGAGTAGCTACTATACTAATAGTATGGTAAGAATTTTAGCGTTTGTCATATCACCGTCATTACCTATACTTATTATATAATTAAATTATTAGCTTCTAAAATATAGTTAAATAATTATTATTATAAAGCTAAGTAAACCAATAACAATGCAAGTTTTATTTTGAAAATAAAATAGGTACAAAATAATTAAATTCTTGATAATGAGAATATTCCTTCGCGAAAGCTCGAAGAAATAATTTTGCATTTTTATTGGTTTACTTAGATTTATTATAATATTTAGTTAACTATACTTATTATATGATAAAAAATATTTCAGAAAATATAGGCAATCATAGGGGAGATTCATTATTATTAAAACCCATAACTGAATTTACATGGGAGGAATTTGAAGCCCCTTATGAAAAATTAAATAGCAAAATCATTCAGGATTGCCAAAATGGTAAACGAAGTAAAGATACAATGAATGATGTGGTACATTTGGCGGTATCTGCTGTAAGAAACATTAAAGCATATGTTCCCTGCAAAGTATTTAAAATTATTGCCAGAGAAATTGTACAAAAATATCCAAAAATGTTTCAAGATGTAGACCAAGATGGCATCGTAGTAGGAGATGTACGAAGTACATGATGATGAAGAACGAAGTAAATGATTTGAATAAAAAACTTTTATTATGTTTTGAAGTACTTGGACGGTGTTTCAATGAAAATAATAATGACTTAATTAAGAAAGTAAACGAGGTAAATAAATTGTATTCCTTTATCTAATTTTTTAATGCAAAATTATTTATAGATTAAAAACATAGAGAATTATATTATTGCAGCCCCATGTATAATAGTTATTACTGGTAAGCAAATAATATGGTATATTTTATAATTGTGTCTATCTAATATTTACTTACTTTACTTTAGGAAATACATTGACATACTCCATTTACATGGAAAAAGAAAAAATTGAAGAAGTAAACAACTTCATCACTTCACTGAAATTATTATTTGCATTATATTTTAATTTAAATGTTGCCTATCCAGTGGGTAACGGTTGTACTTTAGAATTTATTCAAATATATCTAATGAAAATAAATCCTGATCAAGGAACTAAAAATAAAAAAAAGAAATCTTTTAAGCAAAAAATTATATCTGTGATTTAGGCATTAAGAGATATTTAGAAATCTTATTTTAGTTTCTTAATCAAAGATTTTTTTTTACTGTATAATGTTTTAATTATTTTTTACTTTACTTATATTTCTTTATTATTTTATTAGTTATTTTTTAATCAATGTTTTGTTCATATACAGTGACTGACAAAAGTATTCAGAATGTCATATTAGCAAAGGATATTAGCAAAGGATTTTAGATTTTTTGTAATAAATAATTTTATGTATTTTTTTGGTATAATTACTTAATTATCCCGCTTATTATACTGCAAGGTATCTAATGAATGTGAGTTAGTATATAATAATTTACCTATAGTTGGATTTTTTTAAGAATAATATAAAAATTTATACTAAACCGATGACATCAAAATAATTAACCAATGATTGGTTTAGAATTAGGCAGTTTTATACTAGTAAGATTTACGCTTTGTTTACATCTAATTTCAAACAATTTCATTGGTTAATGTTTTGCGTTCATCGGTTTAGTATAAAGTTTTATATTATTCTTTAAAAAATCCGACTATTGTGTAAAATTTACATTAAATTGCTGGATACCTTACAGAACCTTACAGAAGTCGCTTTTTCACATTGTGACGAAAGTCACATTCAACATAAACCTAATACTTAAAACGATTCGTTGCGAATGTTTACAATCGGGTTGTGTAAAAATACATGAAAATACATGTTTACTACTCTGAAGCTTTACATCAAATCCCAATTCACAATAATTATTTATGCAAGTCTATACTTAATAGGATATTAATCTGATACTTAAATAAACGTCAATTCAATTGAAATTATTTCGTCTTTACGTTTTCTTTGCGATATCAGTAATTTACACAAAATTTATAGGTAAATGCGCTGGAAAAAAGAACAACGTAAAAATGAAATAATTTCAACGTTAAATTCGTTTATCAGGTAACATAATATGCTATTAGATTTATAGGTATTGTGATTGTGATTGGCACTTAATGTAAAACTTCACAGTAGTAATGTTTATTTTCACACTACCTAGGCCCTGTTTCATAATGAAAATTTACTAATATTGTAATTTGTAATTTGTAAAATTTGGTTTCATAATGGGAAAGTACAATTCTACAAATTACTAGTATGTAAAATCAAAAATATTAGTAAATAATACAAGTTTCTGTTTCATAATATTAACTAATTATATTAATTTGTTAAAAATATTAGTTTTCACTAATATATTTTGTACAAGTATTCATTTACCAATATTTTCAAAATATTAGTAAAGTAACCGTCATTATTTTGTAGTTTTATTAAGGTTCTCATCGAATTTTGTAAGATAGAAGTTCAGTGATGTTACAAGATTTACTTTTTAATTCATCCAGTGACAAAGAAGAGGCTGTGGCTCATAATCGCCGTAGGAAAATTTTTAGAACTCGTATAAATTTTAGTTTCGAGTCTTCTTTGGAATGCAATGAACGATTTAGGATGTCTGCTACTAAATTGGAGATGTTTTTGCTAGAAATAGGGCCTCTACTTGCACATCAATCAAAGAAAGGTAGAGCATTGTCCCCTAAGCAACAAATTAGTGTAGCCTTACCAGGCCCGTATCCAGGATTTCATTTCGGGGGGGGGGGGGGCACTCATAAAAATCTTTCGTAAAAAGTAACATTTTCGGCGGATCCCCTTCCGGGAATTTTTATTATTACAATACAAACAAATGTTGTTTTTTTTTTACATTTGGGGGGGGGGGCACGTGCCCCCAGGTGCCCCCTCTGGCTACGGGCCTGAGCTTTACACTGGCTTGGAAGTGGCAGCCAGTACCATACAATGGGCGATACATATCCACGGCGTTAGCAAAGCGACTATCTGTCGTTCTCTAAAGGCCGTCGGTAACGCTGTTAACGAACGATTGTTTAATACAGTCATTGCATGGCCGGAAAACATAGCTACTGAAGTTAATCGATTTTACTTAGTAGCTAGATTTCCTCATGTCTGCAGAGTAATAGATGGTTCACTGATACCAATTGATGCACCAGTCGAAAATGAAGCGGCATTTGTAGATCGGCATGGTAATCACTCAATAAATTGCTTGTTTGTTTGCGGTCGTCAGGTTTATTTTATTATGCTAGTTCGAGGTGGCTAGGAAGTGTCCACGACTCCCGTGTCTTCCGTAACAGCACACTGTTCCAAAGAATGGAGGTAAATAACATATTCCCCAATCCAGTACTTTTGGGAGATTCAGGCTATCCTCTAAAATGCTGGCTCATATATATGAGCTATTATATCGTGGCTTATAATATTATAAACTTATAATTAAACTTAATATACATATAACAAAAACAACGACAATAACAACAATAATCAACTTAAATCAATAATCGCTTACACACAATTATTAACGACTTTTAACAAGCCGCCTCGATTTGATAACTTGTACTTTTCACTTGTATAATCCAGGTAATACTATTAGTGTAGATATTTATTTATGGAACAGAAATTATTAGGGCTAATAATTTGTAATTTGTAACTTGTACTTTTTAACTAATAATATTAGTACTATTATGAAACAGGGCCCTAATTGTAAACTATGACAGTCATGAAATGTATTTTTACATAACGGCATGCTAAGTCGTACAGAAATCAGTATTTCTACAAAACCAAAATGTAAAAATTTACTGTACTGATTATGTACTTTTACATAACCTGAATGTAAAAATTTACAGTACTGACTGGTATTTCTACATGTCTTTACAGTGATGATATGTATTTGTAGAGGTGCATTTCGCCAGCCCCCCCCATTTCGAATTTTGGATCCAAAATAGTCTAAATCGTTTGTACCTCGTTTGTACCTGTTTGTACCTTCCTTATTTTCGTTTGTACCCATTTTGTTTTTCAGATAATTCGAAATATCTAAAATGGGCATTTCCCCAGCCCCCCCCCCCATTTTGAATTTTGAATCAAAAATAGTCTAAATCGTTTGTACCTCGTTTGTACCTGTTTGTACCTTCCTTATTTTCGTTTGTACCCATTTTGTTTTTCAGATATTTTAAAATATCTAAAATGGGCATTTCCCCAGCCCCCCCCATTTTGAATTTTTGATTCAAAATAGTCTAAATCGTTTGTACCTCGTTTGTACCTGTTTGTACCTTCCTTATTTTCGTTTGTACCAGTTTTGTTTTTGAAATATTTCAAATTTTCTAATATTGACATTCTGCTAACCCCCCCCCCCCGAATTTTAATTTTGGTTATAAGATAGTTTTAATGGGCTTAAATAAGAGAATAATCTTTTTGCACTTAATCCCTTAATCCCAAAATAAACAAATTTAATTTTGGGTTGGCAAATAAACTTATATTATTTTCAACTTCTTACATCTGACTGTTTTTCAAAAACACAAGGTATATGAAGTTACTATGGCCCAGTTTTTTTATTTTCAAATTTAATTTAATTTCAATTTTTACATTTACCTGTAAATATATTATTACTTATTTTTAAAAAATATAAGGGCCGAAGAGGGGGGGAAAATTAAATTTTTTTAAACTTACATGAGGTTAGGCAGGGGGGTGGAAAAAGCTTACGTACGTTTACTTGGGAGGCAGGCAAAACATGAAATCGTCCTTACGTAATTAATGGAGACTCCCTTGGGAGCTTATTTGAAGTAATTTATGTTTGACAAATATAAGTGCTGGGAGGGGGGGTAAAGTTATGTACGGATGTGGTAAAAAAAACTGTGGCGACATAATCCGACAATTTAATTTTTTTTAAATTACGTCAGGTTAGGCAGGGGGGTGGAAAAACCTAACTTGGGGGGGGGGGTAAAACTTACAGTTTAACTTGGCTAAAGACGCCTTCTGAATTGATTTCATATAATGCGCAAAATTATTATTTGAAGAAAAAATTTACAATAATATTTAGAAGTAGTATCTTATTCGCCTAAAGTGGTAAGACAATCAACAATAGCTATAAATTGTCAATTCCTTATATATACCCTTGTATAAGGTAACCTGATGTAATTTTAAAAAACTTAAATTCCCCCCCCCCCCTCCTCGACTCTTATATTTTTTAAAAATAAGTAATAATATACTTACAGGTAAATGTAAAAATTGAAATTAAATTTTTTTTATATAGATAAAACCTAATAAAGAAAATTTATTACATAAAAAAGTTAATACAAAAATTTTAAATCAAAAATTAAGAGATATAAAGAACTTAAGATTTAACGCATGTTGCTCGGAGTTTGGACGAAAATTTCAACTATCCATATCTTGGTAAAAAATTAACTTAACATCTTGCTGACTGAAGCTCATTCAGGCTCAAAGAAAGCTCTATCGATTGACATCAATTTTATACATAAATTCAAAACGGGAACAAAATTTGCTAAACATGTCTACAGCCCCCCCAGTTGTTTTTTGCGAATAACTTCGCGACCTTTGAGGCTCACTCGAAAATAATGGAAGCTCATTTACACCCGTATTCATAAAAATTTTAGAAAGTTAAAATATCTTTAAAATGCCTTTAAAATGCAGGCGTCATTAAACACCAATCACAAACGTTTATTTGTCTTAATTGTAAGCAGTGGCGGATCCAGGAAATTACCATAGGGGGGGCGACAACATAAAAAATTTTTAAATACAAAAATAAAAAGTAGTATAATAGCAATTTCAAAAATAGTTGCAACATTTATATTTGCAGAACATTTGTCTTGAGATTTACTACTTTGTGGGTTACCCTCTTGATTTTCATTTTCTTGAATTTTGTGCTTCTTTACAATCATATTCAGGTTACTGTCAGTTAACCACAACCACGAATCGAGCCGCGATTTTTTCGCTATTAGAAAGAGAACAATTTTCTGAGCATTTTGAGACAGCACTTCGATGTGGATTATCCATTAGTTTTCGAGAAAACGGCATTTAAAAATCAAAATTTTACATGCATTTTACATAGGGAATTGATTCGCTCCCGAGTTCTATTGACTATTGACTATAGTCTTAGTGTTGGCAGTCAAACGCCATTGTGATACCGTACGGTACCCATCGACCGTTGCTAACGAGTTTCACCCCTTACGAGTTTCATCCCTTACGAGTTTCACCCCTTTCGAGTTGCACCTTTGGTGAGTTTGTGGTACTAGAGGGATGTTTTTAGTGAGTCATCGTTCGTCAAAACGGCGCGTAGCGCCCGGAGCGGAGGGTAGCGGAGCGTCGGTTTTCACGAACGCAACCAAGGTAATCGAGATTCTAACCTAAAAACGAGTTCTGCGTTTATTTCTTAAATTATTGCATAATGTTGCGTAATATAATTGCGGTGCGGTTACAAGCAAGGGGTTCGATATGCACGTTGTGCACCGGATCATGTTACAATCGTGTCTGACTGCTAACACTAAGACTATATCAGAACGCACGCACCGTCAATAGAACTTTCGTGTTAATGAATTCCCTATCTAAAATGCATGTAAAATTTTGAATTTTTAAATGCCGTTTTCTCGAAAACTAATGGATAATTCGCAAAATTTCTTTTTTTAATATACTCAGAAAATTGTCCTCTTTCCTATAGTGCAGCAATCGCGGCTCGATTCTTGGTTGTGGTTCCCTGACAGATCCCCACATTCAGAGTGGACTGACTTGGACACCGTTTCATTTTCAAGATTCTTAATTACCTAGATATACGGTTAATGTGAATTTTTAAATCTAATGTCTGCTTACGTAAAATCAAGTTCAAATTTAATCAATGATTAAAATTTTCCAAAAGCTTTTAAATTGTTATGAAATTTAATTTATTGTATGTATATTAATTTTTAACACATTTTAGGGAAAATGTGTTAGAAACACATTCTTCAGATAGAAACTCCAACAGCAAGTATAACAAAATAATATCTAATATTATTGAAAATTGAATATTGATTATTGATGAATAATACCACTGCACATATATAGTTTTTATTGTTTTATAAAAAATCAACTGTAATTGTAAGATAAATTAATTTCACAACTTCACTACTCACTTAATTTAAATGATATCAGTACTGAAGTACTGAAAATATATTCAAAAAACGCAAACTGAAATAAAAAGCACTTCTGTTTGCTTTAAATTATGAAAAGCAATGACAAAGGAGAATATTGTTACCTAAACAGATTCTTTCAGGAATTAGGGAAAACACCAGAAATTTTGGGTTTTCCAAAATTGCAACAAGCTTATACAATTTACCTGGCGCTATAGAAGCCTCAGATTAGGCGGCTTCCGAAAGTTCGGCTTTAAATTCTTTGAAGTACTAATTTTGGTCTTATTTTATAAAATAGATATAACATTTAAAAATATAATAATATCGTAGTTTTGTGATTTTTTGTGATTTTGAAGTTTAAAAAATACAAAATACTTTTGTATTTTCTAAATTCTTAAAATAGTTTTAGGAATTTGTAATACGTCAGAATTTTTTGGTGTAAGAATTAATGTCTTTTGGAGCTCTAAGGGGGGGCGATCGCCCCCATCGCCCCCCCCTGGATCCGCCACTGATTGTAAGGGTTTCATTGGTTGTTTAACTTTAATAAGCGTTTTAGTTAAAATGGGTTTAAAACACTCTTTAAGTATTTTTATGAATACATGGGTTAGGCTCTAAAGATGCTCTAACGATTGACACCAAAATCATAAAAAAAAATGACTGTTTTTGAAAAACAGTTAGAGGTAAGAAGTTGAAAATAATATAAGTTTATTTTCCAACCCAAAATTAAATTTGTTTATTTTGGGATTAAAAGATTAAGTGCAAAAAGATTATTCTCTTTTTTAAACCCATTAAAACTATCTTATAACCAAAATTAAAAATTCGGGGGGGGGGGTTAGCAGAATGTCATTATTAGAAAATTTGAAATATTTCAAAAACAAAACTGGTACAAACGAAAATAAGGAAGGTACAAACAGGTACAAACGAGGTACAAACGATTTAGACTATTTTGGATCAAAAATTCAAAATAGGGGGGGGGGCTGGGGAAATGCTCATTTTAGATATTTTAAAATATCTGAAAAACAAAATGGGTACAAACGAAAATAAGGAAGGTACAAACAGGTACAAACGAGGTACAAACGATTTAGACTATTTTTGATTCAAAATTCAAAATGGGGGGGCTGGGGAAATGCCCATTTTAGATATTTCGAAATATCTGAAAAACAAAATGGGTACAAACGAAAATAAGGAAGGTACAAACAGGTACAAACGAGGTACAAACGATTTAGACTATTTTGGATCCAAAATTCGAAATGGGGGGGCTGGCGAAATGCACCTTATTTGTAGATAACCTGAATGTAAAACTTTACAGTACTGACCTGTATTTCTACATGTCTTTACAATGGTGATATGTATTTGTACAAATTGAACATGTAAATTTGCATCTACAAGTATTTTTACACATTCAATATGTAACCGTTTTACATAGAGTATGTAAAAATACAATATTATGTATATTTACATGGATTATCATAGGTCACAAAGTTGCCAATGATTTTCTATGTAAATTTACAAAAAAATTTTTAACGGTGTAGACGAATTTGTGATGCTGTACTGCTCAGGGCTGCTTCAGCAAGCATATCGTCCCAGTGATTATCGTCTTCGAGTAAACCGCGTGCAAGGCATGCATCTTTATATGTTGGATACTGTTGTCCATTCACTTTACGTATATCTTGAAATGACAATGGGCCAGTGACAAAAACCAACAAAAGTCGCAGATAGAAGCACTCGATCTGCTTAGGATTGACTGTATATACACGGCCCAAAGTGTTTGATTTGAATAGACCGGGGCACGCATCAACCGGTGTACCTTGCTTGCGGGGCATCCACTTTTTTGTTTGATTCCACGTGAAATAGCGTGGTACTTCAGAATAGAGTAGTGTCCGTGCAAAGACACCGAAAGTATGTGCACGATTACATAATTCGCAAAATTCGGTGAGTGTTGTTTTTGGTGGATTGATGGCACGCTCAATTGCTGTCTCTGTGAAAGACACGCGCTGACCGTTTTCAAGATGTGTTACGGTACAAAATGACACACCGCACCCTCCGCAGGTTATTAATTTGCCGGCTAGGCTCAGTCCGGGGTGGTTCACAAAATTTGTCGGAGAGGGTGCTTACTTTCTCGGTAATTATGTCACAATCGGGATTTGCCTTAATGAGCGCCACCGTTATTTTGAAATCTCGGTAATAATGGCTTACGCGCAATAACGGAGCACGAAAGTCCTTACCATAAATAGTGAAAATTGTGTCGAAAGAATCCTCAGCAGTACCGTCCTTACAAATGCTGCGAACAAATATGGTTAACAAAATAAAACACACATTTACATATAAATAAATCACTGATTTAATAGTGCTTAAAAATGTGGAACACTTTAATTCGTTGTTTCGGTACCTCACAACTTTGGTTGGCATCAAAAAGTTTGTAGATGCGTTAACACATAAAATTGACGATACACAGATAGCAAAATAACAATACTTGATGTTGCAAACTTAAATTTGGTGACGTACCATTGAAGATAGTTACGACAATAAATACTTTGATCGATAAAACATAAGTTTGTACTCACATAAATAAAACATTCAGTACGATGTAACATACGTACAACTGCAGCTGGATGCGGTCCTGGAGAAATTCTTTCGACAGGTGCAGGAATGAAACTTGGCGATGAACTATCGTGGCGTTATTATTTTGTGATTAATCCTCTATGAGATGAATGATTGTAATAACCATTCGGCGCAAACGGTGGCTCCCATTAACGTGTTTTTGAAAGTAGGATCCCCTTTGAACGGGTATTTTGTAATAAAATTTGCAACGTAACGTTAGCGAGACGAACAGTAAAAGAAAACACGGGACGCACTGATTGCATTAACATTAATAACATTCACTAGATCGACACCAAATTTTTTGACTGCACTCTCAAAAAAACCAAAAGGTTACTTCAATAATAATAATATCTCCATGACATCCCAAAATAAAAACTGACAGGGCGTCATAGCCGCAGTAGATTAATTTTATATTACAGATGGACGGAAAATGTATAACTGCTGGGTCCCGTTCATGAATTGGGAAACGAAAGATACGCCAGACAGCTTCATTGGAGCTGATGTACCGGCCAATTTGGTAGCGCATTATTTCGTCGTTGTCATTCAATGGAGGAGCATTCTTATCGGTATTTTGAATTTTAAACACAGCCATATCGCTGCCTTTATTCACCAAATGTATTTGATGCTCTTCACCGAACCGCAGAACTCAACATTAATATGAGCATTGTATGTTTTGCTGAGCAGAGGCGAATATGGTACCACCCAACGATTGTCAATATCAATGTCTACGTTGTTGATATTTAACGTAAATGATTGTCCGCCATTATCAGTATTTCTTCGACGATATATTGGATATCCGTCGACATTCGTGATTGTGTCGTTGGTGAAATCTTTAGGAAAACTCTTTGTACATTTTCCATCTGCCATTCAAGGGGATAAACGGTTCAGATCACCGCACGGGCCATGAATCATATTTGTGGTAACAATATCGAACAGTAGTTGATCAGTAGACGAATCTGGAATTTCCGCGGAAATTATACTATCGATTTCTTCAGGGCGTATTTTATCGAGTAACCAAATCAAAATGTGTGCATGAGGTAATCCTCTCTTCTGCCATTCAACCGAATACATCCAGCAACGTGTGGGACCGAATACGTGTAATTTTGTAATAAAGTTCACCAAAGACTTCAATTTTTGTTTGAACACACGTGCTGTAATATCATAACGATGCACAGCATTTTGGCTTGGCAATAGCAAAGATGCAATCTCCGGTCACTTAGGGTTGCATGTAAACGTGATAAATAAACACGGTCGTCGGTATTCTTGCATATGACGTGGACTGCCTACGTACGATGATGGTAGAATGATCGAGTTACCAATTTCGGAGGTGTTGGCGTAGCTCATGATAGCGTCTCGCAAGTGAACGTATTCTTCGGCACGCAGCTTCTGTTGATTGTGTCGTAGGAATCGCAGTCGTTCGCTCTCTACCTTCGCGTACATGTCGACCATGAATTGTTGGCAAAGCTCACGACATCGCAGAATGACGTTGTCCTGACCGCGTCGAATCATCATACGATACGCATAAAAATCCATCGAACTCACTTTCTTGCTTGTTTCGGCTCCTGTGACGGGATTTCGTTGTTTAATGTCAATGCAATATCCGTCTTGTCCCTTCCAGAAAATTAGGGGATATTGAAGAGCGTCATATGAACGGTGTGTGTCTGCGATGAAATCCAGAGTATTGTTTCTTCTTCGAATCACGATTTCTCGCGTCGCTGTGCGGTCGCCAACCATGATTCCAGCAACATCGTCAACAACAGGCCTCATTGAACCTGCGCACGTGCTCTCCAGCTGGTGTTTTATCAGGATTGATGACAATAGCGTGATTGTCACTTTGCAATTCGTGCATGTGGGATTTGAAGAATTGTAATAATTCATTGTGCTCATTCATTAGGTAGTCCAGTTCGCCGACAATGCGCCTGGCATTAGGCGAATTAAGGTTATTGTAGCCGCAACGTGATCCACACGATTGTCCTCACCACCCATGAAGTAGATTTGTAAAAATTTACGTGGTTCGCTTGGCATTGGCAGCAATGAGCCTACTTTGTGGTACACTTAGCCTTTGATTTTGAACGTTGAATTGAATTGTCGACCATGTGCCATAGTGTTGCGAACTATTTCTGTTGCTCCGAACGAAGTCATTTGGAAGCATGAATTGAATGCGCGTATGGACTCCAGGAACAGGTTTGAATCTGGATCCGTGCCGATGAGCAAGCCGTGCAATGGTTCTGGTGGTTTCTCAATTTCTGGTAGTTGCACTTTTCCTGATAAAAATACATGCACAATTAAAAATTTTAATAAAAAGTAAATTAGTAGATAAGGGGATATTGGGGATAATGGAACGCCGGAAATAAAAAACAAATAAACTGTTGGTCGACGTTTCGGTCTATTTATTAGACCATCTTCAGGACTACAAAAGAAGATACATGTAAGTCTCAACGGTAAATAAAAATTTATCACACACTTACCTCACAGTTAAAGGTGGAGGTTGTCTTTAGCGTAATGATGTAATTATTATCGGAGGGGAGATACAACAGGCGCTCTGTCAAGTGACACATCAACCAGGTCAATATTAGTGTATAAATCAGAATTTTAAAAAAGTAAAACATGTAAATTAAAATTTCAACACGAAAGTTCTCAATATAACACATAAATAATGTCAAAAGATAACAAATTTGTCGAAAATATAAAATGTAAAAATATCACACCTGACAAATTTCACGAAGATATTAAATACAAAACTTCTAATATATGATGTACATGGTGTGACTGAAGTCACGGTCAAAAATAGCAGTATTCCCTCCAAATAGGGCAACAGGATAAAAACATGTTAAGACAATAGATTTTGCCTATTTTTTTGCCTAAAATTAAGATTTTGCCTTCTTTGAGGGCCTTCCCTATGTTTAATTATCTATCTGAAATTGAACACACTTTAAGCTGTTTAAGAGGAAAACTGATTAATATTACTCACAATTTTTGCAATAGACCCACTAATAATGACATAGTGGCAAAACAAGTTTGGACCGCCAAAAAGTTTTTCTCTAAAAATCCAGATCTTTTGACCCTCAAGGCTGATAAAGGCAACTCTACGGTCATAATGCATATTGATGAATACAGAGAAAAAATGTTTGGTCTGTTCGATGACGCAAAAACTTATAAAAAGTTGCCTGGCGACCCTACCACTTCCATTCAAGGAAAATTTAATAAAGTGATAAAAGGACTGCACGAGGGAGGCTACATAGACTACGCCACTAAAAAATCCCTCAACAAGTACAATTCTGTATTTCCCCGTGCCTACGGTTTACCCAAGGCACACAAGAATGGGACCCCTTTGAGGCCTGTAATCAGTTGTATCGATTCTCCTTCCATTCCGCTGGCGAGGTTTATCAACAGCATTTTGAGTAACGCTATATCTACAGGGTGGGGCATTTATCGTAACCAAAAGTAAAAGGCCGTCAGTTTTGAACGGAAAAAGAATTTTTTATTTATTTTTGGATCAAAAGTTTATAAATTTACTAAATTTTTGTTATCAATTCACTTCTTGAAGTTAATGCTGCTGAGATGCTGGCCATTGGCTTGGATGCAAACTTTGTACCAAATAATCATGTTATTAAAAATGTTAATTAAGAGCGACTGCGAATAGATTGAATTACTCTGGTTATTTCTGCCTTCAGATTTGCAATATTTTGTGGCCTGGCTTCGTACATCTTGGCCTTACAATACCCTCACAAAAAGAAGTCCGGTGGCGTCAAGTCTGGCGACCGTCGTGGCCATATCATGGGGTCTATCGGCTAATGATTTTTTCATTAAATTTGGACTTTAAGAAGTCCATGACCATCGTAGCGATATGTGGTGGTGCCTCATCTTGTTGAAACCAAGTATCCTTCAATACGATTCGCTTAGTACGCAATTTAGGCAAAAAATTATCTCTGATAATCGTCAAATACCGCTGACTATTGACGGTCACGGCACGGTCCCGACACTCAAAAAAGAAAAGTCTGACAATGGACTTTGACGACACCACACACCAAACTGTCACACGTTCCGGAAGCAAATTGACTTCCTGGATGGTATTCGGGTTCGAGGCAGATCAAATACGACAATTTTGTTTTTTTACATTTTCATTCAAGTCGAAATGGGCCTCGTCAGACATGAAGATGTGATTGAAAAGTGTTTCATCTGTTTCAAACATTTCAAGCATCTTTTTGCAAAATGCCAAGCGAACCGGTGAGTCGGAAGAGTTCAGTTTGCTTACTAATTGAATTTTATACGGAAATAAATTCAAATCTTCAATAAGCATGCGCCCAACTGATCGTCTACTGATTGACAATCCAGCAGAAAGTTTTCTTGTTGAAACCGTTGAATTCTGGCTGATCGCCTGACCCACTGCTGCGATGTTTTCTGCCACTCTAACCGTGTTTTTTCGCTGACTCGTCTTTGGTAACACTGTACCCTCTTTCTCGAAACGCGAAATAACCGTTCTTATCTGCATAATTAATGGCACATCGGATTGATGTTCATGAACCACCGCACGTCTGATCAAAATTGGAGACTCAAACTGATACCAATATTTAATCATTTTCTTTCTCATTTCCAAATCCATTTTTAACACTAGACAAAAATATAGATTACTATCTGTCAAATAAACCCAAGAACTGTGAAAAATTCCGCTTTGAAGAGAAGTTATCGCCGGTTACTTTCGGTTAAGATAAATGCGCCACCCTGTACATTTCCTTTTATAGTCAAGAACACTACAGAAGCTAGAGACAAGATTATATCCGCAAAACTACAGAATGGTTATGTATTGGTATCTTTCGACGTCAAGTCACTTTTTACGAACATCTCTAAAGAATCTGTTATTTTGTCACTCCACAATAATTGGGACTTAATTTCTCCCCACACATCCATACCACTTAGTGTTTTCACGTAAATGGTGACCGCTATATTGGACAACAGCTATTTCAGCTACGATGGACAGTTTTATTCGCAACTGGTGGGCTCAGCTATGGGTAATCCTTGCAGTTCTTCCTTCGCCAGTTTTGTTATGAACGACCTGCTCTGCAACTTTTTTGGAACGGTGAGTTTCGAACTTCCTTTCTTTTTGTTATATGTAGACGACATTTTGACCGCCGTACCTGCGAATGAAGTACTCAACAGCCTCGCCATCCTCAACTCCTGACAGGTTACTTGAGTTCACTTACGAGCTGGAAACTGACCACTCGATTCCCTTTCTGGACCTTTTGGTAACCAGACACACTGATGGCAACCTCAGCACGGACATCTACCACAAACCTTGTTCCACCGACCGACTTTTAAATTTCAACTTGGTACACCCCCTACAGCAAAAAATGAATGTGGTTTTGGCCTTGAAGAACAGAATTATTTCATGGGTACCTCAACAACACATTGGCATGAAACTACACGCATTAAAGGTACAACTACTGAAGAATGGTTTTCCGGGAAAACTTATCGACAGTGCCCTATTCAAAAAGAGAAAAAAAAGAGTGGTATTGGACTCACATTTGGAGGATTCCTCCAAAATTTATTGTAAAATCACATTCCATCCTTGGTTAGCCAGAAGAATCAATAGTACCTTAAAAGAAGCACTTACCAACAGCAATATAGTCTTAACTTTCCAGAATCGTTTCTCGCTCAACAACTTACTCTTCTCTAAAACTAAAGATAAGGTCCCTAACCTACAGAGAAACAACGTCATCTACTGCATAAAATGCATTTGCAATAAGAAATATATAGGCCAAACAAAACAACGTCTACTCAACAGAGTAAAACAACACCAATATGACGTGAGGACTGGCTCAAAAAAGACAGGTTTGGCTGAACACATGATCGAGAACTCTCACACATTTTCTCTTGACTATGTGAGCATACTCAACTGTGAGTCCAATTACCAAAAAAGAGTTTTCCTAGAGGCCGCCCTCATTTCCATTACTAGCGACAATGTTAATAAACAAACCGATTATATATACCTCAAGAATGGATATAGGGACCTGCTGAGGAGGTACCAGAGAAAGATAGAAGACCAACCCCCGTAGGAATCTTCACTTTGTGTTGTCCGTGCTGTACTATTGTAGTGATTTGTTTCCTGTTTTTTCAATGATTTTTTGGTTTTGGTGTCCTGATATAATGAAAATTATAATATTTTTGAACATCTCTGAAAATTTAAAAATTTGTTATATATTTTTAAACTTGTTGTAATGCGGGATTGTACCCATTTTTACCTGTTTTGTCTTACCGATACACCTTTTTTGTACATAGCATTTTTCAAGATTACCTGTTATTTTGTACTAACTTTGTATATTTTGTCTTTTAGGCTTCTATACAACGTATAGGAAGAAGCCTTTTAGGCTTCTATACAACGTATAGGAAGAAGCCTTATGATCTAGCTCCGTGTCCGTCTGTCCGTCTGTCCGTCTGTCCGTCTGTCCGTCTGTCCGCATAATTCAAAACCAATCAGAACGCACGTTCTTAAAACAATTTTACTTCATATAGAATATTTTTAGATTGGTATTAATTATTCAGATTATTTACATATATATTTTTTAATCCGATATTCTTATTCATAAGAATTTCTATACGTTGTATAGAAGCCTAAAATCAACCTAATTAAAAATTGGAATAAAATAAAGCCCAAATAATTTAACCTACCGAAAAAGTAGATGTATAGAAGCCTAAGAACTGTCGCAAAAGCGAGTTCCACCTTGTTTTGAGTTGGTTTGCGGTCTCACACATTCACTATTGTCTTAACATGTTTTTATCCTGTTGCCCTATTGGAGGGAATACTGCTATTTTTGACCGTGACTTCAGTCACACCATGTACATCATATATTAGAAGTTTTGTATTTAATATCTTCGTGAAATTTGTCAGGTGTGATATTTTTACATTTTATATTTTCGACAAATTTGTTATCTTTTGACATTATTTATGTGTTATATTGAGAACTTTCGTGTTGAAATTTTAATTTACATGTTTTACTGTTTTAAAATTCTGATTTATACACTAATATTGACCTGGTTGATGTGTCACTTTACAGAGCGCCTGTTGTATCTCCCCTCCGATAATAATTACATCATTACGCTAAAGACAACCTCCACCTTTAACTGTGAGGTGAGTGTGTGATAAATTTTTATTTGCCGTTGAGACTTACATGTATCTTCTTTTGTAGTCCTGAAGATGGTCTAATAAATAGACCGAAACGTCGACCAACAGTTTATTTGTTTTTTATTTCCGGCGTTCCATTATCCCCAATATCCCCTTATCTACTATAATTGCCTTGGACAAGATTTTATTTCTTCAAAAAGTAAATTGACGTCTCGGAATATGATCTCGGCTATTAACTCTTGGGCGGTTCCAGTCTTATCATACTTCTTCTTTCGGAGTTCTAAAATGGTCGAATACATATATACAAATATATAATTGTAAATAAGGAATTTCAAATTGGGTGGACCAACAACACCAAATCAACACCCTGGCTAATGATGATTGGGTTCTAAATCTCACAGAAGTGGAACTGCCGGATGTTGTCGCTAAAACGATATCCCTTGGGCCAAAGTTTACTATAACCCCACCTATACGGAGTTTCCCCATTTACAATTTTCTAGCCGAATTAGAAAACGCATTAGAACTTGCAACAATACCTACCAACAAAAAAGAAATAATAAGATCTAACCTAATAAATATGACCCACAATTTTATTAATAGACATGATGAGGAAGACCCCATCAAAAAACAAGTATGGATCACTTGCAAGTTTCTAAAACAACATCCGGAACTGATGGTCCTCAGAGCTGATAAAGGAAACTACACGATGGTCATGAATAAAAGTGAGTATCTAAACAAGCTGAATGCCATGTTTAATGACCAAAAAGTTTAAAAGAAATTAAACAAAATCCCTACCACTTTAATTCAAGGTAGATTTAATAGAAAAATAAAAGAATTGTACAACGAAGGGTATATTGGTGACATCACGAGAAAGATGATGACAAAATACAATTCTCAACATCCCAGGGCATATGGTCTTTCCAAAGCCCACAAACAAGGCACCCTCCTGAGACCGGTCATCAGTTGCTTGGACTCACCATCCAGGGACGTGCATAAGGGGGGAGATGGGAAGGAGCCTCCCCCTCAATATTTTAGGGAGTTTTCAAAATCATTTAATAGTTGGCAAAAGCTGCTAAACCAAAAATTGGTTTGAATAAATTTTATCAACCCAAATCAATTAAAGTAATAAAACACTTTTTAATGACGGCACTTTTAATATAAGAAAAAAACATTCAAAAATAAATAATCCATAAAAATATCTGTTAGTAGGCAAGATAAGGTTTTCCCCAACATCAACGGTAAACCACGTTTTTGAAAATAAACTTTGTCATTGAATTTAACATGTCTTGAATAATTACAGGATTTTTGCTAGTCTTTTTGACAAAATAAAAAAAAAGAAAATATTTTGAAAAAGTTGGCAATTTTTACTTATTTAGTTGGCAAATTGAAGATTGCTTCCCCTTCAAAAACAGTTGGCTGGGCACGTCCCTGTCACTATCCATACCTTTGACTAAATTTGACATACTTAGAAATGTAGTACCCACCCTTCGCTTCAATGTCAAAAACACGAAGGAGACCAAGGAAAAGATAGTGCAATCAGTTCTTCCTCATGATTACGTGTTGATATCGTTTGACGTTAATTCTTTATTCACGAATATAACCAAGGAAGCAGTCATCGCGTCGAGCAACAACAACTGGGATTTGATTTCCCCTTTCACTTCCATCCCCATGATAAAGTTTGTTACGCCGATGGTTTTCTGAACCCCAGTGACCGCGCAATCGTCTGCGCATAGCGTGAACGGTCGGGGTAAGCTGCGTTCGAGTTGGGACTTTACTTCTGACGTCGAAGGAAGTAGGTCAATAGCTATGAAGACTGGCTAATTTTGAATGTAAAATTTAGTTTGGGTGAAATTATTGTGGAAAGTTATGTTTCCTGGTGGAATTATGTAGTAAAGTTTACGTTTTCCTGGTGGAAATTCTGTTTTCGCGAAAGAGTGAATTTTTTGAAGAAAATTTAGATAATTATTTAGTGACGCGCGCCAGGCGATTCTCGACTCTAGTAAACGCGGGAAATGGTTACGGCGTTGCAATTCGCGCATGGAATGTGGCGACTCGAGCCCATGTTGCCGGTATTTTGCTAGAAATTTGTTAAAGAAATACGACAGTGCGATTTGTTGTCGAAATATTCAAATTAATTATTGACGTTATAAATAAGTGCAAAAATATTGAACTTTTATGGTTTTATAATACTGCGCGTTACGAACTTATTAAATTTATGAAGTTTTATAGTTGGTTGTCGTTATGCCAAATTGTTGTCATTTGCTGATATTGCGGTTAGTTTTGAACTTTCGAGTTGATAACGTTCCATTTTGATGGTAATAAATTTGCTGCTGAGCCCTTCGGACTTGTTGCTGTCGATGTAAGATCAATTTGAACGCAGGATATTTTCTTGTAATTGGAACTTTGAAGTGCCTGATGCCGACCTGTTTATTGCGATCCTCTCCAGGACATCTGCGTTGTTGGCTGGAAATTATTATAATAAAAGGTATCGTTATATTTGTATGACTTAGTTAGTACCTTCTTGGTGCGGTATGCACGTCCTATGGACCTTTCAGGTCAACACAAGAAACTTATTGTCGTATTGTTGTTTACGATAAATTAATATTGCAGAGGTTTTTATATGAATTCATGTCTGTCATTGTTCGTCGAAGTCAGTGTCATATGATGTTTTACGATAAATTTTGCAGAGTT
The DNA here is from genome assembly GCA_947369205.1 of Cantharis rufa. NCBI lineage: Eukaryota > Metazoa > Arthropoda > Insecta > Coleoptera > Cantharidae > Cantharis > Cantharis rufa. The sequence goes on along the minus strand of OX376305.1, from coordinate 27,228,222 downwards.
TTTTCTATGAAGAATTCATGTCGGTTATCATCCGTCGATGCTAAACCGAATTGTTTTACCCTGTGAAGGGATTTCATGTCCTCCTTCAGTGGACAATTACGTCACTGTAATTTTGTAAAGCTTGGTCAATAGGGGATTTTGCTGCCCCATTGACCCAGCTGTTAACACTTTGGAAGTGGTCTAGAGGACCTTTAATTATTCCGGTCAGGCTGGAGCCGTACCTGTAGATTTTAATCTGTCATGTGTACTATTATTAAAGTCGGTGTTGTAGTGATGTAGTCATCATTAATATGTACTTGTATTTACGGGCATTGTTACCAATCATTACCGTTTGTGTTGACTTTATGTTTAGGAAAGTAAGAAGTTTGTTGTCTAATTATGAGTTTGTTGATTTCACGTAAAAAGGGAGAAATTAAATAATCTATTATATATGTGTGTTTTAATTGTGTTACCATCCCAGAGTAGACCACGCCCCAATATTAGATCCACTGAGCCAGCCGTCGGCAACAAAAAAGTTATAGGTAGGTACCGAAGTAACAAGTTCAATGAGTTGATAGCTATTATATTTAATAATAGCCATTTCAGTTTCCAACATAATTCTACTCTCAACTAAAAGGATCCGCGATGGGTGACCCTTGTTCACCATTTTTCTCTAGCTTCGTGATGAATGACTTTACTTAAAAATGACTTTACTTTACTTATGTTGACGACATCTTCACAGCGGTTCCAACTATAGAGGTAGAGAATTGTATAGATATACTCAATGGTTACGATGAGAGACTCACCGTTACATATGAACTAGAGTCCAATCCGTTGTTACCCTTTTTGGATCTTCGGGTAATAATAGAGATAAATGGTGGCCTCACGACGGATATTTGTAGATATTTGAGGATTGTACTGCCGAAGCAATCTATCAGAAATTAAAGGAGTGCCTTTGCGAGCAATATGGAATACCAATATCAAACTGCATCGGATTGGGGTGCGACCATGCACCTGTAATGGTCGGAAAAAACAATTCATTTTATTCCAGACTCTCGAAGAGAGTCATTCTTGAGAATGACATTCTTGAGAATGACTCTCTTTCTGTGGTTCTGATGGATTGCATTTGCCATTCGCCCCATATTGCGGCTTCGGCGGCATGCAAGAAGTTTCAGCGGGTCGCATCTTACTCGTCTGGTAACCCAAAACGATCCGCCATTCTTGAGGAATTTCAAGAATTTTATTCAGAAGAGCAGCGGAAGCTGGTCAGCATTTCACAAATGAGGTGGCTCGTCATGCACTCTTGTGTTGTAAGACTTTTGGAGAACCTGACTGCACTGCCATGCGCCTGCGCCCACGAAAACCCTACGGACAGGGAAGCGCTAGCACTGTACGAAGAGATAAGAAACCCCTATTTCAAAACATACCTGCTTTTCCTGAAATACACTCTGGAGTATTTCAATAAAATGAATGCGCTATTTCAAAGTTCAAAGGTGCTAGTGCACAGATTGTATGATGAGTCTAAACAGCTCTTAGTACAAGTGTGCCAAAATTATATGCGCCCTAACGTACTTGAAAGCGTTCACAAAATTGACGTAAAGCATCCTCACTTCCAGGTACGTTTCGTCGGTATTATAATGCAGATTGTTTCCCTGTTTAGTTCGTTACATGTTAAATATACAACGATTTACTTTGGGTTCCTCTGGAAAATATTTATCTGGGCCCTGGGACAGCTACTGCTTTGGAGATAGTGTCTCTATCGAATGATCCAGCCATGAGTCAAGAGGGACGGGTCGCTAAGCGGGAACAGAACATCAATACCTTCAAGCTGCGTTGTCTTGATTTTTATGTTACAGCAGCAGTCCAGCTCAAGAGGTATCTGCCCTTGAATAGCGACGTAATGCGAGAGGCCGATTGCATAGATCCGACCGTGGCTCTGTCAAGCAAAGCGGGCACCGACTAGCTGCCTGAATTGACTCACTTGTATCGTCAGTTTAAGGTACACGATTGGACAGACCACAAAATAAAAATAACAGAATCCTTTCATTTTTCAGGATGTAACCGATGTTGATGAAGCCGAGTTGGCGCGGGAATGGCGCAACATCCCTCATGAAATTCCCCCTGAGAGAGTTGATGTGCTGAAGGGAATGGAACCGGAAGACTTCTGGGCTGAGATTGCTACATTGAAGGATTATCGCGATATTCCTAAGTTTCCTAATCTTATTAAGGCCGGTATTATTCCAATAATTTATTATTTTTTACTTTTAATTCGCGATTTACATTAAGAATACGCCACTCCGCGGAATAATTTCAAACTAAGTCAAAGCGTATGATTCAATTGCATTTTACGTGATATTTTACTCAAAAGCATTTGTTTACGCGTATTTATCAATCAATTTGGTGAATTTTGTTTTAATTATTAAGTTGGTAAATAATTTATTGATAGGTAGTGTATATATTGTCGTGTTTCAAAATCATATTTTTGAATTTTTAAGATTTGATTGATTTTGATTTTGTAAATAATTTATTATGCTGATTGTAAATATTTTGAAAATTGGATTGTTCGCGCCAACAAATTAAAAGTTGGTACGAAAGTTGATGATAAATTTGCTTTTTGCCGGCCGCGTCGACCGGAGTGGTCGGTTTTACGGAATGCCTCCGTATTGTTTTTCTCCGTTTTGTGAATTTTGAGTCGTAAGTTAAAAACTTATTTTGATATTTTGAGAATAAAAATTTTTGATTTGCTGTGAGTAATAATTTTATTGATTTGATTGATTTTGGACGAAAATTGGAAATTAAAAGAATAATTTAAGTGCGAGGCGCATGGATGTTATCGAGCACATTTGCCAAGCCGATAAACAACACATAAAATAAATTATACATTTTTAAAAATTAATATTGACGATCGATAATTTAAAATAATTTTTGAAACTTAAGAGGTACGGGCCATCGCAATATAGTAGTGTTTTTGTACCAATTACTGCAATCTAGTAAATAATCTTTTTAAAATACTAATACAAGGCATTTTCTGGTTCAGCACACATAATAAAGGTGAAAGATCACTAATTAACAAAACAAATGACAAAAAATTTAAGAACACACTACACTTTTTGTAAAATTTAACCATAAAAACATTGAAGTGTACGCTTTAATCCAACCATGTTGTTGGTGATAACAGCGCCCCCAACGTTAATGTAAATCGCCAATAATAAAATAATTCTATTAAATGATTTTTTATTTTGTAGATCGCTAGACTGGTAATGTGACGCTTCCACACTCCAATGCTCAAGCGGAGCAAGTGTTTGCCATGGAGACGGATACGAACTACTGTACTTTCAAATACGATACGAAGAAGCGTAATCGCATGGGGAGTGACACCCTGGACTTAATCTGCGTCGTGCGTACGGCCATGCGTCAAAAAAAGTAGCATGCTACCAGTATTAGGTGACAGAGAGCCATATAAAATATATTATTATAATTTTTGGTTATCCATATAAAATATATTATTATAATTTTATATAATTAATACTATTAAAATAATTAATAATCCGTTAATTTTTTCAATTACCAATCTGATTGTTTTTATTATATAAAAAGAATATTTAAAGGTAAAATGTATAAGTATAAGTATAAGTATTAACAATAACAATCATCAATTACACAAAACACACTCAAATGGCGGCTTCCAATATGAATATATCAAGTTCCAATATTTATAAATATTTGAAAGAAAACTACGTTTTAAATTTAAATGACAAGCAGAAGTTTGGTTATCCTTTTGAAAATGGCGAAGGGGTGGTGTCAATAATAAAGCAGTGTTCTTCACTGCCTGTTGATTTACCTGCTTTGAATAAGAAGAAAAGAGAAGAAGAAAATAAAGATACAGAAGAAGTTTGCGTTCGATGCAAGAAACGGTTTTTCATAAGTACTACTGGAGAATATCTTAACAGGGAAAATTGTTATTATCACAAGTACTATAATACGATAACTGGCAGATATGTTTGTTGTAATGGAGACTTAATGTCACGTGGCTGTTTGCATAGTCAACTGCATGTCTGGACTGGTCTACGCAATGGTTTGAACAATTATAACGATTTTGTTCAGATGCCCATACAAACTGAAACACCCCAAGATGGCGATTATGGTATTTATGCAATCTGTTGCGAAATGTGCTATACTACTGCAGGTATGGAATTACTTCAAGTATCCGTTGCAAAAGTAGATGGAAACTATGGAAAGATGCACTATAATGTTTTCGTTAAGCATGAGCACGAAATGATAGATTTTAATAGCAAATATTCGGGAATAACCAAGAGGCAATTTCAAAATAAAAAGAATATAAAGCCCTTAGCACAAGTCCAAAGAGATTTGCAACAGTTTATGAATCGTCAAAGCATAATAATCGGACACGGGCTTGAGAACAGCTTGAGAACATTAAAAATATTACATGATAATGTAATCGATACTTCGGTCGTATATCCTCATTACAGAGGGCTACCGTTCAAGAGTTCTCTAAAGTACCTTGTCACTGAAGTTTTGCAAAGTCAAGTATTAGATTTAAACAATGGAAAAAAAAGCAAACAAAATGCAATGCACGTTATTAATCTCATGCTAACAAAATTTGAAAAAGAATTTATTAAGGTCTCGGAACAAGCGTTGGTGATTGAAGACATCAAGTAAAAGTAGTAAATTAAAATATATCCAATGCATTACACCATGTTACAATGTTACAACGTAAAACGAAAAGAAAAAATGAATTGTTACAAAGCTTTTTCACCTGTAAAAAATATATAATAAAATATCGCAATAGTGCTTTACATGTAAATAAACGATAATAATAAATAAATTTTGTAGTAATTTAACCTTTCTAGTGAAAATAATTCTAATGTGAATTGGTTATTTTTAAAACTAGACCCCGATTGTACCGAGTACCGGCGGTGCTTTAATATATTTTTCGGTTGGTAAAAAAAATCAACCAATCGGATTGTTTCTTTTTTCATCAAAAAATGACACGCTGGAGCAGCAGCAGCATGCTGGGATTTTATGTATTAAGATATTTTGATAAAATCTAAATAAAACCAATACTTTAGCAGCTAAAACTTTGTTCAGTAAGAAATCCGCTTTTAGAATTCCAAATTTTGTCCCGAACTATGCAATAATGCATTGTAAATGCACACAGTATATGCCCAAATAAATTTTATAATGCATTATGAACTTCAAAGTAAATAATTTCTAAATAATTTTTGTAATAGATTAATTTAATCTACATATTACTACATAATTTATTATAATAAGAGTTTAAATATACCTTTTATTTTTACAGCTTAAAATTCGATGGAATCTTCAAATCACTGAACAATAATTATTTTGCTTTTTAAAAACACTATTTACTTAGAAAGTGCAAACAGCAAACTGGAAATTAAATAATATTGTTTAGATTGTGCAGGTAAGCGGATGCAATAACCAGTGCAATAACAATAAGAGTACATAATATTTATGGTTTTATGACTAAATAATAAAATACGGAAAAGATCGACACTGTACAATTTATTCCAGATGTGATTCAAAGTTTTCCGCTTCCTAGGTCACCTAAACGAAAAACGTGGTACACTAACATAAATACCTCGAAAACAATTCCTTACGGACCCCCATTAACACCCGCAAATCTGAAAAAATTATTACTTGCCTTGTTAATTTATTTTAACCCTGCGTCTTACATCATACATTTCCTAACGTCGCGTCGTCTGACATCTGGGTCTTTTACGGATAGCACTCGTTTTCTAGCCAAATAATAAGTTTTTCGCTGTATACAAATTATATTCTTATTATTTTACTTCTTGACATTATATGGAGAGCAGTTTTATATCTGTAATGGCTATGACCTTTTTGTTTTTTGGAAATTAAAAAATAAATTGTAACTAATTTTTTTTTGTTACTGTCAGTTAATTGATATCACGAATTGAAAATTTTTTAAGCATTTTGAGATATTACATTGATATTGATTATCCATTAGTTTGTGTATTTCATATATTTGTGTAGTTCATGTATTTCTCCATAAGGATTGCACACACAAGTGTTCTATTGCCCATACGTGTGTTCTAATGTGGTAACAGAACACCCATGTAGAGTTCGTAGTGTAATCCCTATGTAAAATTGTGATTTTTAAATGCTGTTTCCTCGAAATCTAATGAATAATCCATATCAATGTAATATCTCAAAATGCTTAGAAAATCCTAACTATATGGCAGAACGTTTGCCGTGTCACTTGGTATATTAATTCTGAGGCGGTACGATGTTCTAGAATTCTACAAATAATTTATATGGTTCAAGTTCTGAGGCGATACGAGGTTCGCCGGGTCAGCTAGTAATATGTATATAAAAATACATTTCAATCAATTAATTATTAAAAATTAAAAATTGTTTATTTAGTTAATCTAAAAGTTTGTGAGTAATTAGTTCAAATTGAAGAAGCAATTCTGTTAAAATTCAAGATGGACACTCTCTAAAATGTACGATATGTGAAAAACATTTCTCAACTATGTCAAATTTAAGGAAACATATAAGAAATCCTCACTCAAATAAAAGTAATACTCTAGCACCGCGATCCTATGGAAATAGTTCGAATTATAATTTTTCATATAAAGTTTGCGCCAAAAACTTTAACAGCGAGTCAAATTTTCATGTTCATATGAAAATACACAACAAGCTTGATTCGGTTGAAGAACTGGATAAAATAACTACAAATTCAAAAAAGTGTCCTATTATGTGTGAATATTGCAGCAGTCCATATAAATGTCCATATATAATAAAAAGCTTTTGGAACATTTTACAAGTTTTAATATCAAGTTACAGGTTTTTAATTCTAGGGCACGAGAATGAGTTTTGTCATCTACAATTAACATCTTCTAAACGACGAAATATAGCGGAAGAAATTGCTTTGAAGATTCCATTGGATAACATACTAGATGACATTCGAGTGTCTATATCAGATTTTATAAACATCAGCAAAGTATAAGCGAAACATCCTTGTTTAAAAGAAGATGATTTTGTGTTAAGCATTATGACATCTGCACAATGGGGTTTATTAAAAAAATATGGTTCAGATTGTATCTGTTTAGATGGAACAGTTACGACTTCGAATTAAATACTCTCTTAGTTTTAGATGATCTTCGAGAAGGCTTTCCTTGTGCATTTTTAATATCAAATAGGTCAGATAAGGATGCAATGACAATATTTTGTTCTTGTATTAAACTCAAAACCGATATCATAACTCTAAAGACTTTCTTGACTGATATAGCAGATTCTTATTATAATGCTTGGTTGGAAATCATGGGGAGAGACCAGAGCGAAGGTCTGCAACCCGAAATTCATTATATCAAATTTATTTAGTAGGTAACTAAAAAGAAAACTTACTTTCGCTCTGGTCTCCCCATGATTTCCAAGCAAGTATTATAATAAGAATCTGCCATATCAGTCATGAAAGTCTTTGGAGTTATGATATCAGTTTTGAGTTTAATACAAGAAAATAGATATTTTCTATACAAGTTAGGAAAACTAAGATTTTTCCATTCAAGGCGAAGTTTTACCGAAGTAAAAGTTTAAGTAAACCTAAGCCGGAACCGTCCGTTTCTTACCATCCAAACCCTCGATCACGCAGGACCAAAAACCATAGCTTCTTAATTTGGCCCACACAACTTCCCCATATTTAAAAAGTAATTTTTCCTTGGGGCAGGGAACATATTGCAGTATTACTACCCACTTTGCTGTTGTCTTTTTTATTTTTTCAAAATTTCGCTATTTTAGAAATTTAGAAAGGAAAAATTTGTCCTGTACTTGATGCTTTTTACCAAGTACAACAACATCAACGTACAAACGTTTATTTACGCTTGTTGGTAATGCTGCTCATAGTTATGGGCTTACATTTACTCCAGCAACTATTCAAGTAGATTATGAAATGACAAATGATAAACAATCTAAAACTTCCTCATACAGCTATTAGGAGTTGTCTATTTCATTTCGCACACAGCGTTTGGCGAAAAGTTCAAGATGCAGGATTGGCTTCGGAGTACGCCGACAGAAGAGATGAGAGCATTGGAGTGAAAAAGATCATAAAGCGAGTAATTGGAATGGCACTAGTTGCAATTCCTGAACAAGATGCGCTTTGGGATATTATTTTTGAAAAACGCCCAGAAGACGCCCGAGTCGACCAATTTCTCGATTATTTTATTTAAACGTGGTTTGACGAAATTCAAGCTCGTGATAGTCGAATGATTTGGAATCACTGGGAAAATGAAGAATATAGGACAAATAATCACGTAGAATATGGATTGAATATCTGGACGCGGACGGTGTTAGTCATATTTATGGACATTTAAATTAATTATTGTAATTATTTTAAATAAAATGTAAATTTGTTATTTTAAATAAACTGTACTACTTTAAATAAACTGTTATTTTAAATAAATCGAATTAAAATTAAATTGGCGGCAAAATGGAATTTAATTTCCATTAATTTTTAATAAATATTTAATTTTTTTATAATTATGAATTATGCCCGGAAGAATAGCAGGAAGGATCATCACAGCATAGAGAGGAGCTAATGGTGGAGCGGCAGGCTCAATGGTCGGTATCCAGCATGGGCACCTGGACCCGAAAACTAATCCCTTCCATAGCTAGATGGACGCAGAGGGAGTACGGCGAGCTATCTTTCCACCATACACAAGCAATGTCTGGGCACGGGTGTTTCAATAGCTACTTGTTCAAGATTAACTGAGCAGCTTCATCATCATGTAGCTATTGCCCGGAGGAAGATACACCAGAACATACCATCTTTTGTTGCCCGCAGTGGGCACTAGAGAGAGCCGAAGTGGAAGGTACCTTGTCGCCGGATAATTTTGAGAAAACACTATTGCCGTCGGAAAAAAATTGGAGTACCATCACGAGAGGGCCGACGAGACAGTAGTTATTTACTGACTTTTAGGTAATAGTTATTTACCAAAAAGTCAGGAAAATGAAACATTACTGACGAGGAGTAATTTGAAATACGAGGCACTCCGTGGCGAGTATTTTAAAGCTCCAAATAAAGTGAGACATTTTCCTGACAAGTATGGTATTAAATTTTACCGAAAATCGTAAAAAATTGAAATTTTAAAATATTAATTGAATAACATTTTTAAAAAAATGAGCAAAATTCAAGTTGTCACTTTGTAGACTACATAGTTACCATACATAGCTACTGTCAAAACAATAATAAGTAATAAAGAAAAGAACGACGTCTCTTTTATTTTGTTTCAATGACTAATTATTACCGGACTAGTCATTAAAATCCAATTTCCCTGCGTGTAAATTAGCAGGGAACTGTTGATTTGATGACGATTTTCAGTAAATAACTATTAATCAATTTATCTATTTATTTATTTATCTACGGTTAAAGCATTTTACATAATTTATGTACAAATTTACAACAATATGAATTTACAATAGTTGGTGTTCTTGCAATAAATCCATTTTAAACATAATGGTAAAAGATAATTTTATTTATTTTAAATGTTAAATTGTTGATTTTCTTTCTAAAGTATTGTAGGCGCAATGCCTACGTACTTAGTCCAGTTTGATCCAACAGAAAATATAGTTTCGTATCTCAATGCTGCTAACGTTTGATAAAAACAAAGTTTGTAGTTCTGGGAAATATAGTTGTTACTTGTCATATGAAATAACCATTCCAATACCTGAGCAGTGTGCTCTTGCCAACACTCCATATTAATCAACGCAGCAACGCTTTGGGGAAACTTTTGAAAATGATGTTCCGAAACATTTGTAAACTGATTTGAATATAAATAAAGATCTTGTCCTGCTAACGTAACCATAGAAATAATGAAAATATCACATAAATATTCAATATAACGACGACTTATAATATTTTCATTAGCAATCGTTGACTGAATGTGGCCCAGCAATTCTATAATCCAATCGGTGATTAAATTTGTATTCCGCCTTGCTTCCATTAAGATAATTATATTTTCGAATATGTAATTAATGTAAAATGGATTAAAGTATTCGACATCAATTAAATCTTTTAACCATTTCGAAGAAAAACCATTTTCATTCAAAATAAGGGCACGTCGTATTTGAACAGACAACTTAAAATTTTCTGCTCTATCATTCCAATGTTGAGGCGAAATTAAATTTTCAATGTAACGAGCAGGAAGATGTACAGTACATTCGAGCAATTTTGGAAACAGCGTTGAATCTTTATCAATTTTTGTAATGGTATCTGATATTACTTGACTCAAAACTAATTTATGTTGTTCATGTAAATTCTTAACACGTAAGGCATCTTTTATGTGCTGTATCAAAGTTGTTGCAAGTTCTTGATCATCGAGTGACAAATTTACAGCATTTGTAATAAATGGCTGTAAAATGACTGGTTTTATGCTGTTGCATAAAAATTTTAAACTTTCAAACACGATTTTCATTGTTTCGCTTTCATCGGAATTTGCTAACGCAGTAATATAATTTTCCATTAATCTTCTAGCGGTTCCAGATAGTTGAAGTTGATGGGCAGCTATTGTGATACAATAACGTTTGGCTTCTTCTTCATGAATCAATTCCTGAAGGAAACACCAATCGGTGTGAGGTATGGGTTTGCTATATTCTTGACTTATTATTCTTAAGCATTGCAGGTAAACGTTTTTTACGTCCGGTTTTTTCCAATTGTGAACCTGGATTCGTACATAATTTCCCAGTTCTCTTACAATGCTATGGTTAGGTAGATAATTAAGATTCTGGGGTTCTTTACGACCCTCTGGTACTTTATATATTGCACTTCGATATTCAGAAATTTCTTTTCTCACGAAATTAATCAAAAAATTTCCGGCGATATCAAGTTTCTCACCTTCATAATCTCTCAACAGATTTAACCACGATTTACCTGGTACCAGACCAATAACATCACTCTTTGATTTTTGGATTTGATATTTTTCTGGTAAATACGAAGAAACGTTTTCCAATGGGAAACTAGCAAGCGCATCAAAGGCGGCTCTAATTATTTTTACATCGTCTTCTTCTGTTGCATAACACCACAATCGAGTTAACACATCTTTCAATAACTTTGGGGAAGTTTCGCTTGGGTCACCGTATGCTACTTCGGTCATTAATTCACACAAATTCTTAACAATCAAAGCATTTTTTTCAGACTGAAAACGTGGCGATAATTCCAACCAAGTACTAGAAATGTCGACAACGTTACCCTTGCACAATGACTTAATGCTATTGATAACCATAGCTATAGTCACGGCTCCATTTTTACGGTTACATTTATTTAAAATGTCAGATAAATGTCCCACCAACTCTCTTCCATGAGTTTCCGGTTTTTTATCGCAGATTTGTTTTAAAATGTTAGCTTTCGCAATGTAAGCTTCCCGCCACTGAGTGTTATTTTCTGTATTTTCGCATGCGTTACCAATGGCGCTTAACAAGTTTGAGTAACACTGATTATCTACCTCCCAGAGATCGTACAAAAGTGCAACGGAAAACAATTTTACTGTAAAAGTTCCTTTTTTCAACGATTCCAACGTATTCAAGACCAAAGGCATATTTTCCTTCAATACCGCCAGCTTTGGTAGGGCTTTCAATAAAGAAGTAATAACGCTTGGATTTGATTCACGTGAAAGACGGTACAAAAATAACGTCAATAAATGACCAGTACATTCTTTATAAGTACCAGCAATTTTAAGTAAAATCCCTATTAGTTTTAATGTAACTTCGGTGGGAGAACTTTCGTATAAATACAAGGCACTGAAAAAGTGAAACATATTTTTCAATAAAGGTGCAGGATATTCGTTTGCTTTCGTTAACCAGGTTGAAATATTTTCATCCGTTACTGACTCAGATAAAATGTTCATTTCTACTGTCAAGTACATAGTTTGATTCGTATTTACTAATAAATTGAAGGTTTTGTTAGATGTCAAATCGTGGCTGGAAACAAAATTGCCTTCCTTCTTTATTTCGATGTGGGATAAAATTTCTGTAGCTAATTGCATGGAATTTGTTGTTAACATGCAGCCATGAACTAGCCATTGCAATAACGAAACTTTCAACAAGTGTTTAGAAAATTTGTTGGATGAATTTTGGAAAATTATAGCTTTACAAAGAATTAACAATTCGGTTAAGTATACGGATGGACATATAAGAACACATTTCGCCAAAATTGTTAACAAGCAGCTGGCGTATTTGGTAATATCCAACCCGTCGTTGATTAATTCCTTCACATAATTAACAGCATTAAGAGGATCTTCTTTGGAGTGTACGATATCATAAACAAGCGACGTCAACCAAAAAATTAAAAAGTTTTCTTTATGCTTATCTAGCGATTTTTGTGATTTAATGAGATCAATCACGAACGAACTGCTTTTCAAACAATTCAATTTTGATGCAGTCTGCAACCACATGAATATGTAAGGCATAACATTCAACGACTGTGGCTTATTAATTTGAATGATAAAATTCCACAATTTAGTTTGATACAATTCAGGTACCTCGAGTGTCGGATTACAAATTATGTACATAAAAAAGGGATAAAATAATTCGTTGCCATAAAATGTCCTATCACAGTTACTATTGTAAAAATATGTTATCTTGCTCAGGATATCGTTGAAAGCAATTGAGTATCGGTTGAAAACTGAAATCAGTGGATGTTGTGGTAAACGTAAAGTAAACGAACATTTGTATTCTTTTTCGCTGGTTAATTTGTCTTGCAAATCTATCACTAATAAATCAAACACTGCGGCGGTAATGCCGTTGTGGCACTTTGACACTGGTAACGCCGATATCAATTCGGACAATGTTGGTGAAAATTGTAAAATTTTATTTTCGACCAGCATAGTCAATCCCTGATTAGCTGCTAAAGTAATTACCACATCTTCTTCTTGAAAACATTTTTCTTTTAGTTGCTTTAATAAATATACATTGTCTTCTGTGCTTCGTATTTTTTCTACCAATTTTGATATCGATTTAATTATCAAAATTGAACTACTTGGAGTGCCTATAAAATTCATGTTTCTTCGAATTATAAATTTCTAATTTCTAAAATAATATGTACTTTCATAGTGTGCATTTTTTGCTTATGTAGGAATTTCTAATTACCAATGTCACGAAATGGTATTAAAAAATTTTTAATCTCATAATCCCAAGTAGCATTTGATAGCTAAAGAGCTATAGCTAAGAGCAAAAAAATTGCAGTAGCTGTTTATTTACTTGCTGGCAGCAAGCAATTTAATGAAATCTAATGCTAAAGAACAAGAAATTCAAGAAAGAAAACGACTAAAAGCGAAGGAAAATAAAGAAAATGAGTGTAAAAATGAATCAAGGACAACCTAAGCCTAAGAAAATGCAGTAGAAGCGAATTTGTGTAACTGAGAAAACATAGAAAGAAAACTGATATTGCAAGATATGTGAGGAAGAGTGCGAAGAAGATATGATTAAATTTAATAAATTCGTACAATTTTTATTTATCTATATACCTTCACAAAACTGCGCCACTGGCACTGCGGGGATTACATAATAATATTATAATTACTAGTAAATACACCACTCTTAGGGTAATACAACTTAAGACCAAGAAAATATTGATTACTGGCGCAGTTTACATACGTCCGCATATGTCCGAAAAAATCACTCCACAATGTGAAATGATTTTTACGCGCCTGTACCCGTCTCTCCTTTCGTGGTCTTCCAAGATGTTCCACAAAATTTATAACATCCTCGTCATCACTTGACCAATCCATTATACTTTTATACTTATTTATTTAAAAATATTAATCTAAAATTATGCTAAGTACAAGACGTAATACAAGCCAAAGGAACATAACCTCTTCAAATTCATCGTTGACGTTTATAATAAAATTTAAACAAAGGGGCGTGGTTAAAGCAAAAATGGTTTAAGTTAACCGAAATTTTAACCTGCAACTGAACAACTGGGCCTAAGAGTGTTTGGTTACTGTCAGTTAACCACAACCACGAATCGAGCCGCGATTTTTTCTCTATTAGAAAGAAGACAATTTTCTGAGCATTTTGAGACCGCACTTCGGTGTGGATTATCCAGTAGTTTTCGAGAAAACGGCATTTGAAAATCAAAATTTTACATGCATTTTACATAGGGAATTGATCCGCTCCCAAGTTCTACTGACGGTGCGTGCGTTCTGATATAGTCTTATTGATGGGCGGAGCACTTGTATTCAGTTGTTGTCGACCACCGGTCGGGAGCACACCGACCGTTTCTAACGAGTTTCACACATTACGAGTTTCACCCCTTTCGAGTTGCACCTTTGGCGAGGTGGTGCGACCTAGAGGGATGTTTTTAGCGAGTCAGCGTTCGTCAAAACGGCGCGTAGCGCCCGGAGCGGAAGGGACCGGAGCGGAGGGTAGCGGAGCGTCGGTTTTGACGAACGCAACCAAGGCACTCGAGATTCTAACCTAAAAACGAGTTCTGCGTTTATTTTTTAAATTATTGCATAATATTGCGTAATACACCCGATGTACATCCCACAATGTCACAATCGCGTGTGACTGCTAACACTAAGACTATATCAGAACGCACGCACCGTCAATAGAACTTTTATGTTAATGAATTCCCTATCTAAAATGCATGTAAAATTTTGAATTTTTAAATGCCGTTTTCTCGAAAACTAATAGATAATCCACAAATTTTCTTTTTTTATTATACACAGAAAATTGTCCTCTTTCCTATAGTGCAGGTGTCGAGGCTCGATTCGTGGTTGTGGTTGCCTGACAGATCCCGTTTTGTGGTAATGGCAGCATGGAGCGGTAAAAAGTAGGTTTTTCGCAAAAAAAGGCCGCCGGAAGCGGCTGGAAAATTTTTTATCCCCTGATTTAATTTGAAATTTTGATTAAAGCTTTGTATTTGAGTTTTTGAATATTATGTGATTTTTATTATAATTTTGATAATTGACCGATATTTGGATGAATTGAATATTTTTGATGAGGATAAAACTTGGATTATATTTTTGGAGACAAGTAATTTTGGATTATTTATAATAATCGGGGATGGATTGTGAAGATAAAATTTGGATGTTGAAGAATTAATTCAATTGGATGAGAAATTTATAATATTGTAAATTAAATTGAAGACCTAGATCTGATAATGGCGCACCTGGGTCGATGTATAAATTGCAATTAAAGTTTGAGATAATCTGATACCAACAACTTTTAATCTTTAAATTATGTATATGTATATGAAGATCAATCTTTATTTTCTATATCTAAAAATTCTGTCCTTTGATAAATACGATGCAATGGCAACATCTCAAGTTGAGAGTTCTGGGTTATCCAAAAATTTTGTCCGTCGACAATTTTATATTTGCGAAAGTAATCGGAGAATGTAGTTTTGCTGTCGTTTAATTGGCCAAAGAAATTGAAAACCGGCAAAATTATGCAATTAAAGTTTTGCGAAAGAGACAGCTGATACTAGACAAGAAAACTAAGTATGCTATGATCGAGAAAAATGCACTCGAGATTTTGGCCGCGTGTCCAAATTACTTCGTAAAAATGTACTGTACCTTCCAAGATGCCAATTATTTATACTTGGTATTACGGTTTTTTCGAGCAGTTATGGGTGTTGGTGAGGTGTGGAAACAAAAGGTTTTTGATTGGGGCAGTTTACTTGCCTCCTCAGTGCGATAGTGAATGCTACAGGTCATATGCTGACTCAGTCGAGTGCGTTTTTGACACGTTGTATGGTGATGACACCGATATATACATCTTTGGGGACTTTAACCTACCGGGTGTGATATGGTGCAATGATGAAGATGGTTTGTACGTTTCTGCTTCGCATTCATCGAGTGATATTATAGCCGAGTCCTTCGCGGGTTTAAACTTTTACCAGCTGAACAACGTTAAAAACAACTCAAATGGTATGTTAGATTTGATATTTTCAAGTGTGCTAAATTATTCGGTGCTTGGGGCCACTGAACTATTGTTACCGTGTGATGGCTATCATCTCGCCTTAGTACTAGGCATTAATGTTGGTGGTTCGAGCGAATCACTGCAATGTTGTGAAACAATCTATGATTTTAAGGCTTGTAATAATTATGATAGAATAAATAATGATATTTCTGGGATATGCTCTTTGCTGACTCGATTGCAGATAATGCAGTCGAGGATTTTTATTGTGTACTTTATAGAATAATAGATAAGCATGTGCCAAGTATCACAATTAAGAATACCTGTAAGTTTCACAAATGGTTTAGTTTTGAATTAAAGAAAAATATTTTGCGTAAACGAGCGGCGCATAGTACATACAAACGCACGCAAAGTTTCACTGATTATGAGGAATTTAGTGCTCTAAGATCTCGATGTAAAGCTCAGGCGTCTTCTTGTTATCAGGACTATATAGCTTCTGTACAGCAAAATATTAAATATAATAGTAAATGTTTTTGGAGCTATGTAAACTCTAAAAAGAGAGATAGTAGTAATGCTTATCCCAGCTCAATGTATTTGGGTGGTGAGATGGCCGATGGTGGCGCGGCTATTGCAGATTTGTTTGCTAAGTACTTCTCCTCTGTATATGCCCCTCGCTCCTCTGCGGAGTCCCGGAAGATTTTGA
This sequence comes from Cantharis rufa, assembly GCA_947369205.1. Lineage (NCBI taxonomy): Eukaryota > Metazoa > Arthropoda > Insecta > Coleoptera > Cantharidae > Cantharis > Cantharis rufa. The sequence continues at coordinate 27,211,622 of OX376305.1, read as the reverse complement.
GCTCTAACAATGTGCATAACACCTCTTATCGGGTCACGGAATTTCAGGTTTTTAATAAGTTGAAAGATTTGGATGGTGATAAGGGGGCATATACTGAATACTGAATACATATACTGAATTAATTATTTAATCTTTTAGTAATATAAAAAGTACAAAATATTAAAGGCGTTACGATATTGATTAAATTCTAATATTTTTCCACACTTTATACGTTAAAATAGATAATAAATTCTACCAACAATTATGTAGTAATAATTAGAAATAGAAAATAGAAAGCTTTTATGTTTGTAATGACTAGTATCTACTAGATAAATTTGATTAAAGGTAAGGTTTTATTTCAGCATATAAAGGATGCCAAAAACTTTAGAATTTAATCGGTACCCTAAATATTCTCTATTTACGTGTCACTAAACATTAAATCAAAACAGTTTTTTACCAAAAAGGCGTTTTCATATAGATGTTTTCAGAAAATTTATAACAGTTTTCATTACAACCATAAAAATATGAGTGAGTCAATAATAATTTTAACCAAATTGTGTACATATAAAACATAAAAAAATACATAAAATCAAAATATATAACTTACAGAAATATAAAAATACATTCATAAATCAAAAAACATAAAAATATACAAACAAATCAAAAAACATAAAAATACGCAACTCAAAAAAAATTAACAGTGGGTACATCTAATATGCAATTGATAAAAAAGACATTTGCTGGAAAAACCTGGCATATATGTAAGAATGGAAATTTTTCTGAAGAGTTAATCTGGTTTGTATAATTTTACACAAAAAATATAAATCGGTTAGAGTACATTTATTACAGTAATTTTTTTAATGATACCAAAAATACTATAGATAGATCTATCTTTAGTATTTGATGATACTAAGAACTGGTAGATCGTTGGTCCATTTCAAAATTAATAAACAAATTTATTTGAACAAAAAATGATGATAAATAATTAACCTGTGAAGATGTATACAGCCAAGTTTTATAATATTATTTAAATTAATAACTAGTTTTTAAATTTAAAGAAACCTACATCGTAAATAAAATAAAGTCATTAAACAGCACAGTCCAGTTCCCAATGATTGTTTACTAAAAGTGGAAATAGATTTAGACATTCAGAGCTATTATCTGCTTTACACCTGAAAAATATATTATGCAAATAATCTTATTATTAACAAGTTATTCTAAATACCATCATCAATATTTTCACATTTTCGTTTTTCTTGTGCCAAAAATCTTTTGTTAATATATCAGTTTTCTTGGTAATCAACAAGATAACTCATCTGAAGATTTAAGCCAAAGCATTTTTGTAGGGTTCCGTGACGGTTTTGTTGGCTTTAATTGCGTAATCTCAATGCAGCAAATTTCCTCCATCTTTCTGTACCTTCTTCATAAGGAATACTATTTGAGCTCATAACGACGGTTATATTTCTAATTTAAGGTGAGAGCCATTTCTGAAAAATAACCAAATTATTGAAAAATATATACAGGTATTAAGTTTAAACATTGGTTTAAAACACTAACCAACGTTTGTTTTGGGTGGGGCATGAACGCCCCCCCCCCTTATAATTGCCCTTGATCTTTAGTTATTTTTACTTTGTTATTTATCACTAAAAATATCAAATAAGCATTTAGGTATCACATGCTAATATCAATTTATACCTGCAAGATACAGAGGTAGAAAATTCCTTTTTTTTCATAAAATAAAAAAAAATTTTGCTGGCGCACCTACGCACTTCAGAGTTTTGCTGATTAGCTACTGTTTTCCATTTATCCTTTTGTGTAAGATAAGTAGTAAATTGCGGTATTGGTGACTAAAAATTTCGGTTAGCGTTTCTTTTGCGAAATAAATAATGATTCTAAAATAAGAATTTTTAAATATTAAAAAAAATACTGTAGACACTGAAAAATTTGGCTAATTTGAAGTAATTTAATTTTTTAATTCATTTGTAATATAATATGAATAAATTTTACGAAATCGCGACTGTACAAATAGAATTAATTCATTTTAAACTTTCAGGTAAAATGTATTCAAATACATATTTAATTTTGTCCATAATTTTGGCCAAAAATATAAGTGTAATTAAGTTAATCGTATTATTCCAGATTTCTTCACCTTGAGATATCTATCGGATACAATTATACAGTTTTTCAATATTTTCTTTTATTTGTGATTTTCTTCTCTAGTTTTTTCTTTTGTAATTTTATTTTATTTTTATTTGTTTTTTTATTTCAATTTATAATTTTATTTCTATTGTTTTTATAGCCTTGAAAATGGGACAATATCTTTATTTAACCCGAAACGTCGAACAATTTTATTTGTTTTTTATGACCGCTAAGTCAATCGTTCATCCAATACAATAAACTTTTTGATTTGATATTTTGAATTTAAATTGCGGTTGACGGATTGGTCACTTGATTAATTCGCCAAGCGTATTTCTTATCCGATATAGATACACTACCGCTCAAAAGTTTGGAAACAGAATAATTTTAATATTTTTGATATTTTTTCATATTTGATTTTATTTATATATACGAGTATATATAAAGTTTTGAATAAAACATTAATGTGACATATAAAGGTTAAAAAAATTATTAAAAAAATATATACAATTGAAAATTAGCACTAATTATTTAGAATTTCCGTTCATCGAAGTAGCCTCCATTACTTTTAATAACTTGCTGCACACTTCTGGGCATTCTTGCAACAAGTTTTTCACATTGAACGACTGTTAGGGCATTCCAGGTATCTTGTAAGTCACTGTTGGTCTGCCACTTTTTTTTATCCCTGCCAGAAGTTTTAATCCGGGTAACAGTATAGTGTACTCTCATTAAATTATATAAATTCTTAACCTGTGAAAATTAATAAAATTAGAACTTCAATATAACAAGTTAATTAAAACGAATAAAATGCAATAATTATATTTGAGCTTTCAGCGAAGGTTATCGCTATCATCAGAAATTATTATTAAAAAAATAATATTATTAAAAATAATTTATTCGTTTTAACTAACTTGTTATATTGAAGTTCTAATTTTATTATATGTACTCTCTTTAGTGATTAATTTTTTTTTTTGCGCTATAACGCAAAGTTTTTTTTTCGTTATAAAGCGTAATAAGTGCACTACGTTTTTCTAAACTAATTTGATATTTTTTCCCCATTGTAAAATAAAATTACACTCAGTAGCAACTCAAAACAAATTTACGAATGATTTTGTTAAAAACTATTTATGTTAAAAATTATTTTTCATTTTTGAGAATTTGGGTGAACGCAAGTTTAATCTTTTCTTTGCCGGCTTATGTATGCCGACAGCATTTAGCCACTATGTAATTCAATCTTTTATTTTTGGGTGCATTCTGAGATTTGCATTTGTTCAATTTCCGGCCTACACCCACTCTTACTTTATTTAGGTAAATTTTTAGTTTTAGATTTAAGGAAACATTAATTTGTTCATCAGTTGGTCAGTGAGTTTCGCTTGAGAAACAACACAAAATTTAAACGCCTAACTCCGGCACTTGTACATATTTTGTAAAGTAAATGATTATAAACATTTAAGTGTTGTTATTAACAAGGTTGCCAAATACAGGCGACGGCTCCAATAAACGAATTGGAGCTCAAAACAGATTTAAATTTTTGAATTCAGCTTATATTGTATTGCAACTTACAAAAGGGTCGTAAAATAAATAAATCTGCAGTTTGGGGTAATTACAATCATAAAATATCAAAAAAAATGAACAAATAGTTTTAAGGGCTCAAATTAGTTTAAAGTTTACCGCTGCCGCCAGGCACGTGCTAGCAGGTAAAATTCCCAACATTTGTTTAATTCCTTCCATTCAAATTTAAGAACTTCCGAAAGCGGATTTTCCGTAAATTTTTACACTTATAACTCAAAACTGATATTGTGTCAAATTTATATCAAATTTATATCAAATTTAAATAGTATTTTGTAGTAAAATTATTTATATTTCAAAAAAAATTTAAGTGTTTCCAAACTTTTGAGCGGTAGTGTATCTCAAAATAAAGAAATCGGGCATTATTAAATTTTGCAAAAAGAAATAATTGCAAATAAAGTATATTTAATAAAATTAAAACTTCAAATCAATATAAATTTTAGGTAAATTAATAATGTGAATTAAAATTACAAAGAGGTATAAAAATTTTGTAAGTCACTGTATACAAAATATTGAAAATTGATAACGAAAATTATGTGGTTATAAAATATCCATGTATAGGTATCTACATTTGAGCTTTTGTGTATAGTACATAAATCTATAAATAGATGCAGAAACCTTGAAGTGCTTGAAAACTTCAAAGTTTACGAATGATTTCCATATTTGTTAAGCGGGGAACCACTTACATGTAGAGAGTACGAGGTCCGCATTTTTGTAAATTTTCCAACTTATCGTGCTGAAAGATTAGCCCTCCAATAACAATTCCCCAAAGCTGTTCGACCAGATGGCCAGAAATTTTCGAGAAAATCGACTTTGAAATATTGCGTAAGGTTTATGAAGACTAGATGTAAAGCTAAGACTAAGATGTAAAGTCAATAGGCGTTGAGGTTAGCAAGCGGTTTCATAAATGATGGGTCCCTGGTTCGGTTCTCACTTTTGCCAACCTTTTTTTTTTTCTTTTTAATTTCATCTCTCGTTGAGGGGCCAGGTAAATCAATAGATTCGATATCTGCCATGATATTTACTTTTTAGTAACTACGCTGTATAAATGTACTGTAATTTCTAAATAAACTAAATAAGCACAAATGGTAAAATAACGTTGTCACAGCAAAGAACTAAATGAAACTGAAAGAATGTTTCACAAAAATATAAAGGGAATGTATTATACTACGTAAAGTTCACACCAAAATAGTATATAAAAAAATAATTTATGGGTTTACAATGCGTCACTCTAATTATAACCAAAGTGTTATTTTTAAGCTAAAGCTGCCGAGCGTCATAAAATTTAGAGTAGTTTAAAATTTTTACCATATTTATATAAATACCTATTTTATTTATTTCATTTAAATATAATTATCTCTACCTATGATCTCTACCTCCTGTTTTCCTGATCTTTGGAAGCGCGCACGTGTAATTCCTGTATTGAAAAAAGGTGATCCTACAAAGTTGGACAATTATAGACCTATTACGATCCTGTCTAATTTATCTAAAATAGCCGAGAAGATACTTTATACCAAATTAAGTAATTCAGTTAAACCTCTACTGTCGCCAAATCAACACGGTTTTATGAGTAATCAATCGGTCATGACAAATCTCACCTGCTTCTCGCAGTATGTCCATGAAAACTTAGACAAAGGTAATCAAGTAGACACCGTGTACTTAGATTTTCAGAAGGCATTCGACCGAATCGATCTAAATCTCCTGCTACACAAACTGGCAGGGATGGGAGTTTCCAACGGATTGGTGGAGTTGTTCAGGTCTTATCTGTTCAACAGGTCTCACTTCGTGGAGTACAAAGGCTGCAGATCCAACCCGTTCACGCCTACTTCTGGAGTTCCTCAGGGTTCTAACCTAGGACCTTTGTTGTTTATAATTTTTATCAACGATCTGCTGTATATTATAAATTGCCTCATTTTGCTTTATGCGGGCGATACTAAGTTGTACCGTTCTGTGTCATCCGTACAGCATTGTGAGATGCTACAAAACTCTTAAAATTAATCTCTGAATGGTGTAATGTTAATAATTTACAATTAAACATCAATAAATGTCAAGTTTTGAGTTTCTCCAGATCTCAAAGTCCCATATTATATAATTATATTCTTAACAGGGAATATGTAAATCGTAGCACTGTATGTAAGGATCTGGGCATTACATATGATGCTCGCTTGAGTTTTATAGAACATGTACACGACGTGAGGGCTAGAGCTATGAAAACTTTAGGCTTTATAATTCGCAGTTGTAAAGATATGACCGACTTAACTGTAATCGAGCGTCTGTATTGCACATATGCCCGAAGTGTCCTTGAGTTTGAATCGATTATCTGGTATCCAATCTATCAGTGTCACATATCGGAATTAGAATCTGTCCAAAGACGATTTCTTAAATACACGTATTTCAAGGCACACGGTGTGTACCCGATGATCGGTTTCAACCAGGGATTATTGTTGAGAGAATTTAAAATGCAGACGTTGTACACTCGTAGAGTTGTTGCTTCAATTGTATTTTTGCATAAACTGTTGTTGGGCAGATTGATTGTAGCACACTTTTAGAGAGAGTTAATTTCTATGTACCGAGACTTGCCAGTCGCACATAGCAAGTTTTTTATCTGGATGGGTATCGCACCAAATATTGCGGTAAATGCCCCATAAATGTTATGTGTGCTAATCTCAATTTAATTGCACACTTGTTTGATATCAATGCTGATAATGTAAAAAAATCTGGCACTGTTTCGCGGAGTGCATTGATGGGAAGTACTAGGTACATAGATTATTTATGTATCATTGTAGCTACTTTAACTCTTATCAATCTCTTTCCTGTAATTGGGTGTAAACCTGTTGGAAAATAAACGTTATTATTATTATTATATATTTTGGTTCTCACATACAGTGGTAATAAGTATGAGATGGGGGATTTAGCTCCAACCATCTTATGCTTTACAATGTGTTTCATTAACTTACATTATACATATACATTTTTCTCATATTATATTATATTAACTAATTTTGAATAATTATTATAAAAGTTATTTATATCTATTACAAATTAAAATTTTTAATTATGGTTAGTTGCCATAATTATATGTTTTGGAAACATAAAATTTTTACAACAAATCATAAGTACATTTTTTAGTTTTGAATATTTAAAAATTTTCGTACGATGTGACATGTTTCTAAAATAATTGCTTTTTGCATTACACTAAATAATTTTGAAGATAGGTTTAAACGGGACAAGTGGGTTTTAAATATGTGAATACCACACCAGTAGCAGATATAACAATAGGTACAAAAGCGATGTTTTTCAGGTGCCAAACAGACATCATCTCCATTATCAGTGCCTCATATTTTCTAATTTTTTCTAATTCAGTAGCCAAAATATTCTTCGATAGAGGCACTGCAACATCGATCATAATAGCCTCTTTGTCTTGCTTATTTACTAAAATAATATCGGGTCTATTATGACATACTGCCCGGTCTGTCACGATTATTCTGTCCCAATATAAGACAGACAAATCGTCCTCAAGGACGGGTTCCGGGGAGTACTTATAGTAAGGATCAACATTAATTAATAAACCCATTGTTACAGCCAACTGCTGATGTAATATTTTACAAATTTGGTTGTGCCGGTGAAGATAATCAGTAGGTGCCAAAACCGAACAACCTGCAATAATATGATCTATTGTTTCGTTTGGCAAGCTACATTTTCGGCAATAATCTGTGACATCAAGTTTCATTATAAATTTTTTGTAATTATTGGTAGCTATAACACCATCCTGCATAGCACACATGAATCCTTCCGTTTCGGGATACATTATGCCTTTTTTAAGCCAATCTACTGACATCTTCTTGTCTATTCTTTTGGAATCCAAAATTGTCGGGTGTTTACCGTGGAGTATTTTATTTTTCCAATTAACTGTAAATTCTAAATTTACTTCACAATTTAAATTTTGATTTTTAAGGTTGAGACCGGTAAAATTATTATCTAAATTAATTACATCCAAAATAAACGGGGAGTTACAAGAATAAAAATAATAATAAATAAAAAATAAAATAAAATAGGTGGTTGGTATTGTTCCCCCACCCAAATGTAATACCACAATAAGTGAGAAATAAATAATAATAAATAAAAATAATAAAAATAATCAAAAAAAAATTATTATAATTATTTTGCTTAAAAGTGACATTAATTAATAATAAATAGTAATTAATTAAATGGCAGCAGACTTACACATTAGGTACTGTAAATGACGTGATATGCATTTAAAAAAAATTAAAATGAAAAAAAAAGGTTGCCAAAGATGAGAATCGAACCGTGGACCCATCGTTTATGGACTCCTTCCTAACCTCGACGCCATGAACCGTCTGTTGACATTTGCTTTACATCTTGTGTTCATAAATCACAAAGCAATATTTCAAAGTCGATTTTCTCGAAAATTTCTGGCCATCTGGTTGAACGGCTTTGGGGAATTGTTATTCGAGGGCTGATCTTTCAGCACGATAAGTGGGAAAATTTACAAAAATGCGGACCTCGTACTATCTGACGTATCTAACATAAGAATCCATATTTATTAAGCTTTATTCATTTCACACTACACCTGGATTTCCCGAATAACGGACTTCCAGAAATTATTACTATTATATTCAATCTATCTACATTTATATTTATTACTCCAGGTGATATTGCTAGAATAACTTTATTTATTGTATACAATATAATATTCAATCAACGGCTTTATCACCTATCGAATATAACATCTGCACATTTCTGTTTAACATTGTACTATTCATTCTTTCCCTAATTTTGTAACATTATAATTTCTGTTTAATATTGTACTATTCATTCCTCCCCTAATTTTGTAACATTATATAAACCCCAAAAAAATTATGTCTTAGGCAGTCTTAGTTATAACTCCGTATCGTACACATATTGCTGTTCATTTTAAACGTGTTCTTATTTAATAAATTATTGAAACAAAATTCTACAATATCTTTATTGGCGCAGTCGGTAGGATTACTTAGCCAGGGCTGAGTAATAAATAAATTCGTGAAGTAAATAGATAATCGGTAAAAAAGTGTTCACCATTAATCAAGAAATTCCACATTCGAAAGAAAGATTCCAGTCAAAACTACTGATGTCTCTACGGTTTACATTACTTCTAATATTGTGAGTATAAAGCTAAATATTTATCCTTTCCTTACATCCAACACGTAAAATAAAAACAAAATTTTAATCCCATCTTCATAAACAAGTCACAATGGCAACAGAATTTAAATGTGATTATTTAAAATTTATCCCTGTTTATGATGGTACATCAGGGCAACTCGCAGATTTTCTTAAAGCGTGCACATTATTAATAGACAAATTTTATAACGCCGAAAACGAAAATTCCTTTGAAAATCAGTTATTATTAATTGGAATAAAAAATAAATTAAGTGGGGAAGCTAAACAATTGTTGGGAACGCGTAATACAACAACTTGGTTACAAGTTAAAGAAATTTTAATAAACAATTTTGCCGATCAGAGAGATTCAGAAAGTTTATTGCGGGATTTGCACCATATGTTCCAAAATTCAAACGAAACTCCAAAAGAATTTGGGCAACGCATAATAGAACATTTAGTTCTATTACAACAACAAACCATAATAAACTGTTCTAGGAATACAGAAATGAGTCTACGCGAACAATGGCACACCGCACAAGCATTGAAAACGTTTCTCGCGGGTTTAAAAGAACCACTAGGTTCGATTATACGATCAAGAAATCCAGATAGCATCACGGAAGCCTTAAACCACATCCTCGAAGAAGAAAATATTTCTTATATGAGAAATAAAACTAAACAACCGTCTACTTCATCAAACGTGTCTTACAACCCTAATCGATATAATGTAAACAATAACATCAAATTTTGTAGATATTGTAAGAAAACGGGACATGAGATAAGAGAATGCCGTATACGACCTGTGCAAAATAATAACGTTTCTTTCACATCGGGACCCTCGCGCAATTTCCAAAATTACTCACCACCCATAAATCACTCGAGGAATGTTTACAATCCTACATTTAATTCTAATTATTATAAACCTTCAATGCGAACCCCGAATATTTCAACACAAAGTTTTCGACCTGGTTATTCCAATAATTCGCCCCATTTAAGAAGAGAAAATCGTCCTCACAATAATATAGAATCAAATCATTTAAACTTATACAACGAGGGTGTAAACGGACAGACATCTTCGGATATCAATACAACGTCCGAACAATTAAATCCTCCAAACCAAATGTTATAAAATACAATGTCAATCAGCTAGAAAAATCCACTTCTCCAAATGATTTACCTTATCTTTATTTTCCGCAAAGCAATGCCAAATTTTTAATCGATACTGGAAGTCGAATTTCTTTAATTCATCCGCGTCATACGAAAGGATTCGAATTACAACTTATCAATTATCCAATTACGCTGACTTCTTTAACTACCAATAAAACATTTTCTCATGGCATTAAATTAAAAATTCCTTCACTGTTTCAAAATGTATTACCATTTTTTATTGTCGCGCATTTTAATGATAATTACGATGGTCTCTTAGGAATGGATATCCTAGAGAACCTCGAAAGCAAAATCGACCTATACAATAATCTATTAATTACAAAAAATGGCAATTTTATTATATCTACTAATTTAGATAATCCTAAGCCACTGAATGGCTCAAATAATTCTTTAAATGAATCAAATATTAATTCTAGAAATAATCAACAAACTATCCTAGCATCGGATAAGACTAATGATTCTTCTTCTACCCAATTAAATAATTTATTAAAACCACCCGCGCACTCAAATGAATCTATTATTATTAATCCTGGAATGGATCAACCCGTCCTGACATCGGATAGTATTAGAAATCCTTCCGTTAATATGTTAAGTAATTCAAAGTCACTTGGTAATTCAAAAAATTATATTAATAAATCCAGTTCTGGAGATAACCAAAAAGGTATTACATTAGAAGAAATCAATTCCTTTACCCAAAAAATTAAATTAGACCCAATCCTAGCATCGGTAACGGTCAATAATATTATCGCAATTCCTCCTAGAACTAATCAAGTTATAAAAATTCCTACATATCCGTGTAACTTTACCGAAGGAATATTATCCTTTCAATCATTTTCTAATAAATTACAAATTCCTGAATCATTGGTGCGTATTGAAAATAATTCCGCATTAACTACTATTATTAATCCAACAGAGACGGAGCAATATTTTTCTCTCGCACCGTTTTCAATTGAACCGTTTGAATCAACAAAAAATGAATTCGTTGCTAACATTCAACCAAACATTGGTCCTAAAAGAAATAGAATTAATGAAATTTCTAATAATATTCGCGTTGAGCACCTGAATCTCGAAGAACGAGCCGCACTCATTAACCTTGCTCACGAATACCAAGACTTATTTTTCTTAGAAGGAGATACCCTTACATTCACAAATGAAATTAAACATGAAATTAAACTAACGGATCCGACACCCATTGTTTCAAAATCGTATCGTTATCCTTATATACATCAACAAGAAGTACGCAATCAAATACAAGAGATGTTAGACCAAAAGATTATTCAACCTTCATTTTCTCCATTTAGTTCACCAGTTTGGGTGGTTCCAAAAAAATCAGATTCGTCCGGAAAACAAAAATGGCGTGTCGTAATTGATTATCGCCAATTAAATGAAAAAACAATCGGCGATAAATATCCTATTCCTAGTATATCAGATATTTTAGATAGATTAGGAAATTCTAATTATTATACCACTCTGGATCTCGCCTCGGGATTCCATCAAATAGAAATGCATCCCGACAATGTTCAAAAGACAGCATTTTCCGTGGAATCAGGTCATTTTGAATTCTTAAGAACGCCATTTGGTTTAAAGAATGCTCCACCTACTTTTCAACGAGTAATGGACAATATATTACGCGGTATACAAAACGAGATATGTTTGGTGTATTTAGATGATATAATTGTCTTTTCTGCTAGTTTGCAGGAACATATCCAAAGGCTTAGAATCGTATTTGATAGATTACAAAAGCAAATTTAAAAATCCAACCTGATAAGTGTGAATTTTTACGTAAAGAAGTTTGTTATTTAGGTCATGTCATCACCCGCGATGGTGTTCTTCCTAACCCCGATAACATTAAAGTAGTAAAACAATTCCCTGAACCAACAAATCAAAAACAAGTAAAATCATTTTTAGGCTTAGCCGGATATTATCGTAGATTTATACCTAATTTTGCCAAGCTCGCAAAACCTCTAACAACCCTTTTGCAAAAAAATGTCACTTGGAATTTTAATTCTGATTGTAAAGAATCATTTGAAACCTTTAAAACAACGCTTAGTTCTCCACCTCTCTTACAGTATCCTGATTTCAATAAACCTTTTCTACTAACCACAGACGCATCAAATTTTGCTCTTGGAGCTGTACTTTCTCAAGGAGATCCTGGTTTAGATTTACCTATAGCATACGCATCTATATAGAACACTAAATAAATCAGAACAAAATTACTCCACCATCGAGAAAGAGCTTCTAGCCATTGTATGGGGTTGCAAACATTTTAGACCATATTTATTTGGTCGAAGTTTTTCCATTTTCACAGACCACAAACCATTAATATGGTTATTTTCTGTAAATGATCCTTCGCCGCATTTAGTACGGTGGCGACTTAAATTAGCGGAGTTCGACTATGAAATTCATTATAAGAAAGGAAAAATTAATACTAACGCTGACGCACTTTCCCGAATAGTAAATCCTTTATCGTGTAACGTTTTAACTAGAAGTAAAACCAAATCTTGCCTATCACAAGGAGAAATCATTTTTGAGAATATAAACTACAGTGACATAAATTACGAACAAATTAAAACATCTCCTGACCACATTACATTTCATAAACATAAAATCATTGTTTTAATCAACTCTTTAAAACGCAAATTTAATGTAGAACCATTGTCAGAAATTATGTCAAAATTAAAAATTAACCGCGATGCACCCACATCCCAAATCGATCATGATAAAACACATTATATTATACTCTCTTGCAATAATTTAGAACCCCTCACTATAATTAATACTTTCTTGGATAATCTTCACTTATTCTCTCGGGATCATTATTACATTATGGAAGAACCTGAACTACCCGAACTCCCAAAAATATTAACATGCATATTTGATACGATACCCACCTTCACAATTTGCCAAGGTAAAATTCAATATCCGCTTGAAAATGAAATCCCAGACATTCTCGCTAAGGGACATAAATCTAAAACACACTTTCACAAGGGTATCAATGAAACTTATAGCCAAATAAGAAAACATTACTACTGGCCCAAAATGAGAACTTCGATTCAAGAGTTTATTAATCAATGCAAAATTTGTGCAACAAACAAAACTAACCGATTAAACTTATCGGTACCCCTTTGCATCACCGAGACTTATTCTAAACCCTTCCAAAGAATTAACTTAGATACTTTTGAATTTTCTCAAACAAAGATATTAACCATCATTGATGAATTTTCGAAATTCGCTCAAGCATATATTCTTAAAGAATGCACCGCAAAGCAAGTTTATAACAAATTACTAATCTTTATTCAACATTTCGGTATACCAGAACATATTCATACTGACCAAGGAACCGAATTTGACAATATAATTATTCGTGATCTTTTAGCATTCTACAAAATAAAACAGACTTTTAGCGCATCTAATCATCCTCAATCAAATGGAGTAGTGGAAAGATTTCATGCTACGTTAGCTGACGGACTCAGAATCTATAAAGAAAAATATCCCAACGATCCATTAGCCACCGGTCTATTTAGCATAATAACTAGTTACAATCAATCAATTTCATCATCGACATCCTTTTCCCCTTTTCAATTAATTTATGGCTTTTCTTCTCTTAAGTCACCGTTGTCATACAATGAAAACTATAAACTTTGCAATGATTATATATTACAAACAAAGAATAAACTAGATTACATGTATAAACATGTCAGGGAATTAGAAATTCAGAAAAAACAACAGAATAAAGAGCGATTTGATGAAGATAGCAAAGTCAGAATTTTTGAGAATGATCAATTAGTGTATTTATTAAATGATAAAATAAAGAAGAAAACAGATAAAAGACAGGACCCTTTAGAATTCTCGAAATATTACCTAATAATTCATGTCTTTTACAATTAAATAGTAAACAAGTTAAAGTTCACTATGATCGATTAAAACCTGCCATCGTTACAGAACATGGGGATCTACCCACGGGTTCCAGCACCAAACAATCGACCATTCATCAGGACTATATATAGAAAAGGAAGCCACCGCAATCGTAACCAACTCGCATTGGAAAATAATTCGCTACGTCGATATTACCACCTTAAAGAAAGCCCAAATGCAAAATGAGCTGATCTTGAAAAACTTAAATTTTACATTACGGGATGGATTTACAGGAAACAAAACTTTAAACTTCTTTTCAACACCTTTTTATTCACAAATAAATTCACTTAAACTAATGAACATCAACTGCAAAACTATTTTAAATGAATTGTTAGACAACGTTTCACCAAGTTTTCAGAGATATAAACGTTACTTAATAAACGCTCTGGGTTCAACCATTAAATGGATTTTCGGAAACTTGATGCAGAAGATGGAAGGTATTACCATTGTTTATATATATATTGAAAATTTGAAAAATTTTCGTCTGCGGCGCTATTACAAGGTTCACTGAATCATACAACACAAAAGCATCAACGCTAAGACCCAGTTTTTCAATTGTAAGTTAACCTAAATTCAATGGTTAACTTAGGTTTCTGACCAATCAGGTAGTCATAAACGTAGGTTTATCCTTGAATTTAGGTTAACTAACGGTTGAAAAACTAGGTCTAAGGACCCTTTGATAAAATAAGTTCTCAAAAAGGGAGCAATACCGGTGTGATGTGAAAGGGGGGGTCGGAGGAAACGTAAAGCGATGTTTGAAATACCTGTATAAATGAGTTTTGGCTGTGGCTGTAGAAAAAAATTCAAAAAAGAATTAATAATAAAAGCACCTCACTTTAAAAACTACTGCTCCCTTTAAAAAGAAAAAAATAATTTTTTCTTGTTCACTCAACAACATAAATTCTCGGACGCTTAACTCGAAAAATTAACTTATCGTCGCCCCCCTCCCCCCGCTACAAAATTTAAACATTAATTTTGTAATCAGGGGAAACGGAGAATTTTTAATATGGAATGCATAAACAGGTTTCGTAAGTGGAACAAATCTCCGTTTCCCCTGACTTCAAAAGAATTTTTTTTGCAGTCAGAGGTTTTTAAAATTTTTAATTTTTACTTAAATTTTGATTTCAATAAACTTTTTTATTTTAAATTTTATTTAAATTTTAAACTACTTGCTGTTTCAGATTGAAAGACACGTGCCCTTGCGCTTTTTAGAGTATGCCGTTCGCAAAAAAAGGGAAGGGAGCAATACCGGCGTGATGATTTCACAAGGGGGGGGTCGGAGGAATTTTGAATTAAAAATTTAAAATACTTTTTATCTTAATATTTATTTCAAATTTGAAATTATTCGACATAACAAATGTTTCATTCTTTGCAAGAAATAGTTTCAATTCCATTTAAATAGACAAACAATGACTATAGTCATGTACCTGGTCAACTACCTGCCTCTAATCTAGTGGACCTTCAAACCAACTCTTGCGCCCTTCATTATACTACCACATTCTACTTTATAAGTGTACCACTAAATTGTGAGGACAGCACTATACAGACTTATTGCAGCCATGCCCAAAGGTACGGCTGTCCAACTAGATATTGCTATGTTATCAGCTAGTAAGTAGAGAAGGGACATTTTTTTTTGATCATCACTCGAAATCCTCCTCGTGAAGATTTGATTACGTCCTAGTTTGACGCCCTTTTTGAAGCTTCACCGCAGGTCAAAGTTGGTTGGTGAACCGATTGACTAAAAAGATATTTATTATAAGTAAATGTACCTAATGTTGGTATTTAAATTTACCCTCTGTTGTTGGTGATGTTTTTTTTATTTTTATCACATTTAAAATTGTTGGTTTTTCGATTGGAGTTTATTTAGTTAATGAATAACCATTTGTTTGAATATTTGAATTTGCCGCCAAGAGAAGGTTGGTGGAAAATTAAATTATATGAAGATAAAAATGGTATAGAGATAATGAAAAATGGCGGACCAGAAAATAAAAAGTAGTGAAAATTTCCTTTTTTTTGTATTGAGGCTAAAAATATAATAAGTAAAAGAATTTAATTTGGAAATTTAATAGAAGATAATTTGACTTACCTCCAAGAGAAACTAATATTAAAAAACTATAAGATTTAAAAAGCGTTCGAATGAATTTCTTTGTATGGTCGACAATTCGCGAAGATAAGAAGTTAACACCGACAACCACATGCATGGAATGAGAGCAATAGTAACAAGCAACTGGAACAGTGGCGTATCTCCACCGACAATAAAAAAAAAACAGTGACTTACTCGAGTAAGGATAAATTTTATTTTAATAAATTTTAAAAACAATTATCTGCTCAAAAGATTACAGAGGTTTATTTAATCAAAATTATAAGTTTGGGGTTTTTTTTTTGTTTGTTATAAATCACAAAAGAATTCTGTTATTTAATTGTGATAACTAAATAAACTATTTTTGACGAACCACATGTTTCTGTTCATAAATTGTATGATCAAAGCATCAATGATCGAGGGTAGACGAGTCACTGTGTCTTCAGCTGGAGTTGTCAATCGCATTGACTTGGAGGGAAGCTTTCTATAAATAAAATAAAATAAAAGAATTATTCATTATTATTTCTTAATTTGCATACTTCAATTCATGAGGAGTATTAAGAGGATAGAAAGGAAATTAATTCGCCCCGTTTATGCTCTAATAAAATAAATATTCTAATATTCAAAATTACGTAGCAATATATATAAACAATGGTATTACGAAGAAAATATAAATAAACTTCATAATAACGACGAAACAATAAAAACGTTATTAAAACAACAAATTTCAGTAGTCACCTCTACAATAGTATCATTCAATAGATCAATCAGTCAACTAAAAATAAATGAAGAAGAATTAAAAAATACCCAAAATAAAATTTTCATCGCCATCAAGCAAGCGTTAATTGATCAACATCACGTTAATACTCAAATCGAAACAACGAACTACTTTTCTCAATTACACGAATCCTATTCAATAATATTGTACGAGCTCGACCAGCTAATGGAAGCCATCAACTTTGCCAAACTTGGAGTACTACATCCTTCGATTCTTGGACCAGAAGATCTTCTAGAACAACTTCGATTTATCCCTAATCACATTTCTAAAGTTCAGTTACCTTTAAAACCAATTAAAGAAAATCTCTACTATTTTCAAAAATTTGCAAAAGTTTCTGCTTTCCAATTAGAGAACAAAATTATGTTTGTTGTAAAAATACCATTAATCGATTTAAAATCATATTCATATTATCATATGTATTCTCTACCTGCAAAAACCAATATTCCGCACATATTTTCTACGATTATTCCTACCTCTCCTTATTTAGCTTTATCTGAAGACAATATGCAATATTTTATTCCATCAAAATGTACTAGCATAACTATTAATCAATTTCTATGTGATGTGGCTACCATACATACAATAAATTCAGATTCGCCCTGTGAAGTACAACAGGTGTTGCATACCAATAATTACAACAGGTGTAAAGAAGATAATATTATTTTGAAGATTCAAGAAAATAAAATTCAAAAACTACCAAATGGACGATGGCTACTGTTTATTATGAAACCTGTGGACATCATCGAATCATGTGCTAATCACCCCACAACTTATACAAATGTAGAAAAATCAATTGTTGTCCAGACTGAGTCCACGTGCACCTTACGAATAGGCAGTGTACAACTTGTTGGAGAAGAACAACGAAATTCGACTATCAATGGAACCCTACAGCTACCTGATATTTACTACGATTGTTGTGAAAATCATTACAAAGACTATCTATCGGAAGTAAAACCAGTGAATTTAAATCATATAAATTTAGACTCATTAAACGACGCAAAAAAACATTTAAGTGAAATTAATCAGACATTGAATAACTTAAAACGGCCATTTGTCGAGAGGCATATCACATGGTTAGCATATATTATAATTATTGTAGTGTTTTTAATAATAGGTGTAATGTGTTATAACAAAAGAATACGTTGTTATCCGCGAAGGAATGATTCATCCGAGGAATCGTCTAACTCATGTGTTACGTTCACGAACATTGTCAATTCATGTTTCCATACACCAAAACGCCGTCCAAATATTCGCATTTCGCAAAAAGATATCAACGAAATGACAACTTTCTCTACTTCAAACGCAGCAGAAGAACCAAGACAACCTGGCCCGAATCGCAAACGATTTTTTTAGTAAACTATAAAAATCTTTCTCTAAGGGGGGAGGTGTTAAGAATCTATATTTTAAGAATCCATATTTATTAAGCTTTATTCATTTCACACTACACCTGGATTTCCCGAATAACGGACTTCCAGAAATTATTACTATTATATTCAATCTATCTACATTTATATTTATTACTCCAGGTGATATTGCTAGAATAACTTTATTTATTGTATACAATATAATATCCAATCAACGGCTTTATCACCTATCGAATATAACATCTGCACATTTCTGTTTAACATTGTACTATTCATTTTTTCCCTAATTTTGTAACATTATAATTTCTGTTTAATATTGTACTATTCATTCCTCCCCTAATTTTGTAACATTATATAAACCCCAAAAAATTATGTCTTAGGCAGTCTTAGTTATAACTCCGTATCGTACACATATTGCTGTTCATTTTAAACGTGTTCTTATTTAATAAATTATTGAAACAAAATTCTACAATATCTTTATTATCTTTTATCTAAAATATCTAAATATCTAAAATACGTATCTAATAAAACGTCATAAAAATTGTTCTCGACATATCTCGCAACAAAAATCATCTTATCATTACAACAATCTTCTTCAATCTTCAAATCATTACAACAGTTCAACAGTTAAAGCAGCATCTCTCCATCAAATAACCAACCTAGTGCCAAATTGTAAAGTGTATTTTTTGTGTATAAAATAGTGGTCTCGTTAGTGTAATATCTTTTAGCATAATTAGCAAATAAGAACTAATAAGGATAAAATAAATTGGGTAAGAACTTTATACAAATGTGCAAATATGTATCTTATATCTTGAATAATTTTAATTATAATTTTAATCTATCTACCGTATCGTCTGAATTTTTTTTTAGTTCTTAAATAGTTCATTTTCAAATTTCAATATTTTACATTAATAATTTTAATTTTGATATTTTAATCTTAGATATTCATAGTTAAATATAATTTAGATAAATAAATTTTTTTTATCAGATTTGTATCTTTCTTTATGTTTTATCAAAAGTTCCACAGTTACACCATCCGTGGGTAAGTTTCTTGTTCAACCGAATAACTAGCCGAGGCACAGAAGGATCGCCTTTCTTTTTTTTTAGTAAAGAATCGGGTCGTTTCATCCTCTTGATCCGCCTCTGCGCACGTGTGAGAATGGGGAAAATACTTCTAAGGGTTTACCACATATTATTTTTATTTGTCAAGGGATTAAACTGTTAGCACTGTTAGATAGTGGACTAACTTACATGACATTAGAAGTTATTATTAATTGTGTTTTAATATTTTAAATTTTGAAATTTATACTGGCAAGATTGCGAGAACTTTTATCTTTATATATTTTGTTTTCTCCCGCTCACAAGAGTAAAATGTAAAGTTATAACGAGTTTTTTAATTTTGTTAATTTGTTTTGCCAACAAAAATGAATTTTCAATTGTTTAATTCAGATGATGATGATGTAGAAATGATAAGCGATTTGATACCAAAAATAAGAAAACCTGAAAGATTTCTTGAAAGGTATGGAAAGAGAATTTATGATCATCTCAATTTTTTATTATATGTTAACTCCATTACAGAATTAAATATTTTGAAGTGTTGGATGACGACGAATTTCTTACACAATTTCGTTTAAGAAAACATACAACGATCAATTTATTAAATAAAATCCAAAATAAAATTAGTAGTGAAACAAACAGAAACCAAGCAATTATCTCCAGTTACTAAATTATTGCTAACTTTGAGATATTTTGCAACTGGCAGTATGCTTTTAGTTGCACACGATTTTGCCGGTGTAAGCAAATTGGCTGCATATGTTGCTGTAAAGCAAGTATCTGAAGCTACAGCAAATTTAAAAAGTTTATATATTAACCTTCCAAGCAATGCCGTACAGCGACAAAAATTACATGAAAAATTTTACAGGACAGCAACGTTCCCTCAAGTTGTAGGGTCAATCGATTGCACTCATATAAGATTGCGATCTCCCGGAGGAAACGATGCAGAAAATTTCAGAAATCGGAAAGGTTTCTCCTCTTGGAATGTGCAAGTCGTTTGTGACGCTCGTATTGTGGCGAGATGGCCGGGAGCTTGTCATGATCAAACAATTTTTAATAATTCTGTTTTAAAAGCAAAATTTGAATTAGGGGAATTAGCATATTCAGTTCTACTTGGAGACAGTGGATATGCACTCACAAATTATTTGATTATGCCAGTGTCAAATCCCACAACAGCAGCCGAAAACTTGTTTAACGAGTCCCAAATCAGAACTCGAAATAGTGTGGAACGAACTTTAGGAGTTTGGAAACAAAGATTTCCTATATTATCAGTTTCAACTAATGCTACCAAAGTTTCTACTTCTAGAGGAGAAAAATTAGTACATCGTGTTCGTTTCTCGTGTTCCATTTTCGAATATCACTATGAAGATGCTAACTGATGCTTCAGCCCATCTGTAGTTCTAAAAACATTACCTACACAATTGTGCATCATAATATTTACAAATTAATTATACTATTACGTAAATTACTAATAATCTTTGTGTGAAACCGAACAATTTTCTTATAATAGCACAGAAAGTTCTTTAAAAGATTCAAACACAACAAACTGTCCTCTCTCGGTTTCGGTCCATTAATAATTAATTGGCTCCGAAATTATTTAATGGGTAGAACTCAGAAGGTAAAAATTCATAATTTTCTTTCTCGTGTTATTCAGGTGTCTTCTGGCGTTCCTCAAGGCTCTCACTGTGGCCCTATTCTTTTTTTGCTATTTATTAATGATGTAGGGAAATTTATTCTCTATTCCTCTTACTTATTATTTGCCGACGATTTTAAACTTTTCAAAGCCATTAAGTCTTCTACCGATTCTATACTTTTACAAAATGATCTTGATAATCTTTCCAACTGGTGTGTATTAAACAATTTACATCTCAACTTTGATAAATGCTTTACAATTTCCTTTTCAAAAAAAACCTTCACACAAGTCTTCAATTACTCCTTAAATGGTAATCCACTTCAACATGTTACTGAAATTAACGATCTTGGGATACGATTGGACGCTGGCTTATCTTTCAAAAAGCACATATCACATATCTGCAGCTCTGCTTTCCGTACATTGGGCTTTGTCCGTCGTCAGTCGGTCTACTTTTCGGCCAATACGGTGAAAGTGCTATACTTTTCATTAGTCCGTTCCAAATTGGAATATGCTAGTTGTGTTTGGTCACCACACTTTCAACTACATATAAATCAAATTGAACGAGTACAACACAAGTTTTTTAAACATCTCCACCTTAAATTAGGACGCAATAAAGATGACTTCTCTGACCAGATTTACTTGGATTTTTGTAAAACTAAGTCACTAGCCATCAGACGTAAAGTTTCCGATCTCTGTTTCGTGCATGGTCTATTCAGTGGCAAAATCAACTGCAATGCAATGTTCCGTCTTTTCAAGTTTAGAAAGCCAAACATACTCACCAGATCCAAGTGGATTTTTGATGTTCAATATCACTCAACAAGTTATGGCAGGCACAGCCCGGTGGCTAGGATGGTTCGGTTATCCAACACTTTAAATGTGGACAACGACTTTGATATATTTAATACTTCGATAACAAAGTTTAAAACTATCGTGTCAAAGATCGAACTATCTACTCTCTGAAGTCTTTTTTTAAACTTTATTTTATTGTTTTTTTTTGTTGTAAAAAGGTTGAACCGTTAAATAAATAAATAAATAAACTACGAAAAGGCGTGTAAGAAAATAAGTATTTTAAATATTGGTGTTTGTTTGGTTGCATATACTGATTTCATTTTTAGTTACTTATCTATGTTTTCAATAATAATCTATGCTTATTAGAAGAGTGGGAGATTTTAACGCACTAAAAATATAACAGTACAATACATTCGAATTTGAGATCTCGAACGCAACAGGTGTCAGAATCTTTGAATATTATTTTATTCAATGTAGTGAACAGTTTATTAATTGAATTTAGGTAAGAGATCTTACATGTAGATATAGTTTTGTTATTAGGTATATTTGAGTCATGTCAGATAATAATTTTGGTAAATTGTGGTAACTTGAATTCGTATTTTAAACAAAGGGTAACTTTCAAACTTGCTAGAATATTAACGGTTGTTGGTATAAATTTAATTAATAGGTATGGGTGTTATGAATTATTTAATATAATTAGATTTTGGTAGAATATATTTGGTAAATGGTAATTATTTGATTTAAAGTAACAGACATAAATATTTGTAATTTAACAAGTGGTTGGTTTTATAAATAGTTCGAGGGGTGTGATTTGATACGCAACAACCAAGGGCAGCATTCTTGCTCGCCGAACCAGTTTTTAACTATTTTAAACAGGGTGTTCCTTTGTTCGATATTTTTTATTTAACGTAATGGGTTTTGACGCTATGTAGTTGGATGGCAGTTTAGTTACAATGGTATTTCTTTATTATACTAATGATCACAAGTTATATTTTATTTCAAGTACATTGTAATTGAAAAACATACAAGTATTGATGATATTAAATCCACTGTGATTGTAATTTCTAATTGAAATGTCAGAATGTGACATGAAAGTGACATGAATGAATCTCAAAGAACCTCTCGAAGATTGCCCCTGCCCTCCCGGCAAGCACTCAGAAGGTGTTATGCCAAATTCAACTTTAATCCGTGATTACTTCCAATTTGAAATTACGATTATCAGCTTGGTTTGATTGCGTTACAAAAACTCATATAAAACTTTGCAGGTTCTTTTAACTTAAGGGTGGTTTATTACTTTGCCTACAAACTTTGTGTAACCTTGACCCAAATCTGCTACAAAACATTCATCTATAATATAAAAACAAACATGCCCTTGACCCAACTCCCCACACAACAGTCAATTTTATAATAAACCAAATCTTACTTTGACATAACCCAAATATATGTGTTTTTATTTTGTTAAGGAGCGTTCATAAACTACGTGGTTTGGCCAAGGGGGGGAGGGGTTAGGTAGAAAGCTACGCAGGGCTACGTGAGGGTACGGGGGGGAGGTTATAGTCAAGCTACGTAGTTTTCTTCATTTATTATGAAAGCAATTTGCAAAATATAAGCGACAACATAATATGGATATTTATTTCCGTATTGGGATTTTTTTTATTTATATTTTATATAGGTGCGCTATTTGTTTTTAAAACAAATATCGGTGTTATTCATTTTTTATACCAAATAATTTTTAAATGGTTTTGTTAACAGAAAGCATAACATGTCTTCTGGACTTTATAGAAAAAAAAACTACGTTCCATCTAGGGGGGGGGGGGGTATCATGGTAAAAGCTACGTTAAGCTACATGATGGGAGGGAGGGGTTCTAAAGAGGTCAAAATCAAACTACGTGGTTTATGAACGCTCCCTTATGAGTTATGATCGTTTCCCTTTTCGGAGCGACTATCTGTTTGTTTCAGTAGTGTTTATCAAATTGTATTTACATCGAAAGAAATAACTTGTTACTAGATGGCATGCGGTAGGTAATATTACAACATGGTGGTCCATAGACGATTTTCCATCTTACAGGCGCGAATTAAAATTTCAAATGTAAACGACAATTTGACAGATTTTACCATGAATTTTACTACCAACTTTACATTTTTTTATCTAAACTCAAGTATAACAATCCGCTATTTAAAAATGAATGGTAAAACGCACTACTCACTATTCAACGTATAATAAGTGAAATATTTCATACGAAGGATACTTATTCTTTTGTTTATATTGCTATTGTAAAACTAGCTCTTAGAATACCTTTATGGAGTTAAACAATTCAGATGTTTCCTATACAGACAAAGATTCACTGAGAGCATTAAAATGGATCATGAATTTAACACAAGCGACGACGTCTAGACTTGCTAGATGGTCCTTATATGGTCAGAATACGATTTCGAAGTCAGTTATAGACCAGGTGTAAAACACGGTAATGTAGACGCCCTCAGCAGAATCTACATGCTTGAAAAACCCAATTTGCAAAAATTTTTCGTATTATATAAAAATAATAGTATACCCAAAAATCATTTAATATCAAAACACAATTTACCATGACCGCGATTCCCGAAGATCATTCTTTAGTTTTCTTAGCATTAAAAGACTTAAACATTGTTTCAGGAGTACTTTAGAAGCTAACGGCAAGAGGAAATGAGGACTCTCTTAAAATACAAAAATTAAATCATGAAATTCATAGCAACGAAGACAACAAAATGAACAAGGGTCAACAGAAGTTTCCCTACCAGTATTTATTCATTTTAATGTGCCGTTTTTGCAAAGGGAGGCACGACAACGAATTGTGCGAACCATTTAGGGCCCTCCCGCCGTACGACCGTCTATGGATGGTCAACTTGCACAATCTATGTACAAATTGCATGAACCACGATGCAAGATTCAAATGCCGCTCAACTAAGCGTTTCCAATGCTGTTTCATGCAGCATCACACTCTATTACACGATCTCCCGAGGACAACAGTCACGGCAACCCTACCAAGCCACTACGAGGAGGCCATAACTGCCATTCCGCCTCCGCACCATGCCAAAATTACAATCGCACGTCCAACAACGCGCTATGCCGCCACCCCACGACCGTCTTGTCATTATTTCAGGGATGCGGACGCCGAGCACGAACTGATCCAGTGCCGCTATTGCCATGCAAAGCCAAAGCGTTCCAATATACTTTCGTACATCGCAAAGGCACATTCAGGAACACCAACATACGAGGTGCAACAAGAGCGGGAAGACGCGCGGCGAATCCGCGTGTTAAAACAAAAGAGACACTCTAATTATAAACGAGGAGAAAACAAAAACTAATCGTTAACCCAAAATGCGGAGTGCGAAAACTATCAAGTAGAGTGATAAACAAAAACGGGTTCTTTCATTTAATTTTTTTTTACTATTATTATTATTAAATAAGATTCATATAAACTTTTGTCCATCAATATCAATTTCAATTCATGTCATTGTCAAAAAAATTTTTTTTAACATGCTTTTTATCTTTAAGGAATAACGCGGTAAAAACAAAACAAAAGCCTCAATAATGAACTATTGGTCAATCATCTTTTGTATACAGACCACCATGTGCTTCAAGCAACAAAATATCGACTATCGGTCCGGACTCTTCGTCGAAAAAAAACAGACGCGCGACTAGTGCATTCCTACGGGAAAATACTCAATTACATAGACATAACGGATCTACAGAAGTTTAATTTACATAATGAAGATGTGATAAGACGTCTTAACCAGTCGATACAGTCAAGGATAGACACCAAATCAAAAGGGCATTTCTTCATACCTCCCCTGTTGGCACAGATAGCATCCCTAAAAATGCTAAACGATAGCATTATCGTAGAAGAATCGGACAAGGAAAAGACAGGTTTCTCCACCGCAATTGGTCATCACGAGTACAACAAACTACTCTTTGGCTTGATGAATAGCCCCGCGACATTCCAACGCTTCATGAATGTAACTCTAGCCGAATTAATCGAAATTATGTGTTTTAATGATATTATAGTGTTCAGTGCAAACGACGCCGACGTAGATGAACATTTGCGTAGATTAGAATTAGTTTTTGACAAAATGTTAAACATCAAATGTAAAACTTAAACCGAATAAATGCCTCTTTCTAGCGGAAGAAGTTAAATATTTAGGTCATATTATTACCAAAGAAGGTGTAAAGCCCAACCCTAAAAAATTAAAAAGTTTAGAAACATTCCCAATTCCGCGAAACGTATCGGAAGTTAGATCTTTTCTCGGATTAGTAGGTTGATATAGGCACTTTATAAAAAACTTTTCTGAACTTGCCTTACCCTTGACTAAATTAATCAGAAAGGAAAATAAATTTATAATTACCCCCGAAGTTTTAAAATCAATAAATAAATTAAAAACGGTAGTAACCTCAGAAGATCTGTTAATATTTCCAAATTTTAAAGAAGCATTTATATTGTCAACTGACGCGTAAGGAACCGGAATAGGCGCGATTTTAAGTCAGGAGAAGGTTTTGAAAGACCCATAGCTTTTGCGAGCCGGAAGTTGCAAAAAGCCGAGAAAAATTTATTAGTAGTTTATGTAGTTAAACAATTCAAATGTTTCCTATACGGACAAAGATTCACAGTCATCACAGATCACAGAGCATTAAAATAGATCATGAATTTAAACACAAGCGACGTCTAGACTTGCTAGATGGTCCTTATTACTGTCAGAATAAGACTTCGAAGTGAAGACTACACCAGGTGTAAAACACGGTAATGTAGACGCCCTCAGCAAAATCTACATGCTTGAAAAACCCAATTTGCAAGAATTTTATTGCAAAATAAAGACCTTGGCGAAGTAGCGACCCTTAAATTACCCGCAAGAATTACCAAGTACGCAGAAGCCATACCATTACCAGATCAAAAAGCCGAGACAATTGCAAAGGCTTCCGCGACTCAAATTATTGCTAGACACGGTACGCCCAAACAGCTGATTACCGATCAAGGTGCAAATTTTGTTTCAAAACTTTTTAAAGAAACTTGCACATTACTCTAAATAGAAAAAATTAAGACAACCGCATATCACCCGCAGTCAAACGGAGTAGGTAATCGAAAGATTACATCACGTTTTTAAGGATATCCTAAGTTGTTACGTTTCATCAACTCAATGCGATTGGGACGAGTGGATACCTTACGTCCTAATGGCATATAGATCTCATATCATTCACCATTTTTCTTATTACACGGACGAGACATGGTATTACCGTACGACAAAATAATAAAAGCAAATAAGCTCAAGTACGACGTCAGCACACATTATCCTTCAGAAATGATGTGCAAGTTAAATAAAGCTTATACGGACGTCAATAAAATAATGACAGAGAGCAGCAAAAGACGCGCGAAATATTTCAATAGAAAAGCAAAATCCCGCGAATTTTTAATAGTAGACCTAGTATACCTTCACGAAGAGGCCAATAAAGTAGGTGTATCGAAGAAATTAAGCAAATCTTGGATCTGTCCCTACAGAATATTAGAAAGAATTTCCCCAGTCCACTACCGCATCAAGAAAGTTGGATCTAGAAAAGATCAGGTAGTACATTTAAATCGATTAAAGCCCTACCAGTGTGGAATAGAAGAAGCAGAAGACGAAATCAACGAAGTGGTCGAACGGAGAGACACTGACCATTCCGAATGGAATTCTGAACCCGAAACTGAATCACAAATAAATTTACTCCCCTATACATATTTACCCCCTCAACGGAGAACCGTCCGAAGGACTAGGCAGCCAGAACCCGCTCCAACTGAAGATCATGAATCGCCTGCGGAAAACATTGATGAACGATCACCAATAGAAGAAAGGACACCCCCAGATTCTCCAGCGAGAGAGAGCCCATTTCAAGAATAAATACGGCTCTAAGCTCCGGAAGGAAGTCCCACACCCCGACGATCAGAAAGATCAAGTAAACCAAACATACGTCCGGACTTCCATTACTACTAAGAAAATTTTCTTTTTAACAAAACATACCCAATGAACAATTTTGGTTTTAAAACGGTTCTCGAAATATTATCGTGACAAAATTATATAATCTTTGGTTTTATAAGTTGTTCACGGCAACGTTTCTGTTTCTACTATAAACCCCTTAAAGAGCTTAAATGGCGTCGTCTATAAGGTTTTCCGTTACCACTTTTTGGTAGGTTAAGGTTTTGTACAGCATGTAATCGAAACATTACTGTTACAATTATATAACTTCTTATATACTTTTTATATGCCTTGGGCGTATTTTTAAGTTATGCGCATGTTTATAGTGTACCTTATACAAATTAATAGCTATCTTGCTTGCGCTTATTGTTAGCAATATTTTCTATATTATTCTTTTAAAGTGTTCGTGACAAATTAATGAGTATAGCATTTATTTTTATCTTAACATGAAGTGCTCTTTTATTTCACTTATAGGATGGCGTAATAATAATTTTACTGATGTTAATACAATTTTTTGACATAAAACATAGACAAAATTTTACTACGATTCTTTCTGGCCTGCATAATTTATATTTGTACTTCCAAAAAATTAAAGCGCCACCAAAATATTTATTATTTTTAATTTTTAGTAAATATTTTAATTTTATACGCTTTTAAAAATTATCTGTTTTCTATAAAAATGCATACAGAACAATGCGACAAGTCGATTTTTTAAGTATAATGTATTACTATATTTATGGCATTACATTTTGAGTCTGTTATTGTACATTTTTTTGTATAATAACAACGTGGCGTTTAGACACCCATAAAAAATATGGAGGATGCATTTTAAAGAACCAAAGATTCCACTATAAATTCAATATGTAACTTTACGTTAGGTTATAAATATTCCTAAACTTCTATAGAACTTTTAGTAATATTGTAAATACAAAATACTATTATATAACTGTTTATAGTGGTTAAAGTTACCAGAAGTGTTATTTATGTTCAAATATGATAACGCTCGCCACTACTGATGTCGATTATCACTAATAGTAATCGCCGCCACTGGAAAGGTATTTATATAACATCTCAATTCCCGCGCTAAAAGTTTATAAATGTTTATTTTAACCTAAAATATATATTGCGTTTTGTTACGGTGTTACAGTCAGTGATTTTTACAGTTGTTATTTTGTGAATATTGTGCTGTGTTAATATCGTTAATATTGAGAATCATGTCCTATAAAATCGTACAGACAACCGAACCGGGACATAAGCTTCCGATGCTAAGCATCGTACCAGCCGCCTGGGAAAATAATGGTAACTTACTTTGGCCACACTCCCTGTCCACTGCAGCCATAAGAAAACTTGTGCAAGACAAATTTTCTAGACCACAACAAGGGTGGAAATCCCTTTCGTGTGTAAAGAAAAGGGACAATTTTTTAACATACGTTGCAGCAGGTGCTGAACGCGACGAAATGATTTTGCGTTCAGATAGCGAAACAGAACAAGTTGAGTTGGATTGTACAAATGCAAAAAAGCGATGTAGAAGTAGTATCAATAGAAAAGAAATTGGGCGTTCTCCTCAAAGATCATTTAATTCATTTATTGAAGCAGATCGCAGTATTACAACCGTAAGCCTTAATTGTGGTTCATTAATTTATCACTCAGAAATTGTTTCAAATCTTCTCTTTTACAGCCAATTACAAACGATCTATCTACATATACATTACGTCAGCAACATAATATTTCAGACATACAAAAACCTAGTTCAATGGTAAGAGTAATTTACAATTAAATATGTGAATATTGAGAATAAAATAGGGTTTTCTTTTTAATTTTAAAGCAAAGTAGTAATGTAGAGCAGCAATTAAAGATGCGCAGCTTGATTCTACCAGAGAGAACATCCAGTTTTAGCAGTATGGTAAATTACAAATAATACAGGAACGTCAGTGAAATAAATTAATTTTACAATTTAATTTTAGCAAATCAATGATGTTATGAACAACTCGGAAACGTATAATGTAATGGATGGGAGACAATCACATCAATATCCAAGCTTGCCTATTGACGATGAAATTTGTGGGGAACAAATCGACTCGGAAGTTTCCAATGCTATGATTGTGGAAGACCATACATTGAAAACTATTGTCAAAAATCAAGAAGACCTTCTGGGTAAACAGGGAAAAATTCTTGATGAATTAGCCAAAGTGCGCACCACCCTAGATTTCCTATGTGACCATTATAGTAAATTTTTCCATTTTTCACCTAATATAATTCACCAATAAAGTAATACACACGATATTATACATTATTTTATTCTGGCTGTATAAAAGCTGACTGAATATTAATTTAGTAACGAAGTAATTAATTATGAATAATACTAATGGTTCTATAGGAGGAACTTTGGCTACAAACTTACAGGTACAAACATACAGTGAATTTTTATTGGGGTATTTTTTAACACTAATACTCGTCAGATTTTATAAAGCTAACTGTCTTTACTATGGAAACAGTAAGGTTTATATTTATCACAGCAAATACTTTTATGTAAACTAAACACTATTGGTTTTATAACTTAGTGACTGTATATTATTATAAAACTAATTATATAACTTCAAGTACTTAGGCTTTTTAGAAATTTTATATAGCTACTATAAAACTTGGAGAGCAATTAGTAATCTTATAAATCTTCTATATAAACTCGTAACATTAATAAAACTTTTATAAAAATTTGCAGTTACTTCTAGTCTTGAAAATTGTTTATTGGGATAGTATTCCCTTTTCAAGTATTCAAGTAACATTTCTCAATAATCCGTAGCAGTACAAGTAGACCGTAGTTCAGTAGCTTGAACTGATATTACAGTACCAGTAGGAAAATTCGATAAATTGTACGTTCACAAATGCTTAGTAGGACGAACAAGGCAATCACTAAATACGTACAGGTCAGCGACAAGGATGGGCGGATCTTGGATAATTTCCCACACGCGTACCTTTTCTTGTGGGTGTGCGCGTTCTACAAGGAATCCCATGAATCCTTCAAATGCGCAGCTTTCAAGTCGCTCTCGCCAACGGGCAGGTTCCAAGCGGCAACCAGTAAAAACTTGTGCGTCAACTGCTTCAACCACGACAAGAAGTACAGGCGTTTGTCGGCAAAGACATGTAAGGTATGTTTTAAACCGAACCACACCATGCTCCACGACAAGTTTAGAAGCAACGGTTATCAATCCATATCTACCGATGTTTCACTACCTACGCGTTTCACCTTTAACGTCGCATCACCTGACCTTCATTCCGCCATCGTCAATGTATCGCCGCCTGCCCACTATACCATTCATCGACGTGCCATTACAGACCAGCCGGGTTACTATGCCAGGGAAGCCGACTTCCAACAGGAGTTGGTACAATATAAGCACTGCACTGCGACCACAAAAAGGTCCAAAATAGCGTCACACCTCGCCAGAGTGCACTGCGGCACACCCGACGACGAGGAGTATTGTGCGAAACAGCGAGCGGCAATACAAGAAAGGGAAAACTTGAGAACAGTAGTGGACGAAAATCATTTTTTTTTCAACTATCTTTTTCAACAAATTCAACTAAACTTCAACTTATTTCTCTTTATATCACACTCACATATATGCTCCCCCGACAAAAACAAACGTACCGTCACTTTTCAATACGATTTTACCAGTATCACCACAAATAGCAATTTCCAAAAAAAATGCTCAAAACTTCTTTCCAGAGGAATGCATTAATGCAACAACAACCCTAAAGTTGTGCAGAACTCCAAGTAACTCCAGTGTAGACGCAAACTCAGCATGCGAGATGCAACAAATATTAGAATCAAGCACTTACGTTTGCCGCGAAACAAAAGCCTTAATTAAACTACATCAAAATAAAGTACAAAAACTATCACATGGAAATTGGCTATTGTTGGTTATAATGCCAGTCATCACTACCAAATCGTGCCCGCATACTCCAAACACACATACGGAGATCACTGAAGATCCTGAAATACGAAGATCACGAAAGGAAGGTTGAAAATTCTCAGTGGCGTTTATATTGGTGTTTACCGCGTATTAACGCTGGTAGACACCGGGAGTGTTTTGGCATTGATGAGGGCTGATGCACATGCGGGCATTGGTGCTCCAGTTTTAACAAAGGATCAAGTGCCGTTTCGAGGAATAGAGTCGGCCGAGAGAAGGACTATCGGAAAATTTGAAACGGATGCAGTTATTGAGTCAAGCTTTTAAAGTTAAAGTGCATGATGTGTCGTACCTAACAAACTAATGCAATACCTGATGTTATTATAGGTACCGATTTTCTGAATGGAATTGAAATGCAGGTCACGGCGAGAAAAAGACTTTCGGAGAACTCAAATGTGCAACCGGATATATTTAACATCGAAGTAACACATGCTGTAAACAAAGTAGATGTTATAGCTCCTTACCAAGAAGTAATAAATGAACCGAATAGAGTGTGAAATGGGCGTAAAAATGACCATTATTTTAAAGGGCGAAGGTCCGGTGGATCAACGTGCTCGACGATTAGCACAAGTCGAAAGAGAGATGGTTAACCAACAAAATGATGGATGGCCGATGGAGAAAATTATCGTCCCCTTCGATGATTTTTGTTTATTAAATGAAAAGGTAATTAAAGATCGATTTCCCATGGAATTAATAAATGATCAATTAGACCGGTTACAGGGAGCGCGAGGTTTCAGTACGATCGACTTGAAAAACGGTTTAAGACGATGGTGGCACGTTTCGGGTGTAACGTGATTGGTCAGGATTGGCCGAGTGCATGATACAATAAATTTATTGTATCATGGGACGAGTGTAGGGTAGAAGCGGTTAGGTGGTCAAACGAGTGCGTCTTTAGTGGGTGGGGTGATGTCAACGTCGAGGATCTACCCCTAAAGAACCAGCAGTGTACGACGAACGCTCGAACGACGGTTGCATTTGAATGATGCGAATGCAACATTTGTCTAATTAGTTTAAGTCATTCTTGTACATATAATATTTAATAAATCTACTTAAACAACATCTTGTAATTAATCCTACACTTATTTATTATGTTATATATATTTTACTATAATTTAAATTAATAAATAAAGGAACTAACCCACTGCAATAAAATTTTTGAACGAACCCATCCGAGATTTCCAATGAGCCAGAAAATAAATATCTCATTTGCATTATCCTGTGGTTTGGATCCTTTCTTCTTAAAGCAGTCCAAATGGATTTCCAAAATATGTTAGTTATCTATGAAGTTGCATATTTTTCAGTATCTTGAAGGAGGTTGACATTTTTAATTTTTTAACACGTTTTTGTTCAATATTAACTTAATATTATAATTTAAATTAATTATAATTTAAATATTAAAAAAGAACTACTATATTAATATATTTTTAGAAGTTTTCTAAAATAATGTTAATTATTGCGCCTATTTCCATGATTTTTATAGCCTAAAATTGTGCCTTTTTAATATTTTTTACGTTTTAAAATCCGTGGTCTAGTAATAATGTATGTAGGGAATAGTAACGATATTTCGATTAATTTTGATTTTTCAATTCTCAAATTCCTAAATTCAATGAAGAGTAATAGAGTGATTGATACGGAAGAATCTTCATAAATAGGTTGGAGGGAATTGGCTTTAGGATGCATGGCTTGACTATATAATCCATTTACGACTGTAAAACCAAAATTTAGAGGGGGAATAGAGAACCCGTGCATATTCTTAGAAAAGCTTGAGGAATTTTGGGGAAAGAGAAAAATTGTAGGGAATAATAAATTAATAGCAGTTTTATCAACGATGAAACATGGTGCAGAAGTATAGGCCAAAGTAACCAGTAGAAACTGGAATGATTATGAAAAATTTAAGATAGATTTCCTAGGATACTTTTGGAGTACTGAAAAACAGATGAATTGTTTGAAACGTGTTATGGGAATGCTATATGACCACAGAAAACCTTAAGTATGAGTACTTATTTCGGAACGCAGATAGCAGAGATCCCCGAACATTAGAAATGTTTAATACAGAGGAAGTTGGAATTGATACCGTTATGAAACAATTCCCAAAGGAAATCTAAACAGCTTGGCGAGTAACTCAAATAAAAACAACAGAAGAGGCACTTGAACTTGTAATGGAATTTTCCATTGTAAATTGTAGCTTCACACTTAATTTAAATATCGGTAAAGTGTTCACTTTTAAAATCGTGGGAAGTTAATTTGTAAATAATATAGGTTACATTAAAAATCACAACCGACTTTTGTAAACACTACCACCACCTCTTGTTGACTTCTTTACTTTTTGTTTACCCGCTCTTTCTGTTTGACTTATTTACCTGACTGAAAAGTTTGTCGAGTTTGTCTCAACTTTTTTAATTTATATTGTGATATACAATCGTACTATAAATTATAATAAACAGCAATTATTCATTGCTAAACCTATTGTTTGATAATATAATTTTTGTATAACATCTTTATTTTAGTATTTTCTTTTAAGGTATTAATTAATTTTAGGTTATAATATTAAACATTTTCCTTTAAAGCAGCTATGGATTCGTAAGTTATTTAACTAACAATAAATTGAATTATGCAAAGTAACAATACAATCTTTTTTTCAGTTCCGTATGCCCTTATTGTTTTAAAAAGTTTCATGACAGCTCATCGAAGAATCGATATATTAGAAAAATACACTCCTTAGAAATAGATATTAAACCGAAAAAATCACATATAATTTGTCCAGAGTGTCCCGATGACAACAAACAAAGTTTTGCATCATATATATTTTATTAATGAGTCACATTTCAGATGATCATAAAATAATTATTAAACAGGAAAACATTAAATTTACTAGCAACGAAGATTTTGAAAATTGGAGGGCATTAGAAAAGCGAAGTGTTAATTATGCCAAGGAGAATATAGTGCAAAAGAAGAATACAAGGATAACTTATTATAACTGTAATCGAAGCAATTCACATGGTAAGTTTTTTACAAGAATATAAGAGTTTAGCTTAATTAAAAAGCAATACGCTTCATTTTTTAAGGATATGAAAGCACTTGTTCAAAGCGTATTTTGAAACGTGGAGGTAGTATCAAAATAAATGGTGTTTGTCCTTCTCGAATTATTGCACATCATAATAACAATAGTGGTAAATAATTTTTTAACTTGATCAACTATATGAATATATTATTGGCATTTTAATTTTTTAGGTGAAGTTGAAGTTACTTTTGTTGAAACACATGTAGGACATAATATGGATTTTAGAAGTCAACGATTAACAATTGCAGAAGAAAATGAAGTGGTTGCAAAATTGAAAGCTGGAGTATCGACAGAAAGAATTATTAGAGACGCAAGAAAATTTAATCAAGGTGAATTGAATCGTTACAATTTATTGAATAAACAAGATTTGACGAACTATCGAACGAAGCACAACATTGCAAATAAAAGAGATTCAAACGATATGGTAGCAGTAGCAATAAAAGTTCAAGAATGGAATTCAAGTGGAAAAAACTATGCATTTTTATATAAAAAGATTGGTAGGTAGTATCGTGGGGTAGTATAATAATTATTAGATAATATGTTCTTTTATCTTATTTTATTGCTTAAAATGAATTGCTTTCGGACTTCGGAGTACTTTTGTGTGTTACATAGTAGTTAACATATTATAATAATTATTGTAAGGTTTTATGGCTTATGGTTTTTTTAATATATTGGGACGGTGGTGGTTTTATTTTAGGTGACCCACATCCTAATCTTGAAATTAAAGATTTTGCTTTGGGATTTATGAATAAAAGTATGGAAACTAAACTTAAGGATTACAGTAGGGTTATATGCATGGATGGGACACATGGAACGAATAATAAAAAATTTGAATTAACGATTATGATGGTCAAGGATAATCAGGATATGGGTTTTCCTGTAGCTTTCTTTTTATCTAACAGGTTAAATTAATTTATAAAAATCTTTAAAAAAATTTATATATCACCTCAAATTTATTGATAGGCAAGACCAGGTTATTCAAGAAGTTTTTTTGGAAGCATTAAAAGAGCGTGTCGGAGACGAAATTAGGTCAGAATTTTTTATGAGCGATGACAAAAAATATCACAGTGCATGGACGAAGATTATGGGAAATTCTCCAAGAAGATTATTATGTGCATGGCACGTTAGAAAAAATTGTAATTATCAAAAGAGGAAAATCAAAAACGAAGATTTAAGAAATACAATGAATGCTGAATTAGAGAAGATTATGGTAGAAACCGAAGAAGAAACCTTTTGGAATTTAACAACAAATTATTTAAAAAAACTTGAAGATGCAAATGAAA
Source organism: Cantharis rufa (assembly GCA_947369205.1). Taxonomy (NCBI): domain Eukaryota; kingdom Metazoa; phylum Arthropoda; class Insecta; order Coleoptera; family Cantharidae; genus Cantharis; species Cantharis rufa. The sequence continues at coordinate 27,175,714 of OX376305.1, read as the reverse complement.
CAAATTTTATCAATTACTTACAAAGGTAGATATTAATTTATATGATCGATTATTATCAATATGTTGTGTCATATTCTCATTATTTGGATAACATTTTGTTTTTAGATTTTACTTTATAGATAATGAAAGAATTCAAATGTGGGCTTATTGTCATCGACTTTATGCAGGAATTAATACTAATATGGCGTTGGAAAGTTTTAACAAAACCCTAAAAGATCTACTTCAAAGGAATGCGCAATCGACAGTGGAGAAATTATTGGGTACGATAGATGAAGCTGTGGAAGGAAAGATTTGGAATACGATTTGTAATAAATACCGGCCTACGTCAAATAATAATAAAGCAAGAAGAATATCAAAGGCACACCGAATTGCAGAGGGATATAACATTAATGAATTCGTAAAATTAGAAGAATTTGGTAAGTTTAAAGTAAAATCTTCAACAGGTGAGAAATTTTATTCTGTTTTATATGATAATGCTGGCGTGTGTAACTGTGAGGGAATTAAATGTAATGTGTGTTCTATTTGTATGCATACGTATAAATGCGAATGTGTGGAGTATGCAGTGAAAAATACCATATGTAAGCATGCTCATATGGTTTCTATGTATGAAAGAGGTGTGGTTGTGGGTTATATTTTAGATGAAGATAATCAAGATACCGAAAATTTATTACGCAACGAGGAAGAATCTGAAGAAAATTTAAAATCAAATGAAGCTATTGCTGAATTTATAGATGAAAAATGTGCAACTGTAAACAAGGAAAGAAACCTAAATCTGGAAGATCAAATAGATAAGGACACACGTAAGAAAATTCTAATAGAATCAGTGATAAACAACATGGACGAATGCTATCATAATTGGGATGATACATCATTTGAAAAATTTATGATCGAGCACAAGTCGCTTTTCAATAAATATTCTCGATGTCAATCTACAAAAAGGAAAATGGAGAAACAAACATATTTTCCAAATAAACAACAAAGACGAGAGTAAAGTATGTTTCAATGACTTAATTTTTCAATTAATTATTCATTTCATTCTTTAATTTTCAGATTGGAACCTCGACATAGAATTCAAATAATGTATAATTTATTACAACAAGAAATGTTTTTTTATTTACATGTAAATCCGTAAATGTAATAAATTTAAATTGTATAATAATAAAATAATATTTAGATAAATTGTATTGCTTATAAAAATTGTATGTGAGAGGTAAAACTGTTAATTTTTATTATTAAAAGAATTTCAAAAAGTAAAACATATGGCATTCATAATTTTTAAATTTTATAAACATTTAGGTATTTAGTACGTCTAGTACAGAAAGAGTATTTGGTATTTCTTGCATTCAAATCTTATTTCAAAGCGTTTAATTTCTTTAGTTTAACCCTTTCAGACCCGACTTTTTTTGGCTGAAGAAAAACATTATCTTTATTTTAATTCTGTATTATTGTGCTCTAAAAAGTATTTTTGGCGAGTTTCATAATTTTCTGATTTTTAAATACGAAGATACAGTCAAGCAAACTTTAGTGTACCTACAATATAAACCATTATAAAACTTATGATAACAAATTTAAGCAAGTGACTATTAATCGTAGACCAACTTTAGTATGATAACAATTAACAAAAAAAATAATTATGCACCTATAATGATATTTTACTGAGTTATTCTTAATTAAAGTTTTACTAAAATATAAACGATTCTGCAGCAGTATCTTTTTTTACAATTTATATTTAAATTAATTTATTATCATAGTTTATGTTTGTCATAGAACATTTTTTATATATTTTTTGAATTCCTCGGGGTTTTATCATTAAGAAGAAATGATTTTTATCTGGCATATAAGTGTGTCACCAGCTTCTAAATAATTTAATAAACGTAGGTGCACTATAGTGTACCTGGGGTCTGAAAGGGTTAACGTATTATTACATTAAAAATACTGATAACGATCAATATATCACGATATAAATTTAAAAAAATATGTAGATATTTTGTAGTCATTTAAATATGTCAAAGAGAAAGGTTAAAGAAAATAGGTATTTAAATTTAAAAACTTCGCGCAAGCGCACTGATTGATGTCGGTTGTAATGTTTAATGTAACCTAATAATATTAGGTTACATTGAGTGGTTGGTTTTCACACTTGATGTTAGGAAACCAATCATAAACTGACAATTATTGTTATTTATTAGTTCCTTAGTTTAAGCGAAGCCAATAACGACCATAAAAATGTGTGAACTTGGGGTAAATGGGATCTTGAAGAAGACAGTCCATTTCGACCTGGCGAGGGGTTCAGATCGTTGCAATTTGGTAACGAGCGGTTTAACACAAAACCGCCTAATTACCTTACCAGTACAATATTGTGACAATAAGTGGTTTGGGATAAACCATTGTTCGTCAAAAACTGACAACGTACGTGGTTAGCCCATTATAAAACAACAAAATAGATTTTGGACATTGATGTTCCGACGTTGTGGAATCCTTTGAATATCATCACCTCTGCCGTCCGTGGAGTAATTGTAAATACGGAGTGTTGTGATTGAAAATCGTGCAACAATACATTGAGTGACCCTAACAAGGGGGAATAGAGAACCCGTGCATATTCTTAGAAAAGTTTGAGGAATTTTGGGGAAAGAGAAAAATTGGAGGGAATAATAAATTAATAGCAGTTTAATCAACGATGAAACATGGTGCAGAAGTATGGGCTAAAGTAAACAGTAGAAACTGGAATGATTATAAAAATTTTAAGACCGATTTCCTAGGATACTTTTGGAGTACTGAAAAGCAGATGAATTGTTTGAAACGTGTCATGGGAATGCTGTATGACCACGGGAAACCGAAAATTTATGCGTGCTTATTCCGGAATGCAGATAGCAGAGATCCGAACACTAGAAATGATTAATACAGAGGAAGTTGGAATTGATACCGTTATGAAAGAATTTCCCGAGGAAATCCGAACAGCTTGGCGAGTGAGTCAAAGAAAAACAACAGAAGAGGCATTTGAACTCTCGACTCAAGAAGAAATGACGGAAAAACAGAAACAGTTTTTACCAGCGACCAAAACAGTCAATGAGTAATAGGTAAACTTAACATTCGACTATTAATGGTAATTAAGAGATCGAATAATGACAATTGGATAATCGATCCAAAAGTTTCCTCAACCGCATAATGTCGAGACATTACGTGAATTTTTGGAATTATGTAATTATTACCGAAGGTTTTACAGCTAAATACAGCGAGTCCACTACACTACTTACAGGGTTACTAAAGAAAGATAGTAAATGAAGTCGGAGAGAAAGAGAGCAAAGAGCTTTTGAGGAAACGAAGAAATTATTCCTGAGAACTGTGATGTTAAGATTTCTCGGTTTTTCGAAAATATTTTATCTTCAAACTTTTCAGGTTACCAATGTCAGGTAGTTCTCAATTACTTGGGTTTAAGAATCAGCCGATTGTACTCGTTGTTTGACAACAAGGAATGTTGTGTACATTTTTGTGGTTAGAGATTCATTTTCTAAGTTTGTTAGGTTGTACCCATTATCGGGTGCGAAAGCACTAATATCAGCTTTCAAGATAGTAAAGGATTTTCAAAATTCATCAAACCTAAAGTTATTCTTAGCGATCATGGAACACAATTTATGTCACGGAAATGAAAGCAAGTTTTAGAGTTGCATGGTATAACTACATCATAATATGTTTTCATAGATACGATACCCAGGTTCTTATTCGACTGAGAGGGTAATGCGTGAGTTAAGTAGACTTTTCGGGACATATTGTCAAAATTCACATTCAGGGTGTTCACTGTTCAACGTAACATTACACCGATCAACTGGGTTTTAACCATTCGAGACTTTGCAGGGGCAGAATCCGCCGAACATTTTATCTAGATTAGTTGGGAAAGTTATTCCTAGGGAGATATTAAAACAGTAGATCAGATTAGATGTAAAGCTAGGGAAAATTTGATTAAAGCAGGGGAAGAAAGGAAAAGGTATTTTAAGACCTACAATGATGAGTTCGAGATTGGTGATTTAGTTTTGTTGATGGAGAACTCTATTTCTGAGGCAGCTTATCAGATTGTTGAAAATTTTGTAGTTAATAATTATTCAGGGCCTTATAAAGTTACACATCGACCACATCCGAACGTGTATTGGCAGAACTTAGATTGGCATAAGAAATTTGATGTATTTATCGAATCTACAGATCTTAACAAATTAGAAGCAAATGTAGACTATAAAAACAAAATTCGTACTCTACAAAATACCAAAATAACCCTTCTTTTTAGAATATACAACAATAACCAAATTAATACTAAAACTACCAACACAAGATACATCGATGTTTCAGTAACAATTGATGAAGTTGAAGTCTTCATACCTTACACAATAGTAAATGAAACTTTAGAAATACCTTAATGTATAGCGAATCTATGATGTTGAATAATGTAGTGAGACAATTTCTGGAGAGCATCCAATCGTCATGGAGAGTTACGGCGGACAAAACGGTCACCACAGCTTTATTGTTGTTAAAGAGGGAAGCGGTGAATAGGGACGAGGGGGACAAGGTTCGGAAAAGGTACAATCCGTACAACGTAAATTTTTCAAAGCACAACGGAAACGACGCAGGACGAAACTCAGGACCGCGAGCAGTTAACGCGTTAGCGTTAGGAGAGGTGCGACTTTGGCCATAACGGGTAATATGGATGGCCAATTAGATCAAGAATATCGGTCGGGAAACGGGTCAGGGGCGGATTAGGGAAGGAATTCACGCTCTTCAACCTAAAACTTCCCACTTCTACCGTTTAACTTTATTAATTTTGTTAAAGAGAGTACGAAATTAGGGGCCATTGATAATAGTTTAGGATTTGACGAGTATTTTCAGGTAGGATTATTAGAACCGGTAGTAGAAAGTAGATTAAGGACAATGTACGGTAAAAGTGTAGATATGTTGAGATAATCACTTTGGTATTTAGAATATTCAAAGGATTTGAGAACCATCATTATTTAACGCAGAGATGAATTCGAGTCTGAATACACACATTGATAGAAGAGTTGTTGCACCAGTTAATAATTCTTAACCATCTGAACCTAAAACTGCATGGACTGGTCTTATTCCCAGCTCCATCCGTACTCCAAAAGTTAGGAATATTAATTCCTACCTTCGATCTGTCAAAGTAGATGATTTAAGCAACGACGATGATGTATCTGGGCTTACTATTGACTGTAAACTATTGGTTGCTGATGACCTAACGGCATCTTTTGCACCTAGGTTTACTAATAATAATTTTGGCTTAGTGCTTAAGCATGATGCCAAAGGAATTACATTTAAGAAGGTAGCTTCATGGTTAGCTATATATTTATGCAAAAAAGTAAATAATCCATTCAATGGTGAAAGATTCGCAGAATTAAGGGATTTAATTGATTCTTCCGAATTTGATAGTATCAACACAAACATTGTTGGGACTTCCAACAACATTAGTCAAGTGCATAATTCGGCCTAATTTCTACACCAGAAGTAATCAATAGTTGAGGAATACTGAACTCAAAAATATATCTTTTCTAATATCTAAAATATCTACTATAACATCATTCTAATTTCCATTCAAACATCATAAAGATTGTTGGGAACATATATCTCGCAACAAAAATCTTTATATCTTCATTACAACAACAGTTCAACAGTTTAAAGCAGCATCTCTCCACCAAATAACTATCATAGTGCCAATTGTAAAGTGTATTTTTTGTGTTGTAAAATAGTGATCTTGTTTACTGGAATTTATTTAAGTATAATTAGTAAATAAGGACTGTATCCATACCAATTTGGGTAAGAACTTTATATAACTTTATAAATACGTATCTTATATCTTGGGTAACTTTAATTATAATTTTCATCTTTATTAAAAAAGCTCTGAAATTTTTTCATTTTCAATTTTAATATTTTATATTTATAATTTTAATTTTTATATTTTAATATTCGATTGTCAAAGTTAACAATAATTTAGATAAATAATTTTTTTTATCAAACTTGTGACTTTCTTTATGTTTTATCAAAAGTTCTACAGTTACACCATCCGTGGGTAAGTTTCATGTTCAACCTAGTAACTTGCCGAAGCCCAGAAAAATCGCCTTATTTTTTAAGAAAAGAATCGGGTCGTTTCAGTGTTAAGGGCAGGATAGATTTTGATCAGAATATGTTTCACGTAATAATATATAATAAACCACAGGGTGTCGCATTTGCTACAGACCAAGCAAAGTCACTAGCTGTAACTTTCAATTGGATAGCTGTTCCCGGGGAAGCTCTATATTCCGACAATGTACCACTTTAGATCAATTAGAGGATAGTACTACTAATTTTGAGGCACTCCAATTCAAGGTGAAGGAGACGGGATTGTGTCGGGAGAATTCAGATAGGTTATTAAATTTGCTATATCAATATAAGAAAATTTTTAGTGACATTGCGGGTAGGACTTTCAAAAATATTCACAGTATTAAATTACACGACGAAAAGCCATTCATTCGTAGGCCATATCCTATACCACATAGTTTGAGAGCAGAGGTTCGTAACGAGGTTCAACATATATTAGATTTAGGGATAATAAAACGCGAATCATCACCATTTGCCAGTCCAATGACTGTTGTTAGAAAGAAAGATGGGGGGGAGGGTATTTGCTTAGATGCTAGGTGGGTGATACGGAATCGCCAAGGACACCAGTCATTCAGTTTTTCAGTCATTTAGGGAGGTAAAATATATGACCATAATCGATCTGCGAGCGTCGTATTGGCAAATTCCATTAGATAGCAATAGCACAAAATACTACATGGCAATTTTATTTGGGGGTAAATTTTACACTTATCAGGCTCTTCCATTCGGTATTAAAACGGCTATGGGTACTTTTACAAGGGGGATGGAGGTCCAGAGATACGCGAATTTACTGTAAATTACGTTGATGATTTACTAGTTGTCTCAGGTTCAATCGAAGAACATCTTCAACACCTTGAGGTAGTTTTTGGTAAATTATCAGAAGCAAACATAACCGTAAACTTAGGTAAAACGATTTTCTTTCGTAAGAAGGTCAAATTTTTAGGGCACATCTTATCGACAAGCGGTATTTCAACGGATCAGGAAAAAGTTAGGTCGATTAGGGAATTTCCACCATCAAGTACGGTTAAACAATTAAGGGGTTTCATTGGGTTATGCAATTATTATAGGAGGTTTGCTTTGCGGTACAGTCATTCAATCGCGCCATTAATTCGTCTTTTGAAGAAAAGAGCTAGTTGGGAATGGGGGTCTAATGAAAACGAGGCATTCGAAAAGATTAAAACGTTGTTTATTAATACTGTCATGCTACACTTTCCAAATATGTCTAAGATCTTCTATCTTCAGACTAACGCTTCGGACGTTGCTTTAGGGGTGGTTTTATATCAGATTTTGGATGAAATTGGGGAACACGGGGTTGTCGGTTTTGCTAGTCGTGTACTACATGGGCCTGAGTTAGTTTATACGGTCACGGAAAAGGAATTAACAATAATTATTTTATTAGCTATAATTTTTGGCTTGCAAAAGTTTAGGAGTATTTTGTTAGGTAATCGAGTAATAATCAGGACGGACCATTACGCACTTAAATTCTTGAAATAATGTAGGCTATTGAATGATCGGCTAACGAGGTGGACAATGATATTGAACGAATATAATTATGAGGTAGAGAATGTCCGGGGGCGTGATAATGTAGTTGCTGATATACTTTCGCGATGTTCAGCATTTACATGGGAGTTAGTTTATACAGTCACGGAAAAGGAATTATTAATACTACTTCACAAATAGCAGGGGTGGGAAACCAATTGTTGCGTCTCAGGATTCAGAGGTTTTAGTCGCATTATTTGAAGTTTTAGGGTGGGACGAATTAGAAATTTCATTTGATCAATTAAGAGAAGTGCAAAAGGCAGATCAGTATTTATGTCCAATATACAAACGAATTTGTACATGAGACAATAGGGATATTGGCCCTATTGTAAAGGATGCTAGATTTAAGATGTGTGGAATTATTTTAATATGTAAGGATGGAATAACAAATAGTAGTAAAGTTGCGTTACCGGAGGAGATGATAGGACGTGTTATTAACGCAGTGCATCAGTTATATGGTCACTTTGGAGTAACCAAAATTGTGTAAACAGTAAAGGTCAATTTTTATTTTAGGAAGGTTTTTGATCACGTTAGGACAATTTTTAGGTCAAGTGACGTTTGTGAAAAGGTTAAACATGCTAATCGTCAGCTAATAGGACCCATGCATCCAATCATTGTTGACAATCCCGGTGATTTCGTAACGGTGGATTATTATGGGCCATTACCTAAAGGACGTGGGAGATTCTCATATATTTTTGTAATAATTGCTCATTTTCGAAATTTGTTAAATTATATCCATTGCGCCGAGCACAAGCTCACGATATCAGCTCAGAAAATTGTTAATGATTTTTCTAACATTATTAAGCCTAAAGTAGTTTTGAGTGATCACGGTACTCAGTTCATATCAAGAAAGTGGAAATCAGTATTAGAACAAGCGGGAATTAAAATCACATATTCATCCATACGGCATCCAGGTTCGAATCCCACTGAAAGAGTTATGCGTGAGTTAGGACGGTTATTTAGAACGTATTGTGGACAGATAATTGATAACAACAAGATATATTTTGGACATTGATGTTCCGATTGCATTGGGAAATCCTTGGATAGCATCACCTCTTTCGTGAAACAATTGTGGATACGGAGTGTGGTGATTTAAAATAATGGATAAACTATTAAGTGACACCAACAATTGTTTTTCTCGTTAATTTAAATCTAATAAATTTCAATTTTTTTTGTATGGTATTCCTTTGTTTATCTTAGAACCCTCTAAATCAAACTTCGGCTGTGATTGAATAAATAGAGTCTCTTTAGGCGGAGCACAGTAAAACCAATATTTGCCATCAGAATTGAACGCAGTTCTCAAACAATGTGTTGAAATGATTAATTATATAAATTCAAGACCATTAAAAACTCGCTTATTTAGTAAATTATGCCAAGCTTTGAAAGCCAAGTACGAATCTTTGTTACTGCGTGCGGAAGTAAGGCATAGTAAGTAAGGTGGTTGTCCAGAGAAAAAGTTTTATGCCGTTTGCTGGAATTAAAAGACAAAATGAAAATATGTTAAACTCAACCGATAAGCTGGTGGGATTCCAAAAACAAATAACTTTATGGAAGAATAAAGCTCAGAAAAGTTTGAGTCTTTCCCAAAAGATAAAAGACTGTAATAAAACTATTAAAAATAATTGTTAGTGACCATTTGACAACATTAGAGGAGATAATTATTCATTATTTCCCAAAATTAGATATAAAGATATCTAAAGATTGGGTTCGTAATCTATTTCTCATAACAGCTACTTCTGCATTTGACTTAACTTTGAATGCAGAGAAAGAACTCATTTTGCTTTCCAATAATCGAGATTTAATTTTAAAACATTCAGAAGAATCAATTAATTCATTTTGAATTAACAATAGATGCGATTATCCAATGATAGCCAAAAAAGCTTTAAACATATTATGTGAATTTGTCAATTCGTATTTTCAGCATTAACCAAGTTTAAAACTAAAAAAAGATTAAGATTGTTAAATGTCGAAGACGATGTGAGAGTAACATTGTCATTTTTACGACCAAATATAAATGAAATTATCAAAAAACATCAAGCTCAAATTTCGCATTAAAAGTATTCTTATTATTAACTTGTAATAAATTAATCCCTTAATAAACGTACTGTTATTTTTGTAGTAGGTACATATTATTTTATTTCGCACAAAATTATTATCATAAACCATTTTACGCAGAGTGTTGTAGGTAAGTAAATAATTTTTAAACTTATCTGTTTCTTTGTGTGCCGCCAAATTTTGAAATCGTTAAAAGTGTGCCGCAACAAACAGCAGGTTGAGAATCACTGCTTTAGAGTATCCTTCGAGTTATATATTCACCAGATCCAGGGAAAAAAAAATTATAGTTTATGTCAGAAGACGTCAATCTAGATCACTTTACAATAATTATTCACTATCAAGAACTACTTTTAGGGCTAGTTGTAAATTGTATACAATTTCACGACAAAAATTTGGTGATTGTTGATATTATTTATGCTATGTAAGATATTGTGCAAAAAATAATAGAACCTGCTGAAATCCTAACGGACTAATTTAAATAATTTAAAAATACAAACATATCAGTGAATATCATATTAAAGGCGATAGTGATAACCATTAGTTACTTAAATGATTAGTTATATAATTACAATTAAATGGTATTTTCTATTTCTTTATTATGATTATTACGACAATAATAGATGCTGTCCGTTGCATCTAGGTAAGAACTTTTATAAATATCAATATGTTATACCCTTCGTAAAGTTTTGAAATTAATATATGTTATAAGGGCATATAAAAGGAATATTTGACAAAAATTTGGTGATTGTTGTACGGCCAAAATTTAATTTTTTTAATTTTTGAAAACTTTTTTCCCGTTTTTTTCCTATTTGATGTGGAGCTAATACCACAAAAAAGTTACCACTTATAGGTCTTAAGTACCTCTATAACATATTCCAAAATCATTAAATTTGCAATAATACTTTCTGAGAAAAAAATTCTTTTCAAAATTTCGAAAATAATTTTTTTCTAAGAAACTATCAACATTTAGGATCTAATATTTTGGAAAATGTAATGGTGCTTTGAAAGGAATATCTAAAAAAAAATGAGCCAAATCGGTGTAAGGGCCATTTCCCCATGCTTACCCGGCTATAGCCTTTGCTGATGAATGTTATAATAATTTTTTTGCTTATTGGGATTTTAATTGGTATAGTGGTTGGTGGTGTGTAAATAATTGGTGGTGGTCTTTTATCTGTTGTTAGGTAAACAATACGGAAAAGAAATTTAGAAGGTGCATCAATTTTTCTGCAAAGGAGGTACATGTACTAACTACTCTTGTAGATAAATATAAGGGTATAATCGAGTGTAGAAGAAGTGATTCATCTTCACATGAATCAAAAAGAAAGGCATGGGAAATTCTAACTGGAGAATTTAACAGTTGTATCGGAGATGTTCCTCGGGATGTGTCAGCCCTAAGGAACAAGTATGAAAACTTAAAAAAGGACCAAGAAGAAGTTTTCTGATGAAAAAACTTTTTTGAAGGAACCGGTGGAGGTCCTTCGACCTAAGTTTGAGATTTGATGATCAAAGATATCATAACGACACAGGTCACAGGGTTACCTTCACAGTATGGGGCTGACCGTACTAATGGTTAGTTAAACAAAAAACAATATGCACATTGATTAAATTTATTTAACTTTGTTATATTTTGTAGATTCAATAATTATTGAAGAATAGGAACGCTTCATAGATGATATTGAGTCCTACCATCTACGAATGGTAGGAGATTATAGTTAAGAATTTCTGAAATTTAAATTGACTGATTCATTGTTTTTGTAGATAAGAAAAATACATCTCCACAACAGCCAAGAAAATTTATAAAGTTATCGACCGTTGATTGTTTGTATATCAATACTTTTAATAATTCTTAGAAATAATTTTTTTATTTTAGTGCAAAAAGCTGTCCCAGTGGAAACCAATTTTTCGTCCATTGATTGGTCCAAATGTACCCCTTCTAAATTAAGGACTCCACTGTCGACACTTTTGAAAAGTATGTTATGTAATATCTAATACAAAGATTCACTTTACATGTTTTATCTTTTAGAAGGAGTAAATCGAATGAAAAAAAGTAATTTTCTTCAAACACAATTGGGCGCTTGGGCTGTATTAAGAACTAATTTGAGTGATCAGCAAAAGTACGAAAGTAATGCAAAACATCAACTTGATATGCAACACAAGCAATAAAAACATGAACTTCAGTTAAAATATGATAAAGAAAAACATGAAGTTGAAATGGAGATCTTGCTTTTGAAAAAAAAGAAGATGTTATGCAATTGCATTTGTAACGATGTGATCAATCCTTAGCTCTAAAGAGGTGTGCTCTCGCAAATCAAGTTTAATTGACCGATTATAATTAATCAACAAAAATTGAATGAAAGCTATAGTGAAAACCTTTCTTTCAATAAAAAATCTATTGAGGCAAAGGTTTTCGTTCAACTTTTGTTGATCAACTTTGATCAATCAATTAAATTTGATTTGTGCGAATGTCACTATTGATGCAGTTCAATACTCACTTATCTGTAATCAAAATTGTCAGTATGTATTAACGTTATTACATATATAAATTAGTTAACAAAGAAGAAATCAATCCAATCAATCAAAATCAAAAACTTCATTAGTTCTTCAAACTTCAACAAAATACTATTAAAAATTCAATTTATTATATAAAAATTTCCACCGAGCTGAAAACAAAATAGCAATGCAATTTTAAACTCCAGTCAGTAGTTAAGGTAGGCCGTTACTGCGATAAATATTTCTAAGTCCACAACACTGAGAACTGCGCATGCACCAATTCCGCGCAATAAAGTATCATATATTTTAATTATGAGGGTTATTAATTATCCACTAATTATATAAAATACATAAGATTATATTTTAACTGAGATGGTTATTAATTTATAATTATTTAATTACATTACGTATTATTTATAATAAGTTATTATCCGTCTTATATAAAATATACTGTTTTTAAAATTAAAATTTCATTATAATTATTTTGATCGCCTACGGGTGTAGACATTAGTGACATTCCATTATTGTAAAATTGCAGTCAAAATCAATTAGTATCGTTTCTACTTTCTATTATATTTATCATAAGGTATACCTCATTATGTAAATACCGTTTCTAAAATTGTTTTTAATATTTAAATCCATTAAAAAATCATTTACAAAAACTATCTCGCACTGTCGCACTAATTAGGTATCTAGTATTCATATATAATGCATTGAAATTTGAAAAAATTATATCAGTTCTTTTATACTCGTGGTGTTTTAATGATTATTTAAAAAAAAAATGTAAGTTATGGTAATTATATTAACTTTTACATATTAATTTAAAAAAATTACTTTAGGTCCATGAATAACATAGACTTGGCTAACTATAACCAAACAACCATTCCTTGCAAGTATTGCCCATCGGCAGTAAAACGTTCCAAATTACCGTTCCATGTGGCCAGATGTCATCTGGATGAGATCTTAAAAGAACGTGAACGTGAGCGTGAACGAGAACTGGAAGTAGAAGTTGAATTTCTGGATACTCCTTCCCTAGTACCGGAACGACCAATATGTCACATCGTTCCGAATGATGATACGGAAAATTGGGATGATGTAAGTTATTTGAAAAGCTAGTTTTAGATATGCCTACTGCCAATCTAGGCTATGTCACACCTAAATTGCGTTTTCCTTTAATAATTTAATTTTTAGAATGATTACCCTACCTACAACCCTCTACTAGCAACTTCTCATAAAGACGTAATAAGAGGCATTTATTACCAGGGTTTTAGCAAAGAAGAAAAAAGAAGGTGTCAAAAATTTGAAATTGCGAGAATGGCCCAAATAAAGGTAAGTTATACATTCAATTAAATTCTGATAATTGAAAAGCGTAAAAATTTAATGTTGGCAAAAAATGATAACTCACTTTTCCTACAAGAATTCCTTTAGTAGAATTTCTCTCTTTAATTAGTTTCATCCCTATCTCTTCAGGTCTTCTAGACTTGGACCTAAAGTGGTAAATTCATTTTTTGCTATAAATACTGACTTCTACAAAGCACAAAACCGAATAAATTTATGTTCATTTGAAAATTTCTATTACTAGGAAAGCAACCGAGAGAACTTCGAAACCACGTATCAACCTGAGAGTTTTGTACCAGTTTCTCAACCTGAAATTAGTTACGATAGCGATACCAGTGAAGAATCATGGTCAGAATCTTCCATTTCCTTTCATTCGACGCCATCGGAATTGGACGATGAAAATTCTTTTAGAACATGCAATGGTGGAGATACAAACATTTCAACTGGTGAAAGCTAAAGGTGTTAAAAACTATATTGTTAAGAACCAAATTTGTTTTAATGATTATTTAGATTGTTTAATTAACAATAAGGTTATTTTAAGGAAACAAAATAGTATAAGATCTGTAAATCATAATGTTCATAGTATCTCTCAAACAAAAATTGCCTTAAGTGCCGATGATGATAAACGATTCTTGATGTCTCACACATCCGACACATTAGCATGGGGGCATTATAAATTAATAAATAAATAAATATATAAATAATTAAAAGTTTTTTATTCAAAATCTTATATCTATATACTTATTATTTTATATACTTTTAAAATAATATACTTATTTATTTTAACTTAAAATTTATTATCTAATTTGAAAATTTTATTTTTTCAGTTTTCTTTAAATCAAAATTTCATTATAAAATTTTACATTATTTTAAAATATTTCATATTATTTAGAAAATTTATTTTACTCTAAAAAAAATTTTTATTATGTTGAATTGTATATTTTTAATGTGATATATGTAGATATATCTGAGTTCAAGGAAGCGATCGAAGATTTAAAAAAATTTAAAAAAACGGAAATATCCAATGCAAAGAGGAGTATATCCTCTATGACTTGGACCAGAAGATCAATATTCTGAAATTAGAAATTTGTAAAAAAGCTTCCACTACATTTGACCATCCACACCCCGGAAAGTTATAATAGACGCAGACTTGCAAGCCAATAATCTAGAATCATTCTTAAAATTTGAAGAAATTTTAAAAATGAACACCACAAAGCAGGAAGCACTGGTATACGTTTTTTTTTAAATCCTATATTTAAATTTTTTAACTTGTATAATTTACAGAAAGAGATTTTCCGATTGGAAACAATCGGATCTATAAATAACGAAGCCGATATTTCAGCAATACTGAAAAAGCTCATTGGAAAAACGGTTCAATTGCAGTACAATGGATGTGGCAGAGTAGTCAATGGGGTGGGAAAAACATTTTTTTTCAGCTACAGAAGTTTTTAAGCATATGAATGGTAAAGTAATATTTTTAAAAAAATTACTTGAAGTAATTATATTTTAATCATTTTCAATTTCAGATTTTCTGATGTCCAAGGATCGAAAGAAATCCTAAAAATAGTGCAAACCACCCTCAATATTTTAATCAAATATTTTATAATAGTAATAATAATTTAGTTGGTAAGAATTGAAATTCACCTCGTATATTTCTAGCACAAAAGTACAGTACCTTTTTTTTATATAACATTGTGGAGGGTCTGGAAATCATCCCAGAAAAATAAATATTTAAGAGTTGCACGAGGCAAACGGATGTATACATTTTAAACTTAAACAGTATCACTTTTTTGGACTACAGAAATAATTATCAATTTTGACCCTTAAGGAAAATAACTTCGCCAAAACAAGTACTATTAAAGTCAAATTAAATACATGATATCGCCAGAATTAATTAACATAAATTATATAACTTTCGTTGAAAAACAATAGATAGTTTCGTCAGAATAATTAAATAAAATTTGTAAAACAAAAGTATATTGTTAACGTAACGCGTCCTAGAAAAATAAACATACCATAAAGCAGTTGCAATACGGGACACTTCAACTCTCTTGTTTCACTTGTTGTTATCTAAAAGAAAACCATTCATTTTGCTAACCACTAAGACGTGTGTTAAATTACGAGATAATTCGCGTAAAAATCTCACTTATTTTTTTTCAATTCTTTTGTGAAACAACTCTAAGGTAAGATTAAAATTGTCGAATTAAATGTATTTTTCTGTATGTATAATTTTGTATCTTAGAAATAGATAGGTTAACGAGTCGTGCTTAACAAATTATAGGTCAACGTAAATTTTGTCTTATTTTGATCAACATAAATTTATTGTTTCATCTTTACTGTTGTTATATTATTTAGGATATTGTCATATTATTTAGAATATTTTACTACATTTTCTTAATCTTAAATTTAGAAATAACTTAGACTTTTTTGTTACATTCAATTAGAAAGTTTCATATCATATAATATTCAAAGTTTAAGGGTGCCTTATCAAAGAAGTCAACCCAGATAGGAGATTCACCCCACATATTTTTACAATATTTTAAAAGTTTCATTATTCGTAATTTAGAGCTACGTGTAAACGGCAGCGTTTAGATAAATATTTTATAATTATTAATACATTAAAAATAGTACGATCAAGTCGTTTTATTTATTTTTCGATTATAACAGAACCCTCGAATATCCTGACGATTTAAGGTGTTCAACCTTAACAATTGTTAAAAAAATTACTTGAAGTAATTATATTTTAATCATTTTCAATTTCAGATTTTCTGATGTCCAAAGATCGAAAGAAATCCTAAAAATAGTGCATGTATAACAAAACCACCCTCAATATTTTAATCAAATATTTTATAATAGTAATAATAATTTAGTTGGTAAGAATTGAAATTAACCTCGTATATTTCTAGCACAAAAGTACAGTACCTTTTTTTTATATAACATTGTGGAGGGTCTGGAAATCATCACAGAAAAATAAATATTTAAGGGTTGCACGAGGCAAACAGATGTATACCTTTTAAACTTAAACAGTATCACTTTTTTGGACTACAGAAATAATTATCAATTTTTACCCTTAAGAGCGCTGGGTCACATTGCGTTTCGGATGCATTTTCGATGCTTATAGAAATCACTATAAATCAGTTGTTATTTGAACTATTTAATTGAATTTAGATTTATTTGAAAGAGTAAAGATTGCCCCACGTTTTGGTGGGGCCGATTCTTCATAAAAAATTTTGTGCAAAAATTATGAGTACTGAAAGTTATGCTAACTTTAGTGTCGAATTACGTGAAGCATAATTCTTTAATTAAAATTTTACTCGATGAAATGAGGCATTGATTCTTTAAGTTGACGAAAAATTTAAAATAATGAAAATATATTAAAAAATAAAAATTTGCAATCAAATTTACTAACTACTTGTAAATCTAAAAATGAATTTATTTTTTACAATTTCGCACGACCCCTACATTTTCTTGCTGGAACACACAAAATTAGTATACTCGGTTGAAAAAGTATGCTTAACTTTAGGGTGCTTTAGGGTACCTGCGAATACATACATTATAACAGATGTTTTCTCATTTCCATGTGTAAAACTTTCATACAAGATAAACCAGGCTAATATAATTGAGCGGTGTTCAATCAATATAATCAAGATTTGTAATCGACCGATTGCACAAAAGTTAGCTAAAATTTAAACTTTTTTTAAATTTAATCACGGATTCAGTTTTAACTAACGTTTGTTCAAGTTTTTATTTTTATTATATAATATGTACATTAAAGTATTATATAAAGAACCTTATTGTGATTTTTATTTTGATGTCTATTTTATAGATTATTCACATTAATTTATTGATGTAGCAAAGGTATGGCACGCCGTTTTACTATCTAATAACACCAAAATAATTTTGTATTCGAAAATTGTTAACAAAATAATTGAACACAAAAAAATTAGTGTTCATAAAAATGTATTAAAATTATATTAAAGCATAATTTTAATTGAACAATTGAAATTCATGTTTGGAAATATATTGAAGTAAATATTTGTATGGTTCGACATTAAAATAAAAATTCGGTCAATTATAATGTTACTTTAAAATTATATTTATTTGAGTCTTCAATTATTCTCAGTTTAAATAAAAATTCATTCTTTTACAGTTTTGCTACAATATAAAACATATAAAAATTGAAAGTATAAACCTGATTTATTTTTTTTGAATTAAAATTATGTACATAAATTTAAAGATTCAATTAAAATTATGTACATAATTTTAATTCAAACATTTTTATTTTTGAATTAAAATTATGTACATAATTTTAATTCGTACATTTTTATTTTTAAATTAAAATTATGTACATAATTTTAATTCAAAAATAAAAATTGATGGAATTAAAATTATGTACATAATGAAAATACGGCAACGCCGCAAAAAATAACCTGTAAACTATACCCACTCGTCATATTTACAGTGTTGTCAAATTTTCATTATGTACATAATTTTAATTCTATCAATTTTTATTCTGGAATTAAAATTATGTACATAATTTTAATTCGTAACGAATTCTTATTATGTACATAATTTTAATTCTTACATTTGTTATTATGTACATAATTTTAATTCGAAAATAGAAAATAAAGAATTAAAATTATGTACATAATAATAATTCAAGAATTAAAATTATGTACATAATAAAAATTCGTAAAATTTTTCTTGTAGCAAGATGGGTTAAATAATCGTGTTTGAAATTATTCTGTCACACAATTTTCTTGCTTTCAGTAAATAAATTTTACGTCATGTTAGAATTATAATTCAACGATTTAAATTGATACTCGAAAAAAGTTAACTCGACGAATTAAATTTTTACTATGGTATCATAATAATTCATAGAATTTTTTTAATGTTAGAGAGACTTGAAGGTTTTAAACTATTCCAATAAACAATTATTTTTGTTTCTTGGCAATGCAAATATACTTCTATAAATTTAATGTTTAATGGAATAGTTTAAAACCTTCAAGCCTCTCTAACATTAAAATAAAAATTAACATAAACATAAAAATTCTATGAATTATTATGATACCATAGTAAAAATTTAATTCGTCGAGTTAACTTTTTTCGAGTATCAATTTAAATCGTTGAATTATAATTCTAACATGACGTAAAACTTATTTACTGAAAGCAAGAAAATTGTGTGACAGAATAATTTCAAACACGATTATTTAACCCATCTTGCTACAAGAAAAATTTTACGAATTTTTATTATGTACATAATTTTAATTCTTGAATTATTATTATGTACATAATTTTAATTCTTTATTTTCTATTTTCGAATTAAAATTATGTACATAATAACAAATGTAAGAATTAAAATTATGTACATAATAAGAATTCGTTACGAATTAAAATTATGTACATAATTTTAATTCCAGAATAAAAATTGATAGAATTAAAATTATGTACATAATGAAAATTTGACAACACTGTAAATATGACGAGTGGGTATAGTTTACAGGTTATTTTTTGCGGCGTTGCCGTATTTTCATTATGTACATAATTTTAATTCCATCAATTTTTATTTTTGAATTAAAATTATGTACATAATTTTAATTTAAAAATAAAAATGTTTGAATTAAAATTATGTACATAATTTTAATTGAATCTTTAAATTTATGTACATAATTTTAATTCAAAAAAAATAAATCAGGTTTATACTTTCAATTTTTATATGTTTTACATTGTAGCAAAACTGTAAAAGAATGAATTTTTATTTAAACTGAGAATAATTGAAGACTCAAATAAATATAATTTTAAAGTAACATTATAATTGACCGAATTTTTATTTTAATGTCGAACCATACAAATATTTACTTCAATATATTTCCAAACATGAATTTCAATTGTTCAATTAAAATTATGCTTTAATATAATTTTAATACATTTTTATGAACACTAATTTTTCTGTGAACAATTATTTTGTTAACAATTTTCGAATACAAAATTATTTTGGTGTTATTAAATAGTAAAACGGCGTGCCATACAAAGGCTATTGTAGAAAAGTATCTATAATATTTGAAACCGCGAGAATTGCTTTGAAATTTATATTCAATGCATTTAAAACAAATGTAATTGTTATGCATTTACAGTTTCGGATATTCAATGCACAAAAGTTAGTAAAGTATCTCATTTCTGGTCTTCTGGCAGTTTGGCACACCCCATATGTATTGAAGTACAAATTAATTGCTTCCTTATCGTTTGCATGTGTAAAAATTTCTTTGAAAGCAAAGTATAGATTTTAAAAGGCCCTAAGTTTTTCTAACTTTTAGTTTTAAATAAACTACAAAACAATTTGGTTGATGCGTTTGTTCCGTTAGCGGTTAATTCGAGTGTTTTTTCTTAGTGTGTTTTATTAAAAGTGCATCTTCATTTTTAAGTGTATAATACTAGAAAATCGACCGTTGGAATATTTATATATTTTATTCTTGTTCCCTATTGTTTACATTTCGTAAAATTGTAAAACATGCCACCCACAAAAAAACGAAGAAAATTCAATATTCAAAACTTGCAGCGAGGTAGATGTGTAAGTATTTATGTAGTAATTTTTATTCGTTTTTTGTAATTTTAATATACTTGAACAATCTTTAAAATCGTACTATTTGCAGAAAAAACAGGTACCGCAAGTAGAAACTAATTTAGAATGTTTAAATATTCGAAATGAAGAAAAAGAGTCAACACCCGACCAACCTATGGTGCAACTGCAGACTCTCAGTAATGACAACCAACAAGATATAATTAATTTCAAATTAGGTACAGTAGTAATAATTTAAAATAATTTTTTACTAATTATGATTTGTCTATCGAAGTTAATTTATATTTTATTTAAAAATGTAATTTAAACGAAGTATTGTACATTTTTAAATAAAAAATAATTTTTTACTAATTTTAATTTTTAATTTGATCTATATAGATATAGAAATTGAAAAACCAGAAGTAACTCCAGCAGAAAACATTGTAATTGAAGGCATGAGAATTGTTGATTTAAATTTTTTCTTCAACTCTTTAAACGCAGTTGCTAATCATAACACTGCTTTTGGATGTGGAATACAGAATCTAACAATAGTAAAAGAACAGCGTCATGGTTTTGCTTCAACAATTCATTTCAAATGTAATTTTTGCAATATTATAGTCAAAACCTCTACAGTAGGTGAAAAAATTGATATGGATATAAATACATCGGCAGTAGTTGGCATTATGGGCATCGGTTGCGGTTTTTCGAACATGGAAGAACTTTTTGCTACAATGAATATTCCATGTATGAATAAAAAACAATATTCTGAATATCACGAAAAAGTGAGTACAGCTTGGGAACTCACATGTATTCAAAGTATGAAGGAAGCAGCTGAAGAAGAAGCAAAGTTGGCTATAGCAGCCAATGAAGTAGACGATGACGGTATTCCATTAATAACTGTCGTATGTGATGGATGTTGGTCAAAAAGATCATATCGATCTAATTATTCGGCTCTTTCTGGAGTTGCAGCTATTGTTGGGAAACGAACAGGAAAAGTTCTCTATATGGGCGTTAAAAATAAATTTTGCACAGTTTGTTCTAGAGCTGCTGCACAGAACAAAACTCCCAAAAAACATAAATGTTTTAAAAATTTTGTAGGTAGTTCCAGTGCAATGGAAGCAGCAGTGTTAGTGCAAGGTTTTAAAGAAAGTGTAAGTATGTATGGTTTGAAATATGCAAAAATTATAGCCGATGGAGACAGTAGTACGTATAAAAAAATTTTGGAGTCGAGACCATATGAAAACCTGTCAATAGAAAAAATTGAATGCAAAAATCATTTGTTGCGTAATTATTGTGTGAAGTTACTTGGGCTATCACAAAATACTGCATATCCTCATTTAATACGAAAATGTTTAACCCCGGATGCAATTATGAGGCTACGAAGATCGGTTGTTGGAGCAATAAAATATAGAAAGCAAAATCCTTCGGATGAAAATGCCGTTTATTTATTGAAAAAGGATATTGAAAATAGTCTTTGCCACGTATTTGGAAGACATGATAATTGTGAAGAATACTTTTGTAAAAACAAAGTAGAACTAGATAAACTCACTGATATTGAGACATGCTTACAATTTTATATTAGATTAAAGCAAGTGGTGCAAAACTTAGCAAATCATGCAAGAAGTCTAATTGAATTTGTAGACAGTAATATTGTAGAACAATTTAATAGTATTGTCGCTAAATTTGTAGGAGGTAAAAGAATTAATTATTCCTTGAGAGGTTCTTACCAAGCTCGTTGTTCTGCTGCAGTAGTTTCCTTTAATTCAAAAAGATCAGTACAAAAACTTTATAAAAACATATATGGAAGTAGCCCACAAAAAATGATTAAGAAATTGGAAAACTATAGAGCAAACAAAGCCAAAGCCTCAACAGAAAGAAGGCGAATGAAAAGTAAAGAACGACCAATCAATAAAAATATTACTAAAATAAAAAGAGCTGTTTTAGTAGATTCTGATTACGGAGATTATTGTCAGAAACCGGACATGGCATTTGATATTTTTGAAGAAGAAAAGGCAAAGTTCTTAAAATCGCTGCAATTAAAAGAACACGAGCGTTTTAACTTGGAAAGGGAAACCATACTGCAATCTCGAAGTAACATGTGGATGGAAATGCGAAGAAAATTATTAACAGCTTCAAATTATTTTCGAGTCTGCAGAAGAAGACCAACCACAAGCTGTGTGAATCTCGTCAAGTATTTGTTGTATTCTTCAAATAATTTAAATGTTGCTTCAACAAATCATGGCAAATTATACGAAGCATTGGCGCTTGCTCAATTAGAAAAACAAGAAAATGTTAAAATTTATCCTTGTGGTTTATTTATTGATGTACAGTTACCATATCTTGGAGCAACACCTGACGGTATTATTGACGAAGATACAATAGTTGAAATTAAATGTCCTTCTTCTGCATTTAACCTTTATGTGACTGAGAAATAAAACACCTTCTAATGACGGCATGGGTACCCGGGTACCGTCATACAATTACATGCACTTCTCCGCGCCTAAGCAGAAATTATAATTATCTACGATAGTTGTAAGACTATAATGTTTATTGTGCTTTGTGAGCCTAAGCTTTATGTACTTTATTGAGCAAGGTTAGAACTTATTAGACCTATCTAATTTTTGTATTTAAAAATTACAAGTGTTTTCAGTTATAAAAAGTTTTCATTATAAAAATTAAAATTATAATGTCAACTAGGATGTCTCACAATGAGTCTGGACCAAGTCACAGTTCTTTTCGAAAACCCAGATTGCGGAAAACGAGGTAAGATAAATTATTATTGTAATTACAAATTATATAAAAGTTTAAATTATTTAATATATGTACAATTACCCGCAGAAGAGCTCGGACATTCCTATTGTTTAGTTTACAATTAGCCATGGAATTTTTCTATTTCTTAAATTTCAACAATTAAATAGTCTTAACAATAAAAATTCAAAATCAAATATAAACTTCTATAATTTTTAACACATGTAAACAAAAGCATAATAAGTAGTTGACAAATTACTAAACACTGCAAAGTTTTCTTGAGGTAAAGTACAATAATTATGTAGGTGTAAGAATACGAAGCTAGCAAATTACTAAACACTGCAAATTCTTTATTAGGTCAAGAATTATGATTGTGCTTTTATTATCTCACATCAGCAATATTAATTATTATATAAAAACTTATACATTCTGTAAACAAATCTAGTATTAATCGATTTGTTTATATGACTACCTCCGTTGGAGTAACCGAAAGGTTTACTTCGTTTCAACATAAAAGGGATGATCTCTCTTTTATTGCCATATTGTAATCTACCAATGTAAATTGTACATGTTGAATCTGTTTTTTTTATATAAAAATCTATTTTATGGCAAAACGTTTTAGACATTTTCTTCTGAAACTGTGACAACTTCTGAGACAATGATATGTGCAAGAAAAAACGTCAAAAGAGTTTTGCTCTAAAAGCGATTTATAAGCAAAAAACTGTTTCAAAATGTTCAATTTACATTGGTGACATGCGAGTTCTTTTACGAGTCACTGTATATTTACTTAGAAAAATCGATAATAATAATCAAAACACACTGATAAAATAACGGCACCGTTTATAGCTTTTATTTTTTACAGACTACCATCAGAAGAATTGATTGCAGAATCAGTATTTGAAGAAGAGCCATTTGTTGATTCTGATGAAGACGATGTTTAATATGTTTATTAGATAATATGTTTACTTTGGCTTTATTTCTAAATAAAATAATGTAAAAAAAGTTTAATTTTCTTTTTATTACTGCAATTCCTATCTAATTGCATATAAAAGTTATAGAGGTACCCGGGTACCCACTCCGTCATTAAAGGGTGTAATAATTTTGGACGCCATTTTCTCATAATAAAATTAATAATAATAAACAAAATAATACAGTAAAGTATAGTACATAAGAAGCTTAGAGATGTCACGAAATTTCCAAACTTAACGAGTTTCAACACAAAAGTTATGAATGCTTCAAACTGCAAAAGGTACCCGGGTACCTCGCCAGTCACATAAAGGTTAATATGGATCCCGAAGAGGCAATTCGAAATGACAAAATTCAAATTTTAAAGATTAAAAATGAGAGTATCGAAACAAAAACTAATTGTTCGTGGTATTACCAAGTTCAAGGTCAACTACATGTAACTCGGCGAAAGAAATGCTTATTTGCTATTTGGACCGGCGAAAACTACCCGCTGAAAACTTTCTATATACATAAAAGTGACGATTTTTGGATACAAAACATGGAACATAAGTTAATCGAATTTTATATGAACTGCGTTTTACCCGAACTAATAGATTCTAGATATATACGTAATATGCCAATTAGGGACAACATCAAAACAACGCCAGTGAAGAAAATCAGTGCCAAACGAAAACTACCGTTCTAGAGAACACAACAGTTGAAAAATGGAAAAGGAGGTATTATCTCATGAACTAAAATTGTTTTTATTTTTATTTTTTTCCAGTTTTTCCATTGCCAATTTTATTTAATGTATTTATTTAATCCTTTTTGACATTATTTAATGTCCTTTTCAGGTGAGGCTCAAATAAAAATTCCTACTCCTGGCCTCCACGTGGCGAGCCTCGGTAATACAATATAAATTATTGTAGCTAACAGGAGAGGTTTTAACAAATTATAGAAAAATCTTGATCTTCATCTATCTCATCAATTAATTTTACAAAGTCTTACGTTGTTTTTCGATACGCAAGCAGATTCTACATTAAATATTATTCTTTATCAAGTATCAACTGTTTAGCTCGAAAATTCAATCAATTCAAAAATAGTAGGGCAACAACAATGTATTCTCGAAGCGGTACCCATATAAGCGCCAACACTTTGAAGACTGAAGAATTGACAAGAACAATTTTTGTTTTAATTAATAAACTATGGATCGATTGATGTACGATTTAATCAATAAAAGATGTTTGTATTTGAAATTTAGAGTTTTTTTTTAAATTGCAGCACTTGTTTTTTTTGCCGATTTGGATACAACACAATTTTCTGAGTAAATGTAAAAAGTTGTTACTTTGAAAAATCCTTTTTTGAGCCAATAATCCTAAATTACAAATATATCTAATTAGTAATTAAAAACTTCTATAAATGAAAACAATAATTTTATCGATCAGTTTTAAAACTTTGGGAGTATTTATTTCGAAAACTTTTCGCTTCAAGATCATAGTTTCTTACATTTTCTCAGAAAATTGTGTTCTCTCCACAATTTTTTTGCCATTTAAAAAGCGGTGAAAATAATTTTTAGTTCAAAACGAATCACTGAAATTCAATTTAAATTAGATTTGTTTCAAAAAGAATTAGCCCTTTAATTTGAAATGATTCGGTATGAATCAATAAAGAACACTTGAATAATGTAAGTTTTGTAAAAACGATTTTCAATATCGTTTTGACTAATTAAAATAAATATAATAAAAAAATAAAAATATTTTGAATTTAATATTGCTTATGAATATTTATGAATCCTGCAAATTACTTGAACAAGTGAAAGTTACCGAATTTAATTTTGGTGGGCGGTTTGTGTTATTTTTACTATGCTCGGGGTGTAACTGTTGTCACCCGGTGTGATAGATGTAAAGCTGGATCCAGACACTGCGAGGCTGCCGCGCGCGGCTGCTGCGCGAGGCAGGTGCCTCGCTCAGTGTGGACCAATTGTGTCTCAGCTAGCGCGAGCCAGAATTTTCAAGGCTGCTTCAAATGTATCCCCTGCGATTGCGTAGTTGCCTCTGTAGAATGCATCTCCAGTTAGTTGACATCTTATCATGGCATCTGAGTATATAAATACCGTGTAAACGGAGCATGGAAGTTATAAATCCTATCTTTTAAAGAAATAATTAAAATTTTTTTCTAAGAAAGAATAAATAAGTTCACGGATAAACCTTTCTTATTTATTTCAAAAATATTACCAGTTACACTTATTCTTTAAGTAGCGTGAAAACGTTAGTAAAAGATATATTGGTGTTATTGTTGTGAATATCATAGCACTTACCTGAGGTTTATTATTTCTGATTTATAAGTTCGAAAAATAATTACTAAACGAAGTCGATAAACTAATAATAATTACCTACCTCCAACTTGCATAATGTTTTTTTTACATCTATGAAAATTTTATCATAACATTCATTCTTTCTGTAATTAAATAATTGTAGTACTAATCAATTTTATAATGATTACCTAAAAGTAACTAATTATGTATTTATTTTATTATCAATTTAGTTAGTTTGCGATGTTCTTTTACAATTTTGCATTTTTATTTGCCGATTACCTACTAATTAATCAATAAAAAAAAGAAAACAATTGTTTGCTGGAAAATAACAACATATTCCTATTTTTAAACTAATATGTATAAACATGACGTGTATAGACAATGACAAGTTAGGCTAAAATTTTAAAAGTTTTAAAATTTGAAATGCACATGGTCATAAATTATGTAATAAATAACACCTAAAATTGAACACTTCATGGCAATATATCTTCAATTAAATACCCAAGTATGACAGTAATGTTAACTTTATCCTGTTTGGAAACTTTGTTTATTTACTCGACCACTTTTGTACGTAGTCTTTTCTTTGAGTCGACCGACAAAATTTGGCTCGCAGCGAGGCAGCTCCGTTTTGTATCTCCGTTACTGTAAACATGGGCTAGACCATTCCGATGTGGCTAGCGAGGCAGCTTTGCCTCGCTCGACACATGTCTACTTAATGAAATTCCTATAAGAAAATCACCGTCCACACAGCGCGAAGCGTGCCGCGCGCGGCAGCCTCGCAGAAAACATGGTCCACACAGCGCGAGGCTTGTATCCCGAGGCTGCCGCGCGCTTCAGCCTCGCAGTGTCTGGATCCACCTTTACAGTTTTCAATACAATTTTAACAAGTTGAAGGATTGCAAAATATTTAGTTTTTTCTATAAAAATTCAACTTAAATTTTGAACTATTACAGCTATTTAAAAATTTTAAATAATGGAAGTTATAGTAGATACATATTAAAATTAAAATATCATTATTTTAAACTATTTTTTAAAATCGCCCAGCATCCCTATGCCTTTTAAAATTGTCCAGCATCTCTTCTATACGGTCAAGTTAGGTCTTAGTATCAAGTTTCATCCTAATGACCTTTTTCGACAACATTCTACTGTTGCTTTTTGTATTGAATGTACTTTTGAATTTAAACCAATGACATCAACTAAAAGATCACGTGCAAATTTGAAATAGAACCACCTCTAACATCGACTCCCCTACACCCGACCGAAGGCAAATGCAGGATAGCCGGAAGACCCATTGCTGTTAAGGAAAATAACTTCGCCAAAACAAGTACTATTAAAGTCAAATTAAATACATGATATCGCCAGAATTAATTAACATAAATTATATAACTTTCGTTGAAAAACAATAGATACTTTAGTTATATTTATTGGAATAATATTCGATGTTTTTAAAACTTAATTTTATTTATCTATGAAATATACAAATTTTACACTAATTCTAAACTAACAGCATAAAGCTTTTCTAACGAACAGGTCAATACTAATTGGCTTTTCTAATCTGCCGGTTTTATATTCTTTCTTCACAAAGAGGAAACTTAAAACTTTACATGACTAATTGGGTCCACCTTAAAGTGTTCGACCATCTGTCGAATACACCCCATAGTCTGACAATTATGAAGCAAAACCAATATGATATTTATTGTTACTTATGCGGTAGAATATAACTCCTCCCTTGTAAGTTAGAAAATTGGGACATTAATCGTCTCAAATTTTCTGTTAGAAGGGTTTTTTTTTTAAATCATTATTACTAACTAAATTAATACTAATTACATCAATTACTAAACTAATAAACAAATAAGGTAAAAATAGTCTAAAATCGTGTTGTATGAAATGTTCGTGGATCCTTTTTTTTATTCACTAGTTGAACTTGATTTAATTCTACACTGAATTCATTTTTATAACCGTTTAAATTCACCTTTTAACCGTTTAAATTCACCTTTTAACTGTTTAAATTCACTTAGTCTAATTTTGATAGTTTGATTTGTTTTGGTTTAAAATTATTAGCACTAACTCTTTCGATGTATATGTAGAAATGTTGATGTCGAGGATAGGGCTGAATTTCCGGATCCTGTTGGTGTTTCGATAACTATTCATTCTGTACCTTTAACCTTTTTGAATTTTATATTATTGAATTGCACGTTTTCTTCTTTGCAGTTGAATGGTTCTTCAAAAAATGTTAAAACTTGTACTTCGTAAGGAGTACCCTATTCTTCTGCTAATATTGATAAATTTTCTTCGTATAGGAATTCTTCTAGTGCTTGTTAAGAATCAAAAATTTGGAATTCAGGAAGGATTACTTTGGAGAAAATTGATATCGGATAAAATTGGAAATAGTTATAACCTTCTTTTTCTACTACTTAATGATTATAGTATCAATTAAAATATGACTTGATTAACCTTTGTGTAATTTTTAATTCCAAGAATATTTTCAAATGGTAGAATATTACATAGTATTGGTTCAAATGGTAATTTCGAGTTTTTGATTTGACTACTAGCAAGTTTAATTTCTTTTAAAAGCTCTGCAGGTTCGACTATATAATTATGAAGAAGGTGTTAATTTTCGCAAAACTAATAGTTATTTCTAAATTATTTAAAACGTTATTAATGACTTGAAATGTGTTAATAGATTACTTTTTGCATTAACTCGAAATGGCGAGAGTTTAAATTTTGAATTTCTGTTTCGTTAATGAATTTTTGAAATTGTAAAATTTTGAATTTAGAATCATTTGATTTCGTACAAGAGTGGCTGATGTACTATTAAATTTAGTAATTGCATTTTGCATTACAGTTATTTGGTTTTTTTACAACAGTTCTAATTTCCATTTGATTGTGATATAAATTTTGAAATTTTATTTATTTTTTTTTTTGATCGTATCGAATAGCATCTTTATAATCCAAATTGCCTGTTACGATTTTTATTAGAGAACCTAAACCATCGATAAGTCCCCGTCTTTGTCCTTTTGAGTCCGTCAAAGGGTTGATTTGGAAAATTTGTTTGTTAATTAGATTTGTCAGGTGATCTATTAGTTGGTAAGAGTTATAAAAATCTTTCAGGTGTTCCTTATTAATATGAATGTTATTAAATGTCAAAGATTTGTACAAAGGCATGATGAAATTTTGTTCTGAGCGTTACCTAATTTATTTGAAAAAACTCCGGGGTTGTCTGTTAGTTTTGTGTAGGTCGGTTTGTCTACGGTAACAAGCCAAAAGCATCTGAAATAAAATTAGGCATTTTTAATTCCTTTATATGAATGATTTCGCTTTTTTGGTTTTTGTGACTAACTATTTCCGCTTTATTATTTGGTAATAAGAGGGTGATTGTATATGGGCCAATGAATTTGTTTTCTTTCTTGTTTCGCGTTCTAGTGTTTAATTTAAATACTTCTTGTCCGATTTTGAAAGTGTCTTGTTCGTTACCGTGGATGTTGCGTTGGTTTATTATTTTATTTTTTGTTTCCGAAAGCTTTTCCTTAACTTTGTCGTATACAATATTAATTTTTTCTTTATGATCATTTACGTATTTTTGGTAAAAATCTTTTTGTAAGAACAATTCAACATTGTCCCGTAAACTAGAGTGTCCGAAAGTGAGTTCGAAAGGTGTAAAGCCTGTCACACTATGTATGGAATTATTATAAGCTAAAATTGCGTACTGCATGAGATTTTCGTCGTTTGGGTGTTTTGTTTGCAAGATTCTTAAATGTTCTATTAAGGTCGAATGTAACCGTTCAATTACGCCGTTGGAATCATGATGTGCTGGGGTTGTAAAGTGAATGTTGATTTTATGTAATTTCAATATTTCTTGCACTAATTCGTTTTTAAACTCTCCTCCGTTATCGCAAATAATTTTCTCAGGTGTTCCGTAAAAATTGAAATATTGAATTAAATGTTTACTTATTTCTATTGCATTTCTAGTAATCGTTTTGAATGCTTGTGCTAATTTTGTAAAGGGGTCTATAATGGTCAAATAGTGAATTTTGTTATACGTGAATATATCTATGTGCAAAATTTGAAACGGGCGACTTGGAGTTTCAGTAATCATTAACGGAACATAGGCTTTCTTACGCGCGTATTTTGCCGTTTGACAAATGTTGCAAGAATTTATATAGTCGGTAACATTGATTTTCATATTTTTCCAAAAGTAATTTCGTTTCAGATACTCTAGGGTTTCGGTAATTCCACGATGATTCGTCTTGCCTTCGTGATGGTATTTTATCATCAGCAATTGCTCGTCATGTTCTCTTATTAGGTGTAATTTTTTTGTACAACGTATTAATTTCGGGCCCCTTTCAGAAAAACTTTTCAAATACACTCGGCAGAAATCATGGTACAATTTTTCCGTATGAAAATAAATATGATACGTATTTCCGATTGTGGTGTAAGTTTGTAGAAATTTTAGGATTAGATACTTGTTAAGTTCTTTTGGGATTTTCAAGACTCGAATTTTAAAATTTTCGTAATCGTGATTGGTAACATTCATCTGTTGATCTAAGTGTGGTAGAACGATTATTTGGTTGGGTTTATTATCTATTGGTTCTTCTACAATTGGGATGCCGTTATTAGTAGTTTCATTAATATTTGAATGGAGTGTATTTTGGGTAGGTAAGTTTGGGGGTCTAACTTGTATATCGGATAAAATTTTGATTTTGTTTTCTTCATTTGAATTTGAGGTACTTGGAATTGGTTGAACAGGTTTTAAACTAAATTCGCTTAACATTTCTAATACGTTTTCGTCAACATCTCCGGGATTGTTAACAATAGATTCAGCATCAAGGGTTCCTAAAGCATTAATTTTTATCCTAGAAAGAGCATCTGCATTTGAATTCATTTTTCCTTTTTTATAAACAATATCATAGTCGAATTCCTCTAAACGTAATCGCCATCTTACTAATTTCGAATTTGGTTCCTTTAGGCCAAAAAGCCAAGTAAGTGGACGGTGGTCAGTGACTATTGTAAATCTTCGTCCGTACAAATACGGTCTAAAGTATTTGGTAGCATAAATGATCGCAAGTAATTCTTTTTCGATGGTCGAATAATTTAGTTCACTTTCGCTTAACGTTCTTGAAGCATAAGCTATTGGTAGGTCGGAACCAATTTTACCTTGGCTTAAAATTCCGCTTATTGCGATATTAGAGGCATCCGTAGTTAAGATGAAAGGTTTTTCAAAGTCCGGATATTGTAATATTGGGTCGTTCGTTAAAATTTGTTGGCAATTTCGAAACGCGTTTATATATTCTGAGGAAGTATAGTTAATTTCTTTACCCTTCTTTAAACAAAAAGTGAGTGGTTTGGTTAGCTTGGCAAAATCTTTTATAAACCGTCGGTAATATCCAAGCAGTCCTAAAAATCCTTTTATTTCCTTGACGGTTTTTGGAATCGGGTATTCTAGGATAGCTTTTATTTTATTAGGATTTGGTTTTACGCCTTCTGGAGTTATTAAATGTCCTAAATAGGCCACTTCCTTTCGTAGAAATTCCGACTTATCCAACTGAATTTTAAAATTGGCATCTCGTAATCTTTTGAATACTTCTCGAATTCTTTGTATATGCTCTTGTAATGATACCGAAAATATTATTATGTCGTCTAAGTATACTAAGCATGTTTCGTTCTGAATCCCCCTTAAAATGTTGTCCATTACTCTTTGGAAAGTTCCTGGAGCATTTTTGAGTCCAAAAGCCATTCGAAGAAATTCGTAGTGTCCATTTTCAACAGTAAACGCCGTTTTTGATATGTCGTTCGGGTTCATCTCGATCTGATGGAAACCAGAGGCTAAGTCCAAAGTTGTGAAGTACTGGCATCTTCCTAATTTGTCCAAAATATCAGTGATATTAGGTATGGGATATTTGTCATTTACGGTCTTTTCGTTTAATTTTCTGTAATCGATAACAACTCTCCATTTTTTCTTTCCACTGGCGTCCACCTTTTTTGGAACTACCCAAACCGGCGATGACCAAGGTGAATTAGAATTTTGAATAATGTTTTGGTCTAACATTTTTTTTATTTGACTTTGAACTTCGTTTTTATGTACGTATGGATATCGATAAGATTTTGTATAAATTGGGGTTTCATCTGTTAATTTAATTTCGTGGGTGATTTGGTTTGTAAATGTCAAAGGTGTGTTTTCGCAATAAAATATATCTCTATATTCATAACACAATTTTCTTATTTGTTCCCGTTCTTCTTGGTTAGTGTGATCTAAGCGTAAATTTTTTAAGTTTGTCTTTAGGAGGTTATCCTGAATTTCGTTAAGGTCATTATCAGTTTCCATTTTTTCAATAAAATTAATTTCCATTAAGTTTAAAGTTTCAATATCCAAAGGTTTTGTAAAATTTAATGTAATAGGATTATCATTCGAATTTATGATGGTAGTAATGGCGAAATTATCAATCACATTAACAACTGCTTTAGGAGTTTCAACGCCTTTTTTAAATTTTTGAAATTGTAAAATTCCTATTCCATTAAATTGATTAACTGGAATTTTAACAACCTGTTGTGTTCTGGAGTCAATATTTAAATTATAATTAAAATTTTTATTTTCTTTATTATCGTTAATGACGTCCTTGTCGTCGTTGGTCTGGAGTATGGGAATATTTACTAGTGGGGTTGAGAGAATTTTATTTTGTATATCTATTTTAGCTTGGAGTCGATTCGCTAAGTCAAAACCTAAAAGACCATCGAATTTCGATGAAAATTTAAAGATATAAAATTTATGTTTTTCATTAGTTTTGAATATTTTGGGTACTGTGATATAAATTATTTTATCGTGTTGTGATAAGCCATGGGCAGTTTGAATTTGGAATGATTCTGATGTTATGAAATTTTTAAAATATTTATTTACAAGTTCAGGGTTCATTAAACTCCTAGTACTTCCGGTGTCGATTAAAAATTTAGCATTAAGTTCGGGAATAAAAATATAAGGTAAATTTGACCTTTGAATATTATTGACTTTTATTGTTACGTTTCGGTTGCTTGGTTGTCTTCCAATTGAAAATTTACAGCTGATTGTTCGTCTTCAAAATTGTTGGTTAATTGATTTGAAATTTGGTTACTTGTGACGGGTTGTTCGAAATGTTCGATCGTTTCATTCATTTCAAAATTTTGACGTGTCGGGTCGTCATAATAAGTTTGTTCATAGTTCTCAAAATTTTGTTGGAAATTTGGTTCAAGAGATTCAAAAGATTGTTCGTATGAATTTTCATGATCAAAGTTTAAATGAAAGTTTAAGTTTGCCGGTTTACTAAAATTTGTTCTGCAACTATCTACATCCATAGGTGTAGGTTTTATCGCTGACCTCATTGAATTTTGTCTCATTTGAGATCTCGGATTAAAATTTTGGTTCATGTTTTGAAAATTTTGTCTGGGTTGTTGAAAGTATGAATTAGGGTTTTGAAAGTTTGGTCTAAATGCTTGAAAATTATTTACCGGTCTAAAGTTTGAATTCGGGTTTTGATAATTTGGTCTAAACTGAGGGTTACTATTAAAGTTTTGAAAGTTCGCGTTATGATTTTGAAAATTTGATCTAGGTTGAAAATTATTGTAATTATTAGAGGTATGATTTTGTTTAAAGTTTTGGAAATTCGTTCGAGATTGGAAATTTGGGTAAAAATTTTGCATATGTGGTTTAATTTGTGGGTTGTTAGCACTTGCGTTTTGAAAATGGGGTTTGGCGAATCTAAAATTTTGTGTTGGCATGTTAAAATTTTTTACGTGCAAACCATTGCCTTGTTGAGTAAAATATAAAAAGTTTTCTTCTTCGATAACTAAAGTCATTGCCTTTTCTAATGTGTCTGGGTTTCTCAATCTCACGTTATTTTGAATATGACCGTTTAGTCCTCTAATAAAAGTTTTTAACGCTAAATCGTCATAATTTTTAATTTGTAAACGTTTTTCCGCGTCGCTTAATTCGCTACAATCAATTTTAGTTAAAATTAGACTTCTAGCGTCTTGACAACGGGTGCCAAAATCATATGGACTTTCTGTTTTGAATGGTCTTAATAAAATTAAATCCTGTACTAAGCAATCGATATCGCGCTGATCGCTAAAGTTTAATTTTAATGCGTTCTTCAAAGATTCCCAATCATTAATTTCTGATCTGTTGCCAATTAACATTAATGCTCGGCCAGTGAGTTTTCCTAAAATTGCTCTTAACAAGAATGAATTTATGGGGGCATCTACATTTTCCGTATCGTAAAAGTTAATCAAAAATTGTGTGCACGAATTTAGGAAAATATTAAGTGTGTATGGATTTCCGTCATAAGCCGTTATGGTGTCTAAGTACAATTTAATGAATTGATAATTAATTGTTCGAACTGTTGTTTCTCGAAGTGGTGGAGTCATGTTCAATTTGGTTATATCAACGGTTATATTAAGATTTTCTAATTGATTCGTGATTTCGCGAATCAGAAAATGGTTAAATTGTTTTAGAATTAAATTGTTTAAAAAAAATGCTACGTATTATATTAAATTTATTTTTACTTAAAGATTAAATTCTGTTTCTATTTATAAAACTAATTACTTCGCGTTTTCGATTAATTAAAATTTCCAAGTTATAACTATTTATTAGGATCAGGTATAACGGATAAAAATTTATTTTGCACTTACGCTATGATAATTATTTTCATCATTTTTTGATTTTGTTGATTTCTTACTGCTAAGTTGTTCGAACGATTTCTACTTCGTTGATAGCGATTTTTGTCTACCACGTTGTAGTTGTCGATCGGTCGGCTTCCAGGATTTTGACTGATGCACCGAATTTCTTAAAACTAGGATTCCTCGATTTGGAGAGGCGATGTTGAAATGATGTGACGTTTTTAATTCACTTTTCACTTCGCGACCGTATTGCTCTGTGTTGTTGTGGCGTTTTTAATCCACGTTTGCACAGGTAATTTCTTAAAACTATGATTCTTTGCGTTTTGAGTATTGCGACGTTTTCAATTCACTTAAACACTTCGCGAAAGTTGATTTGTAGAGATTTTGATCCACGTTGCAGTTGTGACTTCCCAAAAAATAGACGTTTTTAATTCAAATTTTTGGAAAATTCGATCCGTTGCGACTGCGCCAGTTATATTTATTGGAATAATATTCGATGTTTTTAAAACTTAATTTTATTTATCTATGAAATATACAAATTTTACACTAATTCTAAACTAACAGCATAAAGCTTTTCTAACGAACAGGTCAATACTAATTGGCTTTTCTAATCTGCCGGTTTTATATTCTTTCTTCACAAAGAGGAAACTTAAAACTTTACATGACTAATTGGGTCCACCTTAAAGTGTTCGACCATCTGTCGAATACACCCCATAGTCTGACAATTATGAAGCAAAACCAATATGATATTTATTGTTACTTATGCGGTAGAATATAACTCTTTCGTCAGAATAATTAAATAAAATTTGTAAAACAAAAGTATATTGTTAACGTAACACGTCCTAGAAAAATAAACATACCATAAAGCAGTTGCAATACGGGACACTTCAACTCTCTTGTTTCACTTGTTGTTATCTAAAAGAAAACCATTCATTTTGCTAACCACTAAGACGTGTGTTAAATTACGAGATAATTCGCGTAAAAATCTCACTTATTTTTTTTCAATTCTTTTGTGAAACAACTCTAAGGTAAGATTAAAATTGTCGAATTAAATGTATTTTTCTGTATGTATAATTTTGTATCTTAGAAATAGATAGGTTAACGAGTCGTGCTTAACAAATTATAGGTCAACGTAAATTTTGTCTTATTTTGATCAACATAAATTTATTGTTTCATCTTTACTGTTGTTATATTATTTAGGATATTGTCATATTATTTAGAATATTTTACTACATTTTCTTAATCTTAAATTTAGAAATAACTTAGACTTTTTTGTTACATTCAATTAGAAAGTTTCATATCATATAATATTCAAAGTTTAAGAGTGCCTTATCAAAGAAGTCAACCCAGATAGGAGATTCACCCCACATATTTTTACAATATTTTAAAAGTTTCATTATTCGTAATTTAGAGCTACGTGTAAACGGCAGCGTTTAGATAAATATTTTATAATTATTAATACATTAAAAATAGTACGATCAAGTCGTTTTATTTATTTTTCGATTATAACAGAACCCTCGAATATCCTGACGATTTAAGGTGTTCAACCTTAACAATTGTTAAAAAAATTACTTGAAGTAATTATATTTTAATCATTTTCAATTTCAGATTTTCTGATGTCCAAAGATCGAAAGAAATCCTAAAAATAGTGCATGTATAACAAAACCACCCTCAATATTTTAATCAAATATTTTATAATAGTAATAATAATTTAGTTGGTAAGAATTGAAATTAACCTCGTATATTTCTAGCACAAAAGTACAGTACCTTTTTTTTATATAACATTGTGGAGGGTCTGGAAATCATCACAGAAAAATAAATATTTAAGGGTTGCACGAGGCAAACAGATGTATACCTTTTAAACTTAAACAGTATCACTTTTTTGGACTACAGAAATAATTATCAATTTTGACCCTTAAGAAAAATAACTTTGCCAAAACAAGTACTATTAAAGTCAAATTAAATACATGATAACGCCAGAATTAATTAACATAAATTATATAACTTTCGTTGAAAACCAATCGATAGTTTCGTTAGAATAATTAATTAAAATTTGAAAACAAAAGTATATTGTTAACGTAACGCGTCCTAGAAAAATAAACATACCATAAAGCAGTTGCAATACGGGACACTTCAACTCTCTTGTTTCACTTGTTGTTATCTAAAAGAAAACCATCTGTGTCTTGTTTAAAACTGTTTAAATGTTTAAAACTCAAAATATACAAGGACTAGAACATAGATTTTAAATGTAATAAAAAGAGACGAACGTACCAAAAACCGTCACCAAAAAATGGGGTAAGATTTTTACATAAATACACGGTTCTAAGGCCAGTCCTTCAGTCTTGAGTCTTCCGCCATTCATTTTGCTAACCACTAAGACGTGTGTTAAATTACGAGATAATTCGCGTAAAAATCTCACTCATTTTTTTTTTCAATTCTTTTGTGAAACAACTCTAAGGTAAGATTAAAATTGTTGAATTAAATGTATTTTTCTGTATGTATAATTTTGTATCTTAGAAATAGATAGGTTAACGATTCGTGCTTAACAAATTATAGGTCAACGTAAATTTTGTCTTATTTTGATCAACATAAATTTATTGTTTCATCTTTACTGTGCTCTGTCATTGTTGTAATCAACGTAACTATTTTTCTTTTACTTAAACTTTTATCACATGAATGATTAACTTGTAGTTCTTTGTAATATTCAAACTTAATTTTTACTTTATTGTTTAATAAATATTAAATTAAAAATCTAGGCTT
Source organism: Cantharis rufa (assembly GCA_947369205.1). Lineage (NCBI taxonomy): Eukaryota > Metazoa > Arthropoda > Insecta > Coleoptera > Cantharidae > Cantharis > Cantharis rufa. The sequence goes on along the minus strand of OX376305.1, from coordinate 27,138,197 downwards.
ATTATTTTGTGCAAAGATTGAGTTTCTGTTGGTTTGGTTCTTTCTTTCTTCTAGTTTTGTTCTACAAGTTCTACAATTCTACAATTCTACAAGTTTTGTTAATTTCTTGACCATAAAAAAATTGACTGGTGGCAGCTACCGAGAAGGAATCGCAGGACTTTACAATCCAGGGCGAGCACTTCAAATTCAACTTTAAAAAAAATGAAATTAAAATCCTATCTGACATTCAAATCAAAACCCCAAATTTACCCACTGAAAATACTCCCCACTCGAATTTTAAAGAAACAAAAAATAACGGAATTCCGATTTTAGACAAAACTGTTAATAACAAACATAATCAAATAATTGTGTTCCCCACTCCTGATAAGATAATGAATGTTACCGATAATAATTATGAACATTTTAAGATCAAAATTTTAAAAATTCCAAAAGAACTTAATAAGAAGTATATAATCCTGAAATTCTTGCAAATCTATATACCACATGTGACAAAACATATTATATCTATTTTCACACTGAGAAATTGCACCAAGATTTTTGCCACGTATACTTAAATAATTTTTCTGAAAAAGTACCGAAATTAATTCGTTGTACAAAAAGATTAAATTTAATAAGAAAAATAGAAGAACAATGGACAATTTGCATGATTTTTAATTTTAGCATATACCTATTCTACATATCAACATATATGTAATGTGTCTTAATTTTTTAAAATTCGGTGCACAAATAAAGCCAGAAAAAAATACTTAAATTGAAATGAATTTCTGTAGCGCGAAAACGTATTAATAAATATGGCGAGCTTAATGTAAAATCTTCGCATTATGACGTCATTTTAGTAACCAGAATTAGTTCATAGATAAAAGATTTATATTATAGATGCACAACTTTCTTTTACTGGCGTTGAATGCAAAATGCTAGATTTTGTAGCATAACTAGAATTACAAATTTCACATAAGTTTGGCATGATGCACACAATAATAATTAAAGCTTTCAAATTCAATTTGTATTATAAAAAATGTAAATAATGTAATAAATTTAACCTAAAATATTTTTATATTGGTTGTATTTCTGACATTTCGTCTTAATGCAATGCTTACACTGAAATTAAATGGTAACATTAGGGAAATAACGCAGGTGTATTGGCATACATGTAAGAGGCGTTTTGTGTTTGTGACGTCATCACCTGTTTTCGATCACGTGAATTTTTCAAATAAATTCTAATATTTCATAAATTATTTGCGAGCTAACAATACAGAATTTTGAAAAATTACTTGAATATTCTGATTATAGATATATTGAACTATCAATAAATGCGATTTTGAAGTGAATTTTAATTTCATGCAAATTGTCCATTGATATTAATTAGGAACCACCGCGAAGGAAAGACAAATCACCGTGGAATTAATAAAACTCTAGAATATTTAAAACGAAATTTTTGGAAAAATATGAAAAACGATGTAATTAATTACATCAACTCTTATGCAAAAAAGCATACGTTCCTTTACTCGTCACGGAAACCCCAAATCGGCCATTCCAAATATTGCAATGGACATTTTCACATATAACAGAACCAATTACTTAACTAAGGGAGCGTCCATTAATTACGTGATGCATTTAGGAGGGGTCGGGGTCGAGCAAAATCTCACGAGGGGGGAGAGGGGTCTCGGCAAATATCACGTAATTTTTTTTCCGCAAGAAACTGTAAAATTGCGAGAGAACTGGGTTAAATTAAGTAAAAAATGTGAATGGTTAAAAATCCTACACAATAATATTTATTGCGGTTATGCGAACGCTGTAATAATACCTTATTACTGCCAAGTATGATGTAGTTTCTCGATTGTTTAGCCGCCACCGGCCAGCCAAACGCCTGACTCAACAAATTCTGCAGCGTAGGAGCCGGGTGGCGGCGCGGCGACGCGCGGACAGATCTCACTGTGTTTTTACGCCCGTAAATGTTAGTATATTTGTTAATTTTTATTCAAGTCAACTTCAACTTGAAAATGAGTTTTTAAAATTATTATAAAGCATATTATATGAAAACACACGTGTACAAGACGAAGAAATGCTGCCAAGAAGAGGTAACCAAGTTATGGAACGCAGCAAAGCAGAGTTTCCCCGAAAAAGGAAGACCGAAGCTAAAGGAAAATCAGAGAGTGTACGCTAGAGAGCATAGGGAAAATAAGAGGCAAAAAATAATGGAACTTTGTTCTCAAAATCACGATGCGACGAAGTCGTTGACGCCTCTTGCTGGCCCTGGACGTCTACGTTTAGAAGAAGAACAGCCTGAATTGCTGAAAGAAATAGTTGATATAGCTATGTTTCGTGCATCTGCACCAAAATATGCATTTTGAAAAATCTCACGTGAGATTAAGGGGGGGGGTCGAGCCAAATCTCACCAGGGGGAGGGGGGTCGGAAAATCGCCAAAATCGCCTCACGTAATTAATGGACGCCCCCTAAGTATTTATAGATTCTTTCACGAAATTAGCTTTGTTAAAACTTTTAATAAAATAATACACAAATATATCGTAAATGTAAAGTGAGTAATTATTGTGATTTCATATAACAAATTTCAAACAAATTTATTCAAATTTGGGCAGGACAAAACAAAGTTTTGCAGGAAATTCTAAAATTACATAAAATACAAATTCATTTTACTGCCCCAGCTCATGATGATACTAACGGAGTGATCGAACGATTACACTAGACATTAATTGAACATTTAAGAATTCTTCAAATTCTATATCCAAACGATGATAATCTCATGTAATACGCGATTTTAGGGTACAATGACACAATCCACAGTGTAACGGGATTTACACCATTCAAACTTACATTCGGTCATTCTATAGTCTAATAAGAGATAATGTTGAATTATTTTTATCAAAAATACGTAAATTATCACAAAGTAAAAACTAACGTTATATATGACAATTTAGAAAACAAATTAAAACTAACCAAAATACCCGAAGTGATTAGAAAAACTGCCTGAGACTCGATGAAAGCAGCGGGTATAGAAGAAGCTCGCCTAGCTAAAGAAATGGGAAATGTAGACGAAAATGGCAAACCATTGATAACGGTAGTTGCCGATGGTGCATGGTGCAAACGTTCTTACAAAGTGAATTATAATGCATCTTCTGGAGTTATAGTACTTATTTTTATAAAAGAAGTAAATTAATTAGGATTGAAATTAAATTTTTTTAAGGTTTTATTATCGGATATCAAACAGAGAAATTATTGTATTTAGGTATCCGCAATAAATAATATTGTACAGTATATGCCAAAGGAGAAGCGGAAGGTGTCGAACCAACAACCCATAAATGTTTTAAAAATTCTTTTTCTGCTTTAAAAAATCTTCTACATTGTTTGCAGGAATCGAACATTATAGTTGAAGAGTTTGCAAGGTCTTTGAAAATTCATGGAATTATATTTGAAAAACTAATTGGGGATGGTGATAGTATAGTATCACCAAAAAGTTTGCATCAGTGAAACCATACGGCTGCTTCCTCGTACAAAAAATTGAATACCGTAATCACCTTTTAAGGAATTTTTGCTCTAAATTAAAAGATCTCGTCAAACACAAGAATAGCACCAAAAATATAAGGGAGAGCTTGAAAAACAATATCAGAAGATTCAGAGCAGGTGTCCAGAAAGCTATTTTATTTCGCAAAAATCAGGAAAACACAATGACAGAAAATATTTTCAATTTAAAAAAAGATCTTCTAAACGCACCAAGCCATATATTTGGAGAACATTTAAAATGTGCCTAAATTGGGTATTTTTGTAATAAAAGTGTTGAAGAAGTAAATATAGTTGGAGACATGAAGGTGTGTGGACTTTACGACGACGTAATGTATTGTGTGTACCGTCTAGTGCATAATGCACCAAGTTTGATAATGCATATGGACAATAACGCTACAACGTTGTTTTATATAAATTTGTGGTAGGTAAACGAATAAACTTTGCCCTCAAAGGTTCCTATCAGACACGATGTCAAGCAGCCGGATTATCCTATAACTCTGGGAGAAAATATTATTTATAATATTCACAAAGCTGTAACCAAGAGAAGTCCTGGAATACACACTAAAAAGTTTATTGCACAACAGATTAGAAAAATAAATTATTATGCACGAAGAAAATTATTTGTAAAAGAATCCAGAAAAAAAAATATTAAAACTGTAGAAGAAGCAGATCATGACTATGGGATTTGTGAGGTACCAGTCTTACCCGATGACGTCTTCAATGACAAAAAGGAAGAACTTTTAAATTAATTTTAAAAAAACAGAACAGGAAAGAATTGAATTAGAAGTTTCATCTCGGAGACAAAGCAGCAATGCACTTTGGAGACAAGAACTTGTATCCTTTGGGAAGATTTGTAAGTTACGCCCAACTAACTCTTGTGCAAAAACAGTTGAAAATTTATTATATAAAGAATTTTATGGTAACTCTGCGACCCGTTATGGGATAGAGCATGAGCCTGTAGCAATTGCACAATTCACAAAGGTGACTAATTTAAAAATTCAAGAGTGTGAACTTTTTGTTGACGACAAATATAGTTTTCTTGGTGCCAGTCCAGATGGTGTAATATCCAAAATTGACAATAATTGTGAGAGTATAGTGGAAGTAAAATGTTGCAGCTGCAGCTTCAAACATGACTGTTAAGAAGGCAATTAATGAAAAAATAATTAAATTTGAGACTAAAAATACATAAAATACAAATTCATTTTACTACCCCAGCTCATGATGATCCTAACGGAGTGATCGAGCGATTACACTAGACATTAATTGAACATTTATGTATTTAAATAAAATTGTAAAAAAATTTATTTAAAGGCCCAACCTCTAACACCTCTCAAAATAAATATCAATATTTAAAGAAATTTCAAATATTTCATTTTTCTTCATTTTCTTCAGTAAGTGATTTCCAAAAAATGTTCTTACAAAATGCATTATTATTTCAATTTTACTTTTCATTTTCATTGTTTAAAGTCGCTACACTATTCCATCATAAAAAAAATACACAGTCACCGTCAAGTTGTGTTAAAATTAATTAAAAAATTTTAAAAAAATTAATTAGTGCGTTTCAAGGGCAGGTTTCTGAGATGCAGGGCCTAAAAACAATAAACAAATCCCAGGGAATTGCTCGCTTGCTCGAACAAACTTTAAGCGGTATAACTAAATTAATTTTATGCGAAACAATAGTTTATTTTTAAATTATTTTTTATCCTTTTATTATTATTCTTAGATCTGCTTCAATTTTTATTATATTATATTTAGTAATAAAACTTAATCTTAATTTTAAACTACAACTTGATTATTTTTTATGCGAATAAACCACAAATTTAAAAATTTTCACAATCCAAGTTTTTTATTTTATAAACACTAATGTTGGCGATGCAACAACTGATTGTACAGAGGAACCCAAGATATATAGACCTTAAATAACTAAATATCTGAAAAAACTTCCTAAACTGTTTGTTAATACGCAAGAGCGCATGTTAAATTTGTTGTCAAATTTTACATCGTTGCAAACAGAAAATTATTTTTACCTGCATAAAATTGTGTCAAAAACATTAGCAAATTTACATAAAAATTTACACGTAAATTTTATGTAAAATTTAACGTCGTGTCAAACAGGCTTTACGCCCTAAACCAATAAATGCAGTTGTTGCACTAATCGTAACCACTGAAAGTTAATAAATTATCTTCAAAAAATATGCATTTTTGGGCACGCATTTAAAAACTGTGGTCTTTTTTCATACTATGGTGATGTTGCTAAACGTATTGTGCACATTGACATCGGCATGTTAAATTTTAAGTCCGCCCACCGGAATAAGAAATTTTACCTCGTACCACACCGTCGCCCCGCAGGAGAAACTCGAAATATTATGAACAGGGCCCTTAAACGCACCAATTCTTTGCCAATTTTATGTTATACTTTTGTAACAATTACAGTGTTTACTTTCTCTTATTACTTAATAAATTACGTTTAATAATTCCTCCTCTGCATTTTGATTCCAATTAATAACTGGACCATCAAATTTTCAAAAATTGCCAATAATCCAACCTCTCATAAACGTTCAAAACATATAAATATCAAATATAATTTTTCTAGGGAGCAAATTGAAAATAAAATAATAAAATTAAAATATATTCCCACAGGTGTGTACCAAACCGCCTTCAATAATTTTCTCAAATGTTTATGACAGTAATAATTTAGTTAGTAAAGATTGTAACCAACCTCGTATATTGTTAGCATGCAGTATTGCACATTTTGTTTACAACATTTGTGGAACGGCTGGGAATCATCCCAGAAAAATAAATATTTAAGTGTTGCACAAGGCAAACGGATGCATACATTTTAAACTTACAGTTGTATTATTTTTTTAACTATAGAAATAATTATCAATTTTGACCCTTAAGGAACATAACTTCGCTAAAATAAGTAGGTACTATTAAAGTCAAATTAAATATATGAGAACGCCAGAATTAATTAACATAAATTATATAACTTTAGTTGAAAACCAATAGATAGTTTCGTCAGAATAATTAATTAAAATTTGTAAAACAAAAGTATATTGTTAACGTAACGCGTCCTAGAAAAATAAACATACCATAAAGCAGTTGCAATACGGGACACTTCATCAACCCTCTTGTTTCACTTGTTGTTATCTGAAAGAAAACCATTTGTCTCTTGTGCTAATATACACCACATATGTTAAAACTCAAAATATACAAAAACTAGAACATAGATTTTAAATGAAATAAAAAGAGACGAAGTACCAAAAACCGTTTCCAAAAATGGGGTGAGATTTTTACATAAATACAATATCGATAGTCTTAATTTTTTTTTAACCAGTCGTCATTTTTGCTAACCACTAAGACGTGCGTTAATTACGAGATAATTCGTATAAAATCTCACTCATTTTTTTTTGTGTTAAAATCAGTTTTGTGAAATAACAGTTTAATTAATTGTTGAATTAAATGTATTTTTTTAGTACGTGTAATTTTGTGACTTCGAATAAATAACGAGTTGAGTTGAAAATTAACTAGGTCAAATAAATATTTTTGTTAAATTTGATCAACATAAAATTATTCGCTATTGTTATATCTTTTTTTTGTCATCGTAATCATCGTAAAGATTCTTTCTTTTTTTATCAGCAATTAAGTTGTGACAAATTATAATTAACGATTTTAATTTTTGTGATTTAAATAAATATCAATTTAAAAATTTGGGCTTATTATTTGTGCAAAAAGGTAGAGATTTTATTGGTTCGATCCCCCTCACGCCTCTATTTAATCATTCATCACAAGTTTTGATAATTATTCTTCAAAAATTATATGGTGGCAGCATACTGTAAGAAGATCGGGTCATTTTATTCGTGAGTCCAGAAAAATTTAATCAAATGTCACGGTCAGACCACACGGGAGAGTTCTACAGGTGAACAATTAGCTGACACATTTACCAAACAACCACCTGCACCAAGGTTCAAGGAAATACGTTTGAAACTTGCATTAAACGAATAAATTTAATTTTTTTTTAATTTTATGTTAATACTCATATATGTTTTCTAATGTTTTATGTCACGGTTTGATTAAGTTTTTATTGGGTTTTTCCCTAATCCTTTAGCAACAAATGTTGGACCATCACAATAACTATAATGTAAAACTAAGTTATAATTCTTTATTTTTTTTTTATTTGTAAATAATTATTATTGATTAATAGTGTATTAATTGGGGTATTGGCTTTGTAAATAAAAAAATAATGTAAAACAATTAATCCAGTTATTCACAATCTGTTACTAAGTTAAAGCTGAGAATGTAGAACAGATGAACACCCTCATTCACAGAACGGAAACCATAAATTCTTATAGTCAACCATACCACCCCAACTTGTAACTTGCAAACTGCAAGAGTGGAATCTTTTCATACCATACCGTTCTTGACCATATTATTTATAAGTGTGTAGGTGCATTTAGGCTAAATTAAAATATTAAACTATAAACGATTCTTTGTATAACGATCATTTAGATCGATAAACGATCATTTGTCATAGTTCTTAGTGTTGTTATCGTTTAGTTTTATTACAACATAGCTACGCAAGTTATATTCTACCGCATAAGTAACATAATAAATATCATATTGGTTTTGCTTCATAATTGTCAGACTATGGGGTGTATTCGACAGATGGTCGAACACTTTAAGGTGGACCCAATTAGTCATGTAAAGTTTTAAGTTTCCTCTTTGTGAAGAAAGAATGTAAAACTGGCAGATTAGAAAAGTCAATTAGTATTGACCTGCTCGTTAGAAAAGCTTTATGCTGTTAGTTTAGAATTAGTGTAATATTTGTATATTTCATAGATAAATAAAATTAAGTTTTAAAATATCGAATATTATTCCAATAAATATAACTCGCACAGCGCGTGAATGCCATAATAAATTGACCATATTATATGTAACTGTTGACAAATTTTACTTGCTGTGGTTGCTATGTAAATTTAATTAGTACCATTTGAACAGTCCTCTTAAACGCACCAATTCTTTGCCAATTTTATATTATCCTTTTGTAACAATTATTATAGTGTTTACCTTTTATTTATTACTTAATAAATTACGTTTTAATTCATCCTCTGCATTTGATTCCAATTTTTACAAATTGGACCATCAAATTTTCAATATACTTAATTAAAATATTATTTCATGTATGTTATATGAAATTTCTCTGAGTGTAACAAAAACTTAAGAATACTAAAGTGCACCACTTTAAAAAGGTCTGACTGTTGCCCCGAAACGAATCGAGTCAACGCTTAAAATTTTAATTGCTCATCTAATCTCTGTAGCTTTTATTTATCTCAAAAGAAGTCGGCCAATCCTATTTATGTTAACAATAGAAAATGTACATTTTGAAGCATTTTTTGTTAAATAAATATCAATTTTACAGCAATACTTTTTAATAATTTTTTTGTAAATTTCGTTGCCTTCATTTTTGTTAATATACATTTTTATTATTTTGTCGCATTTTGCTGCTAGTCAGAAACTGGACGAAAAAGTAGAAATATGTAAATAAACAAAATTGAAGGCAATGATATTTGAAACAAAAAAGTTGAAACACTTTTACTATAAAATTGATTTTTATGTGACAAAAAATGGTTACTAGTTTTTTTATAGAATTAATTTTTTTATTCCGACCGTCCTCCCTCGACAGGCAATAGCAAACAACAGATGTAATTTTGCCTTGAAAACTTCATAAAATTAAATGGTCAGCCAAAACCCACTCTGGGTTGTGATGGTCATTTAAAAATGGCATTATTTATTTCGATATCTTAAAATGCCGCTATCTATAAATTGACAAAGGAAAATAAAAAAACCTTTTTTTTAATCCGTTAGACATGCAGGTGTTAGTCCTTAAATCAGCTAAAAATTATAAAATTTCAAAAATTACTATCTCCGAAACTAATAATAAATCGATATTTAAATTTCAAACGCATATTGGTTAAGTTCCCCAAATTATATTACATTTTTAGAAAGAAAAGTTGGTTTTGAGAGATAAAACGCCTTTCAAATTTTTTTGAATTTTTGGAAATTTTTTGAATTCTTATATTTTTAAATATCAAATATGATATTTCATATAAACAGAAAAAAATCAATCCAAAAGCTACAAAATTGAGAAAAAAACATAAGTTAGTAATATTTTCATTAGCAAAAGTATTTAAATATTAATAGTATATTTTCATTACCAAAACTATTTAAATTGAATTAGAATTAATTAAATTAAATTAAGGATTATCGTTCAAATTGATGTCTATTTACGCTAAAAAAAAAATAAGAATTGGTTACATTATTTTATCAACATTTTTAAATTATCAAGTTCAGTGATCAAATTTTACCGGATATTGTAAAATATATTTTGGTTAAAATAAATATTAAACACAAATTATTATTAATTCGTGGTCATTTTAAACATACTAAATTTCATCGATTTATATTGTACAAATAGCAACAAATACTTAATTATTACTAGTGAAATAATAAACAAAATACTACTATTTTAAAAAATCTTACCTTTACATTCTGTAAACTGATTTTTTCAATTTAGCAACTTGGGTGAATATTTCTCTTCGGTTGTTTCAAACAACAAACAAAAGTTCTTACACAGAGCACATGGAAAATAGTTTACGTTAATTGTTAGTTTTAACAATATATCTAAAGTAATACTTTTGAAAAAGTAGTCACAGCACTAATATTAATTAACAACTTCCCATTAAAAATCGTGAAAAATATCCCATACACAAGACCCACATCACACTTTAAATGCAAAACCGAAACTGAAATATTTTCGGTAAATGCTAAATGCAACTAAATGCTAACAACACGATATGTTCACTCCCCTACTTTCGCTCTTTATTGTATTCACCAATGCCACAGCTGCTATTGTATAAACCAGAGCTGCCCAAACTGTTGATCGCGATCTACCGATTGCGATCTTGGGGTTCTCTATTATTAATCTTCTTACATAAAATTTGTTGGCGATCAATACAGCCTTATCCGTCCGGCTAAAATTGTCGTATAATGCACTCGGAAGCATCTTCATAACCATTTTTTTAAGTATACAGTGGTATAGCATACCACCACTTTTTTTAAATTGCAGAAGCGTACCCTAACTTATTTAGTTTAAAAGTACCTATTCATTTTCAATAAATTCTTATAATTTATTAAATTGCAATACCCATACCCCCGGTAATTATTTTCCACTTCGACCACTGAAAGTATATCTTGCGCATTAGCCCGGCATATAAAGCAAGAAGTTCATGACATTATTATCAGTGGTGTAAGGGAGCGTTCATAAACCACGTAGTTTGATTTTGACCTCTTTAGAACCCCCCTCCCATCATGTTGCTTAACGTAGATTTTACCATGATACCCTACCCCCCCCCCTTTAGATGGAACGTAGTTTTTTTCCTAAAAGTCCAGAAGACATGTTGTGTCCTGTTTAAAAGATTTCCATAACTCATTAACATCATTTTGGATTTTGGCTTTTGAAAACTCGTTGGAAAAACATTTCCGATAAGCCTCGTAAAGTTTATTGTACAGGGTCATTTCACGTCAATATAACACTTGAAACTTGAAGTGACACTTTAAAAAACACTAGAATAATTAAAGATGCGCTAATATTCACTTTAATAATACAAAATTAAAATTATTTTTTCGCCTACTCGTATTATAATAGTGACATAAATAATAAAAAAAATCCAAATACGGAAATAAATATCCATATTATGTTGTCGCTTATATTCTGCAAATTGCTTTCATAATAAATGAAGAAAACTACGTAGCTTGACTATAACTCCCCCCCGTACCCTCACGTAGCCCTGCGTAGCATTCTACCTAACCACTCCCCCCCCTTGGCCAAACCACGTAGTTTATGAACGCTCCCTAACAAGCAGCTGAGAGATTCATGTGCTAAACTGTTAACGGCGGCGTCCTGTTTTTGTAATTAGACAAAACCGGCCCTTACAGAATAAAATGCAGTACCTAGTAATTATTTTATACAAATTATGAGTTGGTTTTTTTTCTGCTTTGATAAGCTGGAACGGTTACTTTTCCATTTTCATAAAAAATAATCATAATATTCTAAAATATATAGGTATTTAGTAAGGACATTGTTTTAAACGATAATCATCTTGGTTTGGCCATGGCCCCCAATAGCAGAGCATTGTTAAGTCTTCTTAAGTAGCTAATAATTAGATTTAATTTTGAAAATTACCTTTCTGTCAAAGCTGAAGTCACAAGTATAATGTATAATGTTTACATTTACACGTAATATTCTGATCAGTTTTACATCTGTAATGCAGTGGCGTAGTTAGATGAATAAAAGCCGCGGGGCAGAAAATAAACTAAGTAAGCCCCCTAATCAATCTACTAAAAAGAAATTTCATAATTGTACTACTTATATTTAAATAGATATACCTACAACCTTATAAAAAGTGTTTCAAGTTCAGTTTTCACTTTAGAGTTTTGTAGTCGTAGAATTGTTCAAAGGTCATGGGACCCCTGACTTCTGGGAACCCCGGGGCACTGTTTTACTTTGCCCTATGATACCTACGCCACTGCTTTAATGCCTTTAGCTTACTTTTTTTAAAATAGAAAATAAATTGTTAGTTTTTCAATTTTTTGTTTTTTTTAAGGGGAGCGCTAAAATGTACACCTACACTGTTAGAAATATTTTGCCATAATAACAAATAAATGGAGTTCCCACAGGTCCACTCTTATTTTTTGTTAAATCGGCAACAACAAATAGAGTGAATAATAACGGTACTAATTTTATTATAATTGAGAAACTTTTTTGCAAAATTCAATTAGTTTACTCTCAGAAAGTAATATAAACATTAAAAATATGTCCATTTTGTTTTTTAATATTTCAATATTTCTAACTGTGTACCCAGGGCCGGGATTAGGACGTGGCGAAAGGGCGCCCGCCACGGGCGTGAGCTAGTTAAGGAGCGCCAAATTTTCAATTTTATGCAAAGTTTATAATTATCTACGATAGTTAGTTAGACTATATTTTTATTGTGCTTTATGCCTAGCAAGGTTAGATCTTAGATCATATAGACCCATCTGATTTTTAGTTAAAAATTACAAGTATTTTCAGTTATTATAAAAATTAAATTTATAATTTCAACTAGGATGTTTCATAATGAGTCTACTGGACCAAGTTACGGATCTTTTATAATAAATAATTAGATAATTATATGTCTAATAATTAATAATTATTGTAATTACAAATTGTTTAAACGATGCAGTTATTCGTAAAAGAATTCAGACATACCTATTGTTTAGTTTACAATTAGCCATGGAATTTTTCTATTTCTTAAATTTCAATAATTAAATTAATACAGTCATACATAACAATGAAAATTCAATTTTCAATACAAATAACTTTTATAGTTTTTGGCACATGTAAACAAAAGCTTAATAAGTAGTTGACAAAACAGAACAATAAAAATTATCAGTTTTTTTCTAAGTCTCCTATTAAATTTTAGCGCCCTGCTAATTTTATTATGAAATTGGCCCTAGGCACTGTAAATTTAATTGCTTTAATTTAGTTTTTTTTTTATTACTACAATTCTTATCTAATTTCATATAAAACTTATAGAGGTACCCGGGTACTTACACCGTCATTAAAGGGTGAAATAATTTTGGACACCATTTTCTCATAATAAAATTAATAATAATAATCAAAATTATCTAACAAAATATAGTATAAAACAAGCTCAGAGATGTTACGAAATTTCCAAACTCCACGACATTGAACACAAAAAATATGTATGCTTAAAACTGCAAAAGGTACCCGGGTACCTATCCAGTCACATCAGGGCCGTATTTAGACTAGATTTTCGGGAGGGGTTTTAAAAAATTAAAAAAATAAATAGCTAATTTAGTAAACTACAAAAGAAACTAAAATTCAGAATAAAAAATAAAAGTATATACTACAACATACTGTCGTGTTTCAAAATCATATTTTGGAATTTTGAATTTTTAATATTTGATTGATTTTGATTTTGTAAATAATTTGTTGTGATTGTAAATATTTTGAAATTTAGTTGTTCGCGCCAACAAATTTAGAGTTGGTACGAAAAATTTGATATAGCTTGGCTTTTTGCCGACCGAATGGACCGGAGTGGTCGCTTTTACGGAGCGTCTCCGTACTTGAGAATTTTGAGTTTCCTATTGAGATTTTTTTTGATTATTTTGTGAATACAAATTTTTGATTTTCAGTAAGTGAATTTTTGTAGATTTGTTTAATTTGAAAGTAGCTGGATGGTGGTTATTTGAAACAGAAAATTAGTAGTACGAGGCATGTGGTATTGTGGACATTTGGCAAATCGATAAAAGAACGCATAAAATAAATTACACATTTTTAAAAAATTAACATCGTCGATTTAAATTAAAATTATTTTTGAATTTTGAGTGGCTAGGGTCATCTCAATTAAATTAACTACAATAAAAAACAAACATAAAATATGAAAATAAATACAACTTATCGGGAATGTGTACTTTTGGCTTAAATGAGCCTGTCGACGTTTCGAGTTATCTTTTACTCATCATCAAGACTCAGGTACAAGAAAAAGCATAAATGAAACTATTTTGGTTACAAGGAAGTGTTTGCCTCACCTTCAGTTTCAGGTTACCAAATAAATAAACACCAGCATTACAAAAAGTAAAAAATAAAATCAAAAGTCATCAAGAAAACCTCCGAAATGCTCAAATTTCAACAAATAAAAGCAAGGACAGATATCAAATCATATAGCGCAAAAACTTATCACCCGGTCTCAGTAATTATTTGCAAACCCTCACTTGACAAACTGATAAAAAAATTAACACCCACAATTTGGGATCCACTTTTTATTAGGAGCAACGCACGGCATTTTAAAATAATTCAAAAATATTAAAAAATAAAAGTTTAGCACAAATAGATGTTTACTAGGGCATAGAAAATTGGCCATTTTAACTAACCGCAATTATATGTAGTAGATACCTTATAAATAAAGATTTAAAAAAATTTTGTTTTCAAAATTTTAAAAAGTAATAAAATTTATAAGTAAAAACGTTGGTATAGGTGCAACAGATGTAAATGTTGCCGACAATTGAAAGATTTATGGCTTACGTCCTGACCAGATGAAAGCCCTATAACTAAAAAAATACTACGAATATTGGCATGAAATTTTTACACATTATTCTTAAGATGTTGAACAATTTTTTAAAGCAAACCAATTTTTTCGATTTTTAAAAAATGTCACATTAGGGTTATTTCTTGATTTGATAAATAATTTCGGGGGGGGGGTTCTAACCCCTAAAACCCCCCCTTAAATACGGCCTTTAGTCACATAAAGGTTAAATGGTAACAGTAGGGAAATTACGCGGGTGTATTGGCTACATATAAGATTCGTTTTGTGTTTCTAGTCTATTATAGTCTCCTGATTGCAAAAAATTGATCCGATTTGCCTAATTGGCTCTAGTTTTTGAGATAAAGGCAATTCAATTATTAAAAATAAAATGAAAACTAACATTCCATATATTCAAAAACCTTTATTTTCGAATGGCGATAACGTTATGAATGATAAAATAGAGTTAATTGACTAATTAATATAGTTAATTGATAAAATAGAGTTTATTGTTAAGGCAAAAAGGGCTCACTGTAAAGCGATACATGACGCGCACGAATAGATTAACAAGATTCTAACTACAAAATAATTGTTATTTTACATTTTAGTTATTAAGAAAAGTATTAACAGTTTAACAAGAAAGTCACTTTCTTATTTAAATAAATTTGCTTCATTAAGGGCCAGTTGTATAGGACGGCACCACTTTCCACCGATGGTTGAAAGTTAATCCCCTACCCCAAAATGGTCAACGTAGAGCACTAGCATATTCCACCGATGAAGGTCGGTGTCAGCTTATAGAGAATTAGTAGGAGTACAATGGGGCGATTTAATAAGTTAAAAGCTTACTGTTTGGCATTTAATTTTAAAAAATGCAGAATTATTTTTTATGGTGGATCCGTGTATTGCCATGGTTGTCTTTGTCAAATTCAGTTTTGCCTATCTATGGCTATCATGAACAGCCAATTCAAAGTCAACAGTAACCGTTTTCGGTTGAAAAAGTAATTGATTTTGAGCAAAAATATCTATTAATGATTGGAGGCAATGCCGGTAAGTTTCCTGAGATTTGTCTTTTAAAAGACAAAACGCCAGTGCTATATAATGTCCATTCGCGCAACCATGAATTGCTAAACAGATGCTTAATGAACTTGGTGCAATACTCAAAAGTACCATCCATGTATAAATTGTCTACAGAGCATAAACACCGTAAGTTAGTAATACACGAAAAAATAATTAAATTATTTTAATTAAACCAATAATTAACCATTAAAAAATTTTCATTATTCTCTGTTTCAACGACAATGGAATCTAACGCGGAATGAACGTCCAACATTGAAGTCGGTAAAGGTGGTAGTTCTTTTCGCTTCGCATTATAAATACTTGTAGCAATTGATTTAGCATCCTGGTAAGTAATGCCCACTCGATCAACTTTAGTGGTAGCGATGGCGTTTTCAAGAATGTCCAATGGTCTTTTCGACAAATCTTCAACAGATTTTCTTTTGGCAACACCGGCAACCGATTGCCGTTTAATTTTTTGCACATCTTCTTCGTGGCTATGTTGCGGATTTTTACTCTCAATTTTCCTGTTCTCCGATGTTTTGTTGGAACATCGCCACTTAACCCGCCCATCTTGCAATTCTGCCTGCTTGTAAAATTTGAAGTCGTTACCCACTAATAATATATTTCCGCGCTTACCGTAGATTTCTCGAAGCGCTGCCATAATTTCTGTAGGTGTTGTTTATTCGTATTCTTATAATTTATATTGTATTTCTATGTTTGTTATTTTGTTTATATAGTAAATATATTGTAATTGGTACTAAAAATAATTTTGATCCACCTCAATTGCATCTGCGATATTTAGAACTGGTCTGATTTAGAACGGCTTATAGACTTATAGACTTAACAATTAAAAGATTAAATTTATGACCAGTCTACCTGCCCACGGCAGCGGTGGAATATGCATATGGGATTATAGGAACCCTTGACCATCGGTGGAAAGTGAAATTGCCCGTTGTATAACGGGCAAAATGTATATTTTTTTGCGAAATTATTTTGGTATCGCGATTTTCTAACTTTACAATAGACCGCTTGACATTCAAAATTTCAAAACTTTTTGCCTACGACGCTATATTATCTCCCAGACCCCATAGTAAAAGCGCAAATTTCAAAATTGCCACTGGTGCATCGTACCCTAGTTCCGGCTTTGCACCCACCATATTAAACCTAATGTTTTTTCCCGCACCAAGACCCATATGTGACTTGCTTATGTTACTGAAAGAGTACTGAAAAAAATATATCAGTAATGATCCCTGGAATCAATATAGTATATTGTATTATTCGGATTAAAAGAGAAACTTTGTTTGACACGCTATTTTGCAATAATTGTACTTATGCCAAACAAATAACATAAAAATGCAATAGTCTTGATTGTTTTAATGTAAACTGTCATTTTATATTAAACTTTTAAGGCTCTAATCGACTAATCTATAAATATATAATATATATAATCTATAGAAATATAAAATAATCGGCTAATGGTCGATTTATACTCAACATTTAACATTTATCATTTATCATTTACATTTAACATTTAAGAGTCCGGATCCATACTAAGCTCATTTAACATTTTAGAAGTTGACAGGATTTTTGACATTTGACATGCATAAGTTAGTATTGTGAATGTTTTTATTATTATCTTTTGTGGTTTTTGTTTTGCGATTTTTAGTTTATTTTGGGCTATGGGAAAATTAATAGTTATTTATGTATCTAGGGCATTATGACGATGTTTATGTCGAGGGTGACCAATTTAAAAGGGCAAGGGCCGCCAGGCCCGAGAGTTTTTAAGTTGCTCGAGAGCATAAACATCGAGTAATGCTCGTGATGCATGCAACGTTTTATACTTCACTGCATTTGAATTTGTCAATATTTAAAAATTTTATAAATTTTAAATTTGATGATTGCTAAATTTAATTTTTTTTTTTAATTTTTAATTGTTCAATTAGTGGATCTTCATTTGAAAGTTATACTTTTAATTTTAAATAAAATTGTAAACAATAAAAAATAATAAATAATAAAACAATAAAAAGAGGGCATAATGAGCGGGCATTATGATTTATAGGCCCTATAGGGCGTTATAGCCTAATATATAGTTTAATATATCTTGTAGTCAAGGTATAAAAGACAAATAATGATTCAGTGTAATATAAAATATATTTATGTGGTAACGAATTACTACTATTTGTTACTGCTAACTACATAATCATCTTCAAAGTAAACAATCATTTGCGCGCGCCGCTTAATCTTGTGCAGTTTGAACTAAATTTCTTAAATGTTAAATGTAAAAATGTTAAATGTTGAGTAAAAATCAACCATAAAGATAGTGGGGAGGGGGGGGGTCAACACTTTTGAAAGTAAATTGAAAAATGTACTCACCTCGTGCAAAACTATTCTTCTATTAGTCACTACTTCTAGATAAATAATTCTATGTTTCTATATGGCTTTTGCTCGCTCGATATTAATTTATTATCGCTAAGTGGCTTAACATTGGGTGGGCTATGGTCCACACTGCATAGCCCCACCGTAGTTCCATGCCTGAGCTATTAAAACGTACCGTTTTTGATAAGGTTTTTTAATTAAAATTTAACAGAAACAATAGGAAAAAATTATACATATTTATTATGCAAAGAAATAAAAAAATTGCAAAATTTCAATCATAATTATCATCACGCCCCTCTCTCATAAATTATTTTTTTGGATTTTTACCACGTCAGAATGTTGTTTATTATGAATTTCTTTCGGTAAATTAAATAATTTTTTTCACTTGGATATGCTCGCGCCCCATAGGTTGAGAAACGCTGTGTTAATCTTTTTAAATTTTGATTTAATATGGGTAATTTAGTTGTAAAATAATATATTATATTATACAAAAGTATAATTCTCAAATACTTCTCAAATACTTGACTACTTCTTTAACACAATTTGTCAATAATGTTTTCTGAAACAATATTACTTGTTATTGCAGGTTCGTAACTCGTAAACCATAAATTTTCCTACACAATAGAACTGCCTCTCGTCTCGCTTTTGTAGGGTGGCCGAGCTTACCTTGATTATTTGGCGTTTGGTGTACACGAAATTGAAGTAGAAAATCTTTTCTAAATGATAATTTATTTTCTATTCTACATTAAAACTTAAAACATCTTAATTGTTACCAGATTAATAATAATCAACTGCCCCGTTTCTATACTCGTCTTTGTTTGAATGTGGCTGAAATTAGATTCAGATTTTAATTTAAACTCAGATTTATTTCTTTACAGTGGACCAACTAAATAGTCACTATGTAAATAAAATTTAATAGATGTGCCTTCCAATTGCAATTTCTGCCAAACTTAATACTACCCAAGCATAAATTCGCGTCCTAATTATGAATAGTACATCTCTACATTTAAAAAAACCCCAAAAATCGAATTTTGGGTTATTTGTAACTCCAACAAGAATATTTAACAAAATCGAAGTGTGTTAGTTTCTAATCAATGTCATTAAATCAGAAATATTAGGCCCGACTTGAAAAATTAATTTTTAATTTCCCCCGCGACGTCCTTGGGGGTAGCTTTACGACTCCAAACTAAATTATTGAAAATAATCCAAGTGTGATAGTTTCTAATTAATGTCATTAAATCAGAAATATTCCGCCCGACTTGATAACATAACACAGGTCTACAAAAACAGCATTTTTTTTTGTTGATCTGATTGTTTCATTGAATTTCGAAGATTAAGAATGTAAAAGTTATGAATATAACGAAAATTGGCCAATATTGGCTCTAGTTTTTATGTTATTGTAATATACGAGGTATGTTCAAAATATATTGGAAGTTTTTGCATTTCGCACGGTGTAAGTTACCGTAAGTTAGGTGTAAGTAATAGGATAAAAAAATTTTTCTAAGTTGATACAACTATGACACTATGAGTAATTAAATTAATATCGGCGATGTCTACGAGTAATAATATTATGAAAAATTTCGGAAAGAAATATACACTTCTCGTATAATTTTATTTTATTTTAGGGCTAACCGGTTTCGTGAAACTAATTCACATCATCAGAGCTCTCTACAAGAAATTACAAATTAAGTTATAATATGGATTTCACGTCCAACACACTAAGGCAATACAAGAAACTAACAAAGAAGAGATGCAAGATACGATACGACAACACATAAAATTCATTAACACCTGCATGAGAGAAAAACTTATACCCACATTCATAAAAACAAAATTACCAAGAAACTTTACAGACGCACAAAAAGAAAACTATTATAAGAGTCAACTAAGAAGAGCTAAGAACAAACATTACTGTAAAGTGAGTAACATAAATGACGAAATGTTCAAACTGTATAACAAGATAAGTAGAGAACTTAGTTACATAGAGATCAACGAGTTCATTAACGATATTAACACACATAACCAATATTACACTACAATAGACAACATCACGAAGAACAGAAAACTGAATGGATTGAGGAAGACAAAACTTAAGCAAAAAGAAGCCAAGGAAAAGAAAAAAGATTCGGGAACCACTGAAATACATAGATTCCATGATAGGTATACTAATCCAAGCGAAGTTGAATTCAATGAAAAAGAAAAACAGTTCCTAAATAAAGGTCACAAATATGCATTAAAGGATGAAAAACCAAACCTTATAGAACTGGCAATCGACATGGAAGCGGCTATCAAGTTCCATAAAGACGAACAGATAATGCATAACAAAACAATTGCATTCCTCAATTCAGAAAAAGTCAAGCTAGATAATAGAGTGAACACCTGGGAATACAAGAAACATGAAAAATGCGTCAGAAAAGAGGAAAGAACATCGAGAAATCTGAAGAAAAAGATAAAAGATAATGATCTGCGAATAACACTAGCAGATAAGGGAGCAGGAATAATTATAATGACTAACGACGACTACATCAACAAAACTAAGAAATTCCTGGAAGATAACCAATTTAGTCACATACAAACAAGCAATTTGACAAAATTCACAGAACACACAAAAAAGATAATAAAAAACAACATACATTTGATAGAAAAATATTCAGGACAAAATAAAAACCTAACTCCCATGAACCCACGCATACCACAACTACATGCAATGCCAAAAATGCACAAAAATGGCATTCCAATAAGACCTGTAGTTTCATTCATAGATTCTCCAACAAATATAATCGCAAGAATTTTGAACAACTTGATTACAAGAGAGTTCGACTATAAAGCAAAATATTCGGTAAAAAATACGCAAGAAGCAGTTGAACACATAACAAACAGATTCAGATTTGAAGAAAACAGCATTCTAGCATCTTTTGATGTAACAAACCACTATACCAATGTACCCGTACAAGAAGCATTAAACGTGGCAGAGAAATACATACGCTCCAAGATTGAAGATGAAA
Organism: Cantharis rufa; assembly: GCA_947369205.1. Classification (NCBI taxonomy): domain Eukaryota; kingdom Metazoa; phylum Arthropoda; class Insecta; order Coleoptera; family Cantharidae; genus Cantharis; species Cantharis rufa. The sequence goes on along the minus strand of OX376305.1, from coordinate 27,117,099 downwards.
CAGACGCAAATGGCATAATGCAACTATTAAAATTAGCCGCAGAAGAAAACAACTTCGAATTTAATGGAGAAATATACAAAATTGAAGACGGATTGATGATGGGCTCTCCGATATCGTCCGTATGAGCCGACATGTTCATGGACCAAATAGAAGAAGAAATACATAATTTATCTTTATCTGATATGTGCGGTGGATGGCTTAGATATGTTGACAATGTTTTGTTTGTATGGAATGGTGGCGACGCACAACTTAATGAATTCCACCAACAGATTAACAGAATACACCACAAGATAAACGTAACCATCGAAAGAGAAGTGGAAAAACAAATAAACTTCCTCGATGTTACAATAAAGAGAAATGACACTGGAGTGGAGTTCAGAATATACAGAAAACCCACCATGACGAACGCTATTATACCCAACTCTTCCAACCACTGTGTAAGTCAAAAAATGTCAGCATTAAACCACTTAATAAATATAGAGCAATGACAATCCCCATGAGCAAAATCAACAGAGAAAAGAAGCTGCTAATAATAAAACAATTAGCAGCATAGAACGAATACGAAGAAAGGACAGTAAACAGAATGATTCATAAAAAGAAGCGAACAATAGAACATCCATATTTTAAAACTGACGCAGAAAAGAAAAATTATAAATATAGAGTCATAAAATACCAGGGAAGGATCAACCAAAAGCTCTGTGGAATTTTCGCTGAACAAGGCATTATGTTGACAAATAAAACTAACAGCAAAATGATTGACAAGATACGTTTAAAGTTTAAATGACAGTAACGGTGTATACCAGCTATACTGCAAAGACTCTAATGCTTCATACATAGGGCAGACTGGGAGAAAGTTGGGCATACGAATAAAAGAACATCTAAGAGACAGGCAAAAGTCATTATTCGGCAAACACCTACATATGGCGTCCAAAAATCGTGAAATCGGGTTGGTCAAAAAACGGTGTAAGAAACTGAATGAAATAGTGGTGTATTATCAAAATGTAAATAGACTGAAAAGTAAAATTAATATATTAAAAACTGAAATATCTCTGGTTAAATTTGATGTTGTGTGTTTTAGTGAAACGTCACTGACTGATGAATTTTATGATGCTGAAATTGGTATGTGTGGTTACAACATTTACCGTGCTGATCGTTTTATTAAGAGCAGTACGAAGCTTTCGGGTGGTGGTGTACTTATTGGTATTGACTCTAAATATTTATCTGTTGCAATCGAGTCTTCAGGTAAAGTTGAGCAGCAGTTTGTTCTTTTGAAGTTGGATGATATTAGTGTGGTGGTCGCTTGCGTTTACATTCCTCCAAGATCGGATTCTAATGTGTATGCAATTCATTGTAGAGAGGTGGAACGTATACATTTGATTTATCCCAGTGCAAAGTTTTTTATTTGTGGTGATTATAATTTACCAGACTTGAGTTGGAAGTCGGGAAACCGCATTGGTGGCGCTCTTACTGAAGAGTCAAGAAATTTGCTGGAATTCTTAAATTTTAGTCAAGTAAATGAAGTTTTGAACGCGAATTGACGGTTGCTTGATCTTGTTGTTACTGATATCGAGGATGTGTCGGTATCATTGTGCGAAGAAAATGTTTTACCGGTAGATATTCATCATCCTGTTTTAGAAATAACGTTATGCTTACAGTCTGGAGAGGATGTCATTTCAATTGAATCCCCATCTTTCAATTTCAGGGGAGGTGATTATATTGCGATGTCCGAGTATTTGGGTTTAGTGGATTGGTATGTGCTACAGGATATGGACGTGGATGATGGTGTTGAATATTTTTATGAGGTTTTGTATTGTGCTATGCATCGATTTATACCTGTCACTGTAGTTTCGAGAAATATTTCGTTTCCTAAGTACTTCAGTGGTGACTTGAAGAATCTTATTCGGGAAAAGAGAAAAACACATAAATTGTTTAAGAGGACAAATTTGTACAGTGACTATCTAAAGTTTTCTGAGTTGAGGTCTCAATGTAAGTTATTGTCTCGCAGGTGTTATGAGTCATACATCTCGTCGGTTGAGGGCTCCATACCTGTTGATGTAAAGCACTTTTGGAACTATATTAATTCAAACAAATCTAGCGGCGGGTTTCCAAATACTATGTTTTTGGCTGACGAGCATGCTGATTCTGTGGAGCAAATATTGCAGCTGGTTTCCAAGTTTTTTTCAAATGTTTATGGCGATGGAGTCGCATCTTATAGAGACTTTCATTACGAGAAGACAACTAACTTGAGTTACTGCCGGATTTCCGTTGATGATATATCAAGAAAACTGAGAACTATTAAAACTGGAAAAAGCCCAGGCCCCGATGGCGTTCATCCTATACTAGTGAGGTCATGTGAGGATTCACTTTGTCTTCCGCTCTTAATATTATTTAATAAATCCTTATCGGAGGGTGTATTTCCATCGATTTGGAAGCAGTCCTTTGTGGTTCCCGTCTTCAAGCAGGGGAATAGATCTGATGTAACGAATTGTCGTCCCATTGCAATTCAGTCTGATACCAAAAATTTTTGAAGGCCTTGTGCGGGACGTTATCTCTCCTGAGCTATCAAGTTTGATTGTTTCTGAACAACATGGATTTTTACAGGGCAAATCTTCAATGACTAATCTTATATTGTATGAGGACTATATTCTGAAGTGTATGGAGGACCGCCTACAGGTTGACTCTGTTTATACCGATTTTTCTAAGGCATTCGACAGGGTGAACCATTCCATCTTATTTTCTAAGTTAGAGGCTCTTGGTATCCATGGTTCCTTGTTGAGCTGGCTCGTTGGCTATGTTTCTGGTAGAGTACAGTTTGTTAAATTTAAGATGCAAATCTCTCAGCCAATAGAGGTAACCTCTGGAGTGCCTCAGGGGTCTCATTTGGGTCCCTTGCAGTTCCTGTTATTTGTTAATGATATTGGAGAGGCAATCTGCGAGAGTGTTCTGTATTTGATTTTTGCCGATGATTATATCGCACCCTGAGACGACAACTGTCGTAACTTGCAAAAGCATGTTTTGAGATAAAATTGCATTTTAAAATTTGCAAAGCTGTGCATTCTTATGAAGTGCAGAACCGTTGTTGGCTAAATAGCGCTTAAATGATAAGCCTAAACTTGCTTCTAAATTTAGTTATTTGTCATATTTTCACATCCATACGTAATTCGGTTTCTCCCTTTGGGCACCAATATAAAATTTTATTAAAGAAATAATTAAACAAAACATTACCAACTTAACACAAGTTCAGTAAAGAAAATAAAATAAATAAATTAAAATATATGTTTAAACCGCTTCGTGATCATCATCCGGTGAGACATCAACACCTCATCGGATCGTAATTCCACCAGAACGATTGGCGGGATTTGTTAGAGTCTTTTAATACAGAGGATTGTGCAGGGGCGAGTGCATAAATTTTGGGGTTGGGGAGGGGTAGAGATAGAATTTCTTCTCGTGGGTGAAAATTGTATTTGACCAAGCAGGAACACTCTAAGGAACAGCATGCTGTTTGTAAAAATTAAACAAAACAGATAGACTATTCCCGCGCCGAACTGAACTTGCGCCGAATCGGGCCTGCGCCGAACGGAACTCGCGCCGATTCGGGCCTGCGCCGAACGGAACTCGCGCCGAACAGTACTCGCATCGAATCGGGTTAAATGGCTGCGCCGAACTAAACCCTCGCCGAAACGGCTGCGCCGAAACGGCTGCGTTGATTGGGACCGTTCCTATTTTAAGTTATCTTAATACATAAAATCCCAGCACTCTGCTGCTCCGGCTTCAGCGTGTCATTTTTTGGTGAAAAAATAAACAATCTGATTGGTCGGTTTTTTTACCAACCGAAAAATATATTAAAGTACCGCCGGTACTCCCCTTAAAACGAGTTGCACATCAATCGAGTTTCCAACCAATCGGGTCTAGATGCCCGCCCGTGGACGGGCTTTCTGCTAGTCCTATATAATACCTCATTGAATGTCTATGTTAAAATATGCTTTTATTTTGTGTATTTCGGGTTTTCAAATTTTTGCTTTTCGGTAGTCAATCGTGCTATTTCAGCTTTCTTTTAACAATGAAATCCTAACCTAATTTAGGTTAATTTAATCCAGATGGCAGATGGCGCTAATTATTAAAACTTGACAAAAATCTGACATAATAAAAATAATTTAAAATAGCAAATTTTTTATTCTCGATTAATAATCTTGAAAACAGCCCTCGAAGCGCAAAAAATATCTCGAGTATTTACCTTCACCAGGCCTCTCGTCTGCTTTCCCTCGAGCCTGTCCTTAGGAAATACTCGAATATTTTTCGGACTCTAGGGCTGTTACATACGAATATTAATTTTAATAAATTTTGTACTTTATTACCGAATAAACCCAATACAATAAATACAGTATTTAAAGAAAACAAATGAAAACAAAAATTTGGTACTGGGCAGTATCTCAGACCGTGGCAGATATTACTATGACTTGTAAATCACTGAATTTAAAATCTCTCATATGACTTTTACCAACTTACACTATTAACATTGTAAAAATATATAAGAAAAAATTCAAATTGTAGAAAGCAAAAATTGATTAAGATAGAACTTGTGTGAAAGTAAATAATGGCCCGTACTAAGCAAACTGCACGTAAATCTACAGGAGGTAAAGCTCCCCGTAAACAGTTGGTCTCCAAAGCAGCGCGTAAAATGGCACCATCGACTGGTGGTATCAAGAAACCTCATCGCTTCCGTGCTGGTACAGTCGCTCTGCGTGAAATTCGCCGATACCAAAAGTCCACCGAATTGCTTATTCGTAAGTTACCCTTCCAACGTTTGGTAAGAGAAATAGCTCAAGATTTCAGAACTGATTTGCGTTTCCAATCTGCCGCTATTGGTGCTTTACAGGAGGCAAGCGAAGCCTATTTAGTAGGATTATTCGAAGACACTAATTTGTGTGCCATCCATGCCAAGCGGGTTACCATTATGCCAAAGGACATTCAGCTTGCTCGCCGAATTCGCGGCGAACGGTCTTAAATTATTTTTATTGTTTATAAACTTGTTGTTAAATTTTTGAATTAAACAATTCCTACTTAATTGTTTCATTTGCCATTTATGTTAAAAAAAATAAAAAAAATTAAATTCTATGCAGCTGGATTGATTAAATTGTTTTTGTACTAAGAAAAAAAAGAAGTTAAAGTGTTGTTGTCAGTTCTTGTACACAGTACAAAGACAAACGGTTACTACTTGATTCTTACTTTTTTCCATGTACCGAAATGATCGTTCAGAAACCGTCCCACGAACCGTCTCTAGTTTCACAATGGTCCCTTGTCAGAGCACTTTTTATTTATTGCGCATGAGCGTTTATGGGCTTATTAGTCAAATTTATTAACATAAAAATGCAAGAAAACTCAGATACCAAATTTAATTAAAAAATTTATATTTTTCACGGATAATTCAATTATTATTTAGTATGCAATGTTGAATCATTGTTGATTGTTTATATGATTATAGTTATAATAGTCCAAATCTATTATATTAAATTAAAAAAAACTACAATTTTATGAGAGACCCAGACATTATTTGGGGTGGGTGGCACAAGTTTGGAAGTTTTTCCACTATGTTTAGCACAGATAGTTGGTATAAATAAATTTAATTAAACAATAGTTCATTCAATGATACTTCTTTATGTACCAATTTCCGACGAAAATGTTCATTTTGCAGGAATATGGTTTTTCTCCCGAATGAATTCGACGATGTTTAGTTCGTTTTAATTAGCTCGTAAAATTGATAATTTTAGTAAGCAGTAATTATACCTCGCATCTTCTATCTTCTATCGTTTTTATTATGTATGAGGCAATGCTCAAGGACAGACCCAAAGCAAATTTTCTGGATAGGAACAATCCAAAGTTTTTCAAATGACGGTTTTCTTTCTGTTACCAGGTAACGGTTGTTAGTAATTGTAGTTTTTTGAGTTGTTCATCAATTTGTGTTCTATGTCAATAAAAATATTCAGTCTATTAAAAAATCAATCTATTATATAAAATATAGTTCATTCTCTCGATAACAAAGTGGTCCTTCGAGCCGGATTTACAAGAAATCATCAAAGAATACACGTGCAACAGTTTTGAAGAAAACAAGTGAGAATTTTCCAATTTTAACTTCCGCTTCCTATTTTTTCTTCAAAGTGTCAAAAATTTTACTACTATTTTGATCAGAATTACAATTATTTTTCAATTTATTCAATTCAAGCAAACAGTTCTTTCGTTAGCTACAATAAATTACTATTAACAAATCAGCACGCATTGCATTTTTCTAAAAGAAACTATTAGAAGCAATGTCGATTGAAGTAACTGGTGCAGCAATCAATCTGTCAGATTTGAGGCGCAAACGAGGTACCGTGAAACGCAAACTAACCAATTTCATCAAGTATCTAAAACCAATTCAAGTTGCTTTTTATAATCACGAAACAATTGAACTAAAGGTAACTAATGAATTACAATTTAGAACCTCTAACATTGAAACACTTAACATTGAATTTGAAGAAGTCCAGACGGCAATTGAATGCGTTTGTGATGACGATAGTCTTGAAAATGAATATCAACAGCGCGATCAATTTACTGATTTATTTTCTGACACAATCTCCAATTCAAAAACAATTTTACAAGATTTGATTAACAAAAATTTAGACGCGGATGACAACAGTATTGTTGAATCACAACATTCAGTTAGTTCAATTCACGCAAAACAACAATTTCAGGGTATCAAATTGCCAAAAATTTCGTTACCAACTTACAAAGGTCAATACCATAATTGGCTGGAGTACAAAGATATTTTTGAATCTTTAATTCACAAAAACGAAACAATAAACAAAATTCAAAAGTTTTTATATTTGAAAGCTTCGCTTCAAGGTGAAGCACGCAAGGTAATTCAAAAAATAGAGTTTTCCGCCACTACATACGATGTTGCATGGGACCTTCTTTGCAATAGGTATAATAATTCACGTCTTCTAATTCACAATCATGTTAAAGCCTTGTTTGATATGGACACATTATCAAAGGAAACATCACTTGGTTTGCGTAATTTAATTGATACAACTTATCAACATCTACAAGCTTTACAAGCTTTAAAACAACCTATCGAACATTGGGACACACTATTAATACATACATATGATTTCCACAAAATTAGATAAAAATACTAGCAAAGAATGGGAGAAACATAAGATTACAAACGAATTATCCAAATTAAGTGACTTCGAAACCTTTCTAAAATCAAGAGCTGATTGGTTAGAAACATTGGACATTAATGTAGGCAAAACTTTGCATGAGATTAACAACAAGCAAAGACAAATTTCCCTACTATCGTCAAATTTAAATGCAATTATTGCAGAAAGGATCACCCAATTTATTCATGTGAAGAATTTTTGAAATTAGACATTCCAACGCGTATTACTAACGCTAAAGAAAACAATTTATGTCTCATTCTGCTTTTGTTGCAATTTTTGCTTTTATCGTTAAAATGAATCTCAGGATTAATAGACGGTTCAACGTTTCTTGAGCCCCACGTTTTGGAATGCCAGATGCTGTGATATTTTATAATACCCAAATTTTTCCAAATATTTATTTAAAAATTGCATATTAAACCATAATCCAAATTATTTAAATTCATTTACAGTAAAATTTTTGATATTTAAAATGGAAACACAATCTAAAGATAATTCGTTCACGTGCGAACGGTATCTAATTTATTTGCGCTTTTTCTTCTTAATTTTAATATTTTATGTTATAAATTTTATGAATCAATCAATAATTAATTATAGTTCTCCAAATCTAACTAAACTTTATCTCTTCAATCTCCAATTTTATTCTTATCAGTTATCACTAATTATTCAATTTTATTTATTTAGTAATTATCATCCAAATTTTCTTAAACCATTTCAAAATCAAACAATCAAAATTACTCACTCATTAATCAACTTTATTCTTAATCAAAATACCCATTTTTAAAACACAATTTTAATCAAACTCAGGAGATACAAATTTTTACTGTCCTCCTCGCGGCCATTTTGGCAAAAAGCCTGGTTCTCGGAAACCAATAAAATAAGGGATCTGTCAGGGAAGTACAACCACAAATCGAACCTCGACTTGTGCACTATAAGAAAGAGGAAAATTTTCTGAGTATATAAAAAATTTTTTTTTGCGGATTATCCATTAGTTTTCGAGAAAACGGCAATTGAAAAATCAAAATTTTACATGCATTTTAGATAGGGATGTCATTAAGTCGAGAGTTCTATTGACGGTGCGTGCGTTCTGATATAGTCTTAGTGTTAGTCTTAGTCAGACGCGATTGTGACATTGTCGGGTGCACATCGGCATGTTGAACCCCTTGCTTGTAGCCGCACCCATTATATTACGCAACATTATGCAATAATTTAAAAAATAAACGCTGAACTGGTTTTTAGGGTGGATTCTCGAGTGCCTTGGTTGGGTTCGTCAAAACCGACGCTCCGCTACCCTCCGCTACCATCCTCCTAGGTAGCACCAACTCGCCAAAGGTGCTATTCGAAAGGGGTGAAACTCGTTAGGGGTGAAACTCGTCAGCCACGCTCGATGTGCCCCCGACTATGTCACAATGGCATCCGACTGCTAACACTAAGACTATATCAGAACGCACGCACCGTCAATAGAACTTTCGTGCTAATGAATTCCCTATCTAAAATGCATATAAAATTTTGATTTTCAAATGCCGTTTTCTCGAAAACTAGTAGATAATCCGCATCGAAGTGCGGTCTCATGATGCTCAGAAAATTGTCCTCTTTCCAATAGTAAAAAAGTCGAGGCTCGATTCGTGTTGTTAGTTAACTGACAGTAACCCAAATATGTTGCCAACATCCATCAACATGTTGCCAACATCCATCAACATGTTGCCAACATTTTGTTGCCCGGTTTGTTCTTACCTTTAGCGTTCGGTCTAGGACAAAAGGACGCGGCCGAAAGGACGCGACCGAAAGGACGCGAGCGTTAGGACGCAGACCCAAAAGGACGCAGACCCAGAAGGACGCAGACCCGAAAGGATGCAGACCCGAAAGGACGCGGGCCATAAGACCGCAGACCAAAAAGGACGCAGACCCAAAAGGACGCGGCCAAATAGACGCAGACCCAAAAGGACGCGGCCAAATGGACGCAGGCCCAAAAAAATGCAAAAAATAATTTTTATATTTTAAAATTAATTAAAAAAATGTTCATGCCATCTTGCGATGTATCTAAATACACCATTATGTGGATTTTGCTTGTATATAGTATACCTACCGTATAAAATATGTTAGATCGTTTATTATTTTAATTAAAATATTATCTCAAAAATAGTACTTGTAATCGTTTTTATTCGATAGCTGTTTGTACCCATACATGATTTGGATACTGCAGTTGATGAATTAGCCACTGAAATTCCTCTTGAATTACAACCTTTATTACAATGGTTTGAGGATTCTTATTTAGGACGACCCAATCGCAGAGGTAATGGAAGAAATCGTCCTATTTTTCCTTCTGAAACGTGGTCTGTTTACACACGAGTATTAACAGATACTGATAGAACGAATAATCACGCTGAAGCAGCTCACAGACGATTACAAAGTGAGCTGTCGATGGATCGTCCTACAATATGGAAACTCATTTATTCCTTAAAACAAATTCAACGGGGTAGGGACGTATTTTTCGAACAACTAGCTGCAGGTGCTGAACCCCCAAGAAAGAAAAAAAAATATATTGATTCCGACAACCGCATCAAATGTATTGTCATGGATTATGAAAATCGCAGTGTGATTGAATATCTTCGTGGAATTTCCCATAATTACGTAATGTAAAAATATTTTTGTATAATTTATTTAGTTAATGTTAATAAATTATAAATTGAATTAAGTAAAGTTTTTAATGATTTTTAATCCTATCAGAATACTTCCTTCTTACGTTCCCACATTAGATTTATACACAGCACTAATAATCGGGGAATACGGTTCTGACTATAAACAGACCAATAGTAAGAGACGTCACCCAAGTACGGATCTGATAAAAGAACTAATACCGTTTCTGAACGACCCGGTATATAAAACCTCCGAAAATTATGTGTTAAGTTGGTAATGCAAAATGATATATCCTTATATATATAAGGAAATGGTTTGGAAATATGAGATAATTAAGAAATAAAGAGCAAGAAGTAATTAAGAAGCGAGCTTACACACAGTATTAAAATAAAAATTAAAAAAAACTTTGAAAAAAGAAAAACTTTGTATCAATAAAATTTGTTATATTTTATAACCTGGTATAAAATATAAAAATAATTTCTATTATTAATTTCATAAAATTGCGTTTTTTGGGCCTGCGTCTATTTGGCCGCGTCCTTTTGGGCCTGCGTCCTTACGGCCCACGTCCTTTTGGGTCTGCGTCCTTTTTGGTCTGCGGCCTTATGGCCCGCGTCCTTTCGGGTCTGCGTCCTTTCGGGTCTGCGTCCTTCTGGGTCTGCGTCCTTTTGGGTCTGCGTCCTAACGCTCGCGTCCTTTCGGTCGCGTCCTTTCGGCCGCGTCCATTTGTCCGGCTCCCTTTAGCGTTTATCTATAATAAATAAATAATAAACCTCACGCCAAAATATGGTTAAGCAACATAAATTATTTTATCAGTATTTTAGAAAACCCAAAAAATGCACACACACTTTTCAGAACTAAAATGTTTTTAAGTTAGTGTTTGTAAAAACTAAAATGTTTTAAGTGATAACTTAAAAACGTATGTCGTAAAAAAACGTAAAAAAACTTTAGGTTTTCTAAAATAGTGATATGGTTAATATCGAGTTACACTACTTAAACCACGTATCAATCGATGATAAATTATTTTGAAGAAAAAATATAAATAATTACTATACTTTATAAAAATATCCAACTTTAAGAAGAGATGCCAACTAATAATCATAATACCGCACTTGAAGGGAAAACCGAGCATGCATAATATGCATGGTGTCAATTTATTGGTGAAATATTGATATTTGGATATCGAAATTGATGTTAGTAAAAGGTAAATAAATGGATTTTAATAATGAACAATTGTTCTTTTAGAGAATTTAAGTATTTTCCTTTTGTTGGACTGGATTTTGTTTGTTTCTTTTGAATTCTTGCAACAGATACTTTTTTTAGAATAATAAATAGGTACCTACTTTCTTTGTATTTTTTTGTATTATTTTTCCTTTATTAATACCCCATTTTCCACCTAATATCTGAAAATTAACAAAAATTATGACCTTGCCCCGTAAAGGGTTAAAAACAAAATATTAAAAAGAAAAATTGTTATTAATTAATTTTGGGTCTTCGTGAAACCGATGATTTTCGCGCGTCCGACTGGAAAATCGGAAATTGTATTTTGTCGGACAATTCAATAATTGGATTCCAATCATTTTTATTAGACAATTCTGAAAAATCAGCTGGTTAACGATAAATGTTTTCAAGTTGAAATTTTAAGTTGAAATTTGAAGCTAGGGGGCTATTGCCCCCCCCCCCAACACTTTTCCTTTTTTTTATAATAATTGTTTTAATAATTATTTTGCCCTGAGGTATTTCGAAAATGCCGTCCTTTAATTCCCACTTCAATTTAAGGTAGTAACAGTGGTAACATACAGTGGCGTGTCGTGCCTTTTAGGGCGGGGGGGGGGGCAAACCATTCTTAGGGGCGCAAATATGTATGAATTTCAAATTAAACATTTTTTTTAACACATAGGTTTTGAAAAATAAAAATTACAAAGTAATGCACACAATTTTTTTTTAACAATTTATTTTTTATTATATTATAACAAAAAATTTAACAATTTTTCAAAAACAACAATAACAATAATAAAAAAAAGAACACAACTAATCATAAAGGTATTCTTCTTGTTTTTAGAGATTTAAATTTATCTAAAACTACCTCTAGATCTATATTTTTAGGATGGTCAGACTCGATGGAAATTAATGCTAAACTGTTAAGCCGGTCCTGACTCATAGTCGTTCGGCTATAAGTTTTAATAAGCTTTAGCCTACTGAATGTTCTTTCAGCAGAAGCACTACTAACACCTAATGTCAAATAAATCCTAAAAAGTGTTGACATATTTGGAAATACACCCTCTAAATAGTTTTCAATTATGAAAGGGAGTATCTCTTAAAATTCAATTGGATTCTCCTTTTTCAATTCTTCGATGAAACTAAACGATTTGTATTCATCGATTAAGTCTGATTTTAAATGTCGTGCATAAAACAGATTTAGATCTTTTAAACTTTTTAATCTTTTATTACCTACCTGAAACAGGCAGGTACAAAAAATATCATTTTTGGGGTTTCCCAAAATTTCCGGGTTTATAAAATTTGTAAAGATAACGGTTTTGAATACAATAGAATTTGGTTTTACCAAAATTATTTTTATTTTAATTTGGCATGTGGCAAGTTTTAGGATAGGATTTAATAATACTGGTGATAACAATTAAAAAATTTATGGTGAGTAAATAAATGACAGTGAAAACTTGATAGTTTATTACCGAAGTTTTACAAAATCCATACACACTTAATATTTTCCTAAATTCGTGCACACAATTTTTGATTAACTTTGACGATACGGAAAATTTAGATGCCCCCATAAATTCATTCATGTTAAGAGCAATTTTAGGAAAACTCACTAGCCGAGCATTAATGTTAATTCTCAACAGATCAGAAATTAATGATTGGGAATCTTTGAAGAACGCATTAAAATTAAACTTTAGCGATCAGCGCGATATCGATTGTTTAGTACAGGATTTAATTTTATTAAGACCATTCAAAACAGAAAGTCCATATGATTTTGACACCCGTTGGCAAAACGCTAGAAGTCTAATTTTAACTAAAATTGATTGTAGCGAATTAAGCGACGCGGAAAAACGTTTACAGATTAAAAATTATGACGATTTAGCGTTAAAAACTTTTATTAGAGGACTAAACGGTCATATTCAAAATAACGTGAGATTGAGAAACCCAGACACATTAGAAAAGGCAATGACTTTAGTTATCGAAGAAGAAAACCTTTTATATTTTACGCACCAAGGCAATGGTTTGCATGTAAAAAATTTTAACATGCCAACACAAAATTTTAGATTCGCCAAACCCCATTTTCAAAACGCAAGTGCTAACAACCCACAAATTAAACCACATATGCAAAATTCTTACCCAAATTTCCAATCTCGAACAAATTTCCAAAACTTTAAACAAAATCAAACCTCTAATAATTACAACCTAGATTTTCAACCAATTTTCAATTTTCAACCTAGATCAAATTTTCAAAATCATAACGCAAACTTTCAAAACTTTAATAGTAACCCTCAGTTTAGACCAAATTATCAAAACCCGAATTCAAACTTAAGACCGGTAAATAATTTTCAAGCATTTAGACCAAACTTTCAAAACCCCAATTCAAACTTTCAACAACCCAGACAAAATTTTCAAAACATGAACCAAAATTTTAATCCGAGATCTCAAATGAGACAAGATTTAATGAGGTTAGCGATAAAACCTACACCTATGGATGTAGATAGTTGCAGAACAAATTTTAGTAAACCAGCAAACTTAAACTTTCATTTAAACTTTGATCGTGAAAATTCATACGAACAATCTTTTGAATCTCTTGAACCGAATTTCGAACAAAATTTTGAGAACTTATGAACAAACTTATCATGACGACCCGACACGTCAAAATTTTGAAATGAATGAAATGATCGAACATTTCGAACAACCCGTCACAAGTAACCAAATTTCAAATCAATTAACCAACAATTTTGAAGACGAACAAGCAGCTGTAAATTTTCAATATGAAAGACAACCAAACAACCGAAACGTAGCAATAGAAGTGAATAATATTCAAAAGTCAAATTTACCTTATATTTTTATTCCCGAACTTAATGCTAAATTTTTAATCGACACCGGAAGTACTAGGAGTTTAATGAACCCGGAACTTGTAAATAAATATTTTAAAAATTTCATATCAGAATCGTTCCAAATTCAAACTGCCCATGGCTTATCACAACACGATAAAATAATTTATATCACAGTATACCCAAAATATTCAAAATTAGAGAAAAACATAAATTTTACGTTTTTAAATTTTAACCTAAGTTTGACGGCCTCATAGGCATCGATTTGATAAATCAACTCAACGCAAAAATCGATATGGAAAATAAAATATTAACAACCCCGCGAACAACCATTCCAATTATTTTTCAACCAAAGGGCAACGAAAATTCTGTAAATACTAATTGTAAAAAGAATCACACTTTAGAAAAAAAGAAAATGAATTCAAATGCAGATGCTCTTTCTAGGATAAAAATTAATGCTTTAGAAACCCTTGATGCTGAATCTATTCTTAACAATCCCGGAAATGTTGACGAAAACGTATTAAATTTAGTTTAAAACCTGTTTAACCAATTCCAAGTACCTCAAATTCAAATAAAGAAAACGAAATCAAAATTTTATCCGATATACAAATTAGACCCCCACACTTACCTACACAAAATACACCCCATTCAAAATAATATTAATGAAATTACTAATAACGGCATGCGGCATCCCAATTTTAGAAGAACCAATAGATAATAAACTCAACCAAATAATCGTTCTACATATACTACGTGTATTATTATCTTCTTATAATTTTAGTTTATTATATATTTTTTAATCAAAATCTAATTTTATATTTCTAAAAATTTTAATTTTGTTATATTTTGTTAATTATAATTTGTTTATTTTATATAATGGAAGTTTAAATACTTTAATTAAGATTTGAAGTATTATTTCTATTAACCATATCAATATTTTAGAAAACCCAAAAATTGCAAAAATATTCTTAAGTTTTTTCTATTAACTAGGCATTTTTGACGTATGTGGCATGCGTGATTAAAATTTCGTTAAAAGTGGCAACACTTTAATCAACAGATGAATGTTATCACGAATCAAATCACGATTATGAAAATTTTAAAATTCGAGTCTTGAAAATCCCAAAAGAACTTAACAAATAGTATCTAATCCTAAAATTTCTACAAACTTACACCACAATCGGAAATACGTATCACATTTATTTTCATACGGAAAAATTGTACCATGATTTCTGCCAAGTGTATTTGAAAAGTTTTTCTGAAAGGGGCCCGAAATTAATACGTTGTACAAAAAAATTACACCTAATAAGAGAACATGAGCAATTGCTGATGATAAAATACCATCACGAAGGCAAGACGAATCATCGTGGAATTACCGAAACCCTAGAGTATCTAAAACGAAATTACTTTTGGAAAAATATGAAAATCAATGTTACCGACTATATAAATTCTTGCAACATTTGTCAAACCTATGTTCCGTTAATGATTACTGAAACTCCAAGTCGCCCGTTTCAAATTTTGCACATAGATATATTCACGTATAACAAAATTCACTATTTGACCATTATAGACCCCTTTACAAAATTACTAGAAATGCAATAGAAATAAGTAAACATTTAATTCAATATTTCAATTTTTACGGAACACCTGAGAAAATTATTTGCGATAACGAAGGAGAGTTTAAAAACGAATTAGTGCAAGAAATATTGAAATTACATAAAATCAATATTCACTTTACAACCCCAGTACATCATGATTCCAACGGCGTAATTGAACGGTTACATTCGACGTTAATAGAACATTTAAGAATCTTACAAACAAAACACCCAAACGAAGAAAATCTCATGCAGTACGCAATTTTAGCTTATAATAATAATTCCATACATAGTGTGACAGGCTTTACACCTTTCGAACTCACTTTTCGGACACTCTAGTTTACGGGACAATATCGAATTGTTCTTACAAAAAGATTTTTACCAAAAATACGTAAATGATCATAAAGAAAAAAATTAATATTGTACGTATACATATACGTCGTAACAAAGTTTAGGAAAAGATTTCGGAAACAAAAAATAAAATAATAAACCAACGCAACATCCACGGTAACGAACAAGACAGTTTCAAAATCGGACAAGAAGTATTTAAATTAAACACTAGAACGCGAAACAAGAAAGAAAACAAATTCATTGGCCCATATACAATCACCCTCTTATTACCAAATAATAAAGCAGAAATAGTTAGCCACAAAAACCAAAAAAGCGAAATCATTCATATAAAGGAATTAAAAATGCCTAATTTCATTTCAGATGCTTCTGGCTTGTTACCGCAGACAAACCGACTTACACAAGACTCAGTGGCGTGTCGCCGTGGGGGCTAGGGGGGGCTTGAGCCCCCCCCCGCCCCTGTCTATAGTGCCGCCCTGGTGCCCCAAACAAAGCACATTTTGTAAAACTTCGGTAATAAACTATCAAGTTTTCACTGTCATGTATTTACTCACCATAAATTTTTTAATTGTTATCACCAGTATTATTAAATCCTATCCTAAAACTTGCCACATGCCAAATCAAAATAAAAATAATTTTGGTAAAACCAAATTCTATTGTATTCAAAACCGTTATCTTTACAAATTTTATAAGCCCGGAAATTTTGGGAAACCCCAAAAATGATATTGTTTGCACCTGCCTGTTTCAGGTAGGTAATTAAATTAGGTAGGCACCTATCGTAAATCGGCTTATTGCAAACGAATATAATTTGTAATATTTTGTCTTCAAAAGTATAAGAATTTAAAAAAAAGCACAAAAAGCATGATAATTCAAATTAAAGCACAAAAACCCAAAAAAGCATATAAAACAGTGCCAAATAAATTTTTTTTTGATAAATCGCTTAGATTATTTAAAATTTTTGAGCTGCTTTGAATTTTCAGGAAAAGCATTTTGGCTACAAATCTGCACTCCACAATATATCACTATACTGTGCAATTTCCGTTATATTACCGGTAATATACGATAGAAGCATACGTCGCACAGTGGGGTATTTGACACTAAAAACTAGCCAAAATTGGAATTTTCAAAAACAGGGTTTTTGAGTTGAAACTTTTACTAGGGGTACATGAATAGACTTGACGTCATTTACTATGCATTTCCGCCCTTTAGACTGAAACGATAACGTTTAACAATATTCGAAATTTAGTCGTCAACTGGATACATGCATATTAGTTATTAACTTTGCAAAAATTATATTTTTTTTAGTTTAAATTTTAAAGTGAGTTTTGATTGTTTCCAAGTGAGTGATAATTCTCAAGGTATCCTCAAGATAAGTAAATTTTATAGATTTTTGTATATTTTTAAAGTTTTTTGAGTCAAATTTTATGGACTTTTGGAATCATTTAATTAAATTACCATCAACTCTTTATAAGTAACTTCAAAGGTTTAGTTGTTTCCAAGTGTAAGAATGTAAGAATAAAAACAAGAAGAATACCTTTATGATTAGTTGTGTTCTTTTTTTTATACAGTGGCTCCAACAATTATTAATACACCCCTATGTTAACCATGTAAATTGCACCTTTTGAAACCGTTTTTTGACATATAAAACTCGCTTTTACAGCAAAACTTTTCAGATATTTTTTATTGAAAATTTTAATCTCTTCAGTTTTGTTTCTATAAATTTTTTTATTTTCTTTCGCCGTTTACGAGTTACAGCGACTTAAAGAAAACTAAGTAAAAAAGTTAATAAAATTAACATTGCTCTTATGGGAGTTTTTTACAGAGTTTTCTTCAAGTCGCTGTAACTCGTAAACGGCGAAGAAAAATAAAAAGATGTATAGAAACAAAACTGAAGAGATTAAAATTTGCAATATAAAATATCTGAAAAGTTTTGCTGTAAAAGCGAGTTTTATATGTCAAAAAGCGGTTTCAAAATGTGCAATTTACATGGTTAACATAGGGGTGTATTAATAATTGTTGGAGCCACTGTAATTGTTATTGTTGTTTTTAAAAAATTGTTAAATTTTTTGTTATAATATAATAAAAAATAAATTGTTAAAAAAAATTGTGTGCATTACTTTGTTATTTTTATTTTTCAAAACCTTATGTGTTAAAAAAAATGTTTAATTTGAAATTCAAGCATATTTGCGCCCCTAAGAATGGTTTGCCCCCCCCCGCCCTAAAAGGCACGACACGCCACTGACAAGACTAACAGATAACCCCGGAGTTTTATCGATTAAATTTAGTAACGCTCAGAACAAAATTTCATCATGGACCTTGGTACAAATCTTTGACATTACTCAAATATTCACTGAATTCGACAAATTACAAAATCAATCCAAAATTTTAAATTTGACATTTAATAACATTCATATCAATAAGGAACACCTGAAAGATTTTTATAACTCTTACCAACTAATAGATCACCTGACAAATATAATTAACAAACAAATTTTCCAAATTAACCCTTTGACGGACTCAAAAAGACAAAGACGGGGACTTATCGATGGTTTAGGTTCTCTAATAAAAGTCGTAACAGGCAATTTGGATTATAAAGATGCTATTCGATATGATAAAAAAAAATTCAAAATTTATACCACAATCAAATGGAAATTAGAACTGTTGTAAAAACCAAATAACTTTAATGCAAAATGCAATTACTAAATTTAATAGTACATTGTATTTAATAGTACACTCTTGTACGAAATCAAATGATTCTAAATTCAAAAATTACGCAATTTCAAAAATTCATTAACGAAACAGAAATTCAAAATTTAAACTCTCGCCATTTCGAGTTAATCCAAAAAGTAATCTTAGAACTAATTAACACATTTCAAGTTATTAATAACGTTTTAAATAATTTAGAAATAGCTATCAGTTTTGCGAAAATTAACACCTTTCATAATTATATAGTCGAACCTGCAGAGCTTTTAAAAAGAAATTAAATTTGCTAGTAGTCAAATCAAAAACTCGAAATTACCATTTGAACCAATACTAGGTAATATTCTACCATTTGAAAATATTCTTGAAATTAAAAATTACACAAAGCTTAATCATATTCATGTTCATTCAGAATTCAACAGAATGTTCATTCAGAATTCAACAGAATGTTCATTCATATTCATTCTAATCATAGCAAAGTCATATTTTTAATTGATACTATAAGTAGAAAGAGAAGGTTATAACTATTTCCAATTTTATCCGATATCAATTTTCTCCAAAGTAATCCTTACGGTACTCTTTACGAAGTATAAGTTTTAAGATTTTTTGAAGAACCATTCAACTGCAAAGAAGTTGCAAATGTGCAATTCAAACTATCAAAATTGGACTAAGGGCCGATATATTCACCTCCTTGTAAAGTGGTCAATAGCGTTACAAGTAACTTTGTTATTAGTAAACGTATATTCACCTTCCAATGGCGGTAACCGACTTGTAAATACGAGTTATGGGGAACATAAGTTACAAGGTACCAAATAAGACGTTACAAGTGAGATGCTAACCTGAAATTTAGAGATTATGAATTTATTTTTAGTGATAAATTTATAAACAATAAAGAAAACTTGTTTGAAAAGCTTTATTTAATTAGTATAATTATTTTATTTATTAAATTGATTTATTTTCGAGTAACTTCATTTTTAAAAGATACGACGTTTTGCTCTTTCATCAGTTTTCCGAAGGATTTCTATCTCAATCGATAATTTGTTGAATGTTGTGTCTTTAAAGTTATATTTTGATTTGTACATAACTGGAGAAGACACTCGCACTTGCAATGCTTCTCCTTCAAGGGTTAAACTGTGATAAAATAGCTACTTACAGATAAACTGACCTCATCTGTATTTTGAAAAGTTAACATTTTACATCCGGTTACCGTTTCGCATTCACAGAAAAAAGATGTAACGACCTTAAGACCCCCTAAGATGCTAACAAGAATTGAATGAAATGTGAAATAACCCATATTCAAGTATTACTGAAAGTACCGACCATAAAATAATATTATCGTCTTGTTGCCGAATGGGTCAATTTAGGAACGTACTACATTATATGACAAATAGTGTAGTATGAGTTATTATCACCCTAATAAACCATTTACAAAAAGAAATTTTTTTTACAAAAAATTATTCAGGCAACAAGACGTTAAAATTATGTTGTAACATTTGCAGGTAAGCCTTTATAAGATCAAGAACATAACATAATTATTTAATTATTAATTATACTACTTGTACAAATTTTCAAATTTTTGTCGTTAAAATCGCGCCAAAATACTATCTCTTTCTATCTTGGGAATATATAAAGCGGTATCTTTTACTCCATATGTACTATTTCGAAGAAAACATTAGCTCTGGTTAATAAGTTGCTAGTAGTTACAAGACAGATAAATTTATATGAATATACCCAAATTGTTTACAGGTCACTTTTAAATTTATAGAACAGATAGCTACAAGACACTTTCCGAGGAGGTGAATATTGCCCTAAGTGAATTTAAACAGTTAAAAGGTGAATTTAAACGGTTATAAAAATGAATTCAGTGTAGAATTAAATCAAGTTCAACTAGTGAATAAAAAAGATCCACCAGAATATTTCATACAACACGTTTTTAGACTATTTTACCTCATTTGTTTATTAGTTTAGTAATTGATGTAATTAGTATTAATTTGGTTAGTAATAATGATGTTCCGAACGTCTTGAATTTGTAGGGTTTGAAGGCATTTCTGTCACGCATCCTTTCCTTATAAATTCAATCGACGGTCGGCGGTCACAGCGCTGTAATGCTGTAAACTTCAATAATTCAACAGAGCTCAATTCGAGAGCAGTTCAATTCGAGAACTATTACTCCTTTGTATTCAATCGTTATTGTTGCAAAGTATTTACAGTATTAATCAAGTTCAATTCGAGAACGGTACTCCTTTTGTATTCAATCGTTATTGTTGCAAAGTATTTACATTATTCTACAAGCTCAATTCGAGAGCGTTTATAAACAAATACATTACATTGTTTGTAAAATTTTCATTTGTTGCTTTATGCTCAATTCGAGAGCTATTGCTTTTTCTGTCTACGATATCTACGAGATCATTTTATGTTGCTTCAATTGTTATTGTTGCAAGGAGTGAATAAAGGAGTTAATAAACGTTTGTTAACCTACGCATTTTTCATTCCACCATTACCAACTACAGTCCACTACATCGAACTCGGGAGGTAACACTCAGGTCTCCCGAACAACTATTCAGATGTAAAAAAAACCTTCTAACAGAAAATTTGAGACGATTAATGTCCCAATTTTCTAACTTACAGGGGAGGAGTTATATTCTACCGCATAAGTAACATAATAAACATCATATTGGTTTTGCTTCATAATTGTCAGACTATGGGGTGTATTCGACAGATGGTCAAACACTTGAACCCATTAAGTACCAGGCATATTTTTTTTAGATTTTAGTGGTTTTTTTATTTGAAATTGCTTGCAAAAAAATAGTTATTCAAAAATGTTGCTAATCATTTTTTGATTTTAGGGCTTTATCTCCGAGATAAATGCCGTTTTAAATGACGACTTTGGGATAATATGAGTACGTTTTCTTGGCTATTAAAATTTTTAAAAAATGAAAAAACGTAAAAATCGATTGATGTTAAACCCGCCTATTAGCAGATAAAAAAAATTAGGATTCTCTTATTTTTTAATGCGCTACAACATATTCAAAAATTAGTCAAATTGGTGAGGGAAATCGGAATCCTTTGCTTGTAAGGTACGCTCTCATAAAATTATTTATTAAGGTACTTGAAATTTGATGTTTTTTGAAAATAAAAATATAAATACGATGAGTGATGTCTACCAATGTGGACAAAAATTTTGTTATAAGGATAAATCATTTTTTGGGCCTTAAAAAAATATATAAGTCACTGTCATCAAATGAGGACGCTGGTCAAATGGGTTAAGGTGGACCCAATTAGTCATGTAAAGTTTTAAGTTTCCTCTTTGTGAAGAAAGAATATAAAACCGGCAGATTAGAAAAGTCAAGTAGTATTGACCTGCTCGTTAGAAAAGCTTTATGCTGTTAGTTTAGAATTAGTGTAAAATTTGTATATTTCATAGATAAATAAAATTAAGTTTTAAAACATCGAATATTATTCCAATAAGCATAACTCCTACACCAGTTGGTTTACTTTGCAATTTAATAGTTTCAGCATTAAATCGGCATCGTAAACTATTAATCTTAGCTTTTACTTCCAACACCAAAACAAAAATTTGTCATTCTACAAAAAGCTGCAAGTAAAATAATTCATTGCGTACTTACTTGAACCATGAGTACTTTGCGGTCTTATTTGCTCGATGATGCCTTCTCTTCTACAATAAATTTCAAGCTTCTTCCCTAGCATATTTATTATGATAATTTACTGCCTTGATGTCATACAACACGTCATTTTGCTGGTAAAGTTCAATGAGCGTAATTGTTTGCTGATCATTTCACATCCCAGTCATTGTTAAAGTTAACTGACAAAAAAATAAACAAAATTAAACTGAATTCGAAGAAAAATCTCATCCGACCGTTGATAATCAAAATACTTAAATGTCGGCTGACGAGTTATCGTAGTTTTCTTTACCTTTCCTATATATCCCGAGATTAAGTATTTTGATTAAAACAGAGTTATTGAAATTGTACTTTGACATGAACTTATTAATATCTTTTTAAAGAAAAATAATAACAACTTACCTTAAATATAAATTATTATTTCACCCTTCCCCACATATAATAAAAACTGATGTTAAAAGCGTCTAGATACATGTATACAATCGTTCGAAAACAAATACAAACGAAGCACATCAACAAATGAAGGGGTTAAAGCCATAGTGGTGTAAGTCACATTAACCTTAATTTGAGAAACAAAGGATTTATTAGAAACTCTAAAATAAATTCTCGAATTAAATTATTACATGGAAAGTCGAATCAAACATTTGTTATATGCCTCAGTCTTCTTCTGAAAAAAGCAAATTCAGAATGCTTTCCCTTGGTATGACTATCAAGAGTTGAAAATTACTTACACCACTATGGCTTTAAGCCCCTCAAATCAAAACCGCGCTTTCATCAAAATTATAGAAGCGGGCGTATTTTATTAACATATTGATGTGACGTCATTTAAATAGAAGCATCATTTGACAGGTTATAAATTTTTATCAAAGTGACTGTCCCACGGTCAAAACGGTTTTGATAAAAATTATCATCAAAATACTGATGGAAATATTGACCGTGGGACACAGGCATTAGCATTTTGTATTATCTGTTAATTTTTTACCACCGTTGCAATTTGTTCTAATTCAATTCTTTTGTAACTTTTTTTTTCATAGCTAGAAGTTGCTCTTTATGATAATTAATATATAATATTAGGTATATTTAATAGGTAAATTAAATTACAATTTAAGAAAAAATTTTTCAATTTTATTCAATCACACCCAACACATTTTGAATACTACTTGTTTTAAACTGACAAAGGAATTTCAAATAAATACAAAGTTTTATTGCTGCCGACCCTGCTGCCGACCAACAATAGATTGTAAAATAAGTGTAGGTCTTCAAACTGTTTAAAACAGATCAAGGTTACATACACATGTTGATTATTTGTATTTGATAAGTATTTGATAAAATTTAGATTTATGACTGAAGCTCGGGTCACACTCGGCTACTTACAGGGCCGTATTTAGACTAGATTTTCGGGAGTGGTTTTAAAAAATTAAAAACATAAATAGCTGATTTATTAAACTACAAAATAAACTAATATCCAGAACAAAAAATAAAAGTATAAAGTACTGCATATAATATTGTATTTAAAAAATTAAAACTATAATAAAAAACAAACATAAAATGTGAAAATAAAAATAGAAGGAACTCGATAAATAAATAAATACCTAAATAAACAAGGTGGAACTCGCTTTTGCGACAGTTCTTAGGCTTCTATACATCTACTTTTTCGGTAGGTTAAATTATTTGGGCTTTATTTTATTCCAATTTTTAATGCGTTAATCTTTTAATTAGGTAGATTTTTTTACTATATAAGGAAAACGCTAACATTTTAATATTTTTTTTTTATTTCGACCTTTATAGGTAAATATTTGCAATTTACAAACCACAAATAAAACACAATTCATAATGAAATATTAAAATACCCGAAACACGTACCGAATACCGTATTAGAAACACGTAAAATACCTACTCTAAAAATACAAAATAAGAATATCGGATTAAAAAATATATATGTAAATAATCTGAATAATTAATACCAATCTAAAAATATTCTATATGAAGTAAAATTGTTTTAAGAACGTGCGTTCTGATTGGTTTTGAATTATGCGGACAGACGGACAGACGGACAGACGGACAGACGGACAGACGGACAGACGGACACGGAGCTAGATCATAAGGCTTCCTCCTATACGTTGTATAGAAGCCTAAAAATCTAAATCTCAAGTCAAACCGTCGTCAGTCATGCTAAAATTGACAAATTAAAAACAATTTAAAAAAAATTAAAGTACCAACTGAAATCGTCTTGCACTTTGTGAAAAATTTTAGTGGTAAGTGTATTCAATCCAGTGTTGCCAATTGACAGATTTTAATCGGAATTTCCAATTTTTTAATTTGGAATTGAATTAGAAATATCTCTTTAGTTTTAATTTTTATTTAAACATTTCAAGTTTAATGTTTTTGTTTTAGTTAGAGGCGGTCATTAGCCTAGTAAGTTAGTCGAACAACTGCTGACTCTAAGGTACTCAGTTCGAATCCGGGGAGAGAGAATAAAACACTTTCATATGGCCGTATCCGTGCTTCGGAAGTCACGTAAAGCTCGCGGTTCCCCTGGGTTGACAATTGCCGCCGTCAACTATTAAAAACAGGGTTACAGGCATTCCCCCAATCCGGAATAAACAGCCATGGGGTCTAAATGCTGAAGCCTTTTTCTAAGAAAAAAATCCTAAGAAGGAAGATCCGACGATGGATGTTATAGCTTGCTGATGATGATGTTTTATTTTTAAAGATCCTTTTTGTTTTTTTTTTTCTGATTTTTTTTTTCGATTGTAGTCAGACTTCCTGTACTTTATTAATTGATAAATAATTCCGGGGAGGGAGGGATCAATTAAAATAAAACAGCAAATTCAAATTTTTTTTTATTTCCATTTCATAATAGGAACTGATGACTGTAGTGATACTAATAATATGTGATACAATATAAAAACAACAACTATGTTTTAATAACAAATGTTTAAATAAAATATTGAAATTAATTTAAATAATTCACTGTTTAGCCCAGTCAATAGGTAGTTTTCACTTGCAAAAGGTATAGGCAAGTTTATATTTGGCATGATTGTTCAGTTAGGTGAGTTACATAATATTCCAAGTTTTCGACCTTGAGGGGGTGCCGCTCGCGCCGCCATCTTGGACTGAAGAGGTGGAAAATTACTTTTTTACAATTATCTGGTTAACGGTGCCAGATACGCCGACAATATAAGCAAACAAAAATGTAGAACATGAAATTCTGCATATTTTTTGTCGTATACATTTTTTTCTAAGATTAATGGTTTTAGAATTACAGCGCGTAGAAAATGAGCGTTTTTGTAAATTTATCGAAAAATGTTATTTTTGAATGTAATTTCTCGCCTTTTATCCAATTTTATTCTTTCTGTTTACTCTTTATTTACACACCACCATAGAGGTAGAGTGAAAGGGCGCGCTTTGTTTAACGTGGTACCCCAGTGTAGGCATACTCCACGAAGAATACATAGTATAGTTTAAGATGATTAACGCTTTAATCTTTTAGAGCTCCTTGTACTCATCGATGGACCCGGTTGATCTGTATCAATCGATGTTGAAAAATGTGGTTTATTAATTTCTATGGATTCTTCCTGAAAATGTTCCTCTTGTTCTTCAAGGGCATCACTTTCATTACCTGGCATATGCATTGAGAGAAATTGATGTATTTCAGGTGGTTCATCATCAGTAGTATGCAATTGAGAATTTGTTTTAACCCTCCCACCACTTTTTCTCAAGCCACGCCCGCTTTTCAAGGTTACCAGTATACCGGTATTTATATCGACACGGTTAATATATACCGTATAATACCGGTATAATTACCGGTATACCCGTACGATACGGTATACGGTATCGGTGTATACCGTATAAAAAAAAAAGTGAGCGTGGCTTGAAAAAAAATGTTGGGAGGGTTAAAACGAATTCTCAATTGCATACTACTATCATCTTCTTTTCCTGAGTCGAGTAGAATGTTTGAAAAATTGTTACATGAAATTTATGTACAAGTTGCACATATAATTGAACATTTTAAGCCTGCTTCTGCAACTACATGCTGTACTACATCCTTTTTTGCATTTGCATCAAATGCATTTTAATAAAGCTTCAGGTGCAGGAAATTCCATCATAGGGATTGGAGTAAGACCAAACCTAGAATGATCCCCCAATGAGTTGCGTTTTTAGAATTTTTGCACCATAACTGAACTTAATGGTGAGTCCGTAAAGACGCGTCTCCACTTAAGCGGGTTAGGCCGGGCGGCTTTAGTGGGGAGGTGTTCAGGCAATGTTAAAGCATACACGAAGGGCCCTACACGAAAAGCCGCCCGGTCTAACCCGCCCGGCTAAAACCGCTTAAGTGGAGACGCGTCTTAAAGAATGATTATATCATGCCGCATCGCTTGCAGAAGGCAAAGTGGGCAATATGTAAATTTATTTTCTGTAAGAAATTTAACAAAATGTTGATAGCGTAGAGAATTTAAAGTTACGTTATTACCAGTTAAACTGTAAAGTGCGATCAACAATATTGTTCCCCGGCATAGACGATATTAGCTTTTCTGTCTTTAAAAATTTCAATTGATGCACTCAGTGATTTATTCTTCTCAAGTAGGTTAAAAATTTCACTCAGCCTTTATCGAAAAGATAAGACAGGTGTCACAACCACTGAATGCGTGCAAAAATAAAATGTTATTAGCTACGTCACTATATTGTAAACTACGAGGAGAGTAAATTTTTTCTACAATTTTTCCTTTGCCGGGTTTTCAAAAATATACATTTTAAAGATGTCTCGCCAGCGCAGTTAAAAGGATAAGAAGATCTATATTTTCACCCACAACGAAAACTGAAGAATGCAATGAAGACATTTGAATTGCTGTTTCAATTATTATTAATGAATAATGAATTAGCGTCATCGACGGCTTTCATCCGTTGCTATCTTGCGTTCTTGAAGTTATTTTTGGAGCATGGTAATCAGGCGAAATTTATTTTTTTCGTTTGATAAGAATTTATCAAAAGAAACAATAGCTTCCATTATCTCATCAAAGTTTATTTCTATAGAATTGTTTTTAAAAGGGCTTGAACTATTTTTGTACCTGCTCCAAAAGTGTACGGCAACCCTGGGCAGCTAAGCGTGCTCTCTTTGATTTTATAAGAGCAAGTGAGAAAAACTTTAGGTCCATCGTAGAACTCAGAATAAGAAGTAATTTTTTTACTACAAAATAATTTACCGTTATCTCGGCCAATGTAGTATATGCATTGAAGCGCCATAAGTACATCACTGGCCGCTAATACTTTGAAATACAAAAACGTTCATTTTCTACGCGCTGTAATTCTAAAGCCATTAACCTTTTAGATAAAAACGTATAAAATAAGAAATATGCAAACTTTTACACTCTACATTTTGTATTCTTATACAATCAGCGTATCTGGCACCGTTAACCAGAAAATAGCAAAAAAGTGATTTTTTTTAAATTTTAAAACCCTTTTAAACCAAGATCGCAGAGCGAGCGGAACCCCCTCAAGGTCGAAAACTTGGAATTTTATATAACTTACCTAATTGATGAACAATCATGCAAAATATAAACTTTCCTATACCTTTTGCAAGTGAAGCCCATTTTTTCGCTCTATTATTGACTGGACTAGTTTTGCTTTGTTTTGTCGTAAATGAAATAAAATCTGTGATTTATAATTTCACTTTTAATTTTCCTTTTTATTATGAATACATATTAATAAAGAATCATTTTTAATGCTTTTGTTGGAATATCACTAAAAATGTGTTCCAAAACTAAACCACTGTAAATATCAAATTACGCACAAAGTGGTATTTATACAATACTAATATTGTCGGCACCCCAAGGCATCATTTTTAAAGACCTGTGAAAACTAGAAATTAGGAATAGTTGTTTGAGCCGTAGTTTCTCTTTCTATATGTATTTCTATTTTGTTACGTCTTACTATTTTTTGAACAGTTTGACTTGTTTATTTTTTGGTGCCGTTATTTATTGCTAGCATGCATATTGAAGGGTCGAGGTCTTCGACAAGTGTTTACCTTTTTTGTGTGGGAACCACTAATATCGGTCGTTCCTAGAAAATGTCATTTTTGTATATATTTTTTTTTGTAACTTCTCTTTTTAACCATTTTTAGTTTTAAGCAGTACTAAATAACTAAAACTTTGCATCGTGAGTTGTATGTATAAAGACGCGTCTCCACTTAAGCGGGTTAGCAAAAGGCTTTGTTGCAGACAGATTTTGTTATTGTTGCTTACACGTCTCCACTAAAGCGGCTCGGCACATATACTATATAATAGTAATACATGATACAGAATCGACAATTTAAGTGCACAAATACCGTACGGCATCGAGCATGCTCAGTGGCGGATCCAGGAAATGGGGGTCCAGAATGGATCCAGAAATAGGGGAGGCGACAACATAAAAAATTTTAAATAAAAAAATAAAAAGTAGTATAATAGCAATTTCAAAAATAGTTGCAACATTTATATTTGCAGAACATTTGTCTTGAGATTTACTACTTTGTGTTTTACTGTCTTGATTTTCATTTTCTTGAATTTTATGCTTCTTTACAATCATATTCAGGTTACTGTCAGTTAACCACAACCACGAATTGAGCCGCGATTTTTTCTCTATTAGAAAGAGGACAATTTTCTGAGCATTTTGAGACAGCACTTTGATGTGGATTATCCATTAGTTTTCGAGGAAACGGCATTTAAAAATCAAAATTTTACATGCATTTTACATAGGGAATTGATTCGCTCCCGAGTTCTATTGACGGTGCGTGCGTTCTGATATAGTCTTAGGGTTGGCAGTCAAACGCCATTGTGATACCGTACGGTACCCATCGACCGTTGCTAACGAGTTTCACCCCTTACGAGTTGCACCTTTGGTGAGTTTGTGGTACTAGAGGGATGTTTTTAGTCATTGTTTGTCAAAACGGCGCGTAGCGCCCGGAGCGGAGGGGAGCGGAGGGGAGCGGAGCGGAGGGTAGCGGAGCGTCGGTTTTCGCGAACGCAACCAAGGCAATCGAGATTCTAACCAAAAAACGAGTTCTGCGTTTATTTCTTAAATTATTGCATAATGTTGCGTAATATAATGGGTGCGGTTACAAGCAAGGGGTTCGATATGCACGTTGTGCACCGGATCATGTCACAATCGCGTCTGACTGCTAACACTAAGACTATATCAGAACGCACGCACCGTCAATAGAACTTTCGTGTTAATGAATTCCCTATCTAAAATGCATGTAAAATTTTGAATTTTCAAATGCCGTTTTCTCGAAAACTAATGGATAATTCGCAAAATTTCTTTTTTTAATATACTCAGAAAATTGTCCTCTTTCCTATAGTGCAGCAATCTCGGCTCGATTCGTGGTTGTGGTTCCCTGACAGATCCCCACATTCAGAGTGGCCTGACTCGGACACCGTTTCATTTTCAAGATTCTTAATTACCTAAATATACGGTTAATGTGAATTTTTAAATCTAATGTCTGCTTACGTAAAATCAAGTTCAAATTTAATCAATGATTAAAATTTTCCAAAAAACTTTTAAATTGTTATGAAATTTAATTTATTGTATGTATATTAATTTTT
This sequence comes from Cantharis rufa, assembly GCA_947369205.1. NCBI lineage: Eukaryota > Metazoa > Arthropoda > Insecta > Coleoptera > Cantharidae > Cantharis > Cantharis rufa. The sequence goes on along the minus strand of OX376305.1, from coordinate 27,087,359 downwards.
AACACATTTTAGGGAAAATGTGTTAGAAACACATTCTTCTGATAGAAACTCCAACAGCAAGTATAACAAAATAATATCTAATATTATTGAAAATTGAATATTGATTATTGATGAATAATACCACTGCACATATAGTTTTTATTGTTTTATAAAAAATCAACTGTAATTGTATGATAAATTAATTTCACAACTTCACTACTCACTTAATTTAAATGATATCAGTACTGAAGTACTGAAAATATATTCAAAAAACGCAAACTGAAATAAAAAGCACTTCTGCTTGCTTTAAATTATGAAAAGCAATAACAAAGGAGAATATTGTTACCTAAACAGATTCTTTCAGGAATTAGGGAAAACACCAGAAATTTTGGGTTTTCCAAAATTGCAACAAGCTTATACAATTTACCTGATGCTATAGAAGCCTCAGATTAGGCGGCTTCCGGAAGTTCGGCTTTAAATTCTTCGAAGTACTAAATTTGGTCTTATTTTATAAAATAGATATAACATTTAAAAATATAATAATATCGTAGTTTTGTGATTTTTTGTGATTTTGAAGTTTAAAAAATACAAAAAACTTTTGAAATTTTCTAAATTCTTAAAATAGTTTTAGGAATTTGTAATACGTCAGAATTTTTTGGTGTAAGAATTAATGTCTTTTGGAGCTCTAAGGGGGGGCGATCGCCCCCATCGCCCCCCCCCCTGGATCCGCCACTGCGTCCAAATAAACTAAACACTTTTCATTTTCAATTCCTCTTAGGATATTGTCCATTACTCTTTGAAAGGTCGCTGGAGCGTTCTTAAGTCCAAATGGCATTCTACGAAATTCATAATGTCCATTTTCTACTGAAAATGCTGTTTTCGGAACATCGTTAGGGTTCATTTCAATCTGGTGAAATCCTGATGCTAAGTCTAAGGTGGTGAAATATTGACACTTGCCTAATTTGTCCAATATATCGGTAATATTAGGAATTGGATATTTGTCGTCGATGGTATGTTCATTAATTTTGCGATAATCGATTACTACTCTCCATTTTCTTTTACCACTAGCGTCCAACTTTTTTGGAACTATCCAAACTGGTGAAGAGAAGGGGGAATTTGAATTTTGAATTATTCCTTGATCTAACATTTTTTTCATTTGGTTTTTGATTTCGGTTTTATGTATTTCGGGATACCTATATGATTTAGTATAGATTGGGCTTTCGTCTTTAAGTTTAATATGGTGTTGAATTTGATTAGTAAAAGTTAACGGAATTTTTTCGCAATAAAATATGTCCCTGTATTCGAAACATAATTTTTGGATTTGATTATTTTCTTCTTTATTTGTATGGTTTAATCGTAAATTTTTCAAGTTTTCTTTCAAAATATTATCATGAATTTGGTTAAAATTATCTTCGGGTTCCATTTTTTCAATAAAATTGATTTCGTTTAAATTTAAGGTTTCAATGTCTAAAGGTTTCTCGAATTGTAGTGTAATAGGTTTTTCATTGGAATTTCTAATTGTAGTAAAAGCAAAATTATTTATTACATTAACTACTGCTTTGGGTGTTTCTACACCTTTTGTAAATTTTTGGTATTGTAGAATTCCTACGCCGTTATTTTGTTTTACTGGGATTTTGACTATCTGTTCGATTCTTGGGTCAATGGTTAAATTAAAAGTTTTAAAATTGTTAAAATTTTTTGAATGATAATCTGTGAGGTTTTCATTAGTTTGTGGTTAAAAAATAATTGGAATTGTTGCTTGTGGGGTTGTTAGAATTTTATTTCTCATATCAATTTTAGCTTGGAGGTGATTTATCAAATCTATTCCTATAAATTTCCGTCCGTCAAATTTTGATGAAAATTTAAAAACGTAAAATTTGTGTTTTTCGTTAATTTGGAAAATTCTTGGTAAAGTTATGTAAATTATTTGATCATGTTGAGATAGTCCGTGTGCAGTTTGAATTTGAAAATTTTCTTTTGTAATAAAATTTTTTAAATATTTGAATGCAATTTCAAGGTTCAATAAACTTTTAGTACTGCCGGTGTCAATTAAAAATTTTGCTTTTATTTCAGGTATAAATATATAAGGTAAATTAGTAATTTGAGTGTGATTTAGATTTATTATTATGTCAGGGGCGTTTGATCCCTTTCCAAATGAAAATTTTGGGGTACTTCTAATTTTTCAGAATTTTCACGCGTTATATTCACTATGTCGTTATGTGGTATTCGTTCTTGTTCGAAATTTTCAGATGAATCTGAATTTAAAAACATTTAATTTTGTTGACAATTTTGTTCATAATTCGGTTCATAATAATTTTGTTCATAATTTGATTCGTAATAAGTTTGTGGGTCGACATTCAAATGATATGATGCTTGGAAGTTAGGTTGCGTCATTGTTTTGCTGATTGTAGTTCTGTTACTATCTACATCCATAGGTGTAGGTTTAAAAGTCGATGTCCTCGTTGAATATTGTCTTGTTTGAAAATTCGGATTAAAATTTTGAAAATTACCTCTGGGTTGAGAGTTAGAATTGGTAGGTATTTTGGTAATTAAACTTGTTTTGAAAGTGTGGATTATAATTTCGATAATTATTAGTATTTTGAAAATTAGGTTGAAAATTTTGTCTAGGTTGATAATTTGGGTTAAAATTTTGGAAATTTTGTTTAGGTTGATAATTTGGATTAAAATTTTGAAAATTTTGTTTAAGTTGATTGTTAGGGTTAAAATTTGGAAAATTCGGTTTATAATTGGTATTTGGAAGATTGGGTTTAAATTGAAAATTTGACTTAAACGGTTTGTCATTTTGTGCTGAATTACTATTTGAATTTTGAGTTTGCAAGGTATTATTTTGTTGCGTGTAATACAAGAAGTTCATTTCCTCTGTTACTAAATTTAATGCATCTTCAATTGATTCAGGATTTCTGAGGCGAATGTTATTTTGTAGTTGACCAGATAAATCTCGAATAAAAGTTTTTAATGCAAGATCGTCGTAATTTTTAATCTGCAATCTTTTCTCAATTGTATTTAAATTACTATTAGAATCAATTTTGGTCAAAATTAAACTTCTCGCGTCTTGACATCTAGTACCGAAGTCATTGGGGCTTTCGTTTTTATGCGGTCTTAATAAGATGAGGTCTTGAATCAAACAATCTATATTTCGTTTATCGCTAAAATTTAATTTCAAAGATTCCTTTAAAGATTGCCAACCGTTTACTTCGGGGCGATTAGCTACTATTGTTAAAGCTCTTCCCGTTAATTTTCCAAAAATTGCACGTATCAAAAATTGATTTATAGGGTCGTCCGTGTTTGAATTGTTTACAAAATTGTTTAAAAAGTTTTCACATGCATCTAAGAATATATTTAAGGTGAATGGATTACCGTCATATGGTGTTATCGTATCTAAATATAATCTTATGAACTGGTAGTTGATACCTGGGGTCGTTGGAGGTGCCATATTATCAGTTGATGCTTCAATGATAGATACATTTTTATTAATAAAAATAAATTATTAATATTATTTAAAATTATTTCGCGATTTTAAATTAAATTTAATGTTTAATAATAATATAAATTTTAAAGTTATAGATTATTAAAAATAGGGTTTTAAGGATAATGGATTAAATCTAGCACTTACGTTATGATGATTAATTTCATTTATTATTTGTAATATTCTTTCTTCTTAGTTGGTAGCTTAAAATTAAGTTGACTTCCAATTGTTGGGTTGAAGCGATTTTTGTCTTCTTTCCACTCAATTTTTGGTCGGGCGTGGCGATTTTTGTCCACTTCTTAAATTAATGTTCTTCCTCGACGTTGGAGGTGATACCAGTGTGCTTTGTGACGATTCTTGTTCACTTTTCACTCCGAATATCGTTGAACTTGCGGCGATTTTTGTCCGCTTGCAGTTTGGTGTGGTTTCGGCGTTTTTAATGACGATTTTTGTTCACTAAATTTACCGAAATACGATCCGTTACGACTGCGCCAGTTAAATTCTACTAATAACTACTTGAATTTTTAAAAAACCAAAATTGTTTGAACAAATTTTATTACGAAAACTAAATGCAACTATTACATAAACTTATGCTAAAGACTACGCTACAGACTATTTAATACTACTACTACTAAGCTTATCCTTTTAAGCATTTCTCCTGGATCTTCATATTTCAATTATTATCAGCGAAATGCAAAGAGTTCCCATGGAACTTATGGTCAATAACATCAGCAGATAAAAGGTGTTCGCTCTTATTACGTCCCTGAAGACGTAATCATAATCATATTCTATAATCACATTTTTACAGCGGACCAATCAAATACTGCAAACATTTAATTATTTGATTTACTTTGCAAATTTCAACGTGTTTCTATAATTTAAAAACTAAATGGAAGGATAAATGTACATTATTTAATTAATTAAATATTATCACCCGTTAATTCATCCCTAAATTACGTGTAAAATGAAAAATTGAGTAGGTATCAATTAATTACGAATTAACATAATGCTTCTCTACGACTGCATATTCTATTACCATATACATAGAAAACTACTGTTTTAGCTAGTAACGTATATCAAGACATAAATTACTTGCACCTCCTTGCGCAGCATGTAGGGGACACTAGGGCTCAAATTTGTAACTTTTCGGTGGGAGTTTGTTACAGGCTGAAAATAGTCTCAATCGACGGACAAAATTATTCCACTTTATACCATATTTTATGTTTTCGAAAATTCGCCGTCAGGGGGGGTGATTCTCACCTTCAACAATTAAATAAATTTGTAACTTTTCGGTGGGAGTTTGTTACAGGCTGAAAATAGTCTCAATCGACGGACAAAATTATTCCACTTTACCCCATATTTTATGTTTCATAAAATTAGACGTCAGGGGGGGTGATTGTCACCTTCAAAAATTAAATAAATTTGTAACTTTTCGGTGGGAGTTTGTTACAGGCTGAAAATAGTCTCAATCGACGGACAAAATTATTCTACTTTACCCCTTATTTTAGCTTTCCTAAAATTAGCCGTCAGGGGGGGTGATTCTCACCTTCAAAAACTAAATAAATTTGTAACTTTTCGGTGGGAGTTTGTTACAGGCTGAAAATAGTGTCAATCGACGGACAAAATTATTCCACTTTATCCCATATTTTATGTTTCCGAAAATTCGCCGTCAGGGGGGGTGATTGTCACCTTCAAAAATTAAATAAATTTGTAACTTTTCGGTGGGAGTTTGTTACAGGCTGAAAATAGTCTCAATCGACGGACAAAATTATTCCACTTTATACCATATTTTATGTTTTCGAAAATTCGCCGTCAGGGGGGGTGATTCTCACCTTCAAAAATTAAATAAATTTGTAACTTTTCGGTGGGAGTTTGTTACAGGCTGAAAATAGTCTCAATCGACGGACAAAATTATTCCACTTTACCCCATATTTTATGTTTCATAAAATTCGCCGTCAGGGGGGTGACTCTCACCTTCGAAAATTAAATAAATTTGTAACTTTTCGGTGGGAGTTTGTTACAGGCTGAAAATAGTATTTAGTGTGAAACAGTATCTAGTGACTGTACTTCAAATATTAAATAAATTTGTAACTTTTCCGTATCAAAAGAACCTTTTAATACTGAAAGTTTTAGATGAACTATTAAAGAAATTTCCTTGCTATCAATCTGATGACAATATACAATAAATGATTGTCGTATGCCGAGTTTCTTGACTAAAATAATCCTACAGATATCGGATAAAAATAAAATAAATATAGATAAATATGACAGAACTAGAATATAATAACAATACGTTCATTGTCTATTGAAAACACCCAATATGGGATGATTTTAGTGAAGAAACTAAATATAAGTGATATAACTTTAGGCCATTTTGTTTTTTATTTAAAATTCATTATTTAAAATTCTTAAAAAATTTATGGAGCTAGAAACACGAACCCACAATGTAGCCGATATAGAGAATTTGCTCCCCGAAGAAAATTGACCCGCAGTAATTTGACCCCCGGAATTTCACCGCTCGCTAATTTGATCCACTGGTAAATTGATGCCCGGTAATTTGACCCCTGGTAATTTGAACCCCGGTATTTTCACAGCCGGTAATTTCACCCCCCGAAAATTTGATCTCCTGGCAAATAGACCACCGGAAATTTGATCCCCGCTAATTTTGTTCCCGGTATATTCACCCTAGGTAATTCTACTTCTTGGTAATTAGATCCTCTAGTAAATTGATCCCCGGCAATTACATCCCGGTAAATTCACCGTTCGGTAATTTCACCTCTTGGCAATTAGATTTTACTAAAATTTTTTAAATGGTAAACTGGGCGAAATAGAAATTTGGACCCATATCTGCGCGCAGATCTTCCTTTTCGCATTTTTTACCATAAAAAAATAAATAAATTTTTAACTAAAGTAGAATCCGCTTAATGTGATCACGGATAATGTTATTAGTCAGTTGTAGTCAGTAGCGTGTCGTGCCTTTTAGGGCGGGTGGCCAACCATTCTTAGGGGCGCAAAATATGTATGAATTTCAAATTAAACATTTTTTTTTTCAGTTTCAGGTTTTTGAGTTTCAACTCAAAAACCCTGTTTTTGAAAATTCCAATTTTGGCTAGATTTTAGTGTCAAATACCCCACTGTGCGACGTATGCTTCTATCGTATATTACCGGTAATATACCGGAAATTGCACAGTATAGTGATATATTGTGGAGTGCAGATTTGTAGCCAAAATGCTTTTCCTGAAAATTCGAAGCAGCTCAAAAATTTTAAATAATCTAAGCGATTTATCAAAACAAAATTTATTTGGCACTGTTTTATATGCTTTTTTGGGTTTTTGTGCTTTAATTTGAATTATCATGCTTTTTGTGCTTTTTTTTTAATTCTTATACTTTTGAAGACAAAATATTACAAATTATATTCGTTTGCAATAAGCCGATTTACGATAGGTGCCTACCTAATTTAATTACCTACCTGAAACAGGCAGGTGCAAACAATATCATTTTTGGGGTTTCCCAAAATTTCCGGGATTATAAAATTTGTAAAGATAACGGTTTTGAATACAATAGAATTTGGTTTTACCAAAATTATTTTTATTTTGATTTGGCATGTGGCAAGTTTTAGGATAGGATTTAATAATACTGCTGATAAGCATTAAAAAATTAGTGGTGAGTATATAAATGACAGTGAAAACTTGATAGTTTATTACCGAAGTTTTACAAAATCTGCTTTGTTTGGGACGCCACTATAGACAGGGGCGGTGGGCTCTAGCCCCCCTAGCCCCCACGGCGACACGCCACTGGTTGTAGTGATCATTTCGACTGGGAACCGACTGCTTTAATTAGATTACATACAAAAATCACCGGATAATGTGATCAAAAAGCCGCTTATTATTACTCCCACGGAAAAGTTACAATTTTATTTAATTTTTGAAGGTGAAATTCACCCCCCCCTTGACGGCTAATTTTAGGAAACATAAAATATGGGGTGAAGTGGAATAATTTTGTCCGTCGATTGAGACTATTTTCAGCCTGTAACAAACTCCCACCGAAAAGTTACAAATTTATTTAATTTTTGAAGGTGTGAATCACCCCCCCCTGACGGCGAATTTTCGAAAACATAAAATATGGTATAAAGTAGAATAATTTTGTCCGTCGATTGAGACTATTTTCAGCCTGTAACAAACTCCCACCGAAAAGTTACAAATTTATTTAATTTTTGAAGGTGACAATCACCCCCCTGACGGCGAATTTTCGGAAACATAAAATCTGGGATAAAGTGGAATAATTTTGTCCGTCGATTGAGACTATTTTCAGCCTGTAACAAACTCCCACCGAAAAGTTACAAATTTATTTAATTTTTGAAGGTGAGAATCACCCCCCCTGACGGCGAATTTTCGGAAACATAAAATATGTTATAAAGTGGAATAATTTTGTCCGTCGATTGAGACTATTTTCAGCCTGTAACAAACTCCCACCGAAAAGTTACAAATTTATTTAATTTTTGAAGGTGAGAATCACCCCCCCTGACGGCGAATTTTAGGAAACATAAAATATGGGGTAAGGTGGAATAATTTTGTCCGTCGATTGCGACTATTTTCAGCCTGTAACAAACTCCCACCGAAGAGTTACAAATTTATTTAATTTTTGAAGGTGAGAATCACCCCCCCTGACGGCTAATTTTATGAAACATAAAATATGGGGTAAAGTGGAATAATTTTGTCCGTCGATTGAGACTATTTTCAGCCTGTAACAAACTCCCACCGAAAAGTTACAAATTTATTTAATTTTTGAAGGTGAGAATCACCCCCCCCTGACGGCGAATTTTCGAAAACATAAAATATGGTATAAAGTAGAATAATTTTGTCCGTCGATTGAGACTATTTTCAGCCTGTAACAAACTCCCACCGAAAAGTTACAAATTTATTTAATTTTTGAAGGTGACAATCACCCCCCTGACGGCGAATTTTCGGAAACATAAAATCTGGGATAAAGTGGAATAATTTTGTCCGTCGATTGAGACTATTTTCAGCCTGTAACAAACTCCCACCGAAAAGTTACAAATTTATTTAGTTTTTGAAGGTGAGAATCACCCCCCCTGACGGCTAATTTTAGGAAAGCTAAAATAAGGGGTAAAGTAGAATAATTTTGTCCGTCGATTGAGACTATTTTCAGTCTGTAACAAACTCCCACCGAAAAGTTACAAATTTATTTAATTTTTGAAGGTGAGAATCACCCCCCCTGACGGCTAATTTTAGGAAAGCTAAAATAAGGGGTAAAGTAGAATAATTTTGTCCGTCGATTGAGACTATTTTCAGCCTGTAACAAACTCCCACCGAAAAGTTACAAATTTATTTAATTTTTGAAGGTGACAATCACTCCCCCTGACGGCTAATTTTATGAAACATAAAATATGGGGTAAAGTGGAATAATTTTGTCCGTCGATTGAGACTATTTTCAGCCTGTAACAAACTCCCACCGAAAAGTTACAAATTTATTTAATTTTTGAAGGTGAGAATCACCCCCCATGACGGCGAATTTTAGGAAACATAAAATATGGGGTAAAGTGGAATAATTTTGTCCGTCGATTGAGACTATTTTCAGCCTGTAACAAACTCCCACCGAAAAGTTACAAATTTATTTAATTTTTGAAGGTGAGAATCACCCCCCCCTGACGGCGAATTTTCGAAAACATAAAATATGGTATAAAGTAGAATAATTTTGTCCGTCGATTGAGACTATTTTCAGCCTGTGACAAACTCCCACCGAAAAGTTACAAATTTATTTAATTTTTGAAGGTGAGAATCACCCCCCATGACGGCGAATTTTAGGAAACATAAAATATGGGGTAAAGTGGAATAATTTTGTCCGTCGATTGAGACTATTTTCAGCCTGTAACAAACTCCCACCGAAAAGTTACAAATTTATTTAATTTTTGAAGGTGAGAATCACCCCCCCCCCCTGACGGCAAATTTTCGAAAACATAAAATATGGTATAAAGTAGAATAATTTTGTCCGTCGATTGAGACTATTTTCAGCCTGTAACAAACTCCCACCGAAAAGTTACAAATTTGAGCCCCAGTGTCCCCTACATGCTGCGCAAGGAGGTGCAAGTAATTTATGTCTTGATATACGTTACTAGCTAAAACAGTAGTTTTCTATGTATATGGTAATAGAATATGCAGTCGTAGAGAAGCATTATGTTAATTCGTAATTAATTGATACCTACTCAATTTTTCATTTTACACGTAATTTAGGGATGAATTAACGGGTGATAATATTTAATTAATTAAATAATGTACATTTATCCTTCCATTTAGTTTTTAAATTATAGAAACACGTTGAAATTTGCAAAGTAAATCAAATAATTAAATGTTTGCAGTATTTGATTGGTCCGCTGTAAAAATGTGATTATAGAATATGATTATGATTACGTCTTCAGGGACGTCTCTTATTTTACAATTCTTACGAACCAGTTATCTAATGATATTATATTCTTATCATAGAACATAACTAGTGCGACTGACTGTGTAAATAAATGCCTGAATAAATTTTAAATCTTGACAAGCCGGGCTCCTTCGAGGCCACCGATCTCTGGTGGCATACCTGGTTCCAAACGGCACTGACTAATGCCCTAATGCCATAGTAATCTAAATCCGATCGGAATTTATTTTATTTCTGTGCATTCCCATGTTACTAATATTTTTTACAAAATTGAAAAAGTGACAATTTATTTTCTATTAAAAAATTTCAAGTGTTTTTTTAAAATGCCTGCTTTATTATTTAAACAAATACAACTACTAACTTAAACCCTTAAACCAACAGAAATACTAAAAATAAACATTAAAATTCATCTGAAAAAAAAATGAAGAAATTAAATTTTAAATTTGTGTTGTATTATATTTATCTGGATAGTAAAATAAATTATCTCACCCACGTAGATAAATATAAATTTGAAAAGGATTTTTGGGTTGATTGGGTGGCAGATCAAAACTACAATTTGTTAGTCGACGTTTCGAACACTATATCTGTTCATTCTCAAGACTACAGAGAAAAGCAAAAATAAGTCACAATAATCAAAAACGATCGAACAAAAAACACTCACCCATTACAAATTACGATGGTATGAAATATGATCTAATGATGCCAGCTTTGATGGGAAGCAGAGACCACGACTCAACTTTAACTTTAAAAGTTTTAACCGTCTTCGCATTTTTTAAGATTTTTTTAACTATTGACTCTGTTGAGTGTTACCTGAGTCGTGGTCTATGCTTCCCATCAAAGCTGGCATCATTAGATCATATTTCATACCATCATAATTTGTAATCGGTGAGTGTTTTTTGTTCGATCGTTTTTGATTATTGTGACTTATTTTTGCTTTTCTCTGTAGTCTCGAGAATGAACAGATATAGTGTTCGAAACGTCGACTAACAAATTGTAGTTTTGATCTGCCACCCAATCAACCCAAAAATCCTTTTCAAATTTATATTTATCTATAATTAAATGAGTTCTTTTTATTAAATTCTTAGGATTAAATATGTACTACTTCTTTGTTTAATGTTGTTAAACTATTGTTCTTCTATCATTTTTATTTTCGGACGACATAAATTTTACAAAATAAACTCGACTGCTTTCATACACATTCAATGCATAACAATAGTACATTGTCTTATTCGGATTCAAAGTGAAACTTTGTTTGACAAGCAATTTTTGTATTTTCTGAAACATAAGACCAATTTCATAATAAAAGTTAACAAGGCATTAAAATTTAAAAGGCAACTTAAGACAAAACAGATAAATAAAAATCATCAGTTTTGCTTTAAGTTACCTTTTAAATTTTAATGCTCCTTTAACTTTTATTATGAAATTGGCCCTTAGCTTTCGTTTAATACAATTAAAATAAATTTTATTGTTTATTTTTTTTTATCAAAAATACAATTTTATTAGGGACCCATAAATTTTTTCTGCTGGGGAGGCCAAATTTTAAAGTTCCGCCACTGACACTTGTATAGTCAAGAACGGTATATTAATGAATGCTACTCTTGCAGTTTGCAAGTTGGGGTGGTATAGTTGACATGTTGACATATATAAGAATTTATGGTTTCCCTTCTGTGAATGAGGGTGTTCATCTATTTTAAGACGCGTCTCCACTTAAGCGGGTTAGGCCGGGCGGCCTAATAAATCATAAATAATTAGGTGTGCCTAAACCATAATAATATCAGAACTGTTAACTCACTTGTCCGAAATATTCCATCAAATTTATATCAATTTTACGTCTTTGTCATATTCAAAATGAAGTTGATTTATTTTGCCTTTTAGCTCTGCTAATTACTTTATGATGTAATCGGTGCTCGAATTATACTATAAGAACCAGTGTGACTCAACTCATAATTTTACTTATTCTATACAATTTTAAGTGGTAAAAGCCGTAGATACCCAAGTTTTTCCACTTGACCAAACTTGACGCAATAGTAATTCTAATTTAGACTTCCGCCTTTAAGTCAAGTGTAACTTTTAGTACCTACGTGCTCTCAAATTTGAAAAACAACTTAATAACCTCTAGTTTTTAATTTACTAAAATATAAACAATTTACTTAAAATTACGTGTGACCAAATTGCAAGATTCATCTTTTGAATTTATAAAGTTCAGTTTAAAACAAAATTATAAAATTGGTTTTGAAATTAAGAATATTATACTAGCAATTAAAATAATATGATTTCGCGAATTTATCAATAAAATAATGTTGTAATTTGTCAAGAGAAAAAGATATTCGTCATAATATAATTAGATTTTATTTTAAAGGAAGTTAAATTTAATAAAATAAAATAAAGAGAAAAAAAGTGGTGTGGAGTAACTACACTATTACCCATTTGAATACAAGTGCGTAACGTATCATAATAATATATGTTTTAAAATTCTGTATCTTTAAATTATTAATTCGAGTCTTGATAACATTTATCGCATCAAACAGTTTACTCTCTTGCTGTCTTGACCTAAACATAATATGAAGGAAGTCGTAGTCAAATTATCTTATTTTAAAAGACGTTAATTATATTTGATAACAAAATCGGCTTTAATTCTTCTAAACCTTCAAAATAATTTAAAATGTTACCAGGATTATCTTTTAAAACATTCCATTCGACTTCGGTCATAATAATTTGGAAATCGGTTTCATTAGAACTTCCCAATTTGATTAATGGTTCCCAATTGTTGGTACTCAAACCCACCGACAAAAACTTTGTTTTACTAAAATTCAACCAATAGGATGTTTGCTGGGGCCGTGCGACTACAGTCGCAATGAATGCTCTCTTTCTCTCTCTTATGGCAGTCGCAAGCAATAGTCGCATGCGACGATCGTTTTCTAAAGACGTGTCTCTACTTAACCGGCTTTACACAAAAACTGTTTTTGTGTATGCTTTAACATTGGCCGCACACCTAATTATTTATGATTTATTAGGCCGCCCGGCCTAAGCCGGTTAAGTGGAGACGCGTCTTAAGGAAACACTTCCATAAGAAAGCATGGAGAGCAGTCATTGCGACTGTAGTCGCACGGCTCTAGCCGCAGCTAAAGAATCACACCTTTACTCTTAATAATATGTCTTCACCGCAGAATTATTTTTACAATGATAATTTTAAAATTTTTATCGAGTTTAGATAATATTATGCAAAATCGAATAAGGTACCTTCAATTTGCCATTAATTAACATAATTTTGGGTAACGTCCATTAGCCATTAATTAACATAATTTTTGTTATTTATTAATTTAACCCCAATGACCTTTGCCAAGCTAGAGCATGGATGATCGCATTTTGCTGGGAGCTTTGGATTTATTATTACTTACTTAAAACGGGCATATTAGTTTTCGTTTTGTAACCCCTGTAGTTAAAGCGCCCCGTTAAAGCTAATTATTAGCTACTTAAGAAACCTCATAGAAAGCTTAACAAAGCTCTGCTAATCTGCTATGGGGGCCATAGTTCGCCCAAATCAACATAATATTATCATTTAAAACATTGTGTTTACTAAATATATTTTGCAATATTATGATTCTTTTTTATGAAATGCTCTCCCCCCCCCCAGAAATTGGAAAAGTTACCGCTCCCACTTGTCAAAGTAAAAAAAGAGACCAACTCATAATTTGTCTAAAGTAATTACTACTGCAATTAAGGGTCGGTTTTGTCTAATTATAAAAAGAGAACCCCGTTAACAATTTAGCACACGGGTCACTCAACTGCTTGTTACACCACTGATAATAAATTATTATTATTATTATTTAAGAAGTTCATGACATTATTATTAATAATCTCTATAATATAATAAACCATTATTATTATTAATAATAGTTTACATGCGAAGCTAATGCGCAAGACATATTTTAAAAAAATATTTATGAAGATTTTTCTGAGTGCCTTATTCGACAATTTCAATTGTTTAATTGTGTAATTTAATGCAGCGGATAACGCTACATTGAACGCCAACAAATTTTATGCGAGATGATTAAAAATAGAGAACTCCAAGATCGTATAGTATATAGATCGCGATCAACAGTTTGGGCAGCTCTGGTTGAAGCAGTAGCGGATTTAGGGGGGGAGGGGCTATAACCTAATGGATAAGTAGTATTTTAATTAATTGATTAAAATAAAATAAATTATTTATAAACGTTTTTTTATTATACGACTTTTCCATATTTTTGTTGTTCTAATATTGTCTCTTTCCGGGAGCTTCATTCTAAAATAAATTAAATTAAAATAAAATTATAGAAAAAAGTGCAGCAACAATTTTCGTATTATCTTACTTGAATAAACTGTAACAATTTCTCCAACTTTGCGCTTTTCGTTTGACGATTGACCGACTTAGTAAAAGATGGACATAATTTCAAATTAATTTAGTTAAAAAACTCTAAAACAACATATTAAAATTTTACAAAATTCAAAAAAATTGAAAAAGCAAGTTCACTTAAATAATTTACTAAAATACCAATTTTTTAAGATGAAAAGTAGAAATATCTACCAACAACGGAGGTTTTTGTGAACTAGTGTATACAGTTTTTCTGATTCTTGAAGGAATTGAAAGAATATCAATACTTAAAAATTGCCAAGTGCTCCACGACACCGAACTGAAAGATCCACTGATACATTTTTTGACAATCCCTGCATCCAACTGTTCAGCAGAAAGGTAGTTTTGCGTTTTGTAAAGAATAAAAAATTATGCATGCTCTACAATGACCGAAAAACGCCTTCAGGATGTAGCTATCAAAAACAAGGAACAAGAGCGTGGTTTAAAAAAAATTTTAGCATCGTATTTTCGTATTCAATTAATAATAATAATTAGAGTATTTTTTAAGTTGTAAAATTTTAAATTTTAAAATAAATAAAAAATTCTGATGTGGACACCACATGACTTCCTTATTAAACTGTTAATACTTTTCTTAATAACTAATCTAGAATAATTATTTTGTAGTTGGAATCTCGTTACATAATCCATTCGTGCGCGTCTTGTATCGCTTTACATGTACTCTTTTTGCCCGGACAATTGCAATCAAAAATAGGAGGTGCACAACTAGATGCTATAAGAGTCTCAAAAACAAAATTTCAACTTTATACGACTTGCCGTATTTGAGTTACGAAATACACGTCAAAACTAGTCAAAATGGATTCAGGGAAGGTCAAAACGGATATTTCCGTCAAAATCTGAAAACCGAAAAAATCGGGATTGCAATACAGTAGAATCCGGTTATAACGACGGTCAAGGGACCGGCGATATTACGTCGTACTAACCGGACGACGCACAGTGGGGTATTTGACCCTAAAACCTGGCCAAAACTCAAATTTATTAATTACACAATAGGACCACTGTAATAATTTTTTCGAATAGTACAATAGTTGGGGCATCAAACGGTAGTCATTTTAAGATGAAATTTTTAGTAGTTTGGTTACAACGGCACTCGGAATTTTGTCTTCGGTTACGTTGCACATTACAGTTCTCGACGCTTTGAAAAACACCTACTTTTAATCCTCCTAAAAGGCAGTGATACTTTGATTCAGAAGAAGATCTTGATATGGACAATAAAAATGAAGCTATATAGTCTATTATTACCTAAATACATTAATTTATGACACAATTTTAAGGCCTCTGTGACGTATAGAAATTGATAATAAAATTTTATTGTTTTTAAATTTTTTTTTTTTATAGATTAGTAAATTAGTTATGTTTCCGGGTTCGTCCGGGTGAAAATTTGAATAGGATAGTAATTCTGACTATCTTAGGAAGTAATCTAGAAAAAAAAAAGTTGCGGAAGTTGAGCGTTTTAATATAATGTATAATTAAAAAATATTATACATTTTTTGTATAATTACAATTTATACGCCATTATTTTGCTTTATTGGCTCGGATTAGAATTTTTCAAAAATATATTTTTTCCATTTTTTATTACCAATTTTTGGCATTAAATAGTAGAGTTTCATTAAAACAATTATTGTGTGGATTAGCCTTTACATTTCAACTAAGCTCGCATCCCTGAGATTTTGGAATTGGGTCTTTTACGCCATGATATTGTTTTTTTGGCTTTGTTTAGATTTTTCCAAAATATATTTTTTACATTTTTTCAACTAATTTTGGAATCAAGTAGTAGGAATTTTTAATTATAAATGTCAAATAAATTTGACTTGTATTTTGTATTGAGTTCATACTGTCCGGGTTGATTTTGATTTTGATTTTCTAGGTCTGCCTGACGAGATTCATAAATTCGAAACATATAATATATATTAGATGTCGCAGACTATCAACTTAGTGCTTTTTAACAGTAAGATTTTCAATATTTTTAACTTAACAGCAAGATTTTGATAATATTTCACTTTGGTTGAGCGTTTTAGGTACTATGATTTTTTTTATACCTACCGTCAGAAAGTTTAAGATCAACTAGTTAGTTTATAACTAACTAGATATTACGCCTATCAATACATGTTTTTAATATAAAATTTTTATACAAATATCAGCAATGGATTGCAATTAACAATTTGGGACTATTTAAAAAGATTCAAAATGCAATATGCCATTTTGGTATTTATGCAACCGAATTTTATAAATAAAATATTATTACATGTGATTAGGGTAAAACCATAAGCATCCATGAAACATCTTAAATTAATGTATTGCTATATTAAAATTTTTAATATTATTTCCTGTCTACTACATGCTTTTATGCCTTTTTAGATAAAAAAAAATTAATTTTTCAGTTTTGAATTTTAGTATTACTTATTTGTGAATTTCTGAAAATACAGTAAAATATGGATTACTTAATGCAAATCCAAACACAGAATTCCATTCTTCCTCTGCCCAATTCTTGTGAATTAGTGCCCAGCAGGTTAGAGATTGGCCATAGGCATTTGAATTAACCAAAAGGTTGGCATAATGCCCGCATTTTAAATTTATTCTTATAATCGGGTAATATACATATTAAAAGTTTTATAACTTTATTCTGTTATTTTAATTTGCACCCCCAGAAAACCACCCTACTTATCAATGTAATTTTTATCATTATTTTTCCATGAATTTGTAGGTCAAATTCTCAATATATCAAAAGTTTCATAACTTTATTTTGTTATTTTGATTTACACGCCCAGAAAACCACCCCTATTTATCAATGTAATTTTTTAAATTATTTTTCCATGAATTTGTAAGTTAAATTCTCGACATATTGAAAGTTTCATAACTTTATTCTGTTATTTTAATTTGCACCCCCAGAAAACAACCGTGTTTATCAATAAAATTTTTTTCATTATTTTTTCTAAAATCTGGAGCGCATATTTTGAACTCATTTGGTGAGTTTCAGAGTTTTGGCCAGGTTTTAGGGTCAAATACCCTAAAGCTGCATTCACATAGGGTATTGCAGGAGCATGGTAGGTGGATGGTAGAATTATTGCAACAGATTCTTGCACAAGGTCAACATACCATTCACATAAACTTAAAAGCTGGTGTAAAACCAACAGCTTACGTAAAAATAGCTTACGTCGAATATTAATTTCATCATCTTCAAAGGGGTCCATGCTACACGCACAGTAAATTAGCATTTTAAAAAAGTCGTCTCAAGTATTTCCGGATTGAATTTATTTTTATTATTTACGAAACCAAAACAGAATTAGGTTATGTTACAAAATATATAAACTGACAGTCACAAGCACCGCCCTTCGACGCTGCCGATTGGCGCTTGTAAAAATTCTTGCACCGTGTATTGTAAAAGTTTAAAGTTTGGTAACTTTTCCACCGCTTCTTCCACCGTGCAAGAAGTTAAGTCTATCTGAACGCGTCCACTTGTGCGCATGTTTTTAACTCTTACATATTCTACCATCCAAATACAATACCCTATGTGAATGCTGCTTAAGTAAGTACCCAAATACCCTAGGTAAGTTCGCCACTGGGTTGAAGAGCGAAAGTGGGGAGAGTGAATATCATGTCTATTTACCGAACGTATTTCAGTTTTACTTCTGTGTTTCAAGTGTTGCGTGTGTCTCGGTGTGGTACATTTTTCACGATTTTTAATGGGAAGTTGTTATATTAATATGTGTTATATTTTTTAAACTGACAATTAACGTAAATAATTTTCCATGTGCTCAGTGTAAAAACTTTTTTTTGCGAAACAAGCGAAGAGAAATATTCACCCAAGTTGCGAAATTAAAAAAATTAGTTTCCAGAATGTAAAGGTAAGATTTTATAAAATAAGAGAATTTTGTTTATTATTTCACTAATTAAGTATTTGTTGATATTTGTACAATATAAATCTACGAAATTTAGTATGTTTAAAAAGGACCA
The DNA here is from genome assembly GCA_947369205.1 of Cantharis rufa. Taxonomy (NCBI): domain Eukaryota; kingdom Metazoa; phylum Arthropoda; class Insecta; order Coleoptera; family Cantharidae; genus Cantharis; species Cantharis rufa. Next base: position 27,069,093 of record OX376305.1, on the reverse strand, counting down.
CAATAATAATTAAAAAATTTTAATTATTATTATCCGCACGAATTAATAATTTGTGTTTAATATATTTTAACCAAAATATATTTTACAATATCCAGTAAAATTTTGTCGCTGAACTTGTATTGATAATTTTAAAATGTTGATAAAATAATGAGAGGCAATTCTTATTTTATTTAGCGTAAATAGAGCTCAATTTGAACGATAATCCTTAATTTAATTTAAATAATTCTAATTCAATTGAAATAGTTTAAGTAACGAAAATATATTACTTCTAATATTTAAGTATTTTTGGCAATGAAAATATTACTAACATATGTTTTTTGAAGATTTTCACAATTGTGCAGCTTTTGGATTGATTTTTTTCTTAATTGAGGAAAGTGTAATATTTAATTTTAATATATCCTCAATGGGTCATCTAGTCATACACAGTAAAAAGTATTTCGTTAAATTAACAAAAAAAATGTTGTCCAGCAGGTCCACTACAATTTTTTGTTATATTAGCAAATTTATTACGGAGAATAACAACTTCTATGATTAAAATTATTATATTTTGTAAGTATTTATGTTACTATAATAATAAAATTTGTTAATATTACAAAAAATTGTAGTGCACCTGCTGGGACAACATTTTTTTGTTAATTTCATCTCTCAAAACCAACTTTTCTTTCTAAAACTGTAATATAATTTGTGAAATACTGCCGCATATGCGTTTGAAATTTCAATATCGATTTATTATTAGTTTCGGAGATATTAATTTTTGAAATGTTCTAATTATTCAGCTGATTTAAGGACTAACACCTATCTAACGGATTAAAAAAACGGTTTTTTTTAAATTTTCCTTTCTCATATTATAAATAGTGGCATTTTAAGATATCGAAATAAATAATGTTATTCTTAAAAATCTACCCATCAGTACTATGAGTACCTACTATACGGGCACTACAACCTAGAGTATGTTTTGGCTGATCTTTTCATTTTATGAAGTTTCAACGGTAAATTACCTTTGTTGTTTGCTATTGCCTGTCGAAGGAGGACGGTTGGAATAAAAAAATTAATTCTATAAAAAAATATTAATCATTTTTTGTCACATAAAAATCAATTTTACAACAAAACTTTTTCGACTTTTTTGTTTAAAAATTCAATTTCGTTTATATACATTTTTCTACTTTGTCGTTCAGTTTCTGACTGAATAATAAAAATGTATATAAACAAAACTGAAGGCAATGAAATTTACAACAAAATATGCTTCAAAATGTACATTTTCCACTGTTAACATAAATAGCAGTGGCCCCCTTCTTCTGAATGTGAGATAAATAAAAGCTATAGAGATTAGTAGAGCAGTTAAAATTTTAAGCGTTGACTCGATTCGTTTCGGGGTCCAACAGTCGGATCTTCTGTAAGTAGTGCACATGAGTATTCTTAAGTTTTTGTTACACTCAGAGAAATTATATATTTACACAGTAAAAAGTATTTTGTTAAATTAACAAAAAAATGTTGTCCCAGCAGGTCCACTACAATTTTTTTGTTATATTAGCAAATTTATTACGCAGAATAACAACTTCTATGATACAAATTATTATATTTTGTAAGTATTTATGTTACTTTAATAATAAAATTTGTTAATATTACAAAAAATTAATTAACAACTGCATATTTTGTTAAATTAACAAAATACTTTTTACTGTGTACCTACATTAAATAATATTTTAATTAAAAGTCGAATTTACCAGAAAACGAAATGAGAGTTTTTTTATTTAACTTTTTATTTGGCGGTCGTCGGTCTTCGTTTTTGAACGCTACTTTTTAATTTTTAAATGCCGTTTTCTCGAAAACTAATGGATGATCCTCAAAAATTTATTTATATAAAATGCTCAGAAAATTGTCATCTTTCTAATTTATAGTGCAAAGGTTAAAGCTCTACTCGTGGTATGGATTAACTGACATATCCCTCTTATCTTTCTTTCTGGTGTTCAATTTCCAGATCTTTTCGTTGTTTTCACAACATTATTCTTTGGGGCTGAAAACGTGAACATTTATTAAATGCAGAAGTGAGATAAACAATACTTTTTACAACACCAAAATAAAATAATTTTTAACATTAATGTTACATTACCTAACATTTTACATTTTGAATTATATTCTATAATACATTTTGGGTTAACTTTTAGATTTTACAATATGAATGTTTAACATTCAAATGATGTGAATTACCAAATTCTCAAGTCTACATGTTATTCTACTATTCAATAATAACTTATATCGTTCTAACAAGACCTTCAAATCACTTTCTACTTTTATAAAAAATATTAAAGGTTCAGGTAATTAGCAAGGGAAAACACATCAGGTATTTGTTTAATACCCTTATTTATCTTTGTTCTGCATATATCTTTTTAACTGTTCGGTTGCCTGACGCCTAATAAATAATATAGTAGCATATCAATTTCCTCATCAGCGGTATCCATTGTAACTATATAATGCACGGTTTAAAACTTGAATTTTAAAATTTCTTCTTCATCATCGAGGAAATCTTCAATAATCTCGCAACTGACCGAGATTGACATTGATGTCATAAATAAAATCTCGCATTTCATCAATGTCTACTGAAAACTGTCTACACTTAAATTTTTTATTAAAATTCGTTATTTTATCTCTTAACATTAACCCCCCCCCCACCCCACAAAGTAGCATTCTATTATAATTATGCATTTCTTGCATGCATTTCCATAAACTGTTGTTAAACCTTTCGTTATGGAAAAAATGAATAGAAAAATTACTCACCGCTAATGAGCTAAAAATTATTTCTCAGGGTTTTTTAATAAAATGTTGTTTACAAATTTTATTACTTTGCACTTTTGTAAGGAAGGTTATATTTTGTTGGAAATTTATACCAAAAATTAATTTAAACAAAATTTATTAACTTAACCCGTAACCGGTACAGTCCTACTTTTGGTTCATAACCGGTACGCCGCAGTCTGAGAGACAACCGCCCTTTAAAATCAGCCTTTGTTATTATATTTGTTATCTTAAGGTTGGAGGACATTGGTATGTGATTTTTAAGTAAGCAAGTTATATTCTACCGCATAAGTAACAATAAATATCATATTGGTTTTGCTTCATAATTGTCAGACTATGGGGTGTATTCGACAGATGGTCGAACACTTTAAGGTGGACCCAATCAGTCATGTAAAGTTTTAAGTTTCCTCTTTGTGAAGAAAGAATATAAAACCGGCAGATTAGAAAAGCCAATCAGTATTGACCTGTTCGTTAGAAAAGCTTTATGCTGTTAGTTTAGAATTAGTGTAAAATTTGTATATTTCATAGATAAATAAAATTAAGTTTTAAAACATCGAATTTTATTCCAATAAATATAACTAGCATACGCAAGAAAACCAATCAAATAAAATTTATTTAAGAAATAATTATAATTTCTTTCAAATGCCATCGAAATAATATAGGCTTTAATTTAATTTAGTTGAAACTCGAATATGAAAAACGAAAAATAATTATAAATTAATATTTATACCATATACAAGCCTAAATATAATGTCTTTTGCTAAAAAACATCTATATAGCCAATTCAAGATCAACTACATTACAGAATGCATAGGGTTAAGTTGCATACGTAAACGGTACGCGGTGCTCTCTCAGACTTTCAGATGAAATAAATAAGTTTTACATTTACCTACACCGCTCAAATTTTGCAACATCAGAAATGATTTAATTTGAAAGTACTGATAACATTATACCTATATTACAAAAGGCGGTAGTGCAACAAAGAATTATGCATACAAGAGTGTCTCTCAGACCCCGGAATACCGCTTACGGGTTAAAACAAATGTAATTTTAATAGTAACAAAAATTAAATTTTAAAAAAAGACGCAAATATGATTACACTTAAACTTATTGTTAAATTCCGTCGAAATGATTAAAAAAATTTAAATAAACTTGATTATGAAATTGAAGGAAACTTGTTTTCGCAATAGAAATGTTAATTTTATGATAAGTAGAGAGCGGATTTCCTTCCATTATGCTTATCGTCAATATTTAAGGCAGCAATAAGATATTTAAAATGTGTACGATTTATAAAGAATTTTATCGTTTGACACTAAGTTTTTTATGCCTTTTTTAGCATTTTGTGCTTATTTTCAATTTTTATGCTTATTTAAAGCTTATTTTAGCTTTTTTTTGCAAAAAGCAATTTTTACTGCCCGAAACGCCCCTAAACAGAATTTGAATTCTTTACCTGAATTGAATTTTGAAATTTGAAGTTTTTATACGGTACCAACCTAAGCATAAAAATTTGTAATTGCAAAAAAATCAATGCATTTTGGTACTAAAATTAGTTTAAAATCCAAATTGGTGAAAGCAAGAATAAAATTTATCAAATTTTGATTGTTTGACTACTGATTTGTCTACTATTTGTAGAAAAAAAAATTTGTAAACAAGTGCCAAGCAACAGTGGCGTAGCCAGGAATTTAGTTCGGGATTAGAAGTATTTTAGTTTTTAGTTAGGAGTTTAGTGGGGGACCTCCCATGAGCGAAGCGAGTCTTGTAATAGCGTCGCAGACGAAAATTTTTCAAATTTTTAAGGTCAAACGCTTAATAGAAAGTTAGAAAATTTCGGGATGGGGGGAGCAGCCCCCCCCCTGAATACGCCGCTGCCAAGCAATAATGCTGAAAGTGAAACCCCTTGTAGAAGAATATATCAAAGAAATTTAGAGCAGCATTTAGTAGTTAACTGTTTCCAGGAAGCAGTGTAGCACTTATTGTTTAAAGACTTAAAATATTTTTCTGTTATTTAATTATAAATAAATAGTATATTATAGGCCAAGGTTGTGAAGACTATCATTATAGCCATAGCGCCAAGATTATATTCCGAGGTGCGAAGCACCGAGGGATATAAGGCGCGTAGGCTATAATGGTCTTCACAACCGTGGTTTATATACGATTTTTTCCACTACTAGATTTATTGGCATTTTTTTAAAAACTTTTTAATAAAAAATTTTTAAATTTAAAATATTTATATCAAATGACAGTTTTGTTTATTTGACTTATTACTTGAATTCGTAATAACTCAATAACGGCGCTAGATATCAAAAAACTGAGCAAAAAATCTCCCCCCCTTCGACTCGTACTACATCCCCTGGTAAATTATCGATAGGAATGCATATGCAAAATTTCAAATCGATCGCGAGCAAAAAAAATTTACTTATAAACGTCTAATTCGTATTAAAAATCTTTAGAAGGCGCGATCGTGGTTTCTCAAATTAACAAGGGGTGGCGCTTTCGCTTCTGTCATAATTAATTCGAGTTTTTTAAAAATATTTAAAATGAAATTAATCTATTAAAAAAGCGTTTTGAATAGTTTAAATGCAATTAAATACCATCTCCTGGTCATACAAAATCGTTTTTTATCAAAATTTGTCTTATAAGTAGTTGTTAAACTATAGAAAAATAGCAATATGTTCATTATTAACCACTGGTGTATAATGAAAAATTTATTAACCACTAGTCTAAAATGAGTCACTTCACATGCGACTGACCTAAGGTATAATGCTAGTCTATATGACTAGTAGTGGAAAAACAATTTTTAAGTGTCCTACATTAAAAAAATTTGTTGTGCCTTTTTAATTATTTTTTGTTTGTTTAGAGCTTTTTTTTCAAGTTTTTTGTGCTTTTTTAGGCGCCTTTTTTGGCTTTTTTAATGCCTTTTTATCCGCTCTCTAATTGATAAGTATTATCAAAAAAACAATTTATCACTCAAGTTTTGTTTTTTGCTTACCAGTTGCAGTCATTATCGCCAATCACTTAAACTTGCAAAATTTTTAACCCTGTCTTGTTTTTAACACGCGTAATTTACACTTAATAACATAAATTAACAAAATTCAAAGTTCTCTTTTGTCTTAAACATTAATTTAACACTTATCATCAGGAATGATTATTTTCTTTGATAGTTCTACTTTATGAACTTGTAGAATTATAACGTACTTTTTATATTAAAATTATTGTAATCCAAATATTTTCTTCGTTGTTTAAGTTCTTCGCGAACAAGGAAACTAACATTACTATTTTTTATAGTAGTATTCCAAAAATATTATAATATTAAAAATTGGCTATATTGGGAGTTATGGTTTTTATAACACTATTTAAACAATTGTTTTTCTATTTTAAAGTTCTTTTATTTAATATATTCGCATTAATAAGGAACGTCTAATCACTTAGAATACTTTCTTAAAACTAAAATTGTTAAACTAATATAGGCATAAAAACATATAAACATAAAAAGCGTATTAAAATTTATTACTTCTTGAATTCCTAAAATTATATTTTGAAAACAATATAGCCCTTCATCTTAAGATTGTAAAAATACTCTAAATCTCAACAGGCTATGTAAACATCGCATAACTTTCACCATTTATTTCGTCAAAATGCAAAAAAAACGAGGTAATGCCGTTTGTTTGAACATTTTATTTATGTCAAACAAATTGAATAAAACAGTAAAAAAACACGTAAACTTTTTTAATTTTACTTATCATTTCCGTAATTTTCAACCGATCTTCACCATTTTCAGCTGGCCTCAAAGTTTAGTTATGATGCACGTTTATGCCAAATTTCATGACATTTGGTTGCGCGGTTCAACCTGTACGATTGATATTATTTATCAACCACATACTGACATACATACAGACGAACATCCAATTAAAATTTATCACAATCTTATCAGAGCATGATAAGGAACATTTTAATACCAAAATTTCGATTTTTGATTTTTGGGTGGATTACAATACTTTCCCTTAACATATACGTTAATACGTATTGGGGAAAGTAAAAAAATATATATGGGAAATTATAGTTATTTGAAAATATAGCATTTTTTAAAATATTACTTTTTGAAAATAAAAATATTCGTAACACTGTCTTGTAATATGCGTAACCTAAACATAGTCGTTCGTCTGGGAAGAAGTCTATTATCCAATCTTCGTTATCAAAAATTAACTTCAAATCTCCCTGGGTAGATTTACTGTATCCAATCTGATAATTGTAATAGAAATTTTCCCACTCATCTTGGCTATATAAGGTTTTGTTATAATACTGGTCCAGATTACACCACCGATCCATATGGTGAGCATTCCATAATGTTATCCAAGTTCCATGTAATATGGGGCGTCAGGGCACTATCAAATGTAACAATTTGAGGCGTTTTTCAACCTATCAATTTATTGCGTTACGAGATAAAAAGTACGAGTACGTTTGCTTATTCATATCATAACCATTCTGTCTACTAAAACTAAAATTTTAAAATCATATAACTTTTATCGCTGTAATTTCCATGAACTCTATTTAAAACAAAATTTTTTAACAATTATTGCAACCTTCGAAAAACTATTCAATTTATGTGCAAAAGATTGACTAAATTTAGTTTAAATCTAATTTTATCACTGCACAAATTTCATCGTACATTTTGCAACTTTGCAAATCAGAACCCGTTATTAATTTAAAAATTAAAATAAAAATTATGTTACTTCTCGATGACCTTTGGAAATATGCACATTTAAACCATGGTTGTGCAATGGTATTGCTTCAGTATTCAAGTGTTGCTCCGGCTAAAAAGACTATTTATTTGATCTCAGCCGAGGTGTGATTTAAAAGGGTTTAAAATATCTAAAGAAATACCATACAAAAAATATTTAATTTATTGTTGTTGAATCCAATAAATCGTAGGAAATGGGTATTAAATAAAACCACATCTATTATATTTAAAGTAAATTTATATATTTATTTAATTGATAAATTTGTATCCTTCTTATTCCGAAGAAGTATTGGAAACGACTAACTAATTATTGTTGGTTAGTTACACAAAACGTTTCTTAAAATATCCTAATTTCAGTTGGTGACATTTTAACTCAATTCATTATAGTCAGTTATAGGAAAAATACTTAATGTTATTTTATGGTTAAAGCCATAAATGTTTTAACGATACATATTTCGTATATGTTTAGTTTTCTTAAAAGAACAATTTAATAATGATTATTTTTGTTATTTGAATAAGAATTCTAATGTAAATGTCATAAAATTAAAACTAACTAATTAAAATTAATAACAGAAATGATAACTAAATCTACAAAAAAAAGTCATTAACCCCAACGACCAATTATACGTATTAAACTGTTAATAACTACTTTTTGGGGTCACTCAATATTTTGTTGCACAATTTTTTAAGCACAACACTCCGTATTTATAATTACTCCACTGGCACTGGAGAGGTGATGTTATCCAAAGGATCCCACAACGTCGAAACATCAATGTCCAAAATCTATTTTGTTGTTTACTAATAATGGGTTAACCACGTAAGTTGTCAGTTTTTTGGACTAACAATGGTTTATCCCAAACCACTTGTCACAATATTATACTCTGGTAAGGTAATTTGGCGGTTTTGTGTTAAAACCGCTCGTTACCAAAATTGCAACGATCTGACCCCCTCGCCAGGTCGAAAGATACTCCTTTCTTCAATATCCCATTTACCCCGAGTTCACACATTTTTATGGTCGTTGTCGGCTTCGCTTAAATTAAGGAACTAATAAATAACAATAATTGTCATTTTATGATTGGTTTTCTAAAGACGCGAATTAAGTTTCCGAACTGATGTTTTGAATTTTTAAAAAATGGAAAACTTTATTCAAAAGAAATACTTCAGAAAAAGCAACTTTATTATCAACTACTGAACATAGAATCGTTACACTAAAACTAATTTTGAGAAGTTACATGCTAGAGCAGGGGTTCCCAACGTTTTCTTGGTCAGGGACCACTTTGACATAGTTTTTTTCGGCAGGGACCACTATTTAGTTATTAATTAACTAAATTTTAGTGTAGTAAAAAAAAAAAAAAAAGCTCTTCTGAGCGGGCTGTGCGTGTGCGTGCACGGCGCGGCGACCGACGGCTCACCGAATTTAGCGCGCCCGCTAAAGAATTCATTCGCGGACCATATTTTGGCTTCTGCGGACCACTGGTGGTCCGCGGACCACTGGTTGGGAACCATTGTGCTAGAGCATGGAGAACCAACTGGCTGCTTCAATTTTACATTGGTTTTTATATTGAAAGATTGACATAAAATGAATATCCTAAGATGATCTGAATTATAATACTGGAAACAATAGATTACTTAAAATACATAAATTATACAGTTTTAAGGATGAATTAGGTATAAAGTTAATGCAACTGCATTCTAGTCTTTTAAATTAGAATATTTAATAATACATTAGTTGAACAAATATTCGAATTAGCTTAGATTAAAGTTTAGATAAAAGTATAGTTATTAATAGTGAATAATTGTAAAGTGATCTAGATGGACGTCTTCTGACATAAACTATAATTTGTTATTTTCCTTGAATTTGGTGTATAGTAATCTAAAAGTAGCCGACGATATTTTCAAATTGATACATATATATTTTGAATAGATATAATTTCAAAGACGTAATTTATTACGCAGAGTAATATTATTTTTTTATCAATACAAAAATTATTTTTGTATTTTTTTGAGCTTACGTAATTGATGGACTCCCTTTTTTGTGATAAGTGTAGCAAATATTAAAAAAAAAACACTTATTTTTGAGACTAACTATTTATTTAAATCTTGGATTACAATTTTTTTGTTCGTGAAATACATGCTCACGTTTCAAAGTTTTGGTTAGTACTGATGCTTAACACTAAAAATGGTTAGAAAGATAAACATATAAAAAAACATATATACAAAAATTACAGTTTCTAGGAACCACCGATATTCGTTGTTCCCACACAAAAAGGAAACACTTGTCGAAGAACTCGACCCTTCGATATGCACGCTGGCAATAAAGAACAGCACAAAAAAAAACAGATCAAACCGTTAAAAAAAAATGTTAAGGCGTAACAAAATTAATATGAAAATATATATAATGAGAAACTACGGCTCAAACAAGTGTTTTTTAAATGCAAAATTTTTCAAGTTATCGTGTGCGATTTTTGGGTCCATAATGGAATTCGATGCTCCACTATCAAGCAGTATTTTAAAATTTAAACTGGGGATGGTAATAAATGCTAATTTATGTCTACTAGTTAATATATTTAAGTCGACGCTAATTGGTCCTGAAGCTTGTATTGGAAAATTTCCGGCGGGTACGTCTATATCTTCAAAGTATTCTTGATTTTCCCATTGAAATTGATTAGGTACTTCTGTTATATTATATCATTCCTCTGATATAAAATTACTTTAACTGGGTTTTTGAAAATTATTATGAGACGCGTTTGGTTGATTTTGAAAAGAATTAAACGTATTTCTCGTTGATATGCATGGACATAGGGGTAGGTTTTGGTTCGGGTTTTCTTCCGAATAATACTTGAGAATTTGTGAAAAATTTATTTTGAACAGGTTGTTACACTAAAACTAAGGGTAGTCTCAACACAACAATTTCCAATAATTACCCAATTATCGTCAACGATTTCTACAAAATTTTTTTAAAAAAAACCTACAACCCATACAAAACATTCTACAACATGAACCTACATGTCCCTGAACCTTATCTGCAAATTATAGCACTGCTAACACCCACGTAGCGCGTTACTGATATCTTCAAACACAGGAAATGACACCTGCATATGATGTAATACGTTTCAACTGAACAAATTAGATTTTTAACCTCGACAAAATTTCAACAAAATTACTTTACAAAAACGGTATCTAATCCCCAAAAACTACTTCCGGTACTTGACTTATTTAAATCTAACGCAAAATCCTAAATCATAATTAATGCAACAACTAATAACCGATAACTAACTAAAAGCAACGATACTAAATTGAATATATACAAAATTATTCCGAAATTATCACCAATTCAAAAAAATTTCCACATTACTAAAATCACGTCGCTACTAAACTGGCTCGGCAAGCAAATTGGCAATCAATCCTTACATAATACTTTCTGTAAAAAATTCCTTAATTACTAATTTTTCTGACTTTTCCTAACCATTCATAAAACGTCCCACGTTCCATGCGCCATTTGTTACAACTACTTACTTTAAAAAAACTACTCCCAAAAAAAACAAAAACTGCCCCGGCTCCTGACGACTCTCTCGGGCGTGGTTGAACAGTTAGGAAAGTCAAAAAATACACAAAATACACATAACGATATTTAATTCATCAAATCCTATTTACAACCTTTTGGAATTTTACCAAATATCCCTTAACCATAAAAAATCAAACAAACTAATCCAATAATTGAAATTACTAATCATCTCAAATTTAAACCCAAAGTTACTCGGCCGTGGTCGTCACCACACCTTTTTTTTAAATCCTCTGAATTAACAACTTACTTCCTAGTTAATTATACATCCCTAAACAATACAAGTAATTCCATTCCACCTGACGGGTGAAATAGAATAAACAGTTTTGTGACTTATTTAGGTCAAACAAAATTACTACGTCATAACCATTATTATCAACATTCTATATTATTACAATGATTGCATTGTCTCCCTACAATGCCCAATATGAGTTGCATCAACATTTGTTAACCTAACCAAAATCAATCCAGCAAATTGCACTTCACTGGTAATAATTCTAACTTGTACTCACATTAATAAGTGGACTGCTACCAATATTTGCTGCCAGCCTAAACGCTAAAGATGAACCCGTCGCCATCATATTTTGAGCCTCGTACAACGACCAAGCGGATAATATTTTCGGAATCCTTTTTCCTAACAAATTGTGATATTCGTGAATTTACGAATCTGACCCATTTCATTAATTCCAAATCACTACTTCCATTAGCTTAACGACTCGATTATTCTATCCAATTGCTCGATGCATCAATAATACTTCATTATTCCCAAATATACTTGATTTCCGGTATTTTGATTACGTGACTTAACATCACCCTGACACAATTAATTTACGAACTTCGCCCGCAACTAACAATACTTTTCCGAAACTTAAAAACATCCCCAAATTTGGAATCAAATTAATCCCGAGTCCGAGCTGTCGCGTCCGTCTCGTGTCGTGATTAATGCAGAACTGCTTTACTTATTCCTTTCTACCCCGCACGCTAATTATCACGTCTGCAGAATGTGCTGACAGTAACCAATTTTGAATTCTTCGAAACGGAAATGCTCAAGGTTTCTTATCCTATAATTTTTCTGAACGTGAACTTGCAAATAATTAACCATAGGCGTAACAAGATCTAGTTTGATAACTAACTGGATCACGCGAGAAGCCACTTTGATTACAATTGTTATGATTATTGTTATTGGTATTGTAATTATTATTATTAAATCTATCCTTGATTCTGGTTGAAAGATCGAAAATTTGAAAATTGATTATTACTAGATTTGAGATGTGAACGGGGTAAATCGCAGCGTACGAGTACGCTTTTTGATTAATAATATTTACTTGTTGTCTATAATTATTGTCATAATTTCTTAATTGTAGCATGCAATCTTCGATTGAATTTACAATTTGGTTCGATCTGTGAGTTCGATATAGTTCTAATAAGCCTGCTTTAAATGTATCTAACGCATTTTTGTTATGTAAACTAATTTTATATAATTTAAGTCCTTCATTTTGTTCTCTAATTGCAACGTGTTCTAATAACAATTGCAATTTAGTTTTGATTCTTTCGTAATAAGATTCGTATGTTTCATTTACTAATTGATAACAAATATTAAGGTTATTTGATAACAAAGTTTAATTTCTTTGATCTCCGAAACGATCCAAAAGTGATGTTTTTAATTTTTCCCATGTGGAACAATCTGATGTAGCTAAAGTATCTCTGGCAACACCAGTTAACTTTGAGCAACAAGTTTCAAAAAGTAAATTATTTAATGAACTAGCTTCAATTGGACTTTTGTATGCCATAATGAATTTTTCGCATTGTAATATATTACAATGCGAAAAAATAAAATATGATAAATTTTAGCTACTCCCTCCATGAGGGATATTATCTTTAGCTAATTTGATTTCTACAAAATTGACAGACATTTCGAATTGCTTATTTTATTTAGTTGTTTTAAAATGATTTCCCTATAATTTCTAAATTTAAATCCGAATTAATTTCCGCGATTTTTACTGGTGATCTATCGCGATGCATAATAAAACTTATTTTAATTATTTAGAGGTTCGTTAGACACAACTATGTGCAACTCTTACAAATTTTAAAATATTTGGAAGCGATTATTAATTCTTAATATATAAAAAGTAATTAATATTTATATTTAATATAAATTAAAATTAATTTTAATTAACACTATTAACTGTTCTCCAGTTCATTCACGATTTGTACATTTTTCTTTATCCTGTCGTTTCGTCCACCATCCCAATCACCACATAGATTCAGAAGCGATGATACACTATCGTTGACAGCTTTGTCTCCCAACGGATCATCTTCAGATTTGGAAATTTTTTAAATTAATATCCCATAAAGTGCGCTCTACCGAAACGAAAAATCCGCAATGCACCAGGAAAAAAATAAAGTCTCAATATAAAATTAACTTTTGAGTTCACAAAAATTTAAAACTTCGAAAAAAATTATCGAAATATTTTGGAGTGCGAGTAATTTCTATTTACTAAAAATTTAAAAGAATAAACTTACAAATTTTTTTATTTTACCTAATTTACAATAAATGAATAATAAATGAAACAAAGAAGATAAAAAAAATACAATAAAATAATTAGTGAACTGCTAACTCAATCTAATTCGGCCCCTTTCAGGATCTTAAAAATCGTCCTCATCATCGTCATCACCATCCAAATTTCACATATAATCGTCTATATTGTCGATGGCGTCTGTGTCTTCGACATCCCCTTTACCAAGAGCTTCCAGAACGACGCTGAAAAAATTATTCCATTGGAGAGGTGGTTGTTGTTGTGGTGGTGGTTGTTGTCGTTGAATTAAACTTTGCCCATATGGTTGATGGCATAATGGGCAGGTTGTTCTTGTCCTTGACCACTTTCCTATTCACCCTTAGTGAAATTTATGTCTGCATGGTAATAATTTTGAATTTTGCAATAAAACAACGGTGAAATTTATTTATTACATAGTACACAAATACAGCACGACTGCACTTCAGTGACTTCAAAACAAATCTGTCTTGAATTTAGTTTGGTTTCCTATTTTTAAGAAATTTGTTTATGTTATGATTGTTTATGATAAGCACGTTTAGTGCTTAATTAATTTGAAGTGGACCAATTCAGAAAGATGCAGAACGCTGACTTTAAAATACAGATAAGCGGTTCTTATTCTAAGTGGTATGTGAAACTTAAATTTCACATATTATGCCCACGTAAATATTTTGTTAGTAAATATACATTTTTAAAATTACGTTACTTGAATAAAGAAAATTATTAATACGTCTTAAATTTAATTTAACAAAACTTAATAGTTTTGTGCCACCTTCGTTCAATTCGTCTAAACAAATTGCGCACTTCATTTTTAGACGAATTGAACGAATTTCTATTTTATTCGAAAAAATAATCACTAATGAATTTTATTAAACAGTCCCTTTGTATAAATAACGATACCTACCGTTTCTTAAAATGTGTCGTGTTTGAAACTAAATAAATAAATAAATATTATTACATATCACGTAATTAATACTTCGAGTACCTACTTAGTTTCCGTATTTTCAATATTTCTCAAAAAAATAATTTACTTCTATTAGTGATTTTCAAATGGAATTTGAGTGAATTTTTGTAATTACATTAGGATGCCGCAAGACAAATATTTTTGAGAACCGCTGATATATACTTCTACTTTTTAATTTATTATTATGATTACATAAGACAATAAAACTAAAAATGATATTCATCTTTATTTTATTTCTTTGTCTTCTTCGAATAAACTACCCGGTTCACTGTTCACAAAAACCTTTAATCTTTCTAGATAAAGATATCAGAAAAAAATGTGGTTCACTGTTCGACAACCTACCCTACACACTTGTCAGTGGCGGTACAAGGGTGCGCAGAATACCGCATTGCGGGGGGCCCTTGGTCATAAGGGGCACCAAAATAACGCCACAAAACATTTTTTACGTAGTTTTATTTTTATATGGTTAACAAAACAATTATTTTTAAAACAACTTTCAACATTCAACGTTGAAATTAGATTTTGAAACTGTTAAAAATCTTTGAGTTTTCTCTTAAATAAACATTTATGAAAAGTTATTTATTTGCTTAGCTATCAGCAGTTGGCCATAAACATACATAAGAATTTATGGTTTCCCTTCTGTGAATGGGTGTTCATCTATTTTACATTCTCAGCTTTAACTAGTAACTGATTGTCAATAGTTGGATTAATTTATTGTTTTGCTTATTTTCGGATGTACAAAACCAATAATATCAAAACCGTTAACTCGCTTGTCCGAAATATTCCATCAAATTTTTATCAATTTTACGTCTTTGTCAAAATGAAGTTAATTAATTTTGCCTTTTAGCTCTGCTAATTACTTTATGATGTAATCGGTGCTCGAATTATTCTAAGAACCAGTGTGACTGAACTCATAATTTTACTTATTCTAACCAATTTTGAGTGGTAAGAGCGGTAGTTACCCAAGTTTTTCCACTTGACGCAATTCGCTTTTAAGTGAAGTGTAACTTTTAGTACCTACGTGCTCTCAAATTTGGAAAACAACTTAACAACCTCTAGTTTTTAATGTAACAAAATATAAACAATTTACTTAAAATTACGTGTGACCAAATTGCAAGATTCATCCTTTCAATATATAAAGTTCAATTTAAGACAAAATTATAAAATTGGCTTTGAAATTAAGAATATTATACTAACAATTAAAATAATATGATTTCGCGAATTTATCAATAAAAGAATGTTGTAATTTGTCAAAAGAAAAAGATATTCGTCATAATATAATTAGATTTTATTTTAAATGAAGTTAAATTTTTATCAATTTTACGTCTTTGTCAAAATGAAGTTAATTTATTTTGCCTATAAAATAAAATAAAGAGAAAAAAAAGGGGTGTGGGGTACTACACTATTACCCATTTCAATACAAGTGCGTAACGTATCATAATAATAGGTTTTAAAATTCAGTATCTTTAAACTAATAATTCGAGTCTTGATAACATTTTATCGCATCAAACAGTTTAGTTATTGTCTCTTGCTCTCTTGACCCATGCTCTTGACCTAAACATAATATGAAGGAAGTCGTAGTCAAATTATCTTATTTTAAAAGACGTTAATTATATTTAAAAACGAAATCGGCTTTAATTCTTCTAAACCTTCAAAATAATTTATAATGTTACCCTGATTATTATTTAAAACATTCCATTCGACTTCGGCCATAATAATTTGGATTCCATTTTCATTAGAACTTCCCAATTTGATTAAAGGTTCCCAATTGTTGGTACTCAAACCCACCGACAAAAACTTTGTTTTACTAAAATTCAACCAATAGGATGTTTGACATCAGCTCAAAATCTATAACTTTCTTTAGGTACAATTCTACAATAAAAAAATTGTGGACCATCTTCATTATTTAGTTTCAATTTTTTAGCTAATGAAACTGCAAAATAAAATAAATAAGTAGGTACTATATAAAATTAAAATTTAAATAGAAATTACTATTTACTCTTATAAAAATTTGGGCCCGGCTCCGCCGGACCCCAGAATACATACGGCGCCCGGCGGAGCGCGAAATAATTATTTATTTGCTGTACTGGCAAAATGAGTAATGATAATAATTAATAATATGGATGTCTTCACTGCAGAATTATTTTAACAATGATAATTTTTCCAATTTTTATCGAGTTTATATAATATGCAAAATCGAATAAGGTATACCTTCAATCAGCCATTAATTAACATGATTTTTATTATTTTTTACTTTAACTCCCATTGTAACACCGGGCCCAGTAATTGTAACACCCTGCGTCGTTGGTTAATGATAGCGACCACCGATCTTGGTGAAAACCTCCTTGAGAATTCCTCTCGGTATGCTGCCACCAGTCAATTTTTTATTGACAATAAATTAACAAAACTTGTAATAACTGTAACGTGGAAAGCTCAGAAGACGTAGGATCAAACTAAAAGAGAATCTCTATCTTTGCACAAAAATAATAACGCTTAGATTTTCAATTTGTTATTTATTTAATAAAAAGAAAGATTAAGGTTTATAATTACAATTTAACTTGAATTAATTGTTTAATTTGTTTAATTATAATGAAAGCAAAAAAAAGAACTTTATGTTGATATAAAAAAAAAAAGAATTTACTTGACTTAAGTAAAATTATAAGCTCGACTCGTTAATACCTATTTATAAAAGAAAAACATTTGTAAATTCAATTTGTTCTTACCTACGATTGAAGAAAATCAAAACACAATATTTATTCGCTACGCGACGTTAATGATAGTTAATAAATGATTTGAATGAATCTAACACAATAATAATAAAAAAAGAGGATATGATTTGAACTTGACGAGTTCAAATAGCAAAAAGAAAAGAACGACTGATTAAGAATTCTTTGTGTTGCCTTTTTCTTTGAACTTTGGTTTCATTTTAACTTTAATTTTAATAGTATCGTTTAAGAATTGTCTTATCTATGGCGATGAAATATAAATTGAATTAAGGTAATTCTTTTATATTTTTAGTGGTAGATTACCACATAAAGTAAGTTACAATTATATGGCCAATCTGATTGTTTTGAATTCTAATTTTTATAAAACGAGTTTTAATTATTGATTTCTTATTTGAGTTTCGATTTTTGTTAATGTAATAATTTGCAATCTGGCATTAACTGTTCATATGGTTGAATATTAAATATATCATATAAAGATACTAAAAATAATAAATGTCAGATAAATGATTTTTATGGCTTTCTAGG
The DNA here is from genome assembly GCA_947369205.1 of Cantharis rufa. NCBI lineage: Eukaryota > Metazoa > Arthropoda > Insecta > Coleoptera > Cantharidae > Cantharis > Cantharis rufa. The sequence continues at coordinate 27,051,236 of OX376305.1, read as the reverse complement.
TCGAGTTTTGACCTATATAATTGGGACCTCCGGTACTTTGACCGTAAGAATCTTTCTTAAATTTTTGTAATCATGTGTTTATCTAAATAATGTTATTAACAACAATTTTTACTGAGTCGAGCATTCACTCTTTCTGTTTAATTCAACGAAGAAAAAATAGTTAAGCCTTATCTATATCTTATGATATCAATTTCAACAGTTATTCAAGTTTGATTTAACTATAAATAGTTATTCTACGACTTCATGATGTCACCGTACTATTTTAATTGAACAATAACTATTTTCCTACTTCAACAACTTCTTTTGTGGTTGATAGACAATTTATTATGGTTATAACCTTTTTACAATGTGATGACTATAATATTATTGTTTAGCTACTATCGGCTAGTAATATAACTATTTATATAGTTGGGTTACTACTTATACAAAAATGTGGTACAAAATTACAGAAACAAAAATATGCTTTTTAAGTACATAATATTTTTATTAATTAAAAAATATCAAAATATTTCAAAATAACTATTGTACATTATGTAGTTACCATTTGAAAATCGACAAAATTATGTGTATATAGAAAACAATTGTACTTAAGATCCTTCTTCATCGGTTTGGTTTAGCCAACAATTTGTGAACGCTGGGCCCAGTATAAGGTACAGGATTAGAAATATTCTGAAAATGTTATAATAAAAATACGAACATAGAAAAATTTTAACTCACATTTTCATTTTTCCACTTCTTCAAATAGTGTCGGAACTCAACTTAAATCCTAAATTTTTATCTTCAAACAATTCGTTTAAATCAGCATCAGTCAATAATTTCAAACGATCTACTGTAACGTCTTGCCCGCAAATATCATATTTTTAAAATATAAATTAAATAACATATTATTATATTAACATCCTATTAGGATTTCAATTCTAAATAAAAAAACGCCCCTTGGTTGGTTTTAGGCACATAAAAATGTCATATTGTCACGTGATTGTTACTTACCTATGAACTTCTGAGATGAACTGCCAATCCTCAGAATTTTCCATGATAAAATTTAGGATTAAACTCTACTTATTTACAAAATAATAAAAACCATTAAATATGTACTTGTGAAGACTAGAAAAGTCTGATCTTTTAATTTCTGCATCACTTCCGTTGTGGTGCACACATAGATTAATCCAAAACATAAAAATGTTGAATTAGCAAAATTCGTCGTTTTCAACAGATTGGAATTGTTTAATTATAAAATATATCAGTTTGGTAACTATTTTATATTATAATTTAATCAAGTTTGTTTTATAAAATGTAACAAGTAAATTGTTACTGTGCAATTTCTTAAACGAATCAACAATTAAAATAGTTAATCGAAAAAGATAAACTGGACTATTTTCATAGTTGTATATACCATTTTTAACGTTGTTTAGCAATTTCTTTGGTTGTGAAAAATATTTGTGAAGATCCTTCCGAGTGCCTTATTCGACAATTTTAATTGTTTAATTGTGTAATTTAATGCAGCGGATAGCGCTGCATTGATCGCCAACAAATTTTATGCGAGATGATTATAAATAGAGAACCCCAAGATCGCAGTCTATAGATCGCGCGATCAACAGTTTGGGCAGCTCTGGTATATAATATAATAGCAACTGCGGCATTGGAGAATGCAACAGGAAGAGCGAAAGTGGGGAAAGTGAACACATCGTGTGGTTAGCATTGCCGAACGTATTACGTATTTCAGTTTAGTTCTGTTGTATTCGAAGTGTTATATGTGTCTCGGTGTGGTACATTTTTCACGAATTTTAATAGGAAGTTGTGCTGTGTTTTTTAAACTAACAATTAGCGTAAATAATTTTCTATATGCTCTGTGTAAGAACTTTTTTTTGCGAAACAAGCGAGAGAAATATTCACCCAAGTTGCGAAATTAAAAAAATCAGTTTTCAGAATGTAAAGGTAAGAATTTATAAAATAATAGAATTTTGTTTTTTATTTCACTAATTAAGTTTTTGTTGCTATTTAATTGTACAATATAAATCTATAAAATTTAGTATGTTTAAAATGACCACAATTTTAATTAAAAAATTTTAATTATTATTAATAATTTGTGTTTAATATATTTTAACCAAATTATATTTTACAATATCCGGTAAAACTTTGTCATTGAACTTGATAATTTAAAAATGTTGATAAAATAATGATTGGCAATTCTTATTTTATTTAGCGTAAATAGAGTTCAATTGGAACGATAATCCTTAATTTAATTTAAATAATTTTAATTCAATTTAAATAGTTTTGGTAATGAAAATATATTAATATTTAAGTACTTTTGGTAATGAAAATATTACTAACTTATGTTTTTTGAAGATTTTCACAATTGTGTAGCTTTTGGATTGACTTTTTTCTTAATTGAGGAAAGTGTAATATTAAATTGTAATATATCTTATAATTATAATATAATCTTATAATTATAATTATATATAAAACTTCTCGTCGAAGCAATTCTTTCAACTCATCGAGTCTCACACCGATTCATGACGCAATTCTGTCACAAACGAATTATCAAGAACCCAAAAAAATTATCTGAAGTAACTCAACGGTTAATCTAATGCGGCGAAATCTAACTACCGGCGTACCTTCAAAACCAAAATAACTTAACCTCTCAAACTAGTTAATTTTACAGAACGGAATTCCAATTACCAAAATTCAATAATGTCAATAATGCCTGTCGCCTAATTTTTCAAAATTTACCTAATTCATCTAATCATCATTACCGGAAGTGTAACTTTTTACCCAAAAAATTCAAAACAAATTCCCACAAAATATTCCTCACTAACGTTAACTAAATTAATTTCTTTCGCTTAACAATCAGTAACCTATTTATAATTTGGCCTAACTCCCACGCAAAATCGTGATAACTGCACTTTATTCTCAAGTCGAATAATCTCAAATTATAATTAATTCAAACCTTCAAACTTAGTAACACATTACCCACAAATTTTTACGTAGTACATCAAATTTCCAAATAAAACCAAGGGTAGTTTCAGCAATATTTTTACAAATTTTAAAATAACCTTCAACATGAACCTACATGTCCCTGAACCTTATCTGCAAAATATGGCACTGCTAACACCCACGTAGCGCGTTACTGATATCTTCAAACACAGGAAATGACACCTGCATATGACGTAATACGTTTCAACTGAACAAATTAAGTTTTTAACCTCGACAAAATTTCAACAAAATTACTTTACAAAAACGGTATCTAATCCCCAAAAACTACTTCCGGTACTTGACTAAATAATCAAACTTTAAAACTTTTATCATACGAAAATCTTCTATAAACTAAACAAAACTTGACTTATTTAAATCTAACGCAAAATCTTAACTCATAATTAATGCAACAAACTAATAAACGACAACTAACTAAAAGCAAACGAAACTAAATTGAATCTATACAAAATTATTCCGAAATTATCACCAGTTCAAAAAAAAATTTTCCACAATACTAAAATCACGTCGCTACTAAACTGGCTCGGCAAGCAAATTGGCAATCAATCCTTACATAATACTTTCTGTAAAAAATTCCTTAATTACTAATTTTTCTGACTTTTCCTAACCATTCATAAAACGTCCCACGTTCCATGCGCCATTTGTTACAACTACTTACTTTAAAAAATAACTACTCCCAAAAAAACAAAAACTGCCCCGGCTCTTGATGACGACTCACTCGGGCGTGGTTGAATAGTTAGGAAAGTCAAAAAAATACCAAAAACACATAACAGTATTTAATCATTCAAAATCATATTACAACCTTCTAAAATTCCACCAATTATTCCTTAACCAATAAAATCAACCAATCTAATCCAATAATTAAATTTACTGATCAAATCAAATTAAACCCCAAATTACTCGGCCGTGGTCGTCACCACACCTTTTAAAATCCCCTGAATTAACAACTTTACTTACTACTTAATTATTACATCCTAAGCAATACAATTAATTCCATTCCACCTGACGGGTGAAATAGAATAAACAGTTTTGTGACTTATTTAGGTCAAACAAAATTACTACGTCATAACCATTATTATCAACATTCTATATTATTACAATGATTGCATCGTCTCCTTACAATGCCCAATATGAGTTGCATCAACATTTGTTAACCTAACCAAAATCAATCCATCAAATTGCACTTCACTGGTAATAATTCTAACTTGTACTCACATTAATAAGTGGACTGCTACCAATATTTGCTGCCGACCTAAACGCTAAAGATGAACCCGTCGCCATCATATTTTGAGCCTCGTACAACGACCAAGCGGATAATATTTTCGGAATCCTTTTTCCTAACAAATTGTGATATTCGTGAATTTACGAATCTGACCCATTTCATTAATTCCAAGTCACTACTTCCATTAGCTTAACGACTCGATTATTCTATCCAATTGCTCGATGCATCAATAATACTTCATTATTCCCAAATATACTTGATTTCCGGTATTTTGATTATGTGACTTAACATCACCCTGACACAATTAATTTACGAACTTCGCCCGCAACTAACAATACTTTGTCGAAACTTAAAAACATTCCCAAATTTGGAATAAATTTAATCCGAGTCCGAGTTGTCGCGTCCGTCTCGTGTCGTGATTAATGCAGAACTGCCTTACTTATTCCTTTTCACCCCGCACGTTAATTATCACGTCTGCAGAATGTGCTGACGGTAACCAATTTTTGAATTCTTCGAAACGGAAACGCTCAAGGTTTCTATCCTATAATTTTTCTTAACGTGAACTTGCAAATAATTAACCATAGGCGTAACAACCTGTCTAACGGATTAAAAAAACGGTTTTTTTTGATGATGTTGCAAAACTTACATTTGAAGTAATATTGAAACAAAACCATGACGCTGCTCTGTTATTAGATTTTGTGTCCCACATCCAAGCAGTGTTGTAATTAGTAGAGCGCAGAATTATATGCACTGGGTCCCCTGATAACTAGTATGCGGCAGACAATTTATGCATTGACACAAGATATTATATACGACATAAATTATATGCCGCATACTAGATATCGGTGACCAAGTGCATATAATTCCGCACTTTAGTAATTAGCAACTGATTTTAAAGAATAAAAAAAAATTAAAATCAACAATAAATTCTCAGATTCACCTGAATTATATTATACTGTTGGAGTTATATCTGTTTTTTCAATTTCTAAATAATTATAATAAAATCTGTTGTGGTCAAGTTGGTCTTGAATAAAAATGAAAAATAGATCTTGGCCTATTTTGAGGTAAATTAGCTTTATTTTATCTTTTTTTCTGGTGTTCAATTTCCAGTTCTTTTCGTTGTTTTCATAACATTATTTATTCTTTGGGCTGAAAACGTGAACATTTAGGAAATGCAGAAGTGAGATAAAAAATACTTTTTACAACACCAAAATAAAATAATTTTGAAAATTTACTTAGGTTGACTAAAAAAGTAAATAGAAAAATGAAATATAATATAAAATAGTCTACACCTAATCTATTGTATAAAAAAAATTAATAATAATGAACAATTCGGGTAACGGCCTGAATCGGAATATTTCTGGTTGATGAAATTTGAAGTTGACAGTTTTAATTAATTGAAATTACATTTTTTTAATATTCATTTCTAACCACCATTTCCGGTTCGTTAGTAACTCAGCGGTCCTGTGAAATCTCAGGTGAAATTCTGTAACGATATTTTACATTATGTTCATTATATTACGTAACATTTTACATTTCGAATTATATTCTATAATAAATTTTGGGCAAACTTTTAGGCTTTTACAATATGAATGTTTAATATTCAAATGATGTGAATTATCAAATTCTCAAGTCTAAATGTTATTCTACTATGCAATAATGAATTACAGCTACGAAAATTAAAGTTCTGACGATTATTATCTAAAATAATTAACGGTAAATGAAATAAAATTTCAAAAACCTATTGTCGACCGTAAAAACTAAAAATAAGAAATATAAATAGTTGAGATAGAGGTCGTTAAAATCTACAAAGTAGATACATTTCAAAATACAAATTTGTAGTAGGACATCGGTAGTCAGGACCGTATTAGGAATCAATAACGAATAAAAAATAGCAAGAAAAAAATTATTAAATTCAAAACGCCTTAACGAACGACATGTTTCGGACTTATTCGCGGTTTTACCCAACGAAATTGACCTCATCAGGTTCGTACTGACAATGAAAATATAAAATTAAACTTACCATTTTTTCAAACGATCATGTTACGACCTTTTGGTCGTGGGGGTTTATTGTAGCTCAGATTAAGAGCAACACAGGTAATAATTTAACCAGATATAATTAAATATAATATGGAAACCATTATACAAATTACAAATATAAGTCTACCCTTAAAAGCTGAGGGAGGATTGGATCACCATCTTGGTGATCCAATTGGATGGACATAGGTTCCAGCGGTAATCACTACTCGAATTCAACCCACGGCTGACTAACTGATTTTCTGACTTACAACCCTTTTTATTGTAATCCTCTCATATAATCCCTCTCATGTAATCCCTCTCAATATTAATTTACTAATTACAATTCAATTGGTTCTTGTTAAATTTATATTATTGGTTATCGATCGAGTCGATTCAGCGGGGCAATATTCTGTTTACAATTTTGATGATCAATCAATCACACAGGATATAGGATATATTTGTTATAGTAATTATAAATTTAATTATATACCGTGTGATTGATTTTTACGTGACATTATTCAAAAATAAACTTTTTAAAATAAAAATTTAAATTTTAGTATTAACATTAAAAGAATATATTGTAATGATATTTTCTAATTTGCTTTGTTGCACCGGCTAGCTCAAATTTCAAATATTTAATTTAACAAAATTCAATTTTAACAATGGGCACGCTAAATAACTTCGCATGTGGCGATAAGATAAACTTCGAAAACAAAGTAATTAATTATACATACATATGTAGGATGTATAAATATTCAAAAATTTAAATTTTAGTAACATTAAAAGTCAAACAATAATTTCCACAAGTGAGCTGAATATAAGGTGTATAATTACTACCTAAACTTATTAAACGATTACAAACATAGTCGATAATATCATTGATCATAAAATCATCGAGTACATAACGTATATTAAACGATTGATATGAAGTCAAAATTAGATTCAATTCATTTTCTAGTTAATAAATTATGGGACCTCGTGGAACCGATGATTTCCGCGCGTCGGACTGGAAAATCGGAAAATGTATTTTGTCGGACAATTCAATAATTAGATTCCATACATTTTTATTAAACAACCCTGAAAAAATCAGCTGGTTATCGATACATTTTTCAAAGTTGAAATTTTTACATGTTTCTGTTGGTAGACACCCTTAAGGTTCCAAAATTTTTGTCGGACAATTTTGTTCTCGCACGTTTCCTGAATTTTTCTAACAACTATATTTTATAAGAGTACAGTATCTATAAATTTTTTATACAATACGAAATTGACAACTTTCGGAAAAATGGCAGCGGAAACGCCGCGATTCCGAAAATTTTCATAGAAGAAATGATGGTAGACTAGGTGTAATTAAACCATACAAGAAGTTATAAACGGTTATGTATGAGTTGTACTTTATGTCGGCGGGCACCCGGACTAATATTATAGTCATTATCGGTTCTCGTAAAAGTAGCTCTCCAACGATGAGGATTTCTACCCATCTGGGTTGTAGGAAATATATCTATCAATGCGTATGCAGGTGGAGTTGCATCTTCCAATACATTTCTAGCATTAGCACGTACATTTGCATCAACTCCAGTAGTACAAGGAAGTATGTTAATTGCATGATTTGCACATAGGATACTTAAAAGTATTAATGAAAATAAATACAAAGACATCATAGATGTGATATAATATCAAGTCGTAATACAAAATAATTAAATCATTATAATAATAACTAGAGTCCGGATAAAAAAGCATAAAAATTTTTAAAAAAAGTGCTTAAAAAAGCATCAAATATTACCAAAAAAAGCATCAATTTAATAAAAAAAAGCATCAATTTAATTAAAAAAAGCATCAATTTAACAAAAAAAATCAATTTAAATAAAAAAAGCACAGATTTTATTCGTCATCAAAAGCATTAATTTCATTTCTAGAACAATTTATTACTAATAATTGTTCCAAATGTTCTTGAGTAAAATTGCTGAAAGACAGAATGAGTTTATTTTTTTCAAAATTATGCATTGTAGGCTGATATAGTAAATTAAAATCCTAAACGTGCTTTGTAGGCTCGAAAATGTCTTATCGTAAGGTATCATAGTTACGTAAAATACAACTTTTGAAAATGAAGCATTAAACATTAAAAGATTAAGTTTGTAAACAAAACAACGAATGAACTTTAAAAAAGCATATAAGCATATTATTATATAAAAAAAAGCGCAAAAGCATAATAATTCAAAAAAAAGCACAAAAAGCATAATAATTCAAAAAAAAGCAAAAAAAGCATATAAAACATGGTGCCAAATGGATCCTTTTTTGATAAATCGCTTAGATTATTTAAAATTTTTGAGCTGCTTCGAATTGTCAGGAAAAGCATTTTAGCTACAAATCCGGACTCTAATAATAACAATAATATATACACACAAAAACAATGTTACCAACTCATCTTACTTTTTACTTAATACATTATAATTTAAGTTTTAATAAGCACTTATTAATTTTACATTATGAGTCAATTAGTTTTAGTAATTCTGATAAGAAATCTCCGATGTTTCTTTTAGGTAAATGTTGATTATTTTCTGATGTTACGTCAACTTTAGTAATGGATGTTCTGCATATTGGACATAAATTACTCTCCAATAACCATCTTAATAGGCAATTTACACAAAACTTGTGGTTACACCCGACCACTACAACTGCCTCTTCACACTTATTATTATCTTTCGAATCTAAACAAATTGCACAAATATTTTCAGGATTAACGTTGTCACTCATTTTTTTATTATTATTAATCACCCACAATTATAAATCGCTATATATAAAACTATAAAATCCTTCCCGTTTTATTTCATTTTACAAAACCACATCCCATTCTTTTTCTAGAACCACCACATTCTATTCTTTTCTATCTACATCCTGTTTTTGAACCAATTCTTATATATATATTTTTAAAACCAATTATTGGGCATGAAATTAATTATTGATAAAATAATTTATGGTTTTTGTTGTTGCGGATTCGGAACCAAACACAAATTTATCGTCACTTTATACTTTTATTAGTACTTGATACAATTATTAATTCTTCATAATGTTGAATCATTCAATTGCAAATAATAATCCTAAGATTATTAACTTAACCGTAATATCTTACAGTAGCTAATAACTGGTAACTAATAACTGATTTTGTCGAGTACAAATGGTCTTTATATACCTGATGCTTGTTTTCGAGTTTTGTTAATTTGACATGTTTATTTGTCACCCAATGTTTGATTACTTTATTTACAAGAAATTAGAAGAAAGAACTGTATTATCTTCGATTGTTGTTTTCGCTAGAAAACATGTTATTTATTAGACAATTTCTAATTTATAGATTTGTTTGTGATGAACGTTGTCATCTTTATGATCTAGAAATGAAATGAAGCATAACTAACAGGTATTGAAGCATAACTAAAATAATTGTTCGTAAACAATTAGTGTTGTTTACATTTCATAAGAAAATAATATTTGGTAAACATTGCAATAATTTAATTAGTATTGAAATAATATTATTATACCATAGCTGGATACCTGACATTGTCATAAGGATAAAATCATGTATTGTAATAATTGTTTCGTTAAGAAATTCATTGATGACTCATATATCGCGCATTAAATTAATTATTGATAAAATAATTTACGATGAGTTTTTATCATAATAATGTGTGAACTTTATTAAACATTACATTAAAGAACATTAAAGCACATTTGACACCATAAGATCCTTTTCACGTATCAAGATGCGTAATTGACCCCAGGTAATCCAATTTTTGCGTCGGTTAATTGTTAAAGATATTTCTTTTGTAACATCACTTTTAACATTAATCGATTTAAGTTGTATTCAGCTGCGCACGTTGGGCAAATTCGTTGGTATTCGCTACTTAAACAATAAATATAATCAAATACCAACATACATGAATTGGGGATTAAAGAAAAATCAAAATCGTTATCGTTAAAAACAAATTGCATTATTTCATTAATTATTGCGTCGTTTAATCGATATCGTAGTATATCTTAAGTATACCTTAAACTTTGTTCAAACTTATAATTTTGTAACAACTTATTTAAATCATTTTTTAATTCTTCGATTTTTTGTAAACCAACAGTAGTATCCTGACACCAATTGTTTATCAGAAAATTCACTAAAGGATCAGGTAATTGCGCAACAAGGTGAAACACATCCGGTAATCGTTTCACGGTTTTTTAAAAAAACCAAATTTCGTAATTGACATGTCTAAACAACACGAAAAGACTGAAGACCCAATATTGAGCGTTAAACTGGAATTACAAGCTTCAACAGATTTCCCCCCTAATACCATTGCTTATGCTTTACTTCTGACCGACTCTGTATATAATTATAATCCGTTTACTGGTGTTGTTAATCAAATGTAAAATTAATTTTTAAATAAATTTATTAAATTAATAACGCTGTTAATCTAATGTAACAACACTTTTTTAAATAAAAAAACAAATTAAATTAATACTCTGTATTTTTCTTTGAATAATAATACAAATAGAAAACTTCATTTTTAATGAATATCACTTTCAATAGATGTCATAGGCATCCCTTTTTTTTTTTAATAATACATATATGAATAGATAATAATCAGTACACATGCCAATGACCCTTCACATACGATAATATTATAATCATATGGTATAATATTACACTTAATTAAAACTTTTTTCCATTTTGTTTCGAAAATCTTTGTAAAATTGTCATATAATTTCAACTAATAATAAAAATGCTCATGTTTTTCAAAATCGATAGTAATTGCGCAAATATCGATGTTTTTGGTTACATTCATCAATTTCCATGAACAATTATTAGCTTCGGTAAAAGAATCTTCATAGGCCAAACAGGCATATCCATATTGCACATTTTCCGGACATCCTATGTATAAAGTGCTATTTAAAACAGTTGATAATATAAGCAACGAATTCATTTTTAACAATCAAACTTTTTTTAGATTTATACTTGAAGTATACCTTTCGACGTTCAATTTGATAATAAAAAACTTAGAGACTTTTCATTGTTTTTATTTAATGTGACTCACACATACAAAAATTCTTACAGTTTATCTACAAGAAAATAATTATGATAATTATGAAAATAGATAATAATAAGCGATAATTTAGAGCATAAAATCTCGTTTATTTGTTTATAACTATTTACATTCTAAACTTAAAGCTAAGAAAAGAAAATTTTGGTAAAAATGAGTGGAAAAGCAGATCGTCATCGGGCTGATAAGGTGTTGATGAAAAAACTTCAGCTTGGACTGTTACTACTGCAAATAAATATATAATCAAAATCGTTATCGTTAAAACAAATTGCATTATTTCACTTACTTTTAATTTCTATGTTGGAGGTGGGGTGTTGGACTGTTTAGTACTGCAAATAAATATATATAATCAAATACCACCATACATGAATTGGGGATTAAAAAATCAAAATCGTTATAAAAAAAAACAAATTGCACTATTTCACTTACTTTTAATTCCTTCGTTGGATGCAAATAGTTTTTACCGCATTAAGGTGGCGGTGACACCTTTTGGACAGGTACTTTACCAGAAGGTTAAAGATTGTGTCGCATAGATTGTGTCGCATACGCGACACATTCCGTAATCATCCAGTAAAACGAAAATTGTATTCACTATTACAGGTGATGGCTCTTCAAGCCGATTCAAAATTTCCTCGAAATTAACTTAGCAAGCCATGCTACTATAGCTATAAGCCATAAACTAAATTTTATAAAATACGTTGGTCACTTATATATTTTTAAAACCAATTATTGGGCATGAAATTAATTATTTATAAAAAAAACTCATTTGAATTTAAGCAGGTGTATTTCCAATCTCTAAAAGAAAATAGGCGATCTTCTTCTGTATATACACCCATGTTCTTCATATAGTAATTGCTTAGATACATAAGTAATAAACATACTGGATCACCTTTTATAACAAACTACCTGTCCCATAGTACTTTGCTAATGCTTATATAGACACAAAAACTCAATATTAAAAATAATTTCATTTATTATCAACATAATATAATTACATATTACAAATATTATATTTTACTACAGCATTGTTATCATTAATCGTTTCATACAATTTAATACAATTATTTATCGAACAAATCCCACCATACATGAATTGGGGATTAAAAAATCAAAATCGTTAAAACAAATTGCATTATTTCACTTACTTTTAATTCCTTCGTTGGATGCAAATAGTTTTCACCGCATTAAGGTGGCGGTGACACCCTTTGGACAGATATTTAACCAGATGGTTAAAGATTGTATCGCATATGCGACACATTCCATAATCATCTATTAAAGTGAATTTGGTGTTAACCACTAAAGGTGATGGCTCTTCAAGCCGATTCAAAATTTCATTGAAATTAACTTGGCAAGCCATGTTGTTAAACTAAATTTTATAAAATACGTTGGTCACTTATATATTTTTAAAACCAATTGTTGGGCATGAAATTAATTATTTATAAAAAAAACTCATTTGAATTTACGCAGGTGTATTTCCAATCTCTAAAAGAAAATAGGCGATCTTCTTCTTCTGTATATACACCCATTAACTTCATATAGTAATTTGCTTAGATAAGTAATAAACATACTGTTGCAATAATCGTTTCATACAATTTAATACAATTGGTAATTGAACAAATACATATTTTAAGTTGACTATTGTTATTTATTCTTACAAAATTTTACTATTCTGTTTATAAAGCACATTTGACACCATAATTGTTTACTCTCCATCATTTCACGCAATTCCATCCAGGTAATATGGTCTAGGTTTCCCTGGTAATTTAATGGTAATTTTTCTTCTTTTACATTACTTATCATTGCACGATTAGGATTATAATCATCCGCACAACATGCACAAACTTTACCGTATTTACTTACTTAATAAGAATATCGAACTAATATAAGGTCCCGTGCATCCAAATTAGAATAATAAAAATAATATTGTATCAACTGATCAATGCCACTGACATCAACATATTATATTTTACTACAGGATTATTACCAATAATCGTTTCATACAATTTAATACAATTGTTAATTGAACAAATACATAATTTAAGTTTACTATAATAAATTATTACATAAAGGTATTTGCGATTTCATATTACATTCGATAACTTCGAAAGTTCTTGAAAAATTGTATTCCCCAAAATGGGTTTAAGAAAGTCTATTTTTTGAGACCCCTTGCAAAATACTACATCAGCTTTTTCGGTCTCTCGAATTACAATTTCGTTAAAGCGTTTTAAATCTGTCGAGCCTGAATTAAAAGGCAATCCATGATGATTGTTTTCTAACCAGCGTACCTGTTGTTGACATTTGGCATCAAGTTCACGAAAAAGACATATTAATTTATTAAAATTTATTACCTATTACATATCATTTATAATTATCACTTCATTTTCATCTTCAACAATGTTGTTTTCTGGGGGATCATCTTCGATATTAACAACATTATCTTCAACATCAGAATAATTATTTGCTTCGAAGAGATCTTCCAAATCGATCCCTTCGTCGCTAGAACTACGTCGAAATCATCAAGATTAATCACGTCGATTTCCATATTATCTTCCTCAATATTGTTATTGTTTATCACTAGTGGTGGTTGTATTATGGGCATCTCCACTTGACCTCCATAACACCAAAATATTATATGCGTAAATATTAAGTGACATATTGGACAAAAATAATAATTATCGTCCAAATTTACTTCATATCATATACCCCATATCATTATACATGATGAGCAAAAACCATGTCCACAACACCAAACACCAATTTCAATACTAATGATCTCCCTGCACAAACAACAAATATCGTTTGACATGATTCTTTGTCAAATATATAAGATAATATGATTTCTTAAAAATATAGAAATTGTGTTTATATAATCTTTTATTAATTATGCTAGTTAAGAAAAATATTGTCAATACAATGAGATTTCTAAAAAATGATGTAAAACTTCTATTTTGGAAATTATTGACATCAGTAAAAGAGACCGCTTTTTAAATAAAAGTAGGTACTTTTAGCAAAACATTGAACTTATATTTCGATATAATAGACCTCTTCTTCATTAAAAGTCGGTATTATTAGTAAAAACATTAATCTATTGTGTGTGTATTGTTTTTTCTATGTTAAAAATTCTAATTGCAAAATTATTGATACCAATAAACTAAGCAGCTTCTTAATTCAAAATCTATATTAATAGCTGATTGTACTATTAGCATATAAAATTTATTTATTTTTATCTAGGATAAAACTTTATAATATAACGAGACAAAAAAAAACAAAAATCTTCTTTCTTTTCAACCGAAAATCATATTTCCACATATGATTTCCTCATATCCTCCTTTAACATTTTTTCTAAGATATAATCCTGATCCTATTCTACCAATTTCCTCCATCGTCTTATTATGTCGTTTATCTTCTTCGAGTTTCTTTTCAGCATTTCTCGAATCGATCACTGTTTTTGCTACAGCACTTGCACCACCTACAAGAATTAAGCGTAAAACAAAAATAAATTTTTTTAGGAATCTTATTTACCTGATAAAGATCCTATTGTTCCTAAAGCTGCTAGTATTGGCATTAATAAAGCAGGTAAAACTCCTCCCTTTTTAGATTCGAAGGGTATAATTCTAGGAGTACGTATATTTCTACGACCTCCTGCTTTTTTAACAGCTACACGTGCTGCATTAAGTGCTATCATTGAAGCTTTTTTTAATGCGGTTGTATTATTTAAATCTAAATCCTCAACATGTTTTTTCTTTAAACTTCTCCTAACATGATCTAAAATACCTCGTTTAAATGGAATCTTCTTCCTAGCTTTCATCCCCATTCCAAGTTTACGTTTCGTTTTCATAGCTGATGTAACGAACCAGGCTGCAGCTTTTTCACCAAACTTTGCGTCTTTCGACTTTACTCTTTCCCACGCTTTATTTTCCAAAATATAATCAGCTTTATGTCTATCTTCTAAAGATTAATTTTTCGAATAGCTAATATCATGTATTTTGCTAGCACTATCGAGCGGATTCACCCCTGAATCACCTCTTTTTAAGCGTTCTTCTAGGTGGGTACCTGGTCCACAGAATTGATATCCGGGTAGATGTAATTCGAAAGGTAGATTATTAATTAACGAATTTAATACACCACTACCTTGATGTTTGAATGTTAACATGAGAACTGATGCTGTATAAAGAGTAATTAGGTTATTTATAGTTTTCAAATCTTATAATATATTTTTACCTTATCCATCCGTGAAGATGATTGTACTATTTTGCTTAATTTTTAAAATAATCTTTTCAAAATTGAGCAAAATAGCTCACCTCCACTTTGGGGCAATGCGCTTTTTTGCTTTTGTTCTTTAAAACGATGGTTGCCACAGTCGTCAACGTTTAGAGAATATTGATTGAGTAGGGTGTCAAATTTTGGACACCCTAAATTCTCTAAGTTGAACGCTATGTCGGAATACCCCAACCTGGCAATATGGTTCTTCTCATAATTGCCACCTTTATAGCACACAAGTCGATTCTCCAATTGTGTTTCTATACACAATCGTTGTATAATGTCATCGACTTGTGTTCTATCCAGCTCGTTGGGGTAATCCCGACATACTAACCCATGTATATTATTTGTGACAAAGCGTATAGTTCTCATGTCTCTAACATCTTTGGTACTTCCAACCTTAAAAATTAAATATCGATTTTTTAGTAACTTACACAATGTATAATTTTATTTTTTTACCTTAAACATCTTTGAAGATGCACATCCAGCGTCTACATCATAAATTCCGAGTTCTTTCAAACGAAATTCCCCATCGAATGAAAAACCATCGTAGTCTATGATGTATTTTGCCGATTTTATATTATTCATCTAAATGATATAAATGTATTAATAATATTCAAATTCATTAAAAATTTAATGTAATTAATTATAATTGAAATTAATTCAAATTAATCAACTTACTCTGAAATATTTTTTATAGAGATGCGGTAACTTAGATTCAATAACACTCTACTACTTGACTATGTAAAGGAGATAGATTTTCCTACTTATATAAGATTATTTGCAGGAAGCATATTTGTTCTATATGCCACAAAACGATGTGCTTTTTCCTATCACTAATTCCGGTCTTTTTTTTGTAAACCGCTATCTTAACAGGAACTGATCTTATTATTATTAATACAATGTATTATTAACATTTTCAAAACATAGCCCCCACCCCTCCCACAAGACTCTTCGATACGCGAAGAACGTACCCTCCAAGCGAAAACCATCCCCCTCAAGCGAAGACCATCGTCATCGAGACACTTCCGGTCCATAATATCCTCCAAGCGAAGACCTTGACCATCCAGCTTATACCAACCAAGCGAAGACCTTGGTCATCGAGCTTGACGTCACACCTCTTAACATCCCCCCTAATACCCTTCAAGCGAAGACCCTGGCAGCTTATACCCGCCAAGCGAAGACCTTGGTCATCGAGCTTGACGTCATCAAGTCTAACACCTCTTAACATCCCCTAATACCCTTCAAGCGACGACCCTGGTCATCGAGCTTGACGTCATCAAGCCTAACACTTCTTAACAACCCCTAATACACTTCAAGCGAATTCTCCAATTGTGTTTCTATACACAATCGTTGTATAATGTCATCGACTTGTGTTCTATCCAGCTCGTTGGGGTAATCCCGACATACTAACCCATATATATTATTTGTGACAAAGCGTATAGTTCTCATGTCTCTAACATCTTTTGTACTTCCAACCTTAAACATCTTTGACGATGCACATCCAGCGTTTACATTATAAATTCCGAGTTGTTTCAAACGAAATTCCGCATTGAATGAAAAACCATCGTAGTCTATGATGTATTTTGCCGATTTTATATTATTCATCTAAATGATGTAAATTTATTAATAATATTCAAATTCATAAAAAATTTAATGTAATTAATTATAATTGAAATTAATTCAAATTAATCAACTTACTCTGAAATATTTTTTATAGAGATGAAGCCACTTAGATTCAATAACACTCTACTTGACTATGTAAAGGAGATAGATTTTCCTACTTATATAAGATTATTTGCAGGAAGCATATTTGTTCTATATGCCACAAAACGATGTGCTTTTTCCTATCACCAATTCCGGTCTTTTTTTTGTAAACCGCTATCTTAACAGGAACTGATCTTATTATTATTAATACAATGTATTATTAACATTTTCAAAACATAGCCCCCACCCCTCCCACAAGACTCTTCGACACGCGAAGAACGTACCCTCCAAGCGAAAACCATCCCCCTCAAGCGAAGACCATCGTCATCGAGACACTTCCGGTCCATAATATCCTCCAAGCGAAGACCTTGACCATCCAGCTTATACCAACCAAGCTTGGTCATCGAGCTTGACGTCACACCTCTTAACATCCCCCCTAATACCCTTCAAGCGAAGACCCTGGTCATCGAGCTTGACGTCATCAAGCCTAACACTTCTTAACAACCCCTAATACACTTCAAGCGAAGACCTCTTGGTCATCGAGCTTTACAGACCATAGCCATCGAGCTTGATAGAGCTTTAAGCTTACTTCCTGTCTAGAGAACTACTTCCTGTACAGAACCCGCTTTGTTCATCTTGAAGATGAATGTACTATTTTGCCTAATTTCCAAAATAATCTTTTCAAAATTGAGCAAAATAGCTCACCTCCACTTTGGGGCAATGCGCTTTTTTGCTTTTGTTCTTTAAAACGATGGTTGCCACAGTCGTCAACGTTTAGAGAATATTGATTGAGTAGGGTGTCAAATTTTGGACACCCTAAATTCTCTAAGTTGAACGCTATGTCGGAATACCCCAACCTGGCAATATGGTTCTTCTCATAATTGCCACCTTTATAGCACACAAGTCGATTCTCCAATTGTGTTTCTATACACAATCGTTGTATAATGTCATCGACTTGTGTTCTATCCAGCTCGTTTGGGGTAATCCCGACATACTAACCCATGTATATTATTTGTGACAAAGCGTATAGTTCTCATGTCTCTAACATCTTTGGTACTTCCAACCTTAAAAATTAAATATCGATTTTTTAGTAACTTACACAATGTATAATTTTATTTTTTTACCTTAAACATCTTTGAAGATGCACATCCAGCGTCTACATCATAAATTCCGAGTTCTTTCAAACGAAATTCCCCATCGAATGAAAAACCATCGTAGTCTATGATGTATTTTGCCGATTTTATATTATTCATCTAAATGATATAAATGTATTAATAATATTCAAATTCATTAAAAATTTAATGTAATTAATTATAATTGAAATTAATTCAAATTAATCAACTTACTCTGAAATATTTTTTATAGAGATGCGGTAACTTAGATTCAATAACACTCTACTACTTGACTATGTAAAGGAGATAGATTTTCCTACTTATATAAGATTATTTGCAGGAAGCATATTTGTTCTATATGCCACAAAACGATGTGCTTTTTCCTATCACTAATTCCGGTCTTTTTTTTGTAAACCGCTATCTTAACAGGAACTGATCTTATTATTAATACAATGTATTATTAACATTTTCAAAACATAGCCCCCACCCCTCCCACAAGACTCTTCGACACGCGAAGAACGTACCCTCCAAGCGAAAACCATCCCCCTCAAGCGAAGACCATCGTCATCGAGACACTTCCGGTCCATAATATTCTCCAAGCGAAGACCTTGACCATCCAGCTTATACCAACCAAGCTTGGTCATCGAGCTTGACGTCACACCTCTTAACATCCCCCCTAATACCCTTCAAGCGAAGACCCTGGCAGCTTATACCCGCCAAGCGAAGACCTTGGTCATCGAGCTTGACGTCATCAAGTCTAACACCTCTTAACATCCCCTAATACCCTTCAAGCGAAGACCCTGGTCATCGAGCTTGACGTCATCAAGCCTAACACTTCTTAACAACCCCTAATACACTTCAAGCGAATTCTCCAATTGTGTTTCTATACACAATCGTTGTATAATTTCATCGACTTGTGTTCTATCCAGCTCGTTGGGGTAATCCCGACATACTAACCCATATATATTATTTGTGACAAAGCGTATAGTTCTCATGTCTCTAACATCTTTTGTACATCCAACCTTAAACATCTTTGACGATGCACATCCAGCGTTTACATTATAAATTCCGAGTTGTTTCAAACGAAATTCCGCATTGAATGAAAAACCATCGTAGTCTATGATGTATTTTGCCGATTTTATATTATTCATCTAAATGATGTAAATTTATTAATAATATTCAAATTCATTAAAAATTTAATGTAATTAATTATAATTGAAGTATAGTAGATAATTCAAATTAATCAACTTACTCTGAAATATTTTTATAGATGAAGTCACTTAGATGCAATAACACTACTTGACTATGTAAAGGAGATAGATTTTTCTACTTATATAGGATTTCCCTCATTCGAATCTATTATATGACACAAATTGATTATAAACGAGGTGCTTTTCCTATCGCTAATTCCGGTCTTTTTTGTAAACCGCTATCTTAACAGGAACTGACCTATTATTAATACAATGTATTATTATCATTTTCCAAAAAAGCTAAGCGCCAGACTCGTTGAGCACACTTCTGAACGCCCCCCTCAGCAAACCCCAAGACTCTTCAACATAGCTAACCCCCAAGACTCTTCGGCACGCGAAGAACTTCATAGTCATCAAGCTTAGCATAATACCCTCCAAGCGAAGACCTTGACCATCGAGCTTGACAGAGCTTGGACACTTCCGGCCCAGAACCTGCTTTGTTCATCTACTTCGGTGACACCCTTTGGATAGGTATTTAACCAGATGGTTAAAGATTGTGTCGATCCCATAATGATCTAGTAAAATGAAAATTGTATTAACCACTAAAGGTGATGGCTCTTCAAGCTGATTCAAAATTTCCTCGAAATTAACTTGGCAAGCCATGTTGTTAAACTAAATTTTTGTAAAATACGTTGTTCACTTATATATTTTTAAAACCAATTATTGGGCATGAAATTATTTATTGATAAAATAATTTCTGGTGGGTTTTATCATAAGAAAGGCTTATAAAACTTTTTAGATTTTCTTTTCTTTATTATCAAATTATCATACAGCCGATAATATATTGAAATTTGGTTTTCCAAAACTTAATATCTTTTTGTTGTTAACTTTAAGCATTATAACGTTAACGTTAAGCATAATATATTTTTTTAAATTGGATATTGGAGTGGGAGAATTTCTATTTATTAAAAATGAAAAAGAATAAACCTACAAAAAATATTTTTTACCTAGTTTACAATAAATAAACACTAATAATGAATAATAAATAGTTAAAACAGAAAGAATTTAATTCATTAAACTTTGAATTAATTAATTGTATAATAAAAACTTTTAAAGTGAACTGCTAGCTTAATCCAATTCTACCTCAATGAGGATCTGCAAAATCGTATCCATCGTCGTCGTTTTCATCAGAATTCCACATGTAATTGTTGTCATTGTCTTCGTCATCCCCTTCACCAAAGGCTTCCAGAACATCGTTAAACAAATTAATCCGTTGGAGAGGTGGTTGTTCTTCCTGTTGTCCTTGAATTAAACCCTGCCTATATGGTTGACGGCATAATGGACAAGTTGATCTTGTTCTAGTCCACTCCTCGATGGAACCTTGGTGGAATTTGTGATTGCATGGTTGTACATCCACACCTTCTTTCAATTCGAATGCCAGGAGTTCGGACACCAGCAACGAGACTGCAGCGCCCCAGCAAAATGCGTGAAATGCGCTGGCAGTCACTTCACGGCATAGTGTGGAAAGATCACCACCGAACCCGCAAAATATGTAAATTGCGGGGAGGAAATCCGGCAAATTTTCGAGGCCGCGTCACATTTATGGAAAATGCGACCCCAGTTCAACAACGAACAGCAGAAATCGAAAATCCACCGCAAACATCGAAGCGGGGCACCCTAAATGCAACCAGGCAGCGACAAGCCAAAGCAAAGGGACCCCCGACTACACACCGGGTTCCCCACCTAGCAACCGTTCGAAAGCCAACGTCAAACTACGCCCATCAAATCGAGAGGGAAAGCGAAACACCGGGACCATTACTCCCAGCGCCGTCAACACGGACATCGCCAACCTGATCGTCCAGATGATGAAAATTTTTGTAACGGTGCTTACCGACGCCAAAATCAACGTCACAGTGATTAACAAAATCACTACGGATGTGGCAAAAATAACAATAATTGCCACCCACGCCGCACACTCAGACAATTAAAAAAAAATTCTCCTATCAAATCACCATCGATGAAGCCGTCCATTTCAACATCGAAAGTTTTTACATACGAGCCGTCACCAGCGTGTACTGCAACTCCCCGTGTATTGCTAGCGCAAACGCGGGGGGGGGGAATAACCATCGAAGCATCACACCAGAGTTTCGACCCGTCCGATCACGCTTCGCGCGTCACCAAAGTGGGCCAAACAGCCCCCCAAACTACCAAGTGTGATTGATCAAAATGGGATGAATGAGCCGAGGGGCTTGCCCCGGTACTCCATACAGTGACGAAGATACAGGTACAGGTCGTCTAAACAAATTGGGCACTGCATTTTTAGACTCGTGACCTAACGGTTGGCCAATAAGGCTTTAGCCGCACCTCGTGGCCAAAAACGGGCCTCAGCCGCACCCTCACTGCCAAAGGGGCCTTGCGTCAAACCGGAAGTCATTGTCATCGAAGTACTTAAACAATGGTCTCTGTTTATTGTTAAGTTACCAAACCAGAAATAGATGTCAATGAAATACTTAAACAATTGACTTTATTTATTGTTACATCAGCAAATCGGAAGTTTATGCAGTTTTTTTGCTCCCATGTTAATTCTTATGGGTTGTCGTTGAATTAAGCCCTGCCCATGTGGTTGACGGCATAATGGGCAGGTTGATCTTGTTTTAGTCCACTCCTCGATGCACCCTTGGTGAAATTTGTTATTGCATGTTTATGCAATTGTTTATTTGCAGTATTTATTTATATTGTTACAATGTATTTTCATAATTATTGGAGCGCTCCATTTGCCTTTTGCTCCGTGCCGCTAATGACAGATCGCTCTGAAGCGCCACTTTTATGCGTATGGCGGGCGCTCGCTAGAATTAAGCAGTCTTGATTTTGCCCTTGGGAGAACAGGTGCAAATTGCAAGTCCGTGAAGGGGAGTGCAACAACGCGGCCGATTACTTATGAAAGTAAATCGTATCGAGTGAATTCGAATCTGGAGAGGATTTTTTGTGAAGCACCAACGTGACCGAGTCAAGTATTCTTCAGGTGCTTATTTGGGATTTGCAACCTGTGTCACAGTGATATAAGATTTTTGCCTTTTAACTGATTTTGGGAAAATCGACTGCTTGCCTCTATATGTTTCTCCACTAAGGATAATATTGAGACGAGTAGCGGCTGTCTTCTTTACCAACTTCGTTGAAGCTGTGTTGGCAACAACTTCTTGCAGGCATTGTTTTCTGAATCCACTCTCTTGCCTCCGCAATAAGAGCTGGTTTAACTTCTTGGGTTTTATCACAGAAATAGTTAATTACTGGAGAAGACCTATTCCAAGTGTGGTGAAAATTGTCATTATTCGCTGTGGTGGAAATTTTGGTTACAATATATTCCCATCTAAACTGAAAATCTGAAAAATAAGAAGAAAACATGGATTATATTCTAATTTTAAGAAGTATGGTATTGTAACCGTTTAAAAAATTATATTATGAGAATTTAAAAAAATTAGATTAATTTAACTTACATTATTTTTCTTCTTTACCTAAAAATATTGAAGCCAATGTTAATTTTTTAATATCTTATTCCTCATCCGAGGAAGGTGACGGTTACTGCTCTTGAAAATTTGCCACATATTCATCATTTAAATTTCTTATTTCTGTGATATTTAAATCGTGGGAAAATAAACTCCCACAATACATTTTGACTTCGTTTACCGGTTGATTGCACACTTTTCAAAAATATATCTCAAAAATGAAATGAAATAAACCTGCAAACGTAAAGTACTACCCGTAGGTAGGGTAGTACCTTGTGGCACACAACACAAACGTTGCTTGAAGTTTTAATCATTTTTTAATTTATGCTCTTAAAAATTTTTTCGGTCTTTTATAAATTGCTTTACATATTATAATAGACAAATTGTTAACAAGCAGTTAAATAAGTTCTTTGACTTTATAAACCCCAACAATAAAACTTGATACAAATTAAATAAATCTATGAATTGTAAATTATGTTATAAAAATGTTGCAAATAATTAATAAAAGAGATAACTAATGATAAATATTAAACTTTTTCAAATTCAAAGTAGTCCGCACTCAACAGGTTATAATAAATAATATCTAAATTAGAATAATCGTATTATAAAAATTAGATAAATATCAAATCTATAAATGGAAATTATGTTTAAAATATAATAATTAAGAATAATATAGGTTGCATTCTCAAGGATACTACAAGAAATGTCCATGAATAAAACTATTGTTTTTTCTTGCTCTGCTGGACTTCGTGTGGCAAGTTATTGAAAATTCAGTTGCATCTGGATTTTCTTAATAAATTTTTAGTTTCATCAAATTTAAATATTGCTTTTCGTTTATTTGAAATAAATCTAAAAAAATTTAAAATTATTAATTTTAAGTTAATGTAAACCAAAATAAAATTTTATTTCCTAAATACTTTACAGCTGGAAGTTTAAATTTGTAGTCAATGACCATTGTATGTCGAACATGATCCACGTTACAGCTAATCTCTCTTACAGGCTGGATGTCCAACGGGCTTTTTCGAACATATTCCGGACCGAAAAAATCTGTCTATTTCTTGATCATATTTTGGTTAACTTGCAATCAATATTCAATTCTGAAATGTCATCGTCAATATTTAGATCTTCTACTTTTACCGATCTTAAAGAAGACAAAACTCTTCGTGAATTAGAAGGTCTAGCGACATTCTTAATCGAAGCAGGCAACGCCCCCCGCCAAGCAATGCGTTGAGAACCACCAGATCCCGATGGTTTTGAGCCATCAATCACCAAATTCAAACTAGAACTCAAACATATTTTTATCACATTCCATATAAGAGTGTCCTCTTATAGGGAATGTAATTTTTATAGTTTACTTCGTGCACTATGAAATGCATAAAGCGAAACAGTAAAATATTTGTTTTGACCTCCGGCAGAATCACAAAAAATATGTAGGTGTTTAAGTTCATAATCTAGATGATTTATTATGAAATCAAATAGAAATTATACTTCATCAGAGCTTTTCTTAGCAATGTATTCTGGGTATGTATAATACAAGGATACTCCAAAGGACAGGACGTGTATATTAAAAGAATACATGGAGAGTTGTCTAAGGTGGTATATATCATTCGTTGGAATGTTTGGAAACTAGATGTTTTTTTGATAGTCCAAGGCAATGGCTGCAAAATCGTTGTTGATTCTCGGTTACTTCTTAGTTGTCCTTTTTGTGAATGTTTTTTTCTTCTAACTTTTCATTTATTGGGTTTTATATAAGAATAAAATATTATGACTATATCGTAATCGAAATATTGGACAATAATAAAAATTATCCAAATTTAACTCATTTCAAACTACAATGCACGCACTGCAAAACACCTATTCTATTATTTGTAAAAGTGTTGCACAAATAATAACAAATTTTATCTAACATCTTAATATGATTTCTTAAACAACATAAAGTTAAAATGGTATCTTAACATATAAAAATTATTTTATGTAATCTTTATTAATTATTATAATTAAGAAAATTATTATCAATACAGTGAGCTTTTAAAAGGTGTAAAACTTCTAATTTGGAAATATTCCTTTTCTTTTAAGCAAATCATATTGATCAATTATTTGGGAATTCTCTTTTTACTATTTTTAATTCATTTAGATAATATGACGATAACGTAGCTATAAACTGTACTACATAAATCTAAACGAGTCGATAAAATTTAATTATTGCAGAATCTTTTACAGATTTTGTGAAAGATATAAATCGTTCTTTATTTACTGGAACTATAAACATTAATCCATTAATTTCCAGTGCAATATTTTTCAATATGAAATGTTTTTATTTAATATGGCTCACACATACAAGAAAATAATTATAGGTTAGATCAGTAAACTTCAATAATCTTTCAGTTTACTGATCTAACCTATAATATAAAAATAGATAATAATAAGCGATATAGAAATTCAGAGCATAAAATCTCGTTTTATTTGTTTAATGTACATTCTAAACTTAAAGCTACGAACAGATAATTTTGATAAAATGATTGGAAAGCAGATCATCATCGTGCTGCTATAAGGTGTTGATGACAAAAACTTCATAGCTTGGACTGTTACTACTGCAAATAAATATATAGTAATCAAAATCGTTAAAACAAATTGCATTATTTCACTTACTTTTAATTCCTATGTTGGAGGTGAGGGGTGGTGTGTTGGACTGTTTACTACTGCAAATAAATATATAATCAAATACCACCATACATGAATTGGGTATTAAAAATCAAAAATCATTAAAAAACATAAATTACACTATTTCACTTACTTTTAACTCCTTCGTTGGAGGCAAATAGTTTTCACCGCATCAAGGTGGCGGTGACACCCTTTGGCCAGGTACTTTAGAAGAATATTAAAGATTGTGTCGCATACGCGACACATTCCATAATCATCCAATAACGCTAAAATATTATTCACCACTAAAGGTGATGGCTCTTCAAGCTTATTTAAAATTTCTTCGAAATTCACTTGACAAGCCATGTTTTTAAACTAAATTTTATAAAATACGTTGCTCACTTATATATTTTTAAAACCAATTATTGGGCATGAAATTAATTAATTATTATTGATAAAATAATTTCTGGAGGGTTTTTTAATATAAGAAATTCATTGATAAAATTATTTTCGATGACTTTTATCACAATAAGTATATCCTATAATAATTAATATTTTTAATAGAGCCGTTGTGTGATATTTTAATTTTTTAGTTAATTTGATAAGCGATATTCTTAGTAATTGATTCATATATTAAATAAATTACAATTAGTCATATTTAAATACAATTTTAAAAATAATTGTTCTTAAAACTATAAATGAAAAAGGAAATTTTTATAATTTCTTTATTAAATCAAATTGTGTATTTCTTATACAAGGTTGATTCTATTGTAATACGCAAGAACCATAAGGGGGTTTATTGATAGCGAAATCGTCCACATCTTTGTATTCCAATAAAGGAGTAATTTCAGAATCATTTGTAGATAATTTCAAGCAATTTATAGCTATTGAATTTAATAGCATTTCGAATCTTCCGGAAATATCATAACTTCGATATTCAACTTTTGTAGATAGCTTAGAATAATTTTCAGGTATTAAATTAGGTAAACTTTTTATTCCGCATACATCTTCCCCAAGAAAGGGGCAACGTCGAGACCATTTTTTATGTTCTACCATAGGATCGTCACCAATTTTCCAATCGCCAATAACGATTGAACAAAATGCGCACCGCACACTATCGCCATTTCTTAAATTATAAAATCCAGCTTTAGCCAACTCATTTGAACTTACACAGGGGTATTTCCAATCTCTAAAAGAAAATAAGCGATCTTCTTCTTCTGTATATACACCCATGTTCTATAGTATAGTAATTGCTTAGATAAGTAATAAACATACTGCATCACCTTTTATAACAAACTACCTGTCCCATAGTACTTTGCTTATATAGACACAAAAAACTCAATATTAAAAATAATTTCATTTATTATCAACTTAATATAATTAATCGTTTCATACAATTTAATACAATTGTTAATTGAACAAATACATATTTTACGTTTACTATGGTTATTTATTCTTACAAAATTTTACTATTCTGTTTCTAAAGCACATTTGGCACCATAATTGTTTACTCTCTATCATTTCACGCAATTCCATCCAGGTAATTTGGTCTAGGTTTCCCTGGTAATTTAATGGTAATTTTTCTTCTTCTAGATTACTTATCATTGTACGATTATGATTATAATCATCCGCACAACATACGCAAACTTTACCGTATTTACTTACATAATAATAATTTCGAACTAATATAAGGTCCCGTGCTTCCAAATTAGAATAATAAAAATAATATTGTATCAACTGATCAATGCCACTGACATCAACAATATGTCTAAATTCTATTGTATTAACAAAGTGCCTTGTTCTTTCATTACATATAAACATTTCAAATAGTTCTTTCAACTTAAATTTAAGATGAACTAGTATTTCTTCACTAACAACACTTTGATAGCACCAATCCCTTAATAAAATCCGTATTAAAGATTCGGGCAGTTCAGTAGCAAGGTGGAATATATCGGGTAGTTGCTGAATTTGCTTATTTACCCACTTTTACACAAATATATTTTAAAGTATCAGGCTGAAACCTTTCAGTCCATTCATCGTCGTTTAAACGATTTGTTAGTAAATTTTCCAATATACCATCTTTCATTCTAAAGTGTTGCAATATTTTAGCCATTGTTGTAGAAATATTTTTATGATCCCCACTGAATGTGTATAAATATTATCAAGACTAACTTATTTTCTTCATCATCAAGAATCTGTCAATTTTGTATGTGTATTTCTACAAATTAAAAAACTTTATAAGCAGTCACATAAATATAGAAAATTAATTTACTTACTTTAATTTATCAATACAAACTATTTGAAAACAGAATCACTAATGAATTTTATTAAACGACATACTTATATAAATAACGATACATACCATTTCTTAAAATATATCGTAATATTGTTAAATTGGGTGGAAGATCCACATCCGGTGACCTAATGAACTTTTTTTAATTAGACTGATATAATTGAGTTATCTGCTTAAACTTGTCTGAACTTTGCATGACCTATGAAATAACGAACTTTTTAATAATTGAGTCATATGACCAACGTCATCAAACGTTGAATTTCACCCCACCTTTACCTGGGGGTCCCACATGGGGGTCGCACCTTCCGTATACACACCTTTTGTACCAGTACACCTTTTTTACCTGTACACCTTTGTCACCTGTACACCTTTGTCACCTGTACACCTTTTGTACCTGTACACCTTTCATACCTGTACACCTTTCATACCTATACCCCTTTGGCACACACCTTTTGAACACCTTTAGCCAAACCGGATGTAAAAACAGTTAAATTTCTCCCATGTTAAATCTTATGGAGAATGGATCTAGAACCCGCATCATGTTTACTTCCGGATCTAGAATCCCCTTAGTATATCTACTATTGTATTTTCTTACACATTTCCTACAAAAATTACCATACTGGGTATAATAGGATACAAGAGCCATGCAATATCTTTGGGTTTCATCAAATAATTCGGGTATCCAATCTTCACTTCCGAATATTGTTTATAAATCCGCCTGAAATTTGTTATACAATCCTCGTTCTCAAAAAATGATCTTCAAATCTACCTGTACGGATTTTGTATATCCAAATTCGTATGTGAAGCAAAAGTTGTGCCATTCATTCTGCTCGTTATCATATGGCATGCCGATAATTTTATCCATATTACTCCAGACGTCCATCGGATAAGCCTGCCATAAAGCTTTCCATACGTTGTATGGCAGTTCAGGATTACCGAATGGCATCAGCCACATCAATTCTGCGCGATCTTTCACTGTACGATTAATAACTTTAGACATAAAGTGAATATATTCACGTTTGCAATATATTGCAAATAGGCATTTTTGAAAACACAATATGTATACCACTTTTTTACAAAATTAGAATCTGTTTGTTTTTTCTAGAGCGTGACATATAAAATTTAATGTGATTTAATGCCTTGTTTTGCGATAGGTGTGTAAAAATTTAAATTAGAAATTAATTTTTCATTGCGTTTTTGACATTATTTTTTAAAATACAATGCTATAATTTTAATTAATAATTAATAGCATTTTTATCCTTCTAATACATTTAAAAAAATAATTTTATAATTTATATTAATTTTATTTCACATTTGTAAATTTAGTGTGTTTTCGCTATTATAATTTTCCGCTATAATAAATATATGAGATTGATGTTAATTTATTATCAAAATAGTCGCATTATTATTATTAATAAATTTGTTTACCAACGAATTTTTTCAGCTCTTTAAAATTGCTACGTATATTATAGTTTTTTTTGCTGATCATATAATATAGATTCTTAATAAAATTGTTTACATACAAGTTTTGTATAAAAAGATCGACTACTTTCAAATTTTGTATAAAAAGATCAACTACTTTCAAGTAATGCATTCTCTAAATGTGATAGTTCATGTAACTATACTGTAACCTTTACTGTTCATGTAAAGGGTAACAAATTACCATGTACAGTACAGCCTCTCTAGTCCGGACAGATATAGTTTTGAGACAAACCGAATTTGCGAGGTGTCCAAATTAGCGAGGTATTCCCGGGGAGGTACCTATAAGTATCATTGAATCATTATTTTGAATCATTGAAATTTTATTATTTATGTAATACACATTATAAAAAAGCACTTATTTTGTACATATCTACTACATAGGATCTACATCATTGTTCATGTTTTTAAAAAAAGTGTTAATTTTTGTTTGTATTTTTTTGTTATTGGCAGTAGTACTTGATTTTAACGCACTTTCTTTAATACGTTTTAATAGTAGAGTATCCTGCAGTTCTGTATTATTTTCCTCCGCCCATTGCAAACAAATTGAAAAGGCTTTTACCGCATCGGCGTCTTTAATTTTAGGAAGATGTTGATTTTCTGTTGTGTTATTAATGTTATTATCTGCATCGTTGTTTAATATGTTTAATATGTTTAATATGTTTAATATTACAACTACGGGACGAGTCCCAAATGTTGATAACCAAAATATACAAAATTCGAAGTATACAAACAAAAAAAAAAACTCAATATAAACAGAGAAAAAGAAAGAAAGCACTTTATACATGATACATAATATGGGCAGGTACAGAATCATTGTAAAGTTCTTAAAAAAAAACAAAATGAAACTTTAAAATGGTTTCAATATTACTTTACTCTTATATAATATAATATCCTCAACAATCGAGTACCGTTCCTCTGAATTGCCTGATACCGCAGTGAAAATCAAATTCATGGTAATATTTATTGAATAAAGTCATCATGGCACTGAGCGGTTCATTCATGCCATATGTTGTGCGATGCCACGGTACATAAAACAAACGAAGTTCTCTAGTAAGTTTTACTTTTTTTTTAACTTTTTTTTTATTATAAATATTATTTTATAAATTTTTTTACTTTTCACGGATAGCAAATTCAAAATATTCGGGCATACTATGTTCCCTATCAATAAATTTGAGATAAACCGAACACGGCCTCATCTATCCCGCTCATCATGTTATTATTTCCAGTAAAATCACCATTATAATGATTATTTATGCTGGATTGACTGGGGTATTTTCTCATTGCTTCCATTACCTCTTCAATACTATTCCCGTTGTTATTGTTAAGCTGGACTCCATTAATTGACATGGTGCCATTAGTGTTTAAGGTTGATACCTTAACCTCTCTAATGCCTTCATCAATCTTACCTATCTCATAACCTACAAGCTCAGGGTTTCCAGAGCTGGTTAATAGAACTGTAATAAGCAAAAGGGTAATGATTTTTTTCATCATATCTTCCTTATGTTATTGAATTTTCTATTTTTTTATTATTTAGTATCAGTTTAAACTTTTGGTTTCTCCTGCTTGCTGCTGAATTCTTCGAGGTTGTCATTTCTTCGTAAAATACGTTTTTAGTTTCTTCAATTATCTGATCATCGGTTACATCAACGTCGATATTCTCACTCTGGCCAACCGCCCATTCTTTTATCTCCTCATTAGTTAAGTTGTTTGTTGGGTCAATGAGATTAAGCGATGTTTTAATTTCATCTAATTGTATATTATTTAAATACATATTTAACACATATTTGAGAAGCAGCCGACAATGAATCCTTATAATATTGGTAAAAATCTAATACTTTTAAATTTTTAATGCGGTTTTTAATAACATGAGCCAAACTTAGTAACATGCTAATTGATTGTTTACCCAAATATATGTAATTAGTAGCATCACTTATTTTTGCTACATGCAAATTATCACAAAATTTTTCTCTATTCAGCGTTAAATTTTTGGATATAACAATCGGGTTCATTTGAACCTCCTCAAAAATGTTTATCAGCGTTTCGGTATATCCAAGCAATGTAATCCATTCCTCTTCTTGAAAATTTATCTCACAATTTTTTGGAACTGCGAATTCTTAATATTGGAATCCAATTATCAGTACCAAGTCCCACTGCTAGATATTTGGTTTTCGATTTATTTAGCCAATACAACGTTTGATAAACCGTAAATTCTTGATAATCTGCATAGGTATTCGAGGGCTGACCATGATCAGAACTACACGATGGTTGATCATTTTTATTATTATTTTGAGATGCCACTAAGAATGCCACATAATTCATATTATGATAAAAATTTCAATAAAAGAATTGTTTCGTGGATTACAATAATGATACAAAATACAGTAAAATGAAACAATTTATGTTGATAAAAAAGTAAGACAAAAATTGCACTAGTCCAAATAGATAAAACTTGCTTTTCCAAAATTTAGCCGTAGTTCATCTTTACAAATTTGTATTAGTGGAGATTCATTATTTAACTTGAAATTCTTGATTGCCATGCCGTAAATACATAGTTACATTCAGAAGTAACAAAGTCGAATTTTAAAAAAGATTTATTTTGAGTACAACAGTTACAAGCCGAAGCATTGAGAACTACTAAATAAATGAAATTTGGGTTTACATCCTCTTTTATAAGTTTTTGTACAATAAAAGATTAAGAACGTTTACAACTAGTGCTTTTACAGAAAGCATGTAACTATATATACAGGAATAACCTTGCATTGATCTTATTTACTTCAAAATATATTTCTATGGCCGTCTTGTTGTTAACGATAATATTCCATTCAACCTCCGTTAAGTAAATCTCCACCCCCCGAGAACTGATAAATTTGACCTCTACATTAAATTCTTCAGGTTGTAACCCTATTGTCCCTATTTCTATTAACTTGGTATTCGATTTATTGATGAAGTATGTTGATTGAAGTATGATGAAGTATATTCACGAACGTGAATAAACAAATAAGCAAATTTATCTAATACACTTCCGTTTTTAAAAAGTTGTAGCTTATCTCATTTTTCCTTGAGCTTCCATAGTAAATTTGAAGGACGTGGAAGGTTTATCAACATTGTATTATAAAGTATTTTAATCTTTGATAAGAATTTTTTGTTTTCAAATAATTTATTTATTTATACATTATAAGTATGTGATATGAAAACAGAATTAATAATAATAATTATAAGAAAACAGTTTTGTATTGAGTCATATATTTTATATATAATATGTTAGTAAAATTACTGTAAACAATATCACTATTGATAAATAAGCATTATTTTATGATGTTGATTATTGATGTTGAAGGAGGACTATCTTTTAACGTTTCCCTACATAGTAAAAGATCATCATAATTGATAACTGTATGTGTTTCTATAGATGATTTACAGAAACAAAACATCATTCTACATGAACGACAATATTGCACCCCGTTATCGGCATCGGTGTCATTCTTTTGTGAACTGCTGTTGATGAGGAGCGGAAATGATGAGTATTATTGAAAACCAACCTTCTCCATTTACCCTATAAGTAAAAGTAAAAATTAATTAATTAAAGAACTCTAATAAGAAATTGTATTACATACCGGATACTATTTTTTGATTCTCTCAATACTAAGTGAGATCATTCATAAAAAAATATAAAAAATTAAAACACAATTAAGGAAGAGCGGCAGACACACACTGCTTCATCGACGATCAAGCTATCATACCACGTATGTGTTTCTGACTCATTAGTCGTCATCAGTGCCGCATACTTTGTTGAAAAACACTTAATTGTGTGCACCAAACGGCTACTGGAAACAAGACTAAAAAATGCCCGCGTTCGTTCCGCTCGCTATCGCTCGCTTCACTTCACTTGGGCATTACTTATAAAATTCTGTTGTCGACAACAGGTCGGCCGGCTAATCTGTTACATACAACAACACCTTCACCATCATGATCTTTTATGACACTAATAAACTTTAGGAAAGGATTGTTCTTTTATTTTTTAATATAGGAAAACATTCTTATCAATAATTTTTAATTTTATATAAATATATGTATACACTAACTAAATTTCTAATACTAAAATAAAAATTATTGGTACTTATTTGGGTAAACGTGAAAGTATCAAATAATATAAAATATTGCAATTCTCCATCGCACAGAAGCACTCCTTATTGTTTCCGTGATTTAAACATGATGGATGATGAGAGTTTTTCAAGATTGGTACCAAATCTCCTTCCTCCAAATTCTTCTCTAAGTTAAAGATTGATACATTATGGTTTATTTATACCCAACGTGTATTTTAAAAATTTCTCCTCGATGTCTCCTTTCACATAAACAATATTCACTTTATTGTGTATTATATCTCTCATCAAAATTTCGTCGAGAGTGTTGTATGGTATGAACCCACTATTATTAACGTTTCCCTACATAGTAAAGGATCATCATAATTGATAACTGTATGTGTTTCTATAGATGATAATGATTTCTATATCCATTAAATAATGGAATTTAATTTTGTGGTGACACTTTTTCATATAATTCACTTCACTTCGCTTCGCCGGTGTTAAATCTTCATACGCGAAAGGGTTTAAATAGATAAGTATTTTTAATATACCCATCAAAAATACATATAGTTCTTTCACAATAAAATTTTTATTGCAATAACCTTGCACATCTACTATCACAAACTTGATTGTTTTTTCTTTTATGTATAGAAGTATAACCAATCTTCGGGGGCAGATTATTCTACTTATATTAGATTCCCCTCCATTCAAATCAATCCTTATCATCGAATTAAATGTAGTTTCTTCCGCAAATTCCGTTCCATTTTTATTATGTATTACCGAACTAATGTAGCATTTACAGGAAGCATTTGTGACGGTATTAGATGTGAGAGCTCTTCAAATTCTTAACCTTAAGACAACTTGCGTACTATTTCACCAAGTGGAAGATGTTCAATTATTACATCATGAATAATAACACAATAGGCTAAAGCCTATACTAAAGTATTGAATACTAAAGTATTGATAAGAAAGCCTATTTGAGCTTCCATATCAACTTTAACATCGACCGTGCTCGATTTTAAATCATCAATTCTTCTAGAGCAATCGATAACAAATAGAGCATGAGTTTTGAAAGTCACATAATCCAACAACGGCTGTTTTGGTAATGTATAATCATTTTTAAAACTCTGATAAAATTTTGTATAATTACAGTGTGCTTCAACATAATTATTTTTATTAAAATCAAGTCTCATACGTTCTATACGATAATAATCACCATTTAAAGTAACACGTATATTAGATATATTGATATTATCAAAATTTGATGCATTCGTCTTTAAATCTCCTCCTCTGGCTTCTTGAAAGGCTATAATAACATAGCGAGGACTCTCGAGAGCTGTACAGGCTTTCACTGACCAAATTTCCTTAGTTGCACCTGTAGTTAATTGAGGTAATTCGTGATATTCCCATTTTCGAAATGGAATTATGATGGGTGTATCTTTTTTGATACTGTCATCACTGTTTTCCACATTGACGCAGGCCTTCTTATTTTTAATATCTTCTGATAATGTTATGTATGACGATCTTCTTAGTGGTGAATTTTTATTAAGTAACTCGATAGAAACGTAACTATTTGTTTAGTGAGGTAATTTTAAAAGCTAAAATGTGTAAAAACATATTTTTACCATTATGTGAAATTCGGAATTTAAGTTTCCGAACTGATGATTTGAATTTAAAAAAATGGAAGACTATTCAGAAAAATCACTTCAGAAGAAGCAGCTTTATTTATCGACTACTGAACATAGAATCTAAGTTACACTAATACTAATTTGAGAAGTTACATGCTCGAGCATGGAGAACTAACTGGCTGCTTGAATTTTACATCGGTTTTTATATTGAATGATTATCATAAGATAAATATCATAAGATGCTCTGAATAACGAAAACAATAGATTATTCGAAATACATAACAAGCATTTAACTATTAATTTATACAGTTTTAAAGATGACTTAGATAAAAGGTTAATGCAACTGCATTCTATAGTCTTTTAAATTAGAATATTAAATAATGCATTAGTTAAACATAAATGTTCTAGTAAACAATTGAATATTGGAAGTTTGGATAAAAGTAGTTATTGATAGTGAACTATATAGTGATATAGATTGACGTCTTCTGACATAAACTATAATTTGTTTCTTTCCCTGGATCTGGTGAATATATAACTCCTCTCTCCTTAAGATGAAAAAATAACGGACTTTTCTTTTAAGTTATAGGGTCTCCTTGACTGTCGGTTGTTTTGACTGCCATCTTGGGTACGGAGTCTAATTCCATTTGATTGTCTTCGGCATTCTTTTCTTTTTTCTTGCAGAAAGTATCCAATTTTTGTTTTTCTTAAACTTAAAAAACATTATTATTGTAATTAAAAGTAGTGTTACCGTAATTGTTGATCCCACGGTGGTTGAATAGTTTTCGTTAGTCTCCTAGCTTTGAATTGGTCGTAGTTGTTTTGATATAGAGTTGATTTGGTAAAGGTCGTCAAAGTTCAATTTCTTAAAACTTGGCGTTTTGTAGCCGTTTGCTGTTTTTATACTCTCTATTTTAATTTTTGGTAGAATTAAAGGTTTTCCATGTTGAATTTCCATATTGTTTATGAATTTCTTGTTGTTGGCTCGAAGTTTACATGATTTACGCATTTGATTAAAGTTGGGTTCTTGATTTCGATGGACTGGTCGTTTTTACATTTTGCAAAAACAACCAGTTTTTTGTTGGGTTATTTGTTGAACAATCGATTCTTGGAAATTTATTTTTGAGGTCGTACAATTACTAGGCGAACGTCCAAGTAATATTTGAAGAGGACAGTTGTCCTCTGGTATAAATTTAGATATAAATGAATGATGAAGAGCATTTAGTTTTGAAAATAGAATGGCGTTTTCCATATTTATCTATAAAAGTTATAATGTTCTGACAATCTAAATTTATTTGCGCCTATGTTGCTTGAAAACTAAGGTGGCCGTTTAAATCTGCGATCATTTCGTGTATGATTGATTTGAATTTATTTAAATCCCGTTTCAACTTTTCCTGATTTTTATCAAATGTTCTTATCATTTTATTGGAATGACTAATGAAACCTTTTAAGAGAGAGGTTTGCAAATTTACTTCTTGGGTGACCTCTTTTTGAGTTTTGTTTGATGAAACTCGTTTCTTTATTACAAATCCAATGCTGGCTTTTAATAAGTAGAAGTCTAGAATAATATCTAACAAAATCGTCAGTGTTAAAAACGATACATATAGTTATATTCAGAACTATTAAGATTGAATTTTAAAAAGAATTTATTTAAGTTACACTAAAAATAATATGTACAAACGTGAGATGTTACATGTATGAGCATAAAGAACAAACTGAAGCTTGAGATTTTAACCCAGCATTTATATTGAAAGATTGTTTACATGAAGAAAAAAATGCCCTGAAGTATTATAATGAAAAGAATTCATTGTTCAAAATACGTAACACTCGTTTAATTATACATTTATAAAGGTAGATTAGGTATAAGATTATTCCTTCTGCACTCGATTGTCTTTGTGAAATTAGAATATTAAAATAATACATTGATTAAACATAAATGCAGTAAATGATTGAATATTAGAATTAACATATATAAAACATTAATTGTAGAATGATGTAGATTGATGTGCCCTGAAGAGTGGTAACGTAACTATATATTTAATACATAATTTGAATTGAAAGGATGTTCAATTACGAATTCTTTACATTACATATATTGACATATTTTAAAACGCCGTTTCAATTCTGTCATGCGCCACATATTCCAACAATTCATCATAGTAAGACTTAGAAAAAATATACTTATCATTTATTGATATATTTACTATGTAGGTAACAGGTAAAGTTAAACAACAATTATAATTTATAAAATCCAAATTTGGAAATTTATTCATAAATTGAGAATCAAAATGTGAAAAAGTTGATTGTAAAAGCATTATTAATGTAACTTTATTTACATCTGAAGCGTCATAAAATTTGTTTTCAATTAATAGACGTAAAGTCTCAGGAATAAAAATCACTCCACATAAATCATGTCTATCGCCTAAAAATCCATCAAGAGTTGGATAAAATCAGAATAAAACATAAATACTAGCTTCTAGTCCGTTCAGTAGAATCTATACTTGATTATTTTTAACAAGATTATACGAATATTCAGAATCAATTGATGAATAATAACAAAATAACTAAACGAAACATTTATTGCACAAAAAAACTGATAAATTCCAAAAACATACTATGCTATGCATATGTAGAGTCAGTATGCCTTGTTCATTTGCAGAAACATCATTATTGTGCCCTTTTCTTAGCCTTGGTTCTGTTGCTAACCTGTTATTCTGGTTCATACAAGATGTAACAAAAGGAATGGCATCGAAATTTGCTATTATTGGTTTCCCCAATAAATTTATTGTCATTAGATTGGATATATGCTCCAGTAAGGCTGTTTCTTAATTTTGATGCAATTAAATTCATAGGGCTAAAACCTCTCTCAGCTTCTGAACTGCTAATAGCAATTGTGCTTGCTATTTTTTTAGCTCTTAAAATTGGATTAGGTAACTGAACATTTTTCAGTTGTGTGTTTGTGTCTACAAAGTCACGAAAATCATTAGCATCTACTTTATATAGTAGATATTTTAAAGTACCATCAGTATTACATCGACTGGCTTCATAAATTCTCAAAGCTGTAATACCGCAGTTCAAACCACATTGCACGTTTCGATTGCTTCTTTGTTGCATCAAGGTAATCTTTGCTGGTCATCTTGGATGTACAAAAGTTAAAGAAATTTTGAACATTCATAGATAAATCTTCGTCTCGAAAGTTTATTGCAAGGTGATGCAATGATAACGAGTTACATGGAGGTGGTCAAACCATATTTAACAAGAGACAATCAAAGGCATTGTTCTCATTTCTTGAAATAAATTCTCTTACTACATTAGCCGAACTGTCAGTTCTAATGGTGGGTGTATTTGATATATCTGATAACAACAATTTTTTTTTAGATGTTCCTACGTTTGATAATTTCGATTTCTTCCAGTAGCCGAGTTCTTTGCTAGGTGATGCTTTTTCACTTCGCCTATGAAGCCAAGATAAAAATGCTATCGCATGGATACACCTTCCTTGAGAAGCAGCACAACTATAGCATTGACATTCCAAAATTATATCCTCTTGTATATTTATCTTGGCCAAGACATGATAGCTTTGATTATGGCCTTTGTGCTCCGGAGTTATTCTTCCTTGTACATAATTGTAATTTGATTGCAACGCCGCCAATGAATAAACGTCAATTTAAACAATAAATTGGAAATAATAGTTATTTATTAATAAATAAACACCCATTAAATACAAATGAAAGGTTCACTTGCAGAGTACAAATTTGTTACTGACTCATTTGAACAGCACAATTTTGCTAAGTTATCTACACTACCCATACAAAGTTTGGAAACTGGCCCTTTAATGGCCCGTTGCTTTGCCAGTCATAGTCATTAATGGGCGAGCAATGGCAATTTTTAACGGCCGATAAACGGCTGAATGTCGAAATGATAACCTGGGGCCATTAATGGCACTCGACTATCGGCCAAGTGTAACAAAAAATATCGGCCCGTTAATGGCAACTAGTAATGGGCCAAGTATAGTAAAAAGTTATCGGTTAGTTAATGACAACCAGCAATGGGCCAAATATAGTAAAAGTTATTGATCATTTAATGGCCCATTGCTTTGCCAGTCAGTTATTAATGGGCGAGCAATGGCAATTTTTAACGGCCGATAAACGGCTGACTGTCGAAATGATAACCTGGGGCCATTAATGGCACTCGACTATCGGCCAAGTATAAAAAAAGATATCGGCCCGTTAATGGCAACTAGTAATGGGCCTAGTATAGTAAAAAGTTATCGGTCCGTTAATGACAACCAGTAATGGAACAAGTAAAGCAAAAATTTATCGGTACGTTAATGGCGACCAGCAATCGGCCAAGTATAGTTAACAGTTGAATACCTGACTCGAAAAACGTTGTAAGGCAATTATGTGAACTTTTAGGTAACGTGAAATAAGTAGCTTTAGTCTTAAATATATAACATTATTCCACCAAAATCCCCGATTTTCAAAAAGAGTGAGTTACAACGTTTTTGAAAATCGGGGTTTTGGTGGAATCAAGTTATATATTTAATGCCAAATTTCACATAATTGACTTACAACGTTTTTCGTGTCAGTTATTCAGCTATTTAAATTATTGGTCCATTAACATAATCAGCTAAACTATTATTATATTTAGGATTTTAGTAATGGTTTGATTATACTTATCATAATTTTTATTTTATTCTTAAAGAAATGGAAACCTTCACTTGCATTAAAATTTTTATTTATTAAAAAATTAAATTGGAAAAGTAAATTAAAAAATTATATTAAAAAATTAACTTAAAAAATTATTAAAATTAAATATACAAAGTTTTTTTTAAATTGATATAGATCTTTCTTTCCTCCCATGCTCACGGTCAGCTTGCCCAGAAAGCCATCTTCCAACTTTTCCTGCAAAATTCCTACACTCTTCTGAGTCGCCAAATTTTTCCATTACAATCTCTAAAACAACCAAAACAAGTTATAAATAAAATAATCGATTGATACGTGAAATACGTGAATACGAGATTGAAACTCACTTATTTTAAATTCAACCACAGCGTAAAGCTTCTTTCCATGAGAGCTCTCCATCTGTAATATGAAATACAACTATCAGTAACTGGATTTTAAATAAATTTTAATATTTAACCCATTAAGTACCAGGAGTGTCCTATTTATAGGTTAGTAGGACTAACAATTTTTTTTAAACAATTAAAATTAAAAATAAAACCTAAACAATTTTAAAACTTTCAGAAATTTTTAATTTGGTACTTAATAAGTTAAGAACTATAAATTGCTAGATATATTTTTTTCTTACTTACTTTTTTGATTTCACAAATTTTCAAATTTAAAATTGCCAGCAAACCGGTTAAAAATCGTAATTAAGTAAAGATTGATGAAAACTAATAAGTATAATAACACCAGAATCACAGGCAGGATACTAACTGAATGTCCAGTTTAATTTATAATCTACATACACTTCACCTCGCTATTATTATTTTAGTCTTCTCAACGTCGCGCTCGTGAAAAAATAATGCAAGATATTGCATTATTGACACACACAGTGCACAGAAGCGCCCACTTGATACGCGGAAACACCTGACGTCGCTAATGTTTTGCAGAATATAATAGTCTACACATTTTTTCTAAATGTTTTTATTTTTAATGCAATGAATGGTTTTACTGTTATGTAAAATTAATCAAATATGTAAATTAAATCAAACATCAAGTAAAGATATCACACATGTTTTGTTATCATTATTCAATAAAATTCACTTATTTTTTATAATGTTCGTTGAATCAGAAAAAATTTTCCCTTGAATAAGACCAACATCAATTGAAGCGGGTGGGGTATTTCAATAGCATACTAGTATGTATAGTATATATTTGGCTAACCGAATATCTGCCTATGAACGGCTGTCAATTGCATGCCATTCTTATGAGTAATAGACGGCCGTCGATGGCTAACAAACGAAAATAAGGAAGGTACAAAGAGGTACAAACGATTTAGACTATTTTGGATCCAAAATTCGAAATGGGGGGGGGGGGGGGGGCTGGCGAAATGCATCTCAGTATTGCAGTATATGCAATTCAGTAATTAAATTGTAACTGTTGACCTCTAATGATACATGGTCTGTTAATAGATTGCAAACCAGGTAACAGAAAGTCAAGGAAGCAACCATTGTCAGTTAGATGATGTCTATAGCTACGTACATTATCTGGGATGTAAATATTTCTTTTGATAAATACCTGAACCCTGCATTCTACTGATAATCTATGGATTTCATTTTGAGTATTGCAAATAATGCAAGTCTGAGAGGCTGTTTGGGTAACAACATTCAATCGCAAACAAGCTGGATCGGCATATATTAAAGCTATTTCATCGATAATTGATCGATTACAGTTAAGGCATATTCTAGAATTTTCATCCAGAGCTAACGGTGGATGATTATAGGGAAATATTCCTTTACGGATTAGTAATTTAAATGATTGACTATCTTCATCTCTAAATTCTGATTTTAAATTTTTAAACATATCCAACTCCATGGAGGAAGCCAATTCATCTAAAGATGTACTCATAAATCTAAAAGAATCTATAAATCGGAATTTAATATTGCTTTCATCGTCAGTTAATGTAAAAGAAATATATTTTTCCATGTTTATTGGTAATAAACTAATTTTTCCTAATTTTGAGATATCTTCAATGAGGAAGTGACTATCATAGCCTGTTAGATTATGAAACACTACAGGTATCATAAATTTCTTTTTAAAGTTTAAATTACAAATAGAATGAGCAAATCCCCTAAAGTTCCCATCGAAATGTGAATGATCTCTTACGATTTTATTATCATTATAATCATTGAGTGTAAATTTTTTATCACATATGTGACACTTAATTGCTGTTTTAAAATCGAAAGGATGATTTTGCATGGGTATAATGTTAATAATTTTACTTGAAATAAATTGAGCTATACTTTTAAGTTGTTCTGCATACCATGTGGGAGCATCTATACCTCTATAAGATGTATAAAAAGATAGGTTATTATTATAGGAACATTTTAAAAAGATACCTGCACTATAATATGCTTGATGTTTTTGATATTTTACTGTTTTAATGATATCATTATCATCATCGGTTATAGGTTCTAGGATTGATTCTAAATCGCTGTATAAGATAAATGGTACTTTTTGTTGATTAGAAAATTTTTTAAATTCTACCGTATCGTAGGGAGGGAAAGAAATTTTACAATTATTTAATTTTCTACAATTCTCAGAGTGCATATCTAATTTATCTTTAGTATAAAAATAATTTAAACAGCAGTCACATAAATGTTTAGCTTTTTTAGATTTAGTGAGTTGACTCGATAAAAGACGTGATAAATTTTTAAGTAAACAAAAATGATAATGAATTTGAGTATCATTACCACCATCATCATCATCATCATCATTTACTATTGTTATATAATCATTTAATTTAGGGTAATACACATTCTGAATTAATAATAAATTAATATGTTTATCTTTTTTATCTTTTGTTATGTATGCGGGGACAACAGTATACTTTTTTAATCCATTTAACTCTAAAGCATATACGTTAATAGAAATATTATTTAA
Source organism: Cantharis rufa (assembly GCA_947369205.1). Classification (NCBI taxonomy): domain Eukaryota; kingdom Metazoa; phylum Arthropoda; class Insecta; order Coleoptera; family Cantharidae; genus Cantharis; species Cantharis rufa. The sequence goes on along the minus strand of OX376305.1, from coordinate 27,008,431 downwards.
TTTTTCTACTTTAGGTATTTGTGTTAATTTTATTGGAAATTTAATGTTTTCCAGATTTAAAACAGTTGAATAATGAGGGTAAGAGGTAATTATATCAGAATGTTTATCAACTGGATATAATGCTGCTACCAACGACCACGCAAAACATGCATCATCATAATTTTTGATATTAATACACGCTTTTTTAGCAGCAATTGATTCTGGAAGTCTAATAAAGGATGATCCATTACCAATATCACATTTATTAATATTAATTTCCAATGAAATTAATTCCCTAATAGCCCAACCACTTTGAGAAAGTTGAAAAGACTCTAATTTATTTATAATCGGATTACAAATATGTTCTTGAAACCATTTTTTAATATTAACACTCGCATCAATTATTTCATTTTTAGTATTAAAATGCTTATATTCAATAATTTCATTATCGTTTAACCCTCGTTTGATAAATTCTCCACAAAAACAGCTATTGACTTTTATCATACTAAAATTATTTTTAAGAACATTCTTTATTCTAACATTGAAGAGGAAAAATGCATCATTAAAAAATTCTAATATATCGATATGTTTCAAATTGATAATCATGCCTGTACGAATTCTCGAATCGAAAGCGTTTTTTAAATCCACCCATTTTACCCAATCACTACGTTTTTTTTTACCCCCTGCTATTCCTAAACCAACAATATTCTTCTTGTTTACACATACACATCTACTAATGAGTAATTGATAACGTTTTAAATTAGCGATATCAGATAATAATTTTTTTTCACCGATATTTAAATTTTTAATTTTTAATATTTTATAGCAATATCTTAAACTTTTAGAACAAAATTTATACCAAATATCAATTTCTCGTTGTGGAGAATCATTTTTATTTAAAATTTTGTATGACCGTTCAATAATATTAACTGAATTTCTACTTACCTCAAAGACATTATCTAAATTAGTATAACTCATTGCTAATATTTGTTTTCTTATATTATCTCGAACAATTGGGATGGCGCGTACTTGGGGTTGCTCGAAATCCTCGACCCTCTGTACAACAATTTATATTTTTTTGGTTGGAAGTTGACCAAATTTTCTTTTATGACGGTAACACACCGGCCTGGTAAAAATACAACACAGTCTTCTAAAGTTAACTTCGGAACTTCTCCAAAAGCACTACTAACAATTTCTAAATTGTTGATTATATATGGTCGATCTGGTGTTAGATCCTTCAGCTTTTTGGTCTCTAATGCTGCAAATTTGTTAATAGCACTTAGATCCACTGAAAATTTAATATAACTAATTATTATTAAATATTTAAAATTATACAACTTACTTTTGAAATATTTTCTGGAATAACTCACTCACTTAGATACAATACTACTACTTGGATATACGGAAGTAACCTATCTTTAGGATAGATTATTCTACTTTTATATTAGATTTTCTAAGACGGAAGTTTGATAAAATGAGGTTTATAAGCATGTCTAAACCTGCAGGATGAAGCGTGCTATTCTTTTTTCTTATCATTAATTCAGGTCTATTTTACAAACCACTATCGTAATAGGAACTGATTTATATTACATAAAAACAAGGTGTTTTTTCCTTTCGTTAATTCCGGTCTTTTTTTTTAACCGCTATCATAGCAGGAACTATGATTTTATTATTATTAATACAATGTATTATATCCGTTCTATATGATACAAATTACCACTATCTGTTCTATAAAAAAACAAGGTGCTTTCTCCTATCGCTAATTCCGGTCTTTTTTTTTAACCGCTATCTCAATAGGAACTATGATCTTATTATTATTAATACAATGTATTATTAACATTTTCAAAAAAGCTAAGCGTCAGACAACGCCCCTTCAACATAGCCCCCACCCCTCCCACAAGACTCTTCGACACGCGAAGAACGTACCCTCCAAGCGAAAACCATCCCCCTCAAGCGAAGCCGGTCCATAATATCCTCCAAGCGAAGACCTTGACCATCCAGCTTATACCAACCAAGCGAAGACCTTGGTCATCGAGCTTTACGTCACACCTCTTAACATCCCCCTAATACCCTTCAAGCGAAGACTCTGGCAGCTTATACCCGCCAAGCAAAGACCTTGGTCATTGAGCTTGACGTCATCAAGTCTAACACCTCTTAACATCCCCTAATACCCTTCAAGCGAAGACCCTGGTCATCGAGCTTAACGTCATCAAGCCTAACACTTCTTAACAACCCCTAATACACTTCAAGCGAAGACCTCTTGGTCATCGAGCTTTACAGACCATAGCCATCGAGCTTTACAGAGCTTTAAGCTTACTTCCTGTCTAGAACACGCTTTACAGACCATAGACATCGAGCTTGACAGAGCTTTAAGCTTACTTCCTGTCTAGAAAACTACTTCCGGTATAGAACCCGCTTTGTTCATCTACTACTTACGAGTAATTTCTGTATCGTCATCTAACCTACTCTCACTGCCTTCAATTCGGGTCCCCAAAATTTCTTTTACGGTGGTGTCGACATCTGAAAAAGTTGTATTCCGAGGTGGACCACCTCCCGTGCCAAGAGAGTAGCATTTTTCATCGGAATACTTCTTTTTCACTCTTTTTTTATGTTGTCGTACTTTCTTCGGAGTACATCTTGTGCCCTATAGGCCTGCCCAGACATGCCATTGAATTCTAGTTTAATTTTACCCCATGCTTTTCGTTTCTCTTAATGTGCGGTCATGTCAGTTAGTTTGCACTCCAACACCTTTCTGTGTTTTTGAGCCATACTAACTAACAAACTTTCTTCCTGAGGAGAAAAGTTTGCTGACCGATTTGAAGTTATTGCAGGAGAAGCCATGCAAGAAATTGCAGAAGAAGCCATCTTCACAAAAAAAAGCGAGGCCAAAAAAACAACACCACCAGAAAATATACCACCACCAAAAAATCACCACAGAAAATAGATACTAACATTTAACAATACCAAAATATTTAAAAAATATAACACAACTTTCAGTAGGTACTTACCTAGTATACAGAAATAAAACCACAACCAAAATAAAAACAACGAAATACCATAGGATACTAAAATTTACAAACAAAATGTATATTTCAAAAAGAAAAACAACTTTCAGTATGTACTTACCTACCTAGTATTTTATTTGCAAAAAACTAATCAATAAATTAACTTTAAAAATATGCACTATAAAAAGTAAAACTTGCGTTGTTTGGTCTGTCAAATGTTAAAATGTCATTTGAGAGTCTTCTAAAATGCATGCGCGTCTATTACTAGCGATGTAAAAACATCGTTTCTCGGGTTTAGTTGAACGTGTTAAAAACATATTTTGTACAACAGCGGAGAAAGTTAATCTCAAGTTCAGTTGAGCTGCAGTTTACTTAAACTTCGGCTGAACTCGCATTTGTACAACCCACCCTTAGTCGACATCTTAAAATTAAATAGCAGGTAAGAATCGATTCATTTACTGGATCTTAAAATAATATTTACAAAAGTTATCATAGTACAAGAACCTCGAAGGCATTAACGTAGGTAATTAAAAATAAATTGTAGTTAGCCGATAAATAGTCAATCAAAGTAATTATTTGCATGCCGCGTGTTGAAGCGTTGAAGATATTTGGGCACAAATAATAATTGTTCAACTTACAAAGAAAATTCAGGAAGTTGCACTGGCACGTATTGATGCGATGAAAGTTAACAAAAAAGTGATCTCGTCTGACCTCGAGTGCTGGTGAACTTCGTCATTTGCGTTAGCCCGGAAATGCACATGGTCGTAATTGTACTATCCTTTTCTTCGACCAACAAATTACACTTTATTAACACTGTTAGTGTAAACATTTACACTAAAAGAGTGGACCTATATGAACACAACTTAGTGTTCAATAGTGTAAAATATTTTTTACTGTGCGGTAATTAGATCAACTACCCCAATAAAATTTATTGTTTCCTCAATGGGAACATATTTAACTTCAAGTAATTATTTAAAGTAAACATATCAAGAACGCTAGATTCAAATTTATAAAAAAAATTACTGATGCTAATTATTTAAGTAATTAAGTACGAGAAAAACTTTTTAGAAAACAAAGGTTTTCAAACAAACACCCTTCGTGTTTTATAAATAGTTCGTCAATGATACGTGACCAACTCCAAACAAAAAAATATCGTCACTCTCTGCCGCAATACCGCCAATCACCAGCACACCAAATTTTGTCCGGAGATACGATGACATAATATTTATTTTTGTTTTCTATTGTGGTAGCCTTAACAAAGATATTGGTAGCCCTGGCAAAGATATCTATATGTATCACCCCCTACCCTAAATCTATCTATAAAAGTTTTTTAAACAAAATCCAAAATGAAAAAAAATTTTTATTTTTGTACGCCACTGAATTTTTTCCAAAACTTTTATATAAGTCACATAATACCGTAAGAAGTCACAAATAAAATTTCTCCAAGATTGGTACAACAAATTTTTTCGATCATCTAGCGGATTTTTCGAAAATAAATTTTTGTAAATTACTGACTGTCGATACTGATTCTGAAAACATTTTCGAAAAAATTTAACAAACAGCCTAAACTTGGTCGCTACCTAGTGGCAGAACCTTTTACTTAGGGAGCGTTCATAAACTACGTGGTTTGGCCAAGGGGGGGGGAGGGGTTAGGTAGAAAGCTACGCAGGGCTACGTGAGGGTACGGGGGGGTTATAGTCAAGCTACGTAGTTTTCTTCATTTATTATGAAAGCAATTTGCGAAATATAAGCGACAACATAATATGGATATTTATTTCCGTATTTGGATTTTTTTTATTTATATTTTATATAGGTGCGCTATTTGTTTTTAAAACAAATATCGGTGTTATTCATTTTTTATACCAAATAATGTTTAAATAGTTTTGTTAACAGAAAGCATAACATGTCTTCTGGACTTTATAGAAAAAAAAACTACGTTCCATCTAGGGGGGGGGGGGTAGGGGTATCATGGTAATAGCTACGTTAAGCTACATGATGGGAGGGAGGGGTTTTAAAGAGGTCAAAATCAAACTACGTGGTTTATGAACGCTCCCTTATAAAGTAACGTTCCGTCAGTCCGTACGAAAATCTCGAAAATGCAAAAAAAAGTTAAATTTTTTTTTCGATTACCATACCTCCAATTTTTTTTTTAAATTGATTGGAGGTAAAAAAAGCTAATATAATGTATTGCACATAAGTCACAAATCGCCAAAATAGAGAAAGGTAATATTAAAGGCTCACACCATAAAATATATATAAATAATCTGTTTCGTCAAACACCATACTATTATTTATATTCAATTTGGCAAAATTAAATAACAGAAATCACTCAAAATTTAACTACCCGAGTGAAAATGAACAGAGGTTTTCCTAGCCGAACTAGGAAAATGGACCTCTCTCTCTGGTTCAATGTTTCGAGTGTCCCATTTTTATATTAGTCTTCCGTCCCAAAATTAAAGAGGTCCCTTTTCCCTTCATACGGTCCAAGATTTTTATTTATTATTTTTTATTATTTTAGATCATCACGTACATATAGTTATTTATATAGGTACATATTTTTTTTCTTAATTTAAAATAATACACTTTATCCACTTTCGTATATTGCAAGTGTTTACAATTAGATAATTTTAGCCAAAACAAATACATTAGGTACTTTAATAACTTCGGCATTAATTTGTATATTTTCCAAATATTATGATCTAATTTTGGATAAGAGCCCCATATATTCACAATTTAAAATCTACACGTGTAATACTGCAATATTTATGTTTTTAAATTAAAATATTTACTCAATTAAGCTATTTATGTATGAACAACCAAAATTTTATGTTTTTAAAATGTTTTTGGGTTGTTACAAAATCCGTTCGATTTACTAATAAATGAATACTACGAATACTACTCGATGAACAGTTAATATTACGTTAACATTTATGTTAACTTCATATAATATATTTTTTAAATTGGATATTGGAGTGAGAGTAATTTCTATTTCTTATTAAATTTAAAAGAATAAACCTACAAAAAAAATTTTATTTTACCTATACTATAATAAATAAACACTAATAATAATAAACACTAAATAAATAAAAACAGAAAAAAATTTAATTCATTTAAACTAAAAATTAATTATATATATTAAAACTTATAAAATTAACTGCTACATTACTGCTACTCGACCCCAATGCGGATCTTCAAATTGGTACTCGTCGTCGTCGTCGTCTTCGTCAGAATTCCACATGATGGAATCGGTGTCATTGTCTTCGTCATCGGTATCTTCACCAAGGGCTTCCAGAACATCCAAAAACAAATTGACCTGTAGGAGAGGTGGTTGTTGTTGTGGTGGTTGTTGTTGTGGTGGCTGATGTTGTGGTGGCTGTTGTTGTTCATGTTCGTTAATTAAACCCTCCCAAATGGTTGACGGCATAATGGGTAGGTTGATCTTGTTCTGGTCCACTCCTCGATGCAAGTTTGATGGAATTTGTGGTTGCATGGTAGTGCCTTCACATCTTCTTCTTTTAATTGGTCCAAACAGATTGGGCACTCCATTTTAACCAATTGAAAAAACTAATCACTAATGAATTTTTAAACGGTCCTTTTATAGATAAATAACGATACCTACCTTTCTTAAAATATGTCGTATTTGAAATGAAATAAATAAATATTGTTAGATATAACGTAATTAATACTTCGAGAACTTAGTTTCCGTATTTTGCAATATTTCTAGTGATTATCAAATGGAATGCTGTGAATTTCTTCACTAACAACATGTAAAAAACACATATCTTTGGGAACCGCTGATATGTACTTCTGCATATCTATTTTTATTAAATAATTCGATCAAAACGTAACCGTTTGTTTGTTTGTTTGTTTAATGAGGTGAATAACATATTTATGTAATTTAATTAATGAAGGTTTATTAGTCTTGGTCATAAAATTTAAATCTTATACGTTTTTCGTAAATCGAAATAAATAAACATTAAAAAAAAAATTTTATTTACTGTTTGTATTATGCGGTAATAAGGTAAATTTTAAAAGCAAAAATAAGATCTTCCCAGTAGGTAAATGAAAAGAAATCCCCTTTTTTGTTAGGGGCCCCAAGGAAACGGAACTGCGTTTGTTTGTTTATTTGTTTAATGAGGTAATTTTACCAATTATAAGGTTATATTTATGAAATTATATTTATATTTATGAAATTTAATCATTCGAGGTCATCAATATTAATTCGGAATAATTAAATATAAGTTTTTTAAACTGTTTTTTAATATGATAATATAATCAGGTCAATAACATAATTTTTACAATTATGTGGTATTCTGGTGTCCACAACAAGTGCGTTCTTGATTTAATAAGGTACTTCCCGTGACCTAACGCCTGGCCAATAAGGCTTTGCCACACCTCGTGGCTAAAAGGGCCCAAGATACACCCCGTTGCCAAAAGGGCCTAAACCTCACCTCGTGGTCAAAAGGACCTTAGCCGCACCCCTGCTGCCAAAAGGGCCTAAGCCTCACCCCGTTACCAAAAGGGCCTAAACCTCACCTCGTGGTTAAAAGGACCCTAGCCGCACCCCTGCTGCCAAAAGGGCCTAGCCCAAAACCGGAAGTCATTGTCATCGAAGTACAATTGACTCTATCTATTGTGGCGTCACCAAACCGGAAGTTCATGCAGTTTTTTTGCTACCATGTAAAATCTTATGGGAATTTGTTGTAGAACCCGCATTGACCCACTACTCTTGTGGATAGAGAAATATGTTTTTATTGCTGCCACGATCTCTTATCCACAATGATATTTAACTGCACTTTTCGTTAATGGTTTAGAAAAATAAATTTTTATATTTTTGGTAGATACTGGTAAATTGTTTCACCAATACTCCTTTGTTTTTATTTATTTTTTATTTTTTAAACTTGGAAACGTGAGTCGACGGCTAACGGTAAATTTAAGAATTATTTGCGTCATTTGATGAAATAGGATATCTAAAACCTTTCTTTTTTTTTTCTTTTTATTTTTAATGAAATGAAATTCTTATGGTAACTTAATAAAATTATTAATTAAAACTTATTAAAAGACACACGCTAATTAGATAAACTACCCTAATAAAATTTATTGTTTCTTCAATGGGAATATATTTAACTTCAAGTAATTATTTAAAGTAAACATATCAAGAACACTAGATTCAAATTGAAATGGAATTATTTCAAAGTGTATTTATTTATTTTAAACTGTACATATTATTTTATACTGACAAAGTTAATAGTCCGGGTGCCCGCCGACATAAGGTACAACTCATACATAACCGCTTATAACTTCTTGTATGGTTTAATTACACCTAGTCTACCATCATTTCTTCTTCTTTTTTCATTTCTTTTTTCATTTCATTTCTTCAGTTTAGCGAGCGGAGGGGACCGGAGCGGAGGGTAGCGGAGCGTCGGTTTTGACGAACGCAACCAAGGCACTCGAGATTCTAACCTAAAAACGAGTTCTGCGTTTTTCTTGATTTAATTAAAAACTCATTCTTTAATTTTTGGGCCCTGAAAAGGGCCGATGTCTGACTACACCGGGAAACGAGTGGCGATTTGGTCGAGCATATTTTCGAGAGCCGCTTCCGGCGTACGGCCGTAGAGCTGCACCCACATGAAGATGCGTATGTGCTCCGGCAGGTATCTGCTTTTCAGCAGATCCCGCTTTCGCAGCCAGCGCTTCAATGTGGACCAGTAACCCTCGACACCGTTGGTGCAGACGCCGGATACTGGATCTCGGAAATACCTTGAATGATTCACGGTGTAATGAGTGTAGGGCGATACTCTGTGAAGACGTGATAAGCCAGCATAACCGCTCCAGCAATCCGTCCAAATTTCAGAGCCAGGTTTAACGTGCTCTGAGATTAGGTCCTCTAAAGTTTCCTTCTTTCGATTGGGGATGTATAGTATGACCCCACGCTTCTCAGTCATACTGTACATGCCCAAGATCCACTTTTGCGGAACTACACTCCCCACGTTATACTTGCGCTTTGTAATAACGCTCTCGTCAATTTGGACGACGTCACCGGGGCCACCAACGCGTAGAAGCTCCGCGTCTTGGTTAAGCTGCCATAAGGTATGTTCTTGCTAGTTACACTTTTTACACTTTAAGTGTAAAAAGTGTAATTTACACTTTAACTTTCACCCGAAAGTGTAAGTTTAGCGCGAACACAAAAAGTGTAATTTGAGTGTAACTCCACCCCTTGAAATCAAATTTGCGTTGGTAGGTTATGTTGGTATCTAACCTAACTTTTTAATACATATATAAAAAAAATAAAGACCATTATTTAGCGAAAAACATCGAGTAAAGGAAATAAAAATCAAGAGAAGAAAATGGAACATTTATTTGAAGATGAAGATGAACTTATTAGTGTGACTCGAAGTAATCAAAATTTAAATGTTGTTCGCAATGTGGTCGGTGCATTCCATTCTATTATTGATGTAATAGAAAGGACAGATCACATAAAAATCAACAATTACATTGAAGATGTAGTAACAAATTACATCGATAGTGATTTTATCATGCATTTTCGTCTATCTCGTGGTTTATCGTATAATTTAATTGCTCGATTTACAACATCTCAGATGTATTTATCGTTGAGAGGTGGAGCAGGTTACAAACCTATAACACCTGAAAAACATATATTATGCTATCTCTGGTTTGTTGGCCACGAAACTTCTTCATATCGAGATGTAGCCGATAGATTTGGAATAACGTTAAGTTGCCTGCATAACATTATAACCAGAGTAACAGAATTTGTATTATTGTATTATTATTAGAATTTATATTATATTAAATATCATTAGATTTCCAACAACAACTGAAAAGGAAATTACTAAAGAATATTATCGGCAAGCGAAAGGATTTCCAGGCGTAATAGGTAACATTTTAAATATGCAATTATTTGAAATTTGTTATTAATGATTTATTGTAGGTTCCATAGATGGGTCACATATAAGAATTGATAAACCACGCCAGGACAAGGATTCGTACATTAATCGTAAGCAATTTTTTTCGATCCAATTGCAAGGAGTGGTGGATCATAATAAAAAGTTTATTGATGTATGTATTGGCTACCCCGGATCAGTTCATGATGCCAGAGTTTTTAAAGAATAGACTCTGTTTAACGATTTGCATGAACTTTGTGGAGGTATAATTTACCATGCATTTATTTAATGGCTTGTATATCGAGTGCTAAACGTACAAACAATAATTTTTTCATAACGTTACTTACGATTTAGCGCCCGATTTTTTAGGTGAACCTTTTCTTTATATAATATGGAATTTTGTTTTAGATGGATACTTGCTTGGAGACAGTGCCTACCCTTGTTTAAAGAATCTGATAGTACCTTACAGAGATAATGGGCGTCTAACAAGAGCTCAAACTAAGTTTAACCAAAGGTTGAGTTCTTGTCGTGTAACAGTGGAAAATGCATTTGCCGATTTAAAACAAAGATTTCGGCAGTTGTACCATTTCAAGATAAGAAACATAGTGAGAATGGTACTAATTGTACATGCATGTTGTGTATTGCATAACTTGGCAAATACCGACGATTTACAATTGTTTGTGAGCCTGCAAATAATGAGTCTCGCCCAGATCCCGAAGTTGTAGAAGTTGATCATGAGAACGTAAATCCTGAAGGTAATGAACTTGGACGGGAATTAAGGGATGAACTGTGTAGGCAGCTGGCTGCACAACAATAGATTGGTTTTATAAGGTTTTATAAAATAAAAGGTTTATGGAGTTGATCTGATTTTTTATTAGAAATAAAATTTACACTAGGGTTGCCTTCGAACTAAGTCTTGCAGCTCTTTCAAAATATTTTTATGGAATTCTGCATTTTGCTGTCTGAGCAGCTGGACTTCAGCCAACATTTTAGCTTTGTGTTCCATAATGCCGGGCAGAAAATTTGCATTTTGCTCACCCTGGAGCTTGACTTCTGAAATTAGTTTCTCCATACTCTCCTTGCAACTAAGGAGGGCCTTTGCAGTGGTCCCCATCTGCGTCCTTGTTCTGGGGATGTTTGTTGCAGAGGGAGTTGCAATCTCCTCTGCCATCTGCAAGCCATTGAAAGTTCCCATCTCCTCCTCTTCCCCGAATGGATCCATTCCTTCATCCCGGGCCGATAGTGATCTGTGATTAATTGGTTCCATATAGAATAATAATTTATGTAACGTAACAAGATGAGATACTTACATATTTAAAACTGACGGTCCTGCTACAGAAATGCTTGGCTCCTGAAGCTCACTCATATAAGGTAGATGAAGTGGTCTGTAATTATTATAAATAAATAATTGCTCCATATATACTTTGTTTAATTAATTCAACGTGTGGGTTTCATAATAATGAAAACAGAAAATATACTCACGTAGACTCCAGATTCATTGTGGTGGTCGTCTCCAAAGCTTCTTTCCGCAATGTGAGCCCACTTCGTTGCGATACTGCGACGGGTATTACGCTATGCTTTTTGTCTAATATTGCACTCAATTCACTGCAAAAAATTTTATTGTAAATATTCTATTATGTAATTTGTTTAAATCAATTATTAGCTTCTATATTACATTACCTTTCATAGGGGCAGGTTTTTCGATTTCTTCCAGTCTGCTTATTATTCCAAATCACTTGCTTGTATGATCGCTCCAACGCCTTCCACTTATTCTCAGCTTGGAGAGATGATACATCATATCCCGCCTCTATCATTTTAGCACTTATCATCTTCCACATACTCTTCACGCTTCTGATTTTTCTGCTTGAAACCAGGGCTCTATTGACTTCGTACAAGGACAAAAAGAATTTTGTTGAGGCATTACACCAAGAAAAGCTCTTATTTCTAGCAGGTGCAGGAGGTGTCAGAGGTGCTGTGGTGCTTATTGCTTGTTGCGCTTGTACACATGAAGATAGAACCACTTCATGGCCATCCACAATACAATGAAACTTTTCATTTTCAAATTCTATATCATCTGCATTGAGTTGGAATTGCAATCCATCTATGATAAAATAGTAAAATACTATAAAACGCCACAAAAATTTACTTACCATCACATATGCAAGTTACAATTCCGTCTGTGTTCGCCGTATTACCGTCCGCATCTCTAATTATCCATGCCGTTTTGACCATTTTTGAGTTAAAATTTATCGTAAATTGTTAGTGATTATAATAAGGAAGTGAGTAATAAGTGATAAGTAAAAAATGAAAGACATAGCACTTGACATAAGATATTTTTAACATTTTATTTTTGGTAATTCTTATTTTTTATATTTTAGGTTTGTAATTTCATTTTTTTAAATCCAACAGCCAATCAAAATTAAGTGTTAATTTTTAAATAAACCAATTAACCATTTTTAAATAAGAATAAAGATAGAATAGTAAATCGTAAATTTACTTATTAATTAATCGGAAAAGATTAATAGTAAATAAAAAATTAAAGGCAAAGCACTTGACATATACATTTTTAACGATATATTTTTGGTAATCCTTATTTTTATTTTTTAATTATATCGTGTGAAACATGTCGTATTAATAACTAATTAAAAAATAAAAATCTTTTACTTGCGAAGAAGTGCGAAACTTTTATTTTTTGGGGTTATATTTTTAAATTTCATTTTTAAAAATCTAACAGCCAATCAAAATTAAGTGTAAAAAGTGTAAACCTTTACACCAGTTCCAAACCAGGTGTAAAAAGTGTAAGAAAGTGTAAAAAAGTGTAATTACACTTTCTAGCACGAACAGCGCGCGCTGCTAGCACGAACAGAAAAGTGTAGAAAAGTGTAGAAAAGTGTAAAAAGTGTAACTAGCAAGAACATACCTATAAACACATCTCACGGAATATCCGACAACCGGTACGCTGTGCGCCGTGGCATACCCACGGTGACAGCGGTTTGGGCTGCCCCGTTGCCAGTAACCCAGAAGTACAACGCAGAAATCACCCAATTAGCACGAACGCGACAGTGGTCAAAAAAGGTGCCATCCCTCAGCGAGTACTCGTGGTCTCGGAACTTAGGGCAACGGAAGAAGTGTTTTAGATACTTATTCCGTTTCCGCACAAGTACACAGTAACGACGGCATCGCCGATTAATACACCTTTTTAACCTCGGTAACAAACGTATGCTTTGCAGAAATTCCACTCGTTTCGACGATTTACCATCGAAAAAGCGTAAAAATCGATATAGCGTGGTACGTGGCATCGCTAACGGTGGTCGACAACAACTGAGAGCAATTGCTCCGCCCATCACTAGACTATATCAGAACGCACGCACAGCATTTTTTCTTTTTTTATTTATACACAGAAAATTGTCCTCTTTCCTATAGTGTAGGTGTCGAGGCTCAATTCTTGGTGGCAATTCCCTGACAGATCCCGAAAATGCATTGTTTTTTTTATGTTACAACGAAGAAATGAGCGGTTATTATTCCAGAAATTGTAAGACTGTTTATTAAAATTTAACTAAAGGAAATTCATTTTTAATTCCACATTATCAAATTATTTTAGAAAACTAAATGAACTTTAAATAAATATTTTTTCTTGTATAGTAATTTAAGAAGTAAATTGACTTTAGGTGGAATGTAGTAATTGAAACAAAATCATTTTATGCGGTCTATGTCATTTGAAGTACATAATATGATTATTTATTAATGTAATTTCGAATTTTGTAATTCAAAATTTGAGAATAGGTGATGAATAATAACTCCCAAAATAAAAAAAAGAGAAGTTGCGTTTATTTTAATTTAGATAGTTACAATTCAAAAGTTCACACTAGACTAAGTTTTTCTTACAATCTAACATTTAACATTACACCATTTCCTTTACAGGAAGTTAAGTTTTAAATTTTACACCGATAGCAAATATTTTATAAAGGAAATTAATTAACAATTAATTTGTATTTATTTTAAAAGCGAAAGTTACAAATAAGTTTTAAGCAAAATTGATTATTATAGTTTTACGATTATTTTGTTAAAGGGTTGGTTCCTTTATATAACAATTTTATCCTGTAGGTATTACAGTGCAACCTCGATAATCCAGACTAATTAAAACCGCGGCCATCCGGATTAATAAATAATTCGGATTACTGAAGCGACAGTTTTTTTATTGAAAAAATAAACATTCAACTAGAAAATAGTACATAAACAAATATTATTTAAAACAGAAGCATACTTATAAAATTTTATATCATTATGTAAAGTAATATGTAATTTTTGTTTGCTTGAACGTTTTCTGGTTCATTATAAAAGCTGTTTCTTTTAATATTTGAAGTACAAGAACATCACATAGTGGGATATTTGTTTCTTCTGCCCACTATATGCACACAAATTTCTATGAAAAAGTAAAACAAAGTCTGCAGAAGTCTTACAAACTCTGAGAAACTCTGCAGAAGTCTAATTCAGAGTTTTCAGAGAAATATTTTCACCAGGGACAATTCATTGTCACTATCACAGTGGCGGTGATATGAATAAGTAAATGTAAGCAATGCTTAGGGGCCCGGGACCATATGGACAGTAGGGACTGTCCATAGATAAGGAAAAGTTTTAACAAGAAAATGGGGAGTCGAACCTACTTTCTCCATAAAACGGCAATCAATAGTTAAAAAATATTTTGATGAATTAGCTTCTGATATCCATTTTCAAAATCCAAATGATTCGTTTAAAATTAATGTATTTTATTTTACATTAGATATTGTAATACACTGAGAGAAAGTTTTAATACTGTGCATTAGAATTATTGTTACAAGTATAAGAATAGCTATTTACAGTCGTGTTGCAGAAAGTTGAACATTGTGGTTGAGTAAGCAATATATCAGAACGAGCGTTTAGCGAGTTCTGATGATATCTTACGAAACCGCAATGGAACTTTCGATCGATTTTCTCCGGCATTTCTGCGTCGATTGCAATCAAACTTATTGGACGTATGCCTCGTGGGCTGGAATGGTGAAAATAAGGTTTTGCCAGAGAAATCTTCACCAGGGCCACCACAATAAAATAAATAAAAAAAAATGAAAATGTCGTCGTATCTCCGGAAATGTTTAACCGATTCAGCTAAAATTTGGTGTGTCGATGGAGCTTTGAAAGTATAAGTATTGGTGAGAAAACAAACCGAGCCAATTGTAACAGGGCGGGGCAGGTCAGAAAAATTATAGAAAATATTAACTGAAATCTTAATTTATATATTTTTTGTGAGAATTGGTCAGATGGCTGGCAAAAATAAAACAATATATTCAAAATTTTAATAAACGTCATAATTTTGTGACATATGTGTCAAAATTAGGTTAATGTTGATTTGTATACCGAGTGCAGCATAAGAATTGAGTTTAGGGCTTGTAACAATTAATTTTAGAATACAAAAATAGGTGGTTCGGTGGGAAATATTTTATAATATCGTCGTACGGACTGACGGAACGTTACTTTATAAGTAAAAGGTTCTGCCACTAGGTAGCGACCAAGTTTAGGCCGTTTGTTAAATTTTTTCGAAAATGTTTTCAGAATCAGTATCGACAGTCAGTAATTTACAAAAATTTATTTTCGAAAAATCCGCTAGATGATCGAAAAAATTTGTTGTACCAATCTTGGAGAAATTTTATTTGTGACTTCTTACGGTATTATGTGACTTATATAAAAGTTTTGGAAAAAATTCAGTGGCGTACAAAAATAAAAAATTTTTTTCATTTTGGATTTTGTTTAAAAAACTTTTATAGATAGATTTAGGGTAGGGGGTGATACATATATATATCTTTGCCAAGGCTACCGATATCTTTGTTAAGGCTACCACAATAGAAAACAAAAATGAATGTTATGTCGTCGTATCTCCGGACAAAATTTGGTGTGCTGGTTTTTTTTTGTGAAAATATATTAGGTGGCTTATTATATTAATTTTGCAAGTTTGACAACAATACACAATAATAAATTATTGTTTTATGATTTTCTATTGAGCACGTACATTTGCAATCAATTCAAAAAATAATTATTATTAACAATTACTGATAATTGACATAGATTTCATCACTTTTTTAAATATTAATTTTATTAACTTATTAACTTTTTAAATAATAATGAATAGCATGTGTTGTATCTCCGGATAAAAATTGGTGTGCTGATGATTGGAGGTATTGCGGCAGAAGTGACGATATTTTTTAATAATAATTAGATTGATTTTGCCCAAATACATTTTTTTAAATGGAATGCTAATTTAATAATCTTTAATTTAAATTTAATTTATTTAAATTTAAATCTATTTTTCAATAATATTTTAATTTTTATATGGTGTAAAATATCAAATTTAAAGGGCATAATTATTTTCTTTGTGTATGTTAATATTTTAAAATTATTTTGTTCTAAGATTTTTGTTATGGGAAGGAAACTTTAAGACAGAACAAGGGCACCTACGCGTATCCTTCCAGTCAAAATTTGGGGTCGAATTTTGGTAAAAAGGGGAAAACAATTTCGCTGCGTTATAAATTTCAAGGAGAGCATCCAATAAGAAGTATGGGTTTCCAAGCAATCAGTACCGTACCAATGTTATTCATGCTAATGATAACTTAAGTGGGAATGGTCCAATACAAGACAAACAGGATACCCTTAATCACCACCCAAATTTTTTCTAAGATGATGGAAATGGAAATGGTCTATGGTATGGTATGGAATCGAATCAAATGAAATGAAAGCGAATGGAATGGAGTAAAATCAAATGGAATGGAATGAAAGCGAATGGAATGGAGTAAAATCGAATGGAATCAAATGGAATGGATGAAAGCGAATGGAATGGAGTGCAATCGAATGGAATTAAATGGATTGGAATGGGATCGAATGAAATGGAAATGATTCGAATCGAATGGAGTAAAATCTAATTGAATTAAATGGAATGGAATCAAATGGAATAGAATGAAATGGTTTTTGTTTTGGTAAATGACAACCCAAGGCGTAAATTATGGATTGGTATGGTCAGCATTAGCAGTTTGGCATGGTAATCAGTACTAAGAAGAAAACGGCAAACTCAAACTGACTGTTACATGGAAGCCTAATCGAACCCAAAGGTAACAATCGGAAGTTTCAAAAGAAAAAGCAGTCAGATCAAGAAAAAACTCCTACTTACACTATCAAAATAACCAAAGACGTTAGGACATTAAAAAGCGGAGAATCTATAAGTGTTCTGTTAGAAATTGTTTGAAGAAGTCTAAAATTGAGAATAATAAGTGCCAAAGAGGGTTAATAAAAAGTGATAAAAATCTACAGCCCGTGCTACCAGTGAAGCGAAAAAATAGGAAAAGAATTAAGTGTTGAAAATTAATGGTTAGAAAGACAGTATTAAATAAAACGTGCTACGATGTTTAAAATTAAATGTGTTATAAGTTAAATAAAGTGAAAAAAAGCAGAGCAAAAGTGCAAATTCATCTTCGCTGTCGTGAAATTATTATATAGCTATGTATGTAAAAAGATGTTAAAAAATTTGTTGTTATATATTGTCATACGAATTTAAGACGAGGCGCCTCGTATAATGTAAACGGAAAGTTATGCAAAAAGTCAGTGCACAGCTAGCAAAAAACATCAGCACCACTTTTTACATAAATTATCGTAAACGCATTAATTTGGTAATGTTATAAATGTTATAAAGAAGAATAAGTCATAAAAGTAAGCACGATTGAGTATAGAAAGGCCAAACAGTGAATATAAATGTAAGTGAAAAAAAGAATGATTATAAGGCCTGAAAGAGAAATAAATGAGCACAAATGAATACGGTGAAAATGAGCACGAATGAGAAAAGTTTTTTATTTAAAGTTAAATGATTAATAAAAGCACGGGTTAGCACTTCACATACTAAATTGAATCTAAGCAGATTAAATTTTTTGATTCGACATTAACTGTCCAAAATGTCCAAGCGATAATATTGTCCAGTAATTTTGTTTAATATTAATAATATTTGAAAGGGATCGAGTTTAAAAAAAATTTTTTTTTGATAATCTTAGGACAAAGTATAATTGCTTCCACTACTAACGTCATTGAAGGTAACTAGATATACTCATTGAAGATTACAAACGGCAAAATAAGCAAAACGCTCGCTATATAAATAATATATATATTGCAGAGACGTAGTAAGGAAATTTAAATAAGCACAATAGGAGTATAATTTATTGTATACGTACCGTTGATTGCACTGATAGCAAACATTTTTTTTATATTCTGGATGAGTAAGTATTTTACCACTGGAGTACGGCCTATGCGCTTAAAAATATACCCTGGATAATACTAACCTTGAACTAACTGAAAATTTTTGGAACAAAATTTTAATTCTTCAAATAAAATTTTTATTTTTATTATTTCCGATTTGTATTTTCAATGTGAAAAAATTTCTTTTTGTTTTGTCAGGACTTTTTTTTATTTTTTTTGGTGGTGCAATTGTAAATTGTTTTGGGATTATGTTGGTGGATCATAACAATTGTTTTGTATATTTTTTTGTATTTTGTATTCTTTTTGTATTTTTAGTCTTAAGCTGTTTGATCCATCCCAAGAATGTGTAATTTTTGTATAGTGTTGTTTATTTTTTTCTATCTCTATTGGTTTGACAGGTTATCCGGATCGATCAACTTTTGCGACTTGGGCCAGCCGCTTTTTCCGGCGAGGGGGTAATGTCACAGAAATATCGATCACACTGTATATAATCGAAATTACAATTAATAAACTAAATACATTTGGATATCCGGTGTGATCGATGATTATACAAAATCAAAAGTAGAACAGTTGGAACGCTGATCTAACATGATCGATATTAATAAGATCAAAGTACAATGATTGATAAAAAACCAATAGAGGTAATTATATTGGTAATTAAGATTAAGGGGGAGAAATATGATAAATGGGGGTGAGATCACGGAAGCGGCAGTTACCCGGTAATTACGGTTTGAACAGTGTTGCCGCCGTGATCTATGCCCGTCAGCATCGTGATCTTCCATCTATTGTTTTTAGGGTAAGTCATTTATGTTGTAAACTTGTGTGTAATTTTATCTCTTTAATATATGTGTTAAATCTTTATGTTGTGTTATATCTGAGCTACCCCGAAAACCCCCCACGAAATATTCGTGACAATGCAATGCATATAAGTCACAAATCGCCAAAATATAAAAACGTAATATTAAAGGCTCTCGCCATAAAATATATATAAATAATTTGTTTAGTCAAACACCACTATTATTTACGCAAACCGATTTTAGATTATATGTCACCAATATAAAAGATGATTCAAATAATTTGTTTCTCAATAATTAAATTAAATGATAATAAATTCGCACTAAATTTAATAAGTCAATTTGGCAAAATTTAATAACAGAAATCACTCAAAATTTAACTACCCGAGTGAAAATGAACAGAGGTTTTCCTAGCCGAAGTAGGAAAATGGAGCTCTCTCTGTTTCAATGTTTCGAGTACCCAATTTTTATAATACTCTTCCTTCCCAAAATTAAAGAGGTACCTTCTCCCTTCATACGGTCCAAGATTTTTATTTATTATTTTTTTTTATTTTAGATCATCACGTACATAAATATTTTTCTGAAGTGCTTGACGCACTGATTTTAAATATTTTATATACATATTTTTTTTCTTAATTTAAAATAATGCACTTTATCCACTTTCGTATATTGCAAGTGTTTACAATTAGATCATTTTAGCCACAACAAATACATTACTTTAATAACTTCGGCATTAATTTGTATATTTTCCAAAATGATGATCTAATTATGGATAAGAGCCCCTTATATTCACAATTTAAAATCCATACGTGCAATACTGCATATTTATGTTTTTAAATTAAAATATTTAATTCGATACTCTCTGGTATATGAAGAGTTTTTACAACGTTATCCATAAATAAATCACTTTAACTTTACTCAATTAAGCTATGAACGACCAATATTTTATGTTTTAAAATTGTTGGGTTGTTGCAATGTTGATACCATATTGGGTTTAACGGAGCCGGACATTTGAACGCGGCCGTTTGAACGCGGGCGTTTGAATGCAGAGACGCTTGAGCGCAGGGACGTTTGAACGCAGGGACGTTTGAACGCAGAAGCTTGGTTTATGCAAGACGCCGACGCACGCACCGCAAATATGCTCACCATATTTTGGGTCAAAAATACCTACAAAAGAAACCAGTCCATCTTTCTGATTTAAAAAAATTTTAAATAATGAAATAAATACAGTCACTAGATATATCTAGTGACACAATACAGTCACTAGATATATCTAGTAACTGTAGAAATAAAATAACATTAGCGCCATCTACCGTAATGTGAATTTATTCTAATTTGTAACCAGAAAACGCACTAGAACGCATCAAACGCATTCGAACTGTATAAACCAATATTTTTGTGCGGCGTTTTGTGCGGGGCGTTTCATGCGTGCAGTGCGTGAGGTGCGTGCGTCGGCGTTTTGCATAAACCAACCTAGAGACGTTTGAACGCAGGGCCGTTTGAACGCGAGGACGTTTGAACGCAAGAAATTAGATGCAATTGACCCCCCCCTTTTTTATTATGTTTAAATACTGTATTTAATAATAATTATTATTAATAATAAATGTTACCATTCTTTTAACATTGCAAAGAATCTAAATCTGCCAACGGACGTTTGAACTTTAGTTTTAGTGTTTTCTTTTCCTAAATTGTTAACTGTTTTTTTACTATAAACAGTTTTCTCACCCAATTGTATAGTAGTAAAAAAGGATTTCAGGTTGGCTGGGACTATTTTTTTAAATCAAACGATTATTTTAATTTGCCGACGTTTCGGACTCATCCATTGGTCCATTATCAAGACTATGGAGGAAAAACGTATGAACACAACACTGTACTCAAAATAATACAAAACAATTAACCAAACTCACCGACAGATCAAAAGGTTGGAATTTTGTCTGACATAAAAATATATATGATGGTTCCAGAGCGTACGTTATAAACTTGATCACATTCAACAAAGTCAGAATATAAAAAATATAAATAAATTGTAAATATAAAATCTGTGTAAAACCATTAAAACACGAACATTTAAAAATTGTACATCAATAAATCAAATCTAAAAACTTTTCTTATAAATTAAATGATAATAAAATAAAATAACTAATTGATAGTAAAGTGACATGATAAATTTTGGGATTTGAAAATTCTAGAAACTGTTGGGTATGCAACCCAATATACTTCCCATGGTTGACGAGTCTGCTCCTTGTGGGACGCTGTGGAACCATATCGGTGATCAGTAAAAGTCGGCTTAGCAAACGAAAAAATTATTCAGAATAAACCTGAAAATAAGAAGTGTGCGGTTATCGAAGATAACGTTGGTCAGTAAAGCAAGGTAAAGCGAAAACAGGAGCTCCGTAGTTGGAAACGAAAGAAAGTAGGTCACCGTGCTACGTGCAACTTATTGTCCATATCGGTGGTGTTAAACAATCAGGTAATGTCATCCTTTTTGGGTCTATCCTTAAACTTCCTTAAAACATCCTTATAACCCATATTTATGTATTTGAAATCCGTTTGTTTGTTTATGTTGTTTGGGATCGTTGAAATATACGCAGCCTCCAAAAACGTGCGTTTCTGGTAGTTTTTCTCAGTCGTTAAAATCTCCACATCATCTAGGGTGAACTTGTGAGACGTGCTTAAGGTGTGTTCAGCCAAACCTGTTTTATTAGATTTATGTTTAATATCTTGTAGGTGTTGGTGGACTCGATTTTCTAATTTTTGTTTTGTTTGGCCGATGTAACACATCTCACATTGGCATTTCTCTTTGTACACCACATTTGCTCTATCTGGGAGAGGAACCCTATCTTTAGTTTTTGAATACAAGATTCTGCTTAGGTCGTAAGTATTTATTTATTTATTTATTTAACGGTTCAACCTTTTTACAACAAAAAAAAACAATAAAATAAAGTTTAAAAAAAGACTTCAGAGAGTAGATAGTTCGATCTTTGACACGATAGTTTTAAACTTTGTTATCGAAGTATTAAATATATCAAAGTCGTTGTCCACATTTAAAGTGTTGGATAACCGAACCATCCTAGCCACCGGGCTGTGCCTGCCATAACTTGTTGAGTGATAATGAACATCAAAAATCCACAAAGCCCAATGTACGGAAAGCAGAGCTGCAGATATGTGATATGTGCTTTTTGAAAGATAAGCCAGCGTCCAATCGTATCCCAAGATCGTTAATTTCAGTAACATGTTGAAGTGGATTACCATTTAAGGAGTAATTGAAGACTTGTGTGAAGGTTTTTTTTGAAAAGGAAATTGTAAAGCATTTATCAAAGTTGAGATGTAAATTGTTTAATACACACCAGTTGGAAAGATTATCAAGATCATTTTGTAAAAGTATAGAATCGGTAGAAGACTTAATGGCTTTGAAAAGTTTAAAATCGTCGGCAAATAATAAGTAAGAGGAATAGAGAATAAATTTCCCTACATCATTAATAAATAGCAAAAAAAGAATAGGGCCACAGTGAGAGCCTTGAGGAACGCCAGAAGACACCTGAATAACACGAGAAAGAAAATTATGAATTTTTACCTTCTGAGTTCTACCCATTAAATAATTTCGGAGCCAATTATGTATTAATGGACGGAAACCGAGGGAGGACAGTTTAGCTAGAAGAGCAGCATGAGAAACACGATCAAATGCTTTTGAGAAGTCAGTATAAATGGCATCTACTTGCATATGTTTCTCGAAAGCGTCAAAACAAAATGTGGTAAAAGATAATAAATTTGATGAGGTTGAACGTCCTGGAAAGAATCCATGTTGGTGTTCAACAATGAGATTTTTACTTGCGGATAATAATTGTTGAGAAACCAGTTTATCTAACATTTTAGGAATGGTTGACTGGATAGCGATACCTCTATAATTGGAGATGTCACTTCTGTCACCCTTTTTGAAGATAGGCGTAATATAGCTTTCCTTCCAGATTTGAGGAAGGATTCCACAGTCAAGAGAGATTTTAAACATGTGATAGATCGGCTTACATAATGAATAAAGACATCTTTTAATAAAATATGAAGGGATACCGTCAGGACCAGAGTTGATGCAGTCTGGCAAGTCACTGATAACTTCAAAGATGTTAGCTTCAGATATTACAATAGATTCACAGTTGGTTGAGAACTCAGCATCATAATTGTAATTGTATACGTTGGGGTCGCTGTCCCCATAAACAGTCGAAAAGAAGTCAGCAAATAGATTGGCACATTGTTGACTGGTGCGAGACTTCTTATCGTCAAGAAACATGTCAACAGGTAAACCTTTCGTGTTCTTGCAATTGTCAACATGACGCCAGAATAATTTAGGGTTAGTAGATATGTCGCTTTCAATCTTCAACAAATAATTTTGATAAAGTTCTGCATGGAGCGACTTGACTTTGTCCCGAAGAGAACTGAATGCCCAGTAATCATTTGCACATCTGGATTGTTTGAAAATTCGATGGGCTTGCTTCTTTTCCTTAATTAGACCAATCAGCTTTCCTGAAAACCAGGCTGGATAGTTGAATGAATACACGTACCCTTTTAAGTGGCACGTTAGCGTCAATAATATCCTGTAATAGAGAGTAAAATTGAAGGACAATATTGTCGATATTGTTCAAACTCCATAATTCGGACCAGTCGATGTTCAATAGACAATTGTTGATTATATGGTAATCAGCAGTTTTGAAGTCGTAAATAAATTTATCGACCGGTTGGATTGACAATGATGAATTATTTACAGAGAAACTTAACATGTATGGATTATGATGTAAGGACGAATCACTTAGTTTGTCATAAGCCAGCGAGACTGAGATGTCAAAATTGGAGAGGACAAGATCTAATAGAACACCTCGACCATTAGGAATCTGATTGAGTTGATACAATCCATGATAGGACATACAATCACCAACAAGCAAGGATTTGTTGCAAATGTTATCAGTGGAGATAACGTTAGTTCCATCAAAACACCATTTAGCTTTGGGTAGATTAAAATCCCCACAAATAGCAAGTTTAGCTTGAGGATAAGATTCACAGATACCATCAACTATGTTGCTGAAATCTTCATAAGATGAAATACCCGAATCGGGTGGTATATATACGGCACCAATAATAATATTGCCTATTTGTACAAATAAATTTTCAATGCACGCAGGAGTGTTAATAAGTTTACAGCAACCAAGACTGTTGTGAATAGCTATTAAAACACCACCACCACAAGATTTATTGCTGGACAAACCAGAACGATCACAGCGAAAGATATTGAAGTTGTGGAAATTGAGTTCACTGGATAAGATGCTGTCATCAAGGAACGTTTCGATTAGAATAATAATGTTGTAGGAACTACAGATTAAATTATTGCTAATAATTTGAAATTTAGATTTGATTCCATTCGAGTTATGAAAATAGTATCTGAAATTCCTTAAGTGTTTGTTACTGTTGCTGCTGGAATCTGAAAATTTACACGACGGTACCGACCATGATTAGTGTTTATAAAATCACGAACACCAGCACCACAGGGCCAAGAATTTTCATCAAATAACGCTTCGTAACCATCTTCGGGAACACCTACTTTAAAGTTGCAACAAAATCTGTTTGACGAAATCTTGAAACATAAAGAGTCAGTATGCGATAAATTATCAATAAACATTTTTAAACTTTCAGACGAGGTATCGATCCCTACTCCCGAAACATACACCCAACGTCTATTTATTTTAATGGCAGCAGTTAAATGGCCCGAGTTCACAACGTTTTTACCAACAATTTTCCTAACTGTAGGTTTACTGGAATGAGGGTCATTAGCGCTGTTGTTAATGGAAGTAGTTGATACACAATTATTAGGTGAAGGTTGAGGGTTAACGATTATAGGTAAAATTGCTGAATTTGCAACGGTAGCTTCAGGTAATACCTTGTCGTAGATGGTATCCTCCACAAAATCAATTCCATTATTGTTTAATAAACTATTAACTGGATTGTCTTGACTAGAAATGATTAAGGAATTACTTACTGGTTTAATAGTAGGATTTTTCAATTTCGTACGACTTCTTGTAGCAATTGAATACGGTTGAGCAACAGAGGATTTGAGTTTAATTAGTTCTTCGACTTGTGAGCTGATTAATTTGTTTTGATTTTCAACTATATTGCTTAAATTGACGATTTGCTTACTCATTTCATCGATGGTATCGTGTAAAGGTTTTAAAACTTCCTTAAGAACCTTCTTAACCTCGCTAGAGATGTTAAGCAACAACTTGCTTTCGTCGGTACGGTCGGTACCTGTTTTGGTAGGTGCCATCTTTAATGATTTATTAAGGTACGCAACACACTTCTAAAGCTGGACGTAAACGACAAAATTTGATAAACAATTTAAAGATAATAGAACTTTGCAAACTAAACAGAATTCAGCGAAAAACGATTGGAAACCAAAAGCAACATCAAACACGTGGTAAAATAACAAAGATATTTAGATCACATAACCTGCACCTCCTATAACTACGCACATAACCTCAAACACGTCCGTTCACTTTCACTGTTCATTATAAAAAGCGATTTTTACCTCATTCTTTTCTGTTACCTCCTTAAAAATATGTTCTATTTGTTGTTGTGGGTATGGATGGTAAGTGATTTTACTATTTCTTGTTACAGGTTTGGGATCTTCCTCATCTAGAGGAGGGTCCCGGGACTCAAACGGTCTCCTTCTAAATAGTGCCCAATCCACTAAACGAGAAGGGTAACCATTCTTGAGCAATTGCTGCTTTAGTTCGTGGAGTTTGGTAGGGATCCTCTCCTTTGGTACGCAAGTTTTTATTCTTTGTTTTAATGTGTTTATAACACTCATCTTTTGATTCGTGGGGTGTGATGATGCATAATTTAAAATTCTGTCAGTAGCGGCAGGTTTCCTATACACATCTGTCATGAGACTACCATTACTCTCTCTCATCACCTGAAGATCCAAGAAGGGTAACGACTGGTTTGACTCTAATTCGTATGTAAAGGTGAGTTTCTTATCGTAGCAATTGAGTATATTTATACAATTATCTATTTCTGTAGTTGGAACTGCTGTGAAGATGTCATCCACATAAATAAGTACATGGGATCGTAAATTCTACTGTACCGAAAAAGTTGCAAAGTAAGTCATTCATTACGAAACTTGAGAAAAATGGTGAACAAGGGTCACCCATAGCGGATCCTTCCAGTTGGGAGTAGAACACATGTTGGAAACTAAAATAGCTATTATCAAATATAATCAAATATATATCAAATATTATAGCTATTAGTTCGTTGAACTTACTCATGGGGATGGAGGTGAAAGGGGAAATTAAATCCCAATTGTTATTAGTCGACGCGATGACTGCCTTTTACTCCTTGGTTATATTCGTGAATAAGGAATTGACATCAAAAGACACCAGTACGTAACTATTCGGAACAACCGACTGCACTATTCTTTCTTTGGGCTCCTTCGTGTTTCTGACGTTGAAGGGAAGAGTAGGTACTACATTTCTAAGTATGTCGTTTATGAATTTAGCCAAAGGTATGGATGGTGAGTCTAAACAGCTGATGACCGGTCTCAAGGGGGTGCCTTGTTTGTGGGCTTTAAGAAGACCATATGCCCTGGGATATTGTGAATTGTATTTAGTCATCATCTTTCTCGTGATGTCATCGATATACCCTTCGTTGTACAACTCTTTTATTCATATATAGTCTTGCTAATGGACCAATGGATGAGTCCGAAACGTCGGCAAATTAAAATAATCGTTTGATTTAGAAAAATAGTCCCAGCCAACCTGAAAACCTTTTTACTACTGTTTTTTTACTTGTGATGGATTACAATAATCGGAACATCATTGATTTTTTGAGAGGTATTTCTCATAATTATGAAATGAATGGTTAATTTTTTAACAAATAAATATGTCGACAAACTTTTTTTTTTCCAAATCCAAATCTTTATCCCCCCCCTTTTATTAAGCCGTCGTAGTTACACATGTGAGC
Source organism: Cantharis rufa (assembly GCA_947369205.1). Classification (NCBI taxonomy): domain Eukaryota; kingdom Metazoa; phylum Arthropoda; class Insecta; order Coleoptera; family Cantharidae; genus Cantharis; species Cantharis rufa. The sequence goes on along the minus strand of OX376305.1, from coordinate 26,981,488 downwards.
GCGCCGCGCACATAAATAGGATTTCGTATGTCCATCGTATAAAAAATGATGTCGAAGTAATTTGATACTATTAATACCTTCAAATGATATGTCAAATATAGAAATAAATATAGAAAAAAATAAATCATAATGCCATTTGTCATACCCGCCTAGTTATTGTCTTACAAAGTCGACAATTCCGATAAAGTGAGCGTCGCGCTAACATTGTACTTACCGTGCAATATTTTTATTACTGCCCCCTTAGTCGATTACGTGCACGGGTTTCTATTTCTTATTTCAATTCATCATGGACAATAAAGTTACTCACAGTGTAACAATCACGTTGCGAAATATATGTGTACCAACGACGGGTTAAAAATAATAAAAGGTGGGGTGTCAATTGCATCTAATTTCTCGAGTTCAAACGTCCTCGCGTTCAAACGTCCTGCGTTCAAACGTCCCTGCGTTCAAGCGTCTCTGCATTCAAACGCCCGCGTTCAAACGGTTGCGTTCAAACGGCCGCGTTCAAATGTCCTAGACCCCGTGGGTTTAATGTACACCTTCAAGCTTATGCAGGTTAGCTTTCTTATTGTTGTTTTAAAGCTGGTTCACACTATGCGATTTTTGATATTATAGAAGTCGAAGCCTAATAATAAGCTCGATTTTTACAATAAAATGGTTTTTATTTATTACATCTACATCTACATCAATTTTAAACATAAAAACTGTTGGTCATATGATATAAGCGTTGCTTACGAATATTTTGTACAATAAGGTCATATGAGAAATCGCATAGTGTGAACTAGCTTTTAGGCTTAGTTAATTTTTCTTATTATTTTTGTTTGCTTTTGTTGTTTTTTAATTAATTTTTGTTTTTGTAAAAATAAAATAAATATTTATTTTAATAAATGCATTATTAAGTATTACTAAAAATTATACTTAAAAGTATCTACCAAACGCAGTATTTGATATTTTAAAAAAGTTTTATTTTTGAATTTAAACTTAATTTATCGTTTGAGAAGCTCAATTGCATTATATTTGCAATTTTCAAACTTGGAAAATTTTTAAAAGAAAAGGGGAGTAATTCTTAGAGTTGATATTTGGTGTGCGCATTCATCTAGTTGCCATCTCTTTGTAAAAAAAATTTAAGATTTAGATTTTTTCCCTTCATGCATCAACTTCTCTTCACAAATGGCATTTTCTTAAAAGACCTGATAAGAATTGAGGCTGCAATTTTACCCTTTAGGATTGTTTTTTTTTTCGTCAAAATGTCAAAATATAAGTCAACATAAATTCCACAATTTTCAACTTCTTCCACTAAAACATGAATCAATGGTATCCGAAAAAATAATATAAAAAGTTTAAGCTTTCTAGACACGGTGTAATATAATACAAAAAGCAGACAATGATAACACGTAACCCAAGCTGAAATTACCATTTCAGAAAAAAAATTCGGACTGTCAGGGATTTAGTGCTCTTTTGTGGCCGCATTTCCGATTTGTTGCTCTACCCGTTTCGCCGGAATCGCCTGAACGGAGCGAACGGTGATAAGTTCCACAGATGGTCAGTTTTTAATACTTTATTTACTTTATAAAGCCATCGATGGTGAACATGTAAGTTCCACCGCTGGCCAAAATTTTATCCGGGAAAAGCATGTAAGTTCAGCCGGTGCTAATTTAAAATATTACTGTGTAACACCGGGCCCAGTAATTGTAAAACCTTGGGTCGTTGGTTAATGGTAGCGACCACCGATTTTGGTGTAAAACGTCCTTGAGAATTCCTCTCGGTAAGCTGCCACCAGTCAATTTTTTTATTGACAAGAAATTAACAAAACTTGTAATAAGTAAAGGTAACGTGGAAAAGCTCAGAAGACGTAGGATCAAACCAAAAAGAGAATCTCTATCTTGGCACAAAATTAATAACGCTTAGATTTTCAATTTTTTGTTTATTTATTAAAAAAAAGATTGATAATTACAATGTAACATAAATTAATTGTTTAATTTGTTTAATTTTAATGAAAACAAAAAAAAAGAACTCAACATAAGTTGATATAATAAAAAAAAAAGAATTTACTTGACTTAGGTAAAATTATAAGCTCGACTCGCTAATACCTATTTATAAACGAAAAACATTTGTAAATTCAATTTGTTCTTACCTACGATTGAAGAAAATCAAAACACAATACTTATTCGCGACGCGACGTTAATGATAGTTAATAAATGACTTGAATGAATCTAACACAATAATAATAGAAATAAATATGGTTTGGACTTTAAGAATTCAAAGAGCAAAAGGGGAGGGACCACGACGTCTCTTTTGGATTAAATCAAAAGAGGCTTGAACGGCTCGGCAAAACAACTGCTCGAAAACGACTGATTAATAATTCTTTTTATTGCCCTTTTATGTCTTCAGCTTCTTTGAACTTTGGTTTCATTTTAACTTTAATTTTAAAAGTATCGTTTAAAATTGTCTTATCTATGGCGGTGAAATATAAATTGATTTAAGGTAATTCTTCTATCTTTTGTAACAATTTTTTGTTTAATAATTGTTTGAGTATCCCTTTTACCCTTTTGACAATAAATGTCATTTCATTAACTGTTGTTTTATTGGAACAGAAGCAAATTCATTTTTTTTCAGATTCACGCTCTTGCTACTCCATTACCATAGAGCTAGTTTCTTTCATCTCGAGTTTCACTACTGAAATTTATTACTGGGGAACACCTATCTCAGGTGTGGTGAGAAATTGTCGCTTTCGCATATTTTTGTGGGAAGATAAATTTCATTACAACAGTTGCTCTTATGTAGGCATCTGCCTTGTAAAAGTATGTAAAAGATACTGGGATATTTTATCTCATCTGCTGCCAAATATTTAGCTCTCCCTTTAAAGCTAACAAATAAGGAAGGTCTTCTTTATATACTTCAGCGACTTGCAAAACATCCTCTACATCTTCGTTGCTGAAGTTATGGGATAGCAACTGAATCTGGATGACATTTCACTTAACATATACTGTGGGAATCTTCACAGTACACAAAAAGTACCGTCGTACCGTAAATCCACCCTTGAATCTGGCAGTAAGCAACATGACTGTAAAAAGAAGGCTCCTAGAAGCGAACTTAACTGCACGAAACCCCAGAAAAAAGCCACTTTATACAAAGAAACACTTAAAAAAATGTTTAGAATTTTGCAAACAAACGTGTTTATTGGCCTGTTCACAAATTCAAATGGCATAACATATTGTCACATTAATATCGGTCACACTGTATATAATAAAAATTATAATTAACAAACAAAATATATTTAATATCCGGTGTGATCGATGATTATGCAAATGTAAAATAAATGGACATTGCCCTGCTGATCGAACTTAATAAATAACCAATAGTATAATTAATATTAGAATAACATAGACAAAATAGGAAATTAAGATTAAGAGGGAGAAATGTCATAAAAGAGGTAATCAATCAAGGATCGGGAGTTGACCGGTAGTTTTTGTGTCGCGAGTGCTTTCCCAGGAATCCATCCCGAGATTATGGCAATCCTCCCTCGGATATTTCTAGAGTAAGATATTTGTAAATTTGTATATTGTTGTTATGTTTTATTATACGTGTTAAATCTTAAGGTGGCGGAGAAATTCGCGTAGGAAAGTAAATCCGCTAGTGTCGCTACTAGTAGTAGCAAATGGATTTTTAATTGCAATAATTGTTAATAAGGTGCAATGTCGTTTGTATGATTATCAGCGGTATAACTTACGTGTAGTTATCGTCTCGCCTAGATAAGCTGGATGCAGTATCATATTTTATTTATTATGCTAACCAAGTTGTCTATAAATTTCCATCAAATTTATCACAAATTTTTTTGTAAATTTAAACTTTTATCTTTTACTAATTAATTAGTGCAACACAAGACAATATAATTAGTTATACCTAATAGTTTTGTATTTATTTTCAGCTGCTTCTAAAACAAATATTCCACACTAAATTTAAAAAAAAAATTCATAAATGTTAGGATAATCAAATATACAATTATTACTACATAGTATGTACTAGTAATAATATACTATTTGCTGTGAGGACACATTAGACATAAAATAAACGGCAAAATTACAAAAAAATGGTTTTTACATATCTGTACATAATAGTATATGTATAAAATTGTAGTATTATACAGGGTGTGGCAAGTTGAAATCAGAAAATACGTCATATGTACTTATTGTACTCATTACAAAAATTAGTTGCGTTTATATAATCCATTTTGAAACAATTTTTTCATAATTCTAAAATTAAAGTTATTTGATAAAATAAATATCAAATATTTCAAATTGTTATAAAAAATATTATATTACAACATAATGTAGAAAAAATGCATTTTAGGACACCTGTTCATTCTTCTTAAACTTAGTAATTTTGTGCACTAACTTCTACTGAAATAAAGAACTACTTTTATATAAACAAATATTGGAGCACAAGAATTACTCTTGGTTGTCATTATCAATTTATCAGGATCAAAACACCGTAATTTCCTAGGGACGCGTCTTCTTACAATTTCTTGTAGAAGACAGTAAGTTCTCAAAAAATTTTGACAATGTGGGTAGCATTTTGTTTCGCCAAAGCTCCGAAAAAATAGAGCATAGGTCAGCATAAGTTTATTACAGATTTTTGAGTCAGTTTACATTTACTATTGAAAAAACATTCTTTTCTGTTTAGAAATTAATAACCCACAGTGTAGACCCTCTCCTTATTAGACGTATGTACTTTCAGCCACCGGCCCTGATGCGAACCTCTGAACAACCGGCCCACCGGGAAATTTCCCGGTTTGTCTTATGGCCCATCCGCCCCTGATTTTGACTATCTAACCAATTTAAGGTTTTATTGCATAATGGCAAGATGCAAGATCCGACCAAAAGATGATTTTATCATCTTTATAGTTGCTATGGGCAAAATTAACCATTTTTGGTAAACACTTTTTAATATAAGTGTCTGTGGTATAAAATCCTTTATTTGCAACATCACAACTGTTTTGCAGAAGTAAAGTATCTACTTTTCATCGTCCATAGTAATCAATCAACAATCACTATATCGCTTTTTAAAAAATGTTGTAAAAAATGTTTAAAAAATGTTGTATCTCGGTTTAACACTTCTCTTGTACTTTTTACATATAATATTTTCAAATTTCGGCAAATAGTTATTTGAGAAACTTTAAATTTCTTTGAGAGTAGCCGAATACTCACTCCAATTTTGTTTTCAGCGGCTTTCGTCAAGGAACTTAGCTGAAATATTTTTAGTATTGTTTGTTTTCCGGATTTTTTCTGTTTTCGCCGGGATCAATATTTTTACAAAACCTCAAAGTAATGGAATAAACGACACTTCGACTGAACCCTTCGTTCATAAAGTGATTTAAAACACAACTTTTATCCTGCTCGACAAGCATTTTAAAAATTTTCTCAAAAAATTCTGTTCGTACACTTTTATATTGACAATTAATTCAAACGAAATTAATCAATATATGTATTATTTTATTAAATTTGTACGACTTTGCATTATTAAATAAAAAAGGTAATTATCTTTTAAATATTTTTTATCACGACATAAGTGAATAACAAAAAGTTTCACTCCTATGTTAACAATGTAAATTGCCGGTTTTCAAGCCGCTTTTTAGCATATAAAAGTCCATTTTACAGCAAAACTTTCTTAACATTTTTTGTTGTAAATTTTATTGTCTTTAATTTTGCTTTTATACATTTTTGTATTTTAGCGCACCGATTTTGACTGACAGCGGCTTAAACAAGACTCGGTAAAAAGTAAAAAATATTGTCATCTATATCTCGGAAACGGTGCGACGAACTAGAAAAATGTATATAAACAAAATAGTAAAGAATAAAATTTATAAGAAAAAATGCTTATTAATTTTTTTATTTTGTCGCACCGTTTCCGAGATATAGATAATAATATTTTTTTTATAATTTCATATCATAATGATGATATTTCATTTGTCATTTCAATTTCAAAATGTCAGTTATTTTGGCACTAGTGCGAAAATTAGTCATATTTTTGCACTGGTACCAAAATAAATTTAATATAAATTAATTTGCATAATAGAATTTCAAAATTTTATTATTTATATATATTTATAATGCAATCTTTTAAATTTGTTATTTGAATGCGCGAGTACAATGCTGACGTAACATTCTTTTCTGTTGTGGTCAAAGTTTCTGAAGACACATTGATTATTGCATTATTCGTGCTTTCTTTGTCTGTGGATTCACCTATTTTCACTTTATTATGAAGATTTTCCTCTTTCCCAAAAATTTTCATCGCTATCTTTCTTTTTCTTTCAATAGATCTTTCCACATATGTCTGATGGGATACTTTCTGAGTCACTCATCTTAGCTGTATTTTACGTATATTTCTAGTTATACCAAATATTGCTCGCACCAGGAAAGCAATTATTTACTAACAACGACAATCAATTGTTTAATTTGTTAAGCAACCAGTCTAGTAAACCCTAGTAAACCACTAGATATTTTTTAATTATTTAATTATTTTGACACCGACAGATTTAATATAAAAGGAAATTATATAAACTGTCACAATTTTGAATTATTTTTTCGAGGTTTTTCTATGAAATTATAAAAAATATTGTACTCGCTACGCTCGTTGGGCAAACTTTACGTCTGGTGCGAAAATCAAGAATTTTGCAACTTATTGCATAAATAGCTATTTCTTTTTACCGAGTTTTGTTTAAGCCGCTGCCAGTCAAAAAGCGTGTCCTAAAATAAAAAAGTGTATAGAAACAAAATTGAAGACAATGAAATTTGCAACAAAAAATGTTAAGAAGGTTTTGCTGTAAAATGGACTTTTATATGCTAAAAAACGGCTTCAAAACTGGCAATTTACATTGTTAACAAAGGAGTGGGCGAAACTTTTCGTTATTCACTGATCACTGTATATGTTTCATACGGCGGCGGCGCGGCGATGCGTATATCTTCAGGTGTCAATTATATTTAAAAAAAAGTTTTTTTTTAAATTAATGATTAGATATTATTATATTAGTAGAAATTTTCAAATTATAAAATTAATCAAATGTGACATTATTAAACACATGAAAGAAGGTACAATTAAAAAAACAATAGGATTGCTAAATTAAAACAAACTAATGTTTTGATGCGATTGAAATTTGACTCGTACGTTAATATTTTTACTCTTGGCGAAAAAACGCATATGTTGCAAAGATAATTATGCTAAACAGCTTTGATTATGAGAATGCAATAAACATTGTTGGTTGCCTACACACATGCATTATTAGTAAATACAAAAGACTTTTCCATTCGACACAAAACTCAAAAAATTGATAATTTTAAGATATTTACTTTATCAAAATGCGTTCTTTCAAGTTTACGCTACAACTACAATCCAAATTTAGGTTTTAAAAATTTAAGGATGAAATAATATTGGAAGAAAATTAAAAAAAAAATTTTTTTTTGACAATTTTTTTTTACCAAAATCACCCATTTTGTAGTTTTAAACATAGGCTTTTTGATCGTGTTTTCAGAATTTCTTAGAATTTATTTGGTTTTAAGATTTGCGTCGAACAAAAAAAGCGAATTTCTCGGCCACCTTAACGTTGACTTATTGAAATCTGAGCTACCCCGTAAACCCCCTCACGAAACATTTGTGACAATATTATGGACAGATGAGTCTAAAATCGTCTTGTATGATGGCACGGGTTCCCGGCAATATGTTAGGCGACCATGTAATATAGAGTGCCAGCCAGTGCCAGCCCAAATACACAGCCAAACTTTAAAACATGGAAAATCAAAACTCATGATATGCGGATGTTTCCACAAATTTTCCTACAAAAAAGGTTATTATCATTTTTATCGTCCGGCGTACCGTTTACGAGATAATAATAAAAACGCGTTATCCGAGGCAGAAAACCCGGTTTTACACTTAGGGGCCATTCACTAACATAATTCTATTGAAAAATTCCTTACCAACATTTTATGTTTTGCATCACCATTTTTGGTGCTCTGGCGCCTGGACTAATACTACAAATTAATTTTTCTTACCTTCATTTGTGCAAATCTGTTAATAACACTATCAAAAAATTTTTTTAGAAAAAAATCCGCTCTTAAGAAGTGCGTGGACCGCCCCTCTCGCTCCCCCCTTAGCTACGGTACTGCCGCCATGTGACGCTTGACGAGCTTCACAAAGAATTTCTTGACATTTCTCGAATTCTCATTGGTGATATTGTGTCGGAAAAACTTGGTTTCAAGAAGTTGTGTACCAGGGGGGTGGCCCAGAACGTTCACACCGGAGCAGCATAAAAAAAAACTTTTTGGATCGTTTTGAACAGGAGGGTGAAGCATTTCTGGACTATATCCCATAGGCATCCCTAGGACCTTTTTCAGGGAGGAGCAAAATAAAAAAAATGTTATTCTAAAAAAAATTCAACGCTAAAATATTTTAATGTTCTTTATTATTTGCAGAAAAGATAAATTTTAAATTCTGTGGTCCTTCGCGAACTGATTAATAACTTTTTCCACGAAATTTAAAAATTAAATTTAAAGATTTAAGGTAAGAGCCTGCCCCCCCCCCAATGGACGCCTATGTTATATCCTAATGGGGATATACATCCAGTATCGAAAAGACGATCACTTCAGTGGTGTTATTTATTTTCCCAGACCACGAAAAAGTTCAAGACGACCCATTCAGCCAGAAAAGTTACGGTATCTGTTTTTTCGGACCGTAGGGGTTTCTTTTAGGGGATTTCATGCCTAAAACCAGAACCGCAAAAGGAGTATGCTGACAAATATTGTCCCCCTCCCCACTCCTATTCACATAACCTTTTTCTTTGTGAGCGTTGGGAGTGGGGAAATCTTCAAAAGACACCACCCAGATGGTTTGGGTAGTAATGTCGGATTTTTACCGACTAAAAACCCACTCCTTGGATGTGCCGGGAATCGCAAGCATTACTTCCGCACACACTCCTGCTTCTCTTCCCGTATTCTGCCTTTTCGGGACTTTACTTTTGGTCGTTGTCGTGGTGTTTGGCTTTTGTGGATATGACTTCCACCAGCATGGCCTCAATCACCCGCCAGTACTCTTCGCTACTCAGCATCAGCTTCACGATGTTTTCCGGAGTAAGATCTATCCCCAACTGTGTTTGGGCGGCTGCTCTGCGTCCATTTGATACAGAAGAAGATGGTGTGTTCTGCATTGTCCTCTTCACCACAGAAGAGCCAGTTGGGGGGGGGGTTTGCTCTCTTGAAGTGATGTAAGTAGCTTCTAAAGCACCCATGTCCGCTCAAGGCTTGGAGGTTTCGTACCTCAGTTCTCTATGTTTCCTGTTTATCCACGGAGCGATGTCAGGAATCAGGCGATGTGTCTATGTGTCGGTGATGTGTTCGGACGCCGTCCATGAATTTTGCCATCAACTGTCTTGAAGTTTTGTTTGTCTTGATTGCTGATCTGTATTTTGCGTCTCTCATTTCCGCCTTTAGATGGATGGGCAGAAGAGACGCCATAACGATGAGCACCGCATCAGTAGAGACCGTTCTATAAGCCCTGCAAATTCTCAGGGCGCTCCTTGTCTGGGTTCTCCAACAAACGCCTGTAGGTCACCTTTTCCAGGGCCGACACCCATGGGCGGCGTAGAGCATTATGGAATCAGCTACGATGCATGATTCTTGCCAGTGCGTCGGTGGTCGTCATTGCTCTGGCTGCCATTCTCATGATATGGGGCTTGAACGATAGATTTTGCTCTATATCTACGCCCAATACCCTGGCCTTGTCGCTTGGTAGTACTGTATGTCCGCCCAGCGTGAATCGAACCGGTCTCATCCACTTCTTCCCCGAAAACACCACCGCTTCCGTCTTCTCAGGAACGAGCTGCAGACCCCTGCCGTCCATCCACTCTTGGATTTCCGCTAGCGTGCCATTCACCAATTGCTCCAGTTCTTCTTCAGTTTCGGCCTCGACCACCACCGTGATGTCGTCCGCAAAACATGTGATGCTCACCCCTGGTCGTGTGGGGAGCTTGAGGACACCGTCGTACATCACATTTCAGAGGATGGGACCGATCACCGACCCCCGAGGCACTCCGTTGTTCGCCTTCAAAATGTGTTGGCAAAGCTTCTCCTCTACTACCAGCGTTTTTCCGTGGAAGTAACTTGCCAGTATTTTGAGAAGATATGGTGGCACTCTCTCTTTTCCAGCTCCGCCATGATCACCTCCCACCTCGCGGAGTTGAAGGCGTTCTTCACATCGAGTGTCACCAGGACCACGTAGCGTTTTCTTCTTCTTGTACCCTCTCTTGCTATTTGATCTTTCGGATCATGCCATCGACCGCGTCTGTGCTGGATCTACTCCTTCGGAAGCCGAATTGACTGTCAGAGAGGCTCCCGGTCTTGTCTATCTCCTGCTGGAGTCCGTGCAGGATGATACGCTCGAAGAGCTTTCCAGCATGGCCCAAAAGGCAGATAGGCTTGTACGAGTTTGGGAGCTCCAAAGGCTTAGCTCCCTTCCTCAGCAGCAGTAGTTTCGCTTTCTTCCACTTGGTAGGGTATTTCCCCTCTCTCAGGCATCCATTATAGACCTCGAGTAGGATCTCGGGTCTAGTCTCCGCTAGCTTGCGGATTACAATGGACGGCACCCCGTCTGGCCCAGGTGCCTTGTTGTTGGGCATCTTCTTAGCTGCCGCCTGCAGTTACTCTTCGCTGAAGGATAGAACATTCCCTACCACCTTGTCTGGCTGGGAAAGAGATCTCCGGGTGCACCGGGAAGAGGGTCTGGATTATCATCCTGATACGGGCCTCAGTTAGGCCTGGCCATTGTTCACCTCTTCTATGAGCTTTTTCCAGTGCTCCTTCTGAGCGTCTCGGATTTTCCCCGCCATTAGCCTCCGTAGTCTCTTCAGTTCCACCTTTGCTTCTTCGCACTGGTCGGTAAGATCTTGACGCCTTCTCAGGGTCAACCTTTCTCGTTGTGGCCACTTCCTCTGTCCACCAGTAGACCCCCTTTCTAGATGAAGGGCTTCTTTTTAGCATCACGGCGTCGCACAATTTGTTGAGGAATTCCCCCAAACCAATTCCCCCAATGACATTTTGCAGGTATGCCCCCCAGCTTGGACTCGTTTAACTTCCTCCAGTTCCAGCCCGTCTGTGTGGGTGTCCCTCTATCTCATGGGAATGGTCCAACTCAAAGTATATATAGCGATGGTCGCTGGCCGTTTTCAGGGGACCCCCATTCCATCGCCTTCGCATTTAAGTCTCTCTCGGCAACCGTAGGTTTGGACTGTGCCCTAATGCTATCTTTGATGTTTCGTAGCTTGTCTACGAATTTCCCCAATATATCGTTGGGTGGGAAATAACACGAATACACCACCATTGTCTGGGTCTCCACCCATACAAAACACTAGCTCCTCCCGGAGTTCAGAGCCGCTACTCGTTCGTTTGTGAGTATGACCGCCTTCACGTCGATGGTTTGGGTCCAGCCGCCGTCCATTTCTCTATGTGACTCGCTTATAATTGCAACGTCCACTGATTTTGTTGCGATCATGTGTATGAGCAGGTCCTGAGCAGCTCTTGCATGGTTCAAATTAATTTGTAAGAACACCGTCTTTGTTTCGACGGCGTTTTTCTCTTACTGCTGGGCAGATAAAACTGGTAGTCTTATGACCCTCCCGTTTGCAGGTGAGGCAAAAGGGCGACTTAGCCGTGCAGTTTCTTGCGAAGTGCCCGTTCTTTCCGCATTTCAGACACCATTTGATTCTGTCTTCCTCTTCGCAGTTGGTGCCCCGTTTTCCAACATCTGATACACCTTTGTGTCTGTTTTTCTTCGTTCACTCGGCAGGCATTCACTATGCCCACTCTCATTCTTGTGGTTTTTTCCATTATTGCTAGCGCGTCGGCGCGAGTCTCCCTGGCTCGGGAGATTTGAGTGCCTTGATAATAGCTTCTGAGGTCTCATAGTATTAAATTTTCCTCGGACCCTATTTTGCGGAGGTCCCCTGAACCTCGTTTCTTGTTGCAAGCTCTTCTATATCTTTGATTGTGAAGACCCTTTTTAAACCTATTATGAGGTCTTTCACATCTTCTTGTTGAATTTCGTTCTTCAGCACGTTTTTCAAATCGTTGATCTGGTTATTCTTTTCTAGTTCGACTAGAATGTCCCCCGATCTTGTTTTTTTCTTGTCGCACTTATCGCACTGATAAGAGGGGCATCTATTGCTCCCCTTATTGCCGTTCTTATCTTGCTTAATATCTCGGCCGCGTTTTCTGTGGTGGCCTTGATAATTAGGGCGTCTCTATGATGTTCTATGATCAGATGTTGTCCCTCCTTTTGGTCTCGTAATCAAATGAGCTTGGTTGTTTGGTTTGTTGCCCTTTTTCTTAACTGTTTGAAAAGCGTCGCTATGCCCGGCGCCTTCATCGTCTATTAGATTCTGCATGATTCTTAGTTGTGCAGCCTCTTCCTTATCCAGTTTGGTTTGTTTCCTGCTTTCTTGTGATTTTCCCATTGCCTGGCTCTTAGTGTCATGGTTGGTTTTGGCGTGGGGGTTGGCCTCTCCGAGGTTGCTTTGACCAGTTTTGTTAGTGTCTCAACTCGGTTTGCAAATTCTTGGATTTGCTCGTTGTTTGTTTTAATATTCTTGATTTATTTCAAGAGTTCTTTGTTTTGGTTTAAGAGCATGTTTATAGTTTCTCCCTGTTTATTGATTGTTTGGAGCATTGTTACCAAGGTGTCTTGCAGCTGGGTATATCTTTCTTGTAGCCCCCCTGGATTTGTTTGAGGTGTTAAGGGCACTTGCGACTCGGCTGAGTTTTAGGCGTTTTAGGAGTTCCAGAATTCCATTGTTTAGATCATCTGGTCTTGCTGCTGATGCCATTCTTTGTTCGTAGTCTCTCTTGTAGGTCTTCTTTATTAGTTGAAGTTGTTTCATAAGTAGATTCTTGTATGGCAGGTAGATTGACCTTGTCTGCGGTGTCATGGGTCCATCGGTAATTCCACCGATCCACCACATTTGAATCTAATTTGTGTTCATAAGATCCCCGTAAAAAATGCTAAGTTTTTGTGTGTCATCGCGAAAACGCGATGATCTACGGGGATCTTATGAACACAAATTAGATTCAAATGTGGTGGAGTTGGTTTCTGATTAGTTGTCCTATGAGGATTTATTAGAACGGGAGATAACATTTTTGCACTAAGTGATTGGTTATCTATTTATACGTTTATTGCAAATTTGCTGTGTTAATTTTAAGTATTTTATATATTGACTAAATTGTAAATTATTTATTTTATTGGTTTTTGAGAAAATAATTTTTTATATGCGCAAGAGAGGCATGTTGTGGACGTTTGATTGTTGTGACTATTGATGTTTTCTTGTTTTACTTTGGTAACCTAAACTTGAGGTAAGGCGGTTTTGTTGAAGTAGCCTATATAACTTAGTAATTATTCTCTATTGTAGTCCTGATGAAGAGATAAATAAAGTCTCGAAACGTCGACGATAAGTTAAGGGTAGTTTTATTTTTAACCATTGGTCCAATTCCGAGAAGTAGCGAATATTTAAGAGTATGGACGATAATGAGATTAAAGCATATTATTTATTGTTTACATTTACCGCACAAAGCTTATGCTTTATTTCTTAGCTATTGAGCTAAATGTCAACATTTTGTATTATAGTAGTTATTGAGATTTTACTAACCATATTTTTACCGCAACCGAAGTCAAGAAGGTACTGTTGATTTTTCGTTCATTTGGCCATTTCGTAATCTTCTTGACTAAGGATTGTCGCGTATTTGTTTCTCTATCGTATCGATATTTTAACCGAGAAGATTCCTTCTTTTCGGTTATACTTGTGTTGTTTAATGTGTTGCCTACTTCAGGCGTAATCATTTGTTTATTTATCATGCACTTATATATTATATGTTTATCCATTTAATGTTTTTATTGTTAATAAAACTTCTGTACCTTACGACCATCAAGCAACTTCTGGAAAAGAAAGGTTCCGTAACGATTTCTCGAACAAGCATAGTGGAGCTTGTTATTGGTGGTAAGTCTCTTTTAGTTCGAGTGGCGCCCATAAGATTGACCTTTCCCGATTGTGACGACTCAACAAGTATTTCGACCCCCCCTATCTTTTGTATTTCCCCGGTATCCTTTCGATACACCCCCGCGACCCATCGCCACGAGCTAGCTAGGGTAGTACAAAAGGTAGGTTTCGTGCGTGTGCCCTAGGCCACGTTTTGTACCGTGACACTATGACACTGGCATACAAAAAGTTGTCCCGACTACAGAAATGTTTCTATCTAGAGAGCAATTACCTTGAAAAATAGATTTTACTTCTGGACGACCCTCGTATAACAAAACTGTGTTTATTTTGGTGGGGGTGTCCCCTCTCTGTATCCGCCCTTGAGTAAGGATATGTTTTAATATAATCGATTGATACGTGGTTTAAATAGTGTAACTCGATATTAACCATATCACTATTTTAGAAAACCCAAAAAATGCACACACACTTTTCAGAACTAAAATGTTTTTAAGTTAACATTTTAGTTCTGAAAAGTGTGTGCATTTTTTGGGTTTTCTAAAATAGTGACATGGAGGATATGTTTTGTCGTAACGTCACATAGGAATGGGATATTGCTCTCAAGTGACGTCAAGCTTATCTTAAAATCCGGTCATCCGATCAGGTATATTAAGAACAAGCCTTATGTTCTTGTACCGTGTCCGTCCGTCAGTATCTTTCAAATTCTCATTTGTAAAGTTAATAATAATTTTCAAGATTCCGCCTTCAAGTAAAATTTGTGGTTTACACAAATCATTCGAATAGTATAAAAAAATTAAATAATTAATATATACAGGATCAGTCATGGAAATTGCATAGGTGATTACTTCCGAATTAAAATAACAATTATTCCCAATGAAATTTCAATAACCGCACGACCACAAAGCTATGTTTTTCAAACCGGGGGATCTGGGGGGGGTATGAAATACCCTCCAGTATACCCGAGATTGTGGGGAAAAAAAGGGTTTCTATCCAGAAATCTAACTTCTAAAATTTTAAAATCTAAGATTTCTGACACATTTTCTATTTTTGAACACAATCACTGTTGTGCTGGGGAGGTATATATACCATACCCCCCAGACCCTCTTCGGTTTGTTTAACCTAGCTTTGTGAATATGTTCAAAAACGAAAATATATTTTTGAACTTGAGTTTTAAAACAAAAATTTAACTTTTTTATTTCTATTCTATTTTCTATTTTTTATTATTAATAATATAATATATAAATCTATTTTTTTAAATCGGGAACAATTATCAATGCAATTTCCATGACCGCTACTGTATATAGTTTCTCGTAATAAAATCCGGACCTATGTTAACAATGCAAATTGCCGTTTTTGAAGCTGTTTTTTTGTCATTATAAAAATCGATTTTACATCAAAATTTATTAGACGTTTTTGTTGCAAATTTTATTGCCTTCAATTTTACTTTCTTACATTTTTTTATTTTGTAGCGCCGTTTCTGACTAACAGCAACTTAAACAAAACTCGGTAAAATACGAAATATATTGTCATGTATATCTTGGATACAGTGCGTCGAAATAAAAACATGTATATGAACAAAAATTAGAGAATAAAATTTACAAAAAAATACCGTTTTATTTTTTTATTTTGTCTCACCGTTTCCGAGAGTCTTGTTTAAGCCGCTGTAAGTTATAAAGGGCGCGACGAAATAAAAAAATGTATACAAAAAAAATTGAAGGCAATGAAATTTTCGAAATCGGAAATTTGCATTATCAACATAGGATCGTCCGGATTTCATTATGTGTCACTGTAGAGTTTTTTAAGTGGTCGGATAACCAGATAATCGGATTAAAAATGTAAAGGAAAAACTGCTCAAATGGTTTTTCAAATTTAAACCAAATTTATGAAACTACAGCACTGCGCAATATAAAATTTGATTAAAAGGTCGCAAGTGAAGAAAAATCGGAGAACATCATAAGAATCCAAAGAAATTTTACAGGGTTTCCGTTAATTTCTCAAAGTAATTTTCTAACTAAAATTGAAGTTTATTCTGACCTCAAAGTTGGGTAAATTTTAAAAATTCGTGTAAATAGAAAATTAAACTTTTAAAATGGATTTTGTTTGTCCATATTTCAAAAATATTTTCCTGACTCAAAATCCAAAAATATAAATTTCCCGCGTTGCACTTACAAATTTAAATTCTCTTGTTTCTCCGGGTATTCCAGAAAAGCCCAAATAAAAAAACATAAAATAACAAAATATAAATAAAAAAAAATATATTTAAAATATTAATTTAAAAAATTTATTCAAAATTCATGTTTTAAAATTTCGAAATTTTTTAAAATTTAAGAATTAAGTCTTCCAGTTTCCTTCGTAAATTCTTTGTAAACAAAATTTGTTTTTAATTTTCCACATTGCTATTGGGAAAACGAAAATTTTTGTGTTTAAATACGTGATCTGTTTTATATCTCTTATTAAATAGCAAAAATCATATAAAGCATTGCTGTTTATAGAAAATATAATTTTGTTAGGCAGACTTCTGTCTAAAATTCGAGCTATTTTTTTCCATCCTGCTCTGTTATTTTATTTTTGGTAGCTTTATCGGAAAGCGCGATCTATAATCCTATTTGATTCTGGATAGGAGTGCATAGTAGAGCTTTCAAGGTTGTGATCGTAATCCAAGATAGTCACGGTATAATCTTTCTGTCCAGGTGCAGCCGACAATTCAACGTACGCCATCTTTGTTTCGGTCACAAAAAAATTGAAGCGAATATCGCTTCCAAATTCCAATTTTTGAATAAATCGTCCTGTCCGGACACTCCACATCGTGACGAATTTATTTTTCAAGGAACCAATAAACAGGTATCGACTATTTGAAGCAATAAAACCTTTCATCTTTTGTTCTAAAAGCAGTCAACATTAACTCGGAAATAAATGACGTCCAAGTGATACCTTTGGAAGTAATAATTAAAACTTACCTATTACTATTGGGCGTTCCCTTCCTGGCAGATCAGCGATTAAGATAAGTGGTTCTTTAAATAACGCAATACATACTTTTGTTTCGTTTATAAATTTGGCGTATTCGATTCCTTTCCATCTGAATATTTGTTGTTGAGTTCGGATATTAAACCCGAAGATCTCGAAACCTTCTTCACCCGCGTTTTGGGAAAAGCCGATCAGACGGTTTCCACGGAACTAAAAAAAAATGGAGTTTAGTTATGCAATTCTGTAGTAATGGTTTTAGTTATATTTACTTCTATGTTTTGTATTACTGTGTTAGTGACCAAGGATTGCACCGGAAGATTGGAATCCAAACTCATAATTTCTATATTTTTACGCTTAGTTCCAACGAAGATCTTCTTGTTGATGTAACAAAAACATATTACGTCACTATTTCGATGTTCAATTGAACCGTTATTAGTATCGAGGATGGAGATACTTTTGAACTCGTTTATATACAAAACTCTGTAAAATAGAAATTTTAACTAAGTGCTGATCTGTAATTCTTAAAAAAATACTTACAAATTCTTGTGAACTTGCAACGAATCGTGCGACTTAATCAGCGAACTTCTCAAATGCTTGTATAATAAACACTTGGAAGTCGGTAAGTCCCATACCTGAATTGCAGAGTATTCGATTGCACCAACTATCAAATTTTTATGCCTGACAATTTTGGAAATTTTACCATATGACCAGAATTCACTTAAGATCTAAAAGAAATTTTTAAATAAAGTCAAAACTTGAATTGGTTCTCACCTGTCCCGTAAACATATTTATGGCATGAATAGATTCTTTTTTATCGCTGACGCTGAAAAATCCAGCGATAAGAACTTCATGGTCACTGTAATGTAGTGAACATTTTAACTGCGCTGGTTGACAAATTTTCAGATACGACTTCTTGTTTTCCCAATGTTTTTGTATTAGAGCATTGTACATGTATTTTGCCTAAAAACCTAAAATTGTAGTCCCATCCTTGTTCCGAATCCAGATTTATCATAATGGGAACGTCACTTACCTGGTTCTCTGTGGAAAAACATTTTAACGCAGTATTGTATAATTTTGATCTTAAATCTTCTTTTTCTAGCATTATTTGGTCGCGTTGACATTTTTCTCTCCAAAAGCGCGGACTACTCAAGAAGTCTCTCCATTTTTTGCAGCAGTTCCAGGAATTATAAAGATCTTCTGGTGTTAAATACATAAAACACTTATGGAAAAACTCCATCGGAAGTTCTGCAAGACCGTTTCCTGTATTATTCATATTTGCTGCAGTTTTTAATCGTTGTTTTCTTTTACACCAAGTCTGATAGCTAATGCTCTTTTTTATCTATAATGTAAAAGTTTAAAGTCTAAAGTCTAAACAATTTTCTTATATATATATATTAAAGCCAAGTGTGTAATTAAACGTGTGGTATTACATTTTTTAAAATTCGGTTTCTTGTTTTGTTTTACCTTTGTTTGCAGGGACGGATTAAGCATACTCAGCCCCTGATTACTTCATAATTATTTGACGAGGGGGACACTTTTTGACCAATAGAAATTACTTAAGTATGTTCAAAAAGCGATATATTACATTACAAATTACACATATAGTGCAACGATGCGTAATGTAGGAAGTCATAATAAAGCGATTCTTTGTTATGATGATTACATAAAATTAATTAGGGGGGGGGGTAATAAATATATATAATGTGACTAACAAACACTGACCCTTAGGATTTTTCTTAAATAAAAGCCAAACTGAGTTTCTCTATAAAGAAAAGAGATTTTCCTTTTTATTATTAACATCCACCAAATTACATAACACAATCTTACCTATAAAGAAAAGAGAAACGACATTTAAAGCAATTATTTACAACATTTTAAAATTTAATACAACTCACAATCACATACTATACAAATTCAAAAATAATCTACGCGTTATCATACCGCCGTTCATATCTTCTTTCAAAGGACAGCCGGCTTTACATCTCCCCCCTAAGGAAAGATCACTATCATCGGATCAGATTCTCTGCATAAGAAACTATATTTCGATTTCGAAATTCGGAACTGGAATAAGTTTTGTGGCATGGAAGAGGTTTGACTCTAATTTCTTATGGCCTGTATCTACTCTGTATATTGAGTTCGAAATCTTTTCCAAAACTTTATATGGTCCAATTTTTAATTCATCCAATTTTCTTCTGTTTAACCGATTTCCGTTTTCAACATATACCAAGTCTCCTACGTTTAATTCGCACGTTCTTCTGTTTTTATCGAACTGTTGTTTGTTGTATTTGTGTGATTTTATGGTATTTTCTAAGGCGAGTATTCTATCTTGAATCAACTCATTAGGTGTTTTTCTTTTCTTCAACTCTTCTGGCAAAATATCAACACTCTCTCCTTCCAATAAATATTTAGGGGAAAATCCCGTCACTGTATGTTCCGTTTCATTATATCTTTTGGTGCATTCATGTGCTATGCTCGTCCAAGCCAATTTTTTTTTCTTTTCATTAATTTGGCATCTAATTTTATTTACAAGTGTTTGATTAAGTCTTTCATTCAGACCATTCGAGAATGCTGCATTTACCGCAGTGAAGATAATCGGTATATTTTCTTTTTCTAAAAAATTTTTAAAATCTTTTGAATTTATACCCGGATATTGATCTGATAGAATCATGCCAATTTTATTATCTTGCAACACTTTCTTTACTAATTTTATAAAATCACTCGAACTTTGAGTTTTTGAGGTCAAAATGTAGGCATATCTCGTGAAGTGATCTACAAGAAGGTGTAAATATGTTTTGGTAGAGCGCGAGCCTCCAAATCCCCCAATGGTATCTATAGATGTTATCTCAAAGGGATAAGTAGCGGGACCCAAGTGAGACATTAATCCAAATTTGTATTTTCCCCTTGATTTGTTTTTTATGCAGATTTCACAGCTTTCACAAACTTGCTTTATATTATATGTCAAGTTCTTCGCTGTATAGAACGGTTTAATTTTACTTTGCATTTGCTTCACTCCTATATGACAGTAAAAATAATGTATTTTCTTTATAACCCTTTTACTCAATTCTTCCGATAATAAAATCCTTTCCCTTCCTCCAATCTTGCTATAATACAATTTATCCTTCAATTGTAGATTTTTTCTATTATTTTGAACATCTTCATTTGTTTCCTGATCACGTTGTATATCTTCCAGTGTTACTAAGTTTACAACTTTTAAACATTCATCCTGATTTTCATGAGGCTCCAATACTGGATTTCTGCTCAAACAATCAGCTTCTACGTTGTATCTTCCTGGAGAGTATATTACTTCAAAATCAAACTGAGACAGATAATACGTTAAGTCTCCCAGCTCTTCATCTGTTCTAGCTTTAATATTCATTCTTTCGAGGGGCTTATGATCAGAGAAAACTGTAAACTTCTTTCCCATGAGCCAGTGTTGCCAATATTTTACTGCCTCTTTTATTGCTAGACATTCCAGATAAATAGCCTTTTTTTTCTTTTGAGTCTCATTGAGTTTTCTAGAAAAATATGCGCATGGTTTTTCTTCTCCATTTTGTTGTGGTTGTTTTAAGACAGCTCCCATGCCTTGTATACTTGCATCTGTGTAAACATGTATCGGCAAATCTGGATCAAATATAGCCAAAATAGGTCTTAAACAAAGTAATCTTTTTATTGTCTCAAAAGATTCCTGACATCTGTCTGACCAAATAAATCTTTGTCCTTTTCTCAGTAAATTGTGTAAAGGATCTAATATAATTGATATATTTGGCACATACTTTCCATAAAAATTTATTTTTCCCAAAAACTGTCGGACATTCTTTTGTGTTTTCGGAACCGGAAAACTTCTTATAGCGATTAAATTATCTTTCAATGGCATAATTGTATTATTCTTTATTATATGGCCTAAATATTTTACCGAATCTTGTGCAAAGCTACACTTTGAAAACTTCAATCTAAAGCCCTCCTTCAAAATTGCCTCCAACAACAATGATAAGTGCCTAATGTGTTCTGCAAATGTTTTTGAAAAAACCAACATATCATCCACGTAATTTACAGCGAAATCCGATAGTTTATGTTTTCTTATAATGCTACTTAAAATTCTCTGGAAAATTGCTGGTGACGTTTTTAACCCAAACGGTAAACAGGTCCACTGAAAGTGTCCCTCTTGAGTCAAAAATGCTGTTTTTTTCTTATCTTCAACTTTCAAGGGAATCGACCAGAATGCTGAGTTTATATCTAGCGTTGAAAAAATTTTGCAATTTCTTGTTTTTAACATTAAATCCTCGATTAATGGGAAAGGCTGTGATTGAGGAACCACAATTTTATTCAAATCGCGAAAGTCTATACATAATCTTGATTTTCTTCCTTCTTCTTTTTTATAAGCCAGTGTTACCGGAGCAGCAAAGGGCTATATGACTCTTCGATTAGATTTTTTTCTAATAATTTCGATACTTACTGTTCTATTTCTCGTTTATCTTCAATGGTGCATCTATATGGTCTTTTACTACAATACTTATCTATTAAGAGATCAATATGTGCCTCATAACCCTTTACGGTACCTACATCATATTTATCCTTAGCAAAAAGTGACTTATATTTGTGTATTACTTCATATATTTTAGACTGCTGCCGACTATCCAGATGATTCATTGAAATGTTAAAATCGGCTACCTTTATGTGTTCATTAAAATTTACTTCATATTTATTATTTATTTCATTTTTAGTTTTTCCTGAAAAGTCAGGAATTATTTCTTCTTTATTGTCTTCCTTTAAGTTTTTAATCTTTTGTGTAATTTCCAATTTTTCATTTTGAATCAAATGAAATTCCTTGATGCAATCCAATCCAATCAAAAATTCGTAATCAAACTTCTCTTCATCTATTATCACAAAAACATTAATATTTTTTTCAACATTAAAAATCTTAATCCTTAGATTTACCATTCCTATAGTTTTTTTCACGCCATTAATCGTTTTCAGCTTTACATTTTTTTTTCTAATTTGTTTATTTTTCAAGCATAATAGTTTTGAGCTTATTAAAGAAATACTTGAACCCGAATCATAAATTCCTAAAACCTTCATTGTGTTATTCAGCAATAATTCAATTTTGATTAATGGCGTGATTACTAGTTTTTTGGATCCATCTCATTAAAATCTACTTCCAATTCGCAATTGTTAACGTTTTTTATGTGATCTATTTTTGGCCTATCACCAATTTTCTCTTTAAACCAGCATAAAGACTCCGAATGGTAACGAATACCTTTGTTTTTCTTTTCACAAATTCTGCATGGTTTATCCCTTCCAACTTTGCCTCCAATTCTACTATCCAAAGCTGTAACTATCTTTTCAGAATTCTTCTTATTTACTAAATGCTCCAAACCTCTGATTTCACGAAATAAATCACTTGCTCCAGCCAAACTATCTCTATCAATCCTATCAGATACAAAATTCGGCAGTCCCGTAGCAATGAGATCA
Organism: Cantharis rufa; assembly: GCA_947369205.1. NCBI lineage: Eukaryota > Metazoa > Arthropoda > Insecta > Coleoptera > Cantharidae > Cantharis > Cantharis rufa. The sequence goes on along the minus strand of OX376305.1, from coordinate 26,959,029 downwards.
ATCAAAGTTGGTTTATCTATTGAGCTATTTATCTCTAATAATAGTCTTTCTTTTTTTAAAGCGTATTCCAATAATGAGCCCTGTATATATCTGAATGACATTGCATACCTGACCGGCGTCCACCCCTTGTTTGCATAAGTCTCACAAAAATCTTTTCTCCATGTTAGCCATTCAGAGTTTATTCCATGTTTTATGAGCATGGAACTGTACCAGTCAAGACCCTGATCTTCTAAAAACGATTTAAGGACTTCAATTTTTTTAATATCTTCTTCTATTCCCAAACGCTTACATTCGTCTTCGAAAGTATTCATCCATTGAGACACGTTTGAAGTTTTCCTCGTAAACTTTTCAATTACAAATTCAGAAGACAAATTTCTTACATTGTGGTACACAGGAGTATTGTTTTTTTTTTCAGCAAAATTTTCCATGATTCTCGTCAATGCCTGTTCCGAGACTCCAGCGATTAGAGCCTCTTGTTGTATTTGTTCCTCCAGAAAATAATCCTTAAACTGCATATTTCCATCTTCATCCATATAAGCTTTTTTTAGTTCTTCTGTCATCGAAATCCATATTTGTCTTTTTTCGTGTCTCCTTTGAAATGTAGTTTTTACTTTTTGGTAAGCTTGAGTTTTTATCAGTTCTTCATGCATTTTTGCCGGTTGGAATCGTTCCGGAATTAAGAAAGTCTGTTTATCGATTGTCGTAATGGAGGTTTGACAAATTATATTTGTTTTTGGATCATCAGACGATTTTACTACAAATTCAAATTTCAATCTATCCATCTCTCTCTTCAAAAACTACTTTTGAAAATGTCGTTTTATAATGTGACTAACAAACACTGACCCTTAGGATTTTTCTTAAATAAAAGCCAAACTGAGTTTCTCTATAAAGAAAAGAGATTTTCCTTTTTATTATTAACATCCACCAAATTACATAACACAATCTTACCTATAAAGAAAAGAGAAACGACATTTAAAGCAATTATTTACAACATTTTAAAATTTAATACAACTCACAATCACATACTATACAAATTCAAAAATAATCTACGCGTTATCATACCGCCGTTCATATCTTCTTTCAAAGGACAGCCGGCTTTACATATATTTTAATAAGAATTTAGATATATCTTTAAATTTTAACGAAACGTAGTAAATTTTTTTGGGTGGGGGGGGGGATTTGTATCATTACAAATCAAGAAATTTTTGAATTTTTCCGATTTGGGCTTATCATCATTATTTCTGGGTTCTTTTACCTTTGTTGGAATTGAGAAATTTTATGTGTACCCTGTATCTTCCTTGATTGTTAGGGAACCATTTCTCATGGTTCCCTAACTCATCTGAAGGAACCCGTACTAAGATCCAGGGACACCTTTGTGTCCCTCAACCTGTGTGAACCTTATAAGTTGCTGACTCTATCCGGATAATGGCTTATAATTTAGACTTTCTTTGCTGGTAGATCCAGTTTCAAGGGTTCATACAAGATATTCAGTTTATTTACACTTTTTTTTGTAATTTTCGCACTAAGTCGTTTCTTAAATTAGCTGTCACGCCTTTGGTGATGTTATCAGCAACGTCTGCGTTCATAATTCTCTTAATTTTGTTAATCGGTGAAATCTATCGTGCATAAAGATATTCTACAGGTCCAACCCTGTAGGTATTCCTTGCAACACATTTTTCACTTATTAGGCTATTTCAGGATCGTCACTGAGGATCATCCATACATGAAAGAGAGCTGGCCACCACACGTTGTCGAATGTTTGCAAAATATCAACAAAGAGTGCCGCTATACTTCCTGATTTCTCACTGACAAACTGAAAGAAAACTTTGTGTTCTGGCATTGATGTTCCTTTCCAAAATTTTCTCAAAAGCTAATACGACGTGATTGGTCTACAATTTTTGGTTGGCCTATGATCACAGTTGTCTGTTGTAACTTTTCCATTTTTTCCAGGACAGCTTAAATTAATTTAAGTTTTTCTTTTTTTTTAATTACAAAAAAATTTTCCGTATTATATTAGATGGCACCACAATCACAGCTTAAGATTATTACTAGATGAAAACATTGAATATATTAAACAGAAATATCTTAAGTTTGAATCTCGGTTCGGGCTGTTCCTTCAGGCTAATAGATCGTTATAGCCTGCGATAATATTACATTAAAAATAGCTTATAAAGTAACGACGTAATTGGAGATATAAATTTAAAACTTATTATTAGATATAATACAGTCTTGCATCTCTCTAGAAAGTGTGCTTTACAGCATGTAGTAGACAGGAAATAATATTAAAAATTTTAATATAGCAATACATTTAAGATGTTTCATGGTATGCTTATGGTTTTACCCTAATCACATGTTTTATTTATTTTATTTTATTTTAATAGCTTTACATTCTTTTAAGGAATTGAGCTGTCCTGTTGGACTTACAAAATCCGTTTCAGGGGGATCAGTCCTATACTACATTTAATTGCTAAAGACCACCATGTGTTCTTGCTTCCTTTACAATGGCTCTCCAACGCACTCTATCATTGACCCATTGTCTCCAACCACCATTTCCCATACTTCTCAAATTCTCCGTTACACAACTCCACCAACCCTTCTTTGGTCTCCCTCTATGTCGATTCCTCATGGGGTTCCATAGCATAATCTTCTTCGTCACTTCTTCATTTTCCCTTCTCATCAAATGTCCCAACCATTTAATCCTTTGTCCTTTTATGAATTTTACTATATCCTCTCCGTTCATTGCTTCGCGTAGTTCAAAATTCATTCTTGCTCTTGTCTCTTCACCTTTTTTCTTTGGGCCAAGGATGGTTCTCAATATTCTTCTTTCACATACCCTCATTTCTTCTTCCTCTCTGCTGGTCATGCACAAGACCTCTGATGCATACGTCAACACTGGTCTTATCAGAAATTTATAAATCTTGATTTTTGTCTTCACCGTTATTGTTTTATCTCTCAGTATGGCTCTATTTGCGTAATATGCTCGATTGCCCGCTTGTATCTTCGCTCGTACTTCTGTCCTTCTATCGTTTTTTCTGTTTATCTCTACACCCAGATAGTTAAAGTGTACCACTTCCTCGAACACATAGTCGTCCAATATTACTTCCATGTTATTTTCATTTTCTCCTCTTGTACATTTCATGTATTTGGTCTTGTCTCTATTGATGGTGAGTCCCATTTTGGTTGCTGTAGCCGTTATGTCCTTCAGTACTTTTGCCATTCCTTTTATTGTTCTAGAGACAATCACAACGTCGTCTGCATAAGCAATAATTTGTACTTCTTTGTTTATGATTGTCCCTTTGCATTCTGTACTTCTAATTATTTTCTCCAGCACAATGTTAAATAATGTTGCGGAGAGAGCGTCACCCTGTCTGACACCACAGTTGATTTCAAAATTCTCTGTTACTCCCTCATCTGTTTTTACCATAGCCGATGTTTCCTCCAGCGTCATTCTAATCAGCCTCACCAGTTTCGGTGGTACTCCCATTTCTTTCATGGCTTGCAGCATTTCACGCCTATTCACCTTATCAAATGCCTGTTTGAAGTCGACAAATAGCATATGTGCATCTATGTCGTATTCATAGCTCTTCTCCCCAATTTGCTTGATTACATGCAGAGCATCTACCGTCGATCTACCCCTTCTAAACCCATATTGGTAATTGCCGATCATCTCGTCTGTATATATAGTTAGCCTGTCATGCACAATCGTTGTTAATATTTTATATGCTACGTCTAAAAGTGTTATGCCTCTGTAATTGCTGCAGATTTCTGTATCGCCCTTCTTTTTTATTGCTACGATCACTCCTTCCTTCCATTTTCTCGGCATTTTTTCTTGCAACCAGATTTCTTTAATCAGCTCGTATAATTCTTCGTGTAGTGCTTCACCTCCATATTTAATCATCTCAGCCATTATTTTATCCTCCCCCGGTGCCTTTCCGTTCTTGAGCTTCCCTATTGCTATCATAACCTCTTCTCTTTCCGGCTTTTCAATTTCGTCTTCGTCATCATTTGGTCCTAGTTCAATTTGCTGTTCGCTCTGTTCATCATTCAATAATTTTTCGAAGTGTTCGGCCCATACTTTTTTTATTTCACTTGCTCCACTTTTCAATATCCCATCTTTATCTCGCATTCCTCTCGTTTTCATTGCATATGTTCTTTTTCTATTTTTAATTTGACTATAAAATTTTTTCATGTTGTGTCTTTTATTGTTATCTTCTATTTCTTTCATTTTTTCGTTCAACCACATGTTTTTCTTTTGCTTATATAGTTTATTCGCTTCCTGTCTTTTTTTCTTGTAGTTCAATAGGTCTTTTCTATCATTTGTGGATAACCATTCCAGTCTTGCTGTCTTTTTCTCTATATTTTTTTCTTCGCATTCTCTATCGAACCATTCTTTCCATTTTGTTTTTTCTTGTCGTCCTAACACCATCTCCGCACTTGTTATTATATTTTCAGCCAACCTATTCCATTCTTCATCTATAGAATAATAGTTTTCTCTATTCCCTTCCTTTAGTCTATTTTTTATCTCTTCTTCATATTTTGCCCTTATTTCTGCCTTTCTTAGTTTTTCTATTGCAATGTTTTTAATTTTCTTTTCTTTTTCGTTTTCTATAGATGTCTTTTGTTTGACTGTTGCTACTACAACGTAGTGGTCGGTATCAGCGTTCGCTCCTCTGTATGTTCGCACATCCCTTATCGAGGTGGCTCTTCTTCTTGCTACCAGGACATGATCGATCTGGTTTCCCTCCATATTACTTCCTCCGGGCCATCTCCATGTAATTTTATGTGCTTTTTTGTGTCTGTATTTAGTACTACATACTACCATATTTAGTGCCGCTGCTATATTACACAATTTATCTCCGTTATCATTTGTCTTTTCATGGATTGTTTCCTTACCAGCTACATCGCTTATATGATCTTCTTTACCAATTTGTGCGTTGAAATCTCCCAATATTTGTTGTATCATGCTTGGGAACGGTATCATATAATGCTTCCAACTCACTATAAAATTTCTGCTTCTCCTCTTCTCTGCCATCTTCAGTTGGAGCATACGCATTTATTAACGATAAGTTGTTTGGTTCCATTTTTATTCTGAGGTAGGAGAGTCTTCCTCCCATTGGCTTAAATCTCAATATTTTGTCTTTAAACTTCTTTGTCACTATAAAACCCGTGCCGTTACTACCTTGCCTCTCCTCTCCGGAATACAAGAAAACATAATTACCTCCATTAATTTCACCCTGACCTCTCCATCTTGTTTCCTGTAACGCTACCATGTCTATCTTAAACTTTGTCAGTTCCCCTGTTATCTCTTTCAGCTTTCCGATCTTTAGAAGCGTCCTGATGTTCCACGTTCCCACTCTCACCACCTTCTTCTTAGCTCTTGCATTTCCTTTATTCATTCTGCCATATTCTCGCCTGTTCGTCTCCGATTCCTCTTCCCTATCGTTTCTGTTTAGTTTTTTGTGATAGGATCAGGTGCGTCAATTAATTTTTCAATTAATTTTCCGCTTTGATAATCCCATACTATGTTTTTTCCCGTCATAGAAAGTTTCAAATGTCCCACCTTCACCTTGTTTCCTTTCTCTCTCTCTATTACAGCTCTTTTTCTTATCTCTTTCATAATTTGTCTCTCCATAGGTGTAAGGTCGCTATCTATATATATCTCACTTCCGAATAACTTAAACTTGGTTTTTAATACTTCCATCTTATCTTCCCATTTGTTAAATTCTATAACGCATCGTTTATCTCCTATCTTGTACGCTTTGTTAATCTCTACGCTTATTCCCAACTTATCCTTAACCAGGTTCTTCACAGCTGATGCTAGTTTCGCAGGGTCTCTTTCGTTGATCAGTATTCCGCTCATTACAACATTATTTCGTATTTTCTCCTTCTCAGTCCTTTCCAGTCTGCATTCAAGCGTCGAGGATCTTAATTCCAGATTTTCTATTTCCCTTTTCAGTTCTTCAGTTGTTTGCTTGTTTTCGCCCTTTACCATCTGTATTTCTTCCTCCGTACACATGTACACTAAAAAAAAAGAAAGTTTCTGGCAAATAAATGGTGATTTATTTACGAGTTTCACCCCTTACGAGTTTCACCCCTTTCGAGTTGCACCTTTGGCGTGGTTGGGCTACCTAGAGGGATGTTTTTAGCGAGTCAGCGTTCGTCAAAACGGCGCGTAGCGCCCGGAGCGAAGGCCAAAATTACCTGAATTCAGACAGCGAATAGCTTTTTTCTGTTTGGTTTACAAGCATCAAATTTTTTCCATACATTCTTTTGTTATTTGTTTAGTGTTTCCATTTATTGCTTTCAACATACGATGTTTATTTTTTAGATATTTGAATAAAGATAATAATTATGTTGTTTGTTTGATGAAAATGGACTATTTCTACTTCTTCCTTTGCTGTTTTCAAATAAGGCAATTCTAATTTATTATTCCTCTGGCATTCATATGTTTCTTTGGTGATAATAAGGACAATTAAACCATGAAAAATTAAAAAAAAAAGCAGAAAGAAAACAGAGTGGACACGTAAGCACTCTGCCCCTTCCCTGGCGCCGTCACTGATTTAAAAACAGACTTTTTTTGTAAAAAAGAAGTAAGCATAACTTGCATTGTGATTCCAAGGTACTATAATTTTTCTTTAATTATTCGATATAATAGGTACTACTTAAGTAGTACTACTACTTAAGTATTGAAGGCGCCATTTACTCAAAATTGTACCCGGCGTTCAATTAACTTGATCCGACCCTGCTTATTGATTACTTTTTGCGATTATTGAACCATTTTAAAAAAATTGACAGTGTGTTTTTTTAAGCCTAATTATGTCTAAAATTGAGAAACTCTCCTCGATGCGAAATGAAGATAAATAAAACATAAAACTGTAACAAATTCATATTGCAAGTAAAGTGATAGCTAGTGCAAAATCGTATTTTTTCTTGAACGAAGGTCAAGAACTTGTATTAGTATAAATAATACTATAGTACATTTGCTTCTCGTTTGATAACACGGGCCCACGCATAAAAGTAATACTCATGGAAGGTTTCAAGCCATTTAAAGCCGAAATAAAAAGTACTGTTTTACATGTGATCGGGTGTTTACATAATTCAAGCGCTGTGACATTACTGACCTCGTTGGTCTTGTAGCGCAGACAGGGTTCAAACTTCGCTGCGCTCACAATATGCGCGCGTGTATACAAACTAAAATTCGCTTCAACAGTCGAAATAAAAAGAAATAAAATGGCAATATTATCTTTCAAGAAGAACATTATCGGAATAATGAAGTAGAAATGATCACTGGCACGACAGTAAATGCAACAGAAAATCCTGATAGGTGTAGTACAATTTTTGAACAGGTACAAATAGACTTTAATTCAAAAATCACACTTTTTGATGATACTGAAATTTAAACTTTTCGACATATCACAAAATTAAAGAACTGTTAATCGTTTTAGAAAAAATTATAGAAATTTATTTAAAAAATCTGCACTGTAGTACTGAAAACCTTGTGAGTGTGGATATTTTCCAATTTTCGATGTAACACGATCGAAAATCATTTCTCGCGTTGTTCTCGCCTTGTTCTCCGATGTTATTCTCACCGCCCATAACATTTAAACAATTAGATCTGTGGCTCCCCCACAGCGGAAAAGTTTTTTATTGTCACAAGTAACAGAATTGCTTTTCTTATTTTATACTTATATACTTTTCCACCTTGGACAAAAGTAAGTTTTCCTCTTCCGAAGAAAAACCCTTCATCTAGTAGTTTTATTAGTGATGCCGTTGAGATCAAGACTATCAAGACTCCTGTCTTGAAAATCTTGAAATTTCAAGACAAGAGTCGACGTTTATCTTGTCTTGAATTTTCAAGCCATTGCTTGAAAAGCAATAGATTACATTGCTTGAATGCAAAGAACTTAATTGAACCTTAGGCCCCCCCCCACTTAATCTGACCAACTTAAAATATTTTCTATATAAAGAAAGCAAACGATGTGGTTTAATTTAATTGTAAATTATTAAAATGATATGCTAGGTTTGAACTTCCAACTCCCCTTCTTCCGCCCTTTCGTCTTTCTCTTCTAATAACATTTCGAAGGCACGCAGCGACGTTGACAATTCCTCCTGCTCTTTTTTTTTCTTTTTTGCATAGTCAGCCGCCAATTCCTCATCACTTTTTCGCTTTCGATTTGTTAACGATTGCCAAACACATGTCCTTAACCAAAACCAATGCCGCATTATACACATCTGGTGTGAATGGAATCGACGGATTTTGATTCGTTGCACGTAAACGATGTAAGATATCTTCACTCATGAATTTTTTGTGTTTTTCCCATAGATCTTTTGGATTGGAAGGGAAGCACGTTGTCAATATGATTACAAATAACGAGCGTATTTGCTGTGGCTGATCAGTATCCGATGCATCAGCGAGTGAATTGTCCCAATGTGCATCGTTTTCAAGAAGATTTAATTCTTGGCAAGCTTCGCGGTAAGTGGCACATACATGACCGTGTACTGTTCTCAATTCTTGGAAGGATTTAAGTCCACGCACGTAGACTAACAGTAATCGTAAGTAAAAGCATTTTGAATTGTTTGGGTGAATAGTGTACAGTCGGCCTAACGCGTCGGCCGAATATAAATTGGGATGTCCTGAAATTGCTTCATCCTATTTCCGACATTGAAATTTTTTCTTTGATTGATTTCACGTGTAGTATTTTGGCACTTCAGAATAAAGTAGCGTCTTTGCAAACATGTCATCCGAACATAATGAAAAGAATGCAGTTAACGTTGTTGGCGGTGGTGACAATGCCCATTGCACGTGCATTTTGAGTTGTGAAGTACACGCGCTGTCAATTTTCAAGTTAACTATAACTTATAAGTATTTCTTATACTACCTCTACTTATAAGTTATAGTTAATATATATATGCGCTAAAAACGTGTAAACAGAGCATTACTTAATGAGGCTTTACAAAAACCTGCTAGGATTTGCGTTGATTGGATTGAAAAAATTCTAGCAGCTATTTGTAAAGCCTAATTAAGTAAAGCGTTGTTTATACGTTTTTAGCGCATATAAATCCGCCCTATACTTATAGTTATAAGTTAATGTAAGCCGAATCTCACCCGCGCCACCTGTCGATGACATTTTGCCAATAGTATTTTATTTTGTGAATTTAATGCGATCTCTCTCAAATTTTTCAAGATATTTTTGCATAGAAGCCTATTCCGAATCCTAATAAAATGTGTTACGTACGCTGACCGATATTTGGATGCCTCACATTTTTTAGGTAGTAACAGAGCAGGGGTGGGGCATGGGGGTGTAAAGTAAAACATAGATTTAAAACCAATTTACCAAGTGGTGTTACGCCACTGGTACCTACCTTAATATTTACAGGTAATATTAAGGTCTTCTATCCTTAAGTATCTACTTTTAAGTACCGATAAACTCTTTGTTCTCAGTAATGTTAAAAAATTTTGTCGTCAATTTTAAACTATTTTTGCACAAAAACCTTTCCGAAATCCTACTAGTAGGTGTGCCAAGTTTGGTTCAAATCGGTCAAAGGGTCTAGGAGTGTATAGCGAACAAACATCCGCACGAGCTCTTTTATATAACATATATTGTGGTGTTTCAAAATCAAATTTTGAATATTTTTATTTCCTTTTGTGATGATTTTGTTTATTTTTAATTAATTCATTTGTTTTTGTAAATTTGAAAATAATTTAATTTGAATTTGGTTATTTGAGCGCCAACATTTGGTAGGTTGGCGACAGTTGAATAAAGATAGTTGCTTTTTGCCAAAGTGGCGGACGAGAGCGGACGTAGTTGAACGTCGCTCTCGCATTATTTTGAGTTTTTGCGTAATAACGCCAAATTTTGATAATTGTGCGAATAAATGGTTTGGAATTTGTGAGTAAATTTATTTAATAATTTGAATTGTTTTCGTCCTGGTTTGGACAGTTTTGGGTTAAATTGAAGCGACGTGAACAGTTGCGATAGCGAGGCGTATGGTCGGCGTATCACCACATTTAACATTTCCATTATAATCAAAAATGTTACAATATTAAATTGAAATAATTTGGATTCATTTAATATTTGAATTATTCGGAAAATTTTTGGATTTGGATTTAAAAATTCGGAATTATAAAATATCACTTCAATCGTTGATTGATAAATAGTAAAGATACGCAATGCAATGAGAAATTGTTACTTTTCCCCCACCAGGTACTATTTCAACACCCCGCGGCCTCTTCGCCAACAAACTCAATGGTGAGCAAGTGCCGCCACCAATAGTATTATAATTGTACCATAATTATCTCGTTGATACGTGATATCTGATACAATATTATCATACTTTATAATAATGCAAGTAGTATTTTTTTGCCGAGCTCTTATTGTTAGATGGTATTTCAATGTGCAAACTTTTCCTATGAAATTTTTTGTAATAAATAATCAGAAAGTTAAAAATCAGTAAATACAATAGTACATTGTCTTATTCGGATTAAAAGTGAAACTTTGTTTGACAAGCAATTTTTGCATTTGCAAGGCGGAGCGCCAGCGGAGCCGAGCGAATGCAATAATTGCACGTCAAACAAAGACACTTTTAATCCAAATGAGACATATTACTTTTTCTCCAACCAAAAATTAAATAAAATTTAAAATATAAATACTTAATTTTAAAACATTATTTGATGTAATATCAGAAAAGTCACTTTGACATTTAAAAATTGTATAATTTCGAAGAGTGCTTTTTCTATATTGTTTGAATTGGCAATAACTCGAGAACGGCGCTAGATATTAAAAAACTGAGCAAAAAATTCTCCCCCCTCGTCACAGACACACCCCCATGAATTATCGGTAGGAAGGCATATGCAAAAATTTAGATCGATTGCGCACAAAAATAGTAAAAAATAAAATCACTTTTAAGTCATGCACAAAAAAGTTTTTTTAGTGCATGTAAAAAAAAGTGTTGCTTAGCAATTTTCGCATTTTTATATTAATAACGAAAACGTCAACTTTTAGTTGAGGTAATGCTACTAAAAATGTACTGCTTTTAATACGGTTGGAGAAAAAAGATTTTTTTTCTCTTGGAGAAAAAAGATTTTTTCTCAAAAATTGCTTGTCAAACAAACAAGCAAACAAGCAAAAAAAAAATATTTATTTAAATATAGTACATTGTCTTATTCGGATTAAAAGTGAAACTTTGTTTGACCATTTTTGCATTTGCGAGGCGGAGCGCCAGCGGAGCCGAGCGAATGCAATAATTGCACGTCAAACAAAGACACTTTTAATCCAAATGAGACATATTACTTTTTCTCCAACCAAAAATTAAATTAAATTTAAAATATAAATACTTAATTTTAAAACATTATTTGACGTAATATTAGAAAAGTCACTTTGACATTTAAAAATTGTGTAATTTCGAAGAGTGCTTTTTCTAAATTGTTTGAATTAGCAATAACTCGAGAACAGCGCTAGATATCAAAAAACTGAGCAAAAAATTCTCCCCCCTCGTCACAGACACACGCAGGCATATGCAAAAATTTAGATCGATCGCGCACAAAAAATACTAAAAAATAAAATCACTTTTAAGTCATGCACAAAAAAGTCTTTTTAGTGCACGTAAAAAAAAGTGTTGCTTAGCAATTTTCGCATTTTTATATTAATAACGAAAACGTCAACTTTTAGTTGAGGTAATGCTACTAAAAATGTACTGCTTTTAATACGGCGGGAGAAAAAAATAATTGTAACATTTTCAAAATATACAATGGCTCTAGAAAATATTCGTACACTCCTATCTTATAGCAATGTTAATTGTACATTTTGAAACCGTTTTTTATCATATAAAATTCGAATTTATAGCAAATCTTTTAGACATTTTTTGTTGCTTATTTTATTGTCTTCAATTTTATTTATATACATTTTTTTATACTGTTGCCTTTTACAGTTTGAACCATTCATATTTTTTTATTTTTTTTGATGAAAAAATGGCGTCCAACAATTATTTCATCTTTTAATGACGGTGGGGTACTCAGGTGCCGCTATAAGTTATATATATGAAATTAGATGGGAATTGTAGTAATAAAAAGAAAATTAATTTAAAGCAATTAAATTTGTAATGTTGAGGGCCAATTTCTATATGTCTAAATGTTAACAGGGCATTAAAATTTAAAAGGCAACTTTAACCCTCCAGTACTACAAACCGACGATTTCTATTTATAACTGTAAATTTAACACGATAACAGCTGAGGATCGGGGGGTTCTCAGTACCTCCAGATCAACTACTTTATAAAGAATATAAACACTACGTTAAAAAAAATTAAAAACTAGAATCGGTCTCGTAGACCGACTTTAGTAGGTACTCGTGTTATAAAAAATATGTTAGTACAGTAGAACCCCTCTATAACGAGAACTCAAGGGACAAGCCTACTTACTCGTTATAACAGATTTTTGCTATAAACAATCATATAAAACGTATACAAAACGGCAAGGGGCCAACCGATTTACTCGTTATAGCCGATTTTTCGTTATAACGGGACTCGTTATACAGAGGTTCAACTGTACTGGCAGGTTAACAAAACTGATGATTTTTTTTTGTCTGTTTTGTCTAAAGTCGCCTTTTAAATTTTAATGCCCTGTTAACTTTTATTATGAAATGGGCCCTTAGTAATTTGTCAACTACTTATTTTGCTTTTGCTTACATGTGTTAAAATTTATAAAAGTTATTTATATTTGAAAATTGAATTTTCATTGTTATGATTATTTAATTGTTTAAATTTAGGATATAGAAAAATTCAATGGCTAATTATTGTAAACTAAACAATAGGAATGTCAGAGTTCTTCTGCGAGTAACTGTATATTAAATCATTTAAACGATTTGTAATGACAATAATTATTTGTTTTCCGCAATCTCGGTTGTCGAAAAGAACCGTGACTTGGTCCAGACTTTTATTGTGAGACATCCTAGTAGAAATTATAAATTTAAATTTTTTATTACTGATATCACTTGTAATTTTAACTGCAAAAATCAGAAGGGTCTATTAGGATCTAACCTTGCTAAACATAAAGCACAATAAAAAATATAGTCTTACTATCGTAGATAATTATAAACTTTGCATAGGCACGGGTGCATGTAATGTGTGAAGGTACCCCGGTACCCATGCCGTCATTAGAAGGTGTTTTGTTTCTCAGTCACATAAAGGCAGGGGTGGGCAGAATTAAAATATACATGTATTTGAAATACATTTTGTATTTTGTATTTCAAATACATTTTGCAAATGTATTTTGTATTTCAAATACAATTTATTTTGTATATTGTATTTTGTAATTGTATTTTGTATTTTTTTTTGTATTGTATTTTTATTATGTATTTCAAATACAAAATACATTTTAAAACACAAAAATACATTTTAAGTATTATTTATTGCTGAAGGTTGGGCCAATAAAAATGCATATTAAGGGTCCTGTTAAAAATGTCTATGCAAAATGTTCTTTAAATGCTTCGCAGAGCATATTTTTGAATAAATGATTAAATACCTCAGAAATGTATAAATAGAATAATCTTTTCTGGACACTGTCAACTCTTTATAATTGCATTTAAAAATTTGCCATAAAGCACCAATTACAAACGTTCATTAGCCTTATCTTGTAAGATTTTCATTGGCTGTTTAAATTTTAAAACACACAATACATCAATATATTTTAAATTACAAAATACATTTTCAAATACAAAATACATTTTCAAATATAAAATACCTACATATTAAAATGTAATAAAATGTATTTTGTATTTAACATTTTAACATAATTTAAACAAATAATTAAAATTTTCAACAATTTAAACAAATTAAATAATTATAACATGCAAATGTTAAAATTTTAAAATAAAATGTATTTTGTATTTCAAATACATCACATAAATGTATTTGGTATTTTGTATTTCAAATACATTACTCAACGTATTTTGTATTTCAAATATATTTTTACTTGTATTTTGCCCACTACTGCATAAAGGTTAAACAAGACTCGGTAAAATACGAAAACTATTTTTGGAATTTGCTGTCAAAATGCCAACTTTTCAAGTGACGTAAAAGTTACGGAGGTGAAACCCTTAAGCAACCCTACAATCTCCGCCACTTGCATATCTGAGAACATTGCTTTAGAGCCTTAAAATTAGCTATTATTGATGTAAAAATCTGTACAAAAGCTGGAGCCTGTAGCCTTAACGGTTCTTGAGATATCGCAAAAAGAGTAAGAGAAAACAATTTCTGTGAACACCCTGTATCTCGAAAGCGGCGCGTTTGCGGACCCATGTTAATTCCTCTTGATGCCTCTTAATTAATGCCTCTTTTTGCGTTGGGGGTTAAAAACAAAGGTAACCAATGTATTCTTATTTTAAATTAAAATGCACTTCATTTGACTAGAAATTCTTCGCTTAGTTCATACGATTTTGTTGTGTCGTAATCGTCATCTTTCCTGGGAATCACTATAAGAACTTTTTTTTAAATAAGTCGTAGAATCGCCTCTTTCGTTTTGTACTAGTTGGTCATTAACGCCCTGTATATGATATTATATTATAAATAAAGGCGCCATTTAGCTAATCTGCACCCGGCGCTAAAATAGTTTGATCCGGCCGTGCCGCTGTCAGTCAGAAACTCACAAAATAGAAAAATATATATAAACAAAATTGAAGGCAATGAAATTTGCACTAAAAAGCGTCTATTAGTTTTGCTGTAAAATGGATAGCATATTTTGTGTGTTCACCGCAAAACTTTTGAAGTCTATTTCATTTTGTGATATTAAATCTTTGTTAATATTATTAACGACAAATAATGTACATTTATTTTTTGAAAATGATTAATTAAATAATATTAGTAATTTATACACAAACTGCACAAAACAATCTGTTGGACTTTTCAAATGCGTAATTAGAAACTACTAGTAATGGTATTATTACAGTTATGTTGACGCATGTGTGATTCGCCATTGATATTTTAGCTGCACAAGTGTACACCAAGACGATCCGTATGCAACTGCAAATTCTCGACCCACAACTACAACAACGCCGTCTACATGTCGACCCATTTTTTCAGCACGTTTTTGTCCATAAGGTTGCATATCTTTACTATTTATAAATCAACGCTTCAATATATAAAAAAAAATAATAAAATAAATAAAAATAAAAATAAAATATTAATAATAAAATAAATAATATAAATATTGCCATGTTGAATATGCTTAAATAGTAAATTATACAATTATAACTGGTTTTAGTATCGGTCATACCTATGACGATCATTCAATAAATCGGAAAATGTATTTTGTCTGACAATTCAATAATTAGATTCCATACATTTTTATTAAACAATCCTGAAAAAATCAGCTGGTTATCGATAAATTTTTCAAAGTTGAAATTTTTACATGTTTCTGTTGGTAGACACCCTTAAGGTTGCAAAATTTTTGTCGGACAATTTTGTTCTCGCACGTTACCTGAATTTTTCTTACAACTATATTTTATAAGAGTACAGTATCTATAAATTTTTTATACAATACGAAATTGACAACTTTCGGAAAAATCGCAGAGGAAACGCCGCGATTCCGAAAATTTTCATAGAAGAAATGATGGTAGACTATGTGTAATTAAACTATACAAGAAGTTATAAGCGGTTATGTATGAGTTGTACTTTATGTCGGCGGGCACCCGGACTATTATATTATGTAGTAAAACTGCTTATCTTCAGCAATTGCAACAATTTATAATTACGTCAGCTTGTATTACGATTGCGGTAGGTCACGTCTATGATCTACAGAATACCTTATAAAAAATAATTATAACTTATATAAATAATTATAACACATAACTTTAAAATTAAAAAATTATTTAAAATTTTAATTAAAAATTTTATAAAAAATTATTATTTCCGAAAATAATAATTAATCAATGAAATTTGGTGGACATAATAGTAAGTATTCTGCCAAAACAAAAAATAATAAATTTTAAGAAGAATAACAGTGGAGTTTTTGAGAAAAACCACTTCAGGTTATTTAAGAATAATTGCAATATTTATGGTCCTTTTGGATTTTATGCTATTTTAAAAATCAGAAAATATTTATTACAGAACGTCACAATCACAATATTATGAACCGGAAACACAAATATGTAGTAAGTTAAATTGTTTGAAACAGAGATGGCCAACTACAGTCCGGCAGGTGATTTTATCTAAGCCCGCATAAGTTTTTGAAAAATACATATTTTTTCACTGTCAATCCCAACTTGAAAGAAATTCTTCAGTAAAAAACACAGTTTCAACATTTCCATTAAAAGTTATATGAAAAATTTCAGTGAATAATTTAATAACCACCAGGAAAACAGTTTGATGTTAAATTTTGCAAATGGGAGAGAGCGATCAAAACTGTTTGATTTGATTAAATTTCGAATTTGCTTTCAGTGTTTTTCCTAATAAAATTTGATAAAATTACTGTACAAATTGGTAACTCCCAATATGCAAATGCTCTTAAAAATTGCATATTAAGGGAAACATTTAACTTGAGTTTTACAATGTGTAACTTGCTCGGAGCTACCAAAATTGCACACTCATTTTGTTAAAAATTAATTTAAATTTATAATAATACTTTTTTTATTCGATCTCAAACTAAACTCTCTCGATCGATATTAATTTTACGCCAAAATTTTAAATGCATCGGAAATAAGAAAAAAATTTTTCTTTAGCGCATCTCCCTAAACTCTGAAGTTTTTACAAATTATTTCAGGTGCAAACTGTAATAAAAAATTTGCAATGACGGGGACAACGAAAGTTTTCAAAATAATAGCTACAAAAATATTTTTGTATATTTTAATATACTGTTGTAATCCACGTTCTGGTCGTTTTGATAAAAACGCCACCTGACAAAGCCCCACACGTTGCGGCGCCAAAAAGTTGTTGTGTATTTTTGTTGAAGTCACATACAAACTCTAAATTATGCTCCGGCTTGTCAGATTTATGTCGGGAGATGAGACTCTCAGTTTGTAGGTTCTGGTCGATCTTATTTATCCCCTGAGTCGTAAGTAAAACTCTTATTGACAACGAAAACAATGGTTTATTCAAAAGCAAATAATAATGTCGAACAAACTCGTAGCTAGATAAAATCAGGTGTAAAGTGTTGGTGACAATTGATATCAAAATTACATTTACTGTTAAATTTGAATCGCTTAATTTTGTGATCATTTGCCACTCTAGTGTGATGATGTGTTTTAAATTTATACAAAATAAAGAATGAATGTTCATAAAAATTAAATTAAATGTTTTTTTATTTACACTATCTTTTAAACTTAAATAAACGAACCTTGCACGCCTCTGTTGTCGATGATGTAATCGCCCCCTCCAGTTACTAAGCTGCCTAAAGCTACTGTATTTCGAAAGTGAAGTCGCACTTTTCGCATGTGTTCAGAGTTCCTGCCGTATAAAATCTGGTTTGTCATAAAATCTTCTTCCAAATCGCAGCCACGATTATTCAAGCGGTTGTTGTTGATGCACTTAATTAATACTTGAAGTTCCTCGTCCTCAAATTTCATCGAGGTATGTAATATTAAAATAAATCAGAAAATTTCTCGTTATTTCAAAACGGCGTTCTAAATTTTACAATTTTACACTTGTATCTTTCTAGAAAGGTCATTCAACTCAAAATTTGGTCTTCGTCTCAAAAATATCACACTCGTTGATGGTTTCACCAATTTCACCCAGAAATTAGTGGAAAACTGCACTTAGGGTGGCTTCAAAAAGCCCGGCTTGTAAAACACGTCTTTGTCCCCCTCCGCGTATACGGAGAGAACCTGCTTCAACCTTAAGAAAACCAAAATTTCGTACGTTCTTTAAAAAACATACACGATGTTTCGAAATTCACTGTTAAATTGTTTTTAGATCTTCGTAGCACGAAACAAACAACGAAAATGGTAAAAATGTGTGGAAAGTGTGTTTTAAGTTACAGAACAAAATCAGCTGTTATTTACCTTTGAATAATTTTACCTAATTTGTATCACATAAACAAATCAAATGGCCGCGTTCTAAATTTAAATAGGATCGACCTTCGTTTCACGACAATACATTTATTACATATATTGCTGTGTTACGCTACAAATAAGTGACGATGGTCTCCTAAAATTGCCCGGCGCCAGTTATCATTTATTGATAACAATAATAATAAAAAAATATAAAAAATTTAAACTATAGCAGACCTACCTATTTCAACTTATTATGTACCCGCCACTGAACATATCATTAGTAAAATAGCAACGACCATTATTCGTTTCATTCGTCAGATGTAACTGCAAATTTGGTAACAGTCTTAAAAACTTTTCTTTCATGAATTATAAACGTTGTGCTGTGGAGTGAATTGAAAAACTATAAATTTCTGTCATCCGGTTTAATTGCATATCACACGTAAGTATAATTTTCTTACAATTAAACAAAAACCTAAACCTAACCCCACATATTTATAAAACTTAAATTAAAGAAACAGTTTTACCTAAAAAAAAAACACAACATTTTTACAATCAAATAAGTTTATCTACCTTTTATATTCTTCTATGTAATCCTTTCTACACAACACAACCTAATCACTTAATTTTCAGGACGGTATTATCACATAACCAACAGGTAAGTTTGCACAAAATCCTCTTGAAATTACAGTTGACTATATCTTCAAACGTCTTCGTTGAAGAATTGTTGGTTGCAAAGTAAATTTTCAACAGTAAATAATTTTTGTAATTATTTTATATAAATTGCCATTGCTCGACAATTATAATTGCATTATATGAATAATTAAATTAATTTTTAATTATCAAAAAAATATTTCATTAAATTTTTCTAACACCGAAAAATTAATTTTCAAAATTTTTCTATCACCGAAAATACTTTATTAAAATTTTGCCATTTTGTCGGACATAAGCTCCCGCCACAATTGGTTCCAAAAATTGGAAACGAACTCTCTTATTTTTACCAACGCACCTCCTTTTATACGGAATCGGAACCGAATTATTCATTTTATGGCTGATTGACCAATGTCCATCGATAATGCCATTTACCAATGAAAACCCACTAAATTAACATTTAGGGTGGTGGATGATCTTCGCATCGACCAATAATAATTCGCGGTTCCATAGGATGCCAAATTTTGCGTTGCTATAGAAACTAAAATACTTTAATTTAACTTGGTGTAACCACCAATACAATTTTCTTGAGATTAAAAGTTATCTAACGTCATTAACTTTTAATCCTTCTTCTTTTTCGTATAAATTCCATTGCAAACGTTTTTCTAACACGCGTTTGCACACAAAAATCCTAATTTTTCACAAACCCGTGAACACTCGCGAACCTAATCGTCTTTCGTCGCACCTTATAATATTTTGGTCAAAATAATCGTCCCAAAATGTAACCACTTAAATCTATTCTTAACCTAACAATAATAAACACAAATTTTATACAATTTTCACTCCAGCATGTTTAATATTTTCAATTTTCAGCACAACGATTTTTCATATGGTGGAAACAATCCAACTTTGCAATATTGGAATGTCCAGATTGACTTTAACCATAACAAAACTTGCAATGCCAGACCAAACGTAGCTGAATGTTCTCCGATAACAAATATCTGGTACGTTGCTTAAATTTACTTTATAAATTAATAAACATTTTAATTTCAGTTGAATCTCCCCCAATGAAGACTTGGAAAGAAATTTGCTAAAAATAATTCTAAGATGATTTCTCTAGTTAACCCAATGGTTTCGACCAAAGTCGTTGTACATGAATTTTACCCGAACTATGGATAATTCAAGATTTTAGTGTTATGGGCAAGAATAAACATAGCAATATATTATATTTTAATATACATTTATTACATATACATATTTTAATAAAGCTATAATATTTAATTTATTAAAAAAATTCTATCGAAACAGAACAATCAACAGCAACATTTTTCAATGACATTAAATGTCAACATCGCCCAAAATGCAAATTTCATATGTGGTTTTTACATCATTGTCCGGGCAATGCCGTTATTGCCCAACACAGAGCGGGCGATGATGAAACTATTCTATTTTTTTTATTTATTATTGGTTCAGCTATTATACATGCTATACACAATACTTATAACAAAATTACAGGTTTAACATTAACTAATAATTTAATTTTTTAATTTTTACGGTAAGGAATGCTGTGTGGCAAAACTGTTATCATTTTAGTTGGCCGTTTAATTTTCTATTCCATTGTATTTATTGTGTATTAAATGTATTTAATGTGCTTTTGCAATTAGTACTAGTTAGATACCTAAGAGACTATTAAGAAGAGTTATTAAGAGAAAAGTTAATTTTGTCGGAAAAGATTAGTGATACTACCAAAGAAAACGAGATTACTCTTAGACAAGCTGCAGCTCAAAGCAGTATTATAGGGGGACAGGGTTACAAGCGTTGCCACTGCAAGGGTGGATGTAACAACAATAAATGTGTATGTCGCGCCAGCAAACAAATTTGCAATTCGAAATGCCATGGATCACTCTCATGCCAGAATAAAAATGATTAATTAAAAAAATTTAATTTAATTATTTTTTAATTTATAATTATTTAAAAATTTTTGTTAATTGTTTAATAAATGATTATAATACATTAGAATACAATGCATGCAATACACGTAAGTGTCACTTGCCAGTTGACTGTCTTGCTGTTCCTTATAGTATATATTCTATATATCATCATTGTCCAATCCTTTTTGGTCAATAACGTCATTGACCGGCCAAAGACGTAAATATTACAATCAGATGACTTTGGCAGATCTTGGTACTGTGTCCATCAGCGGTTGACTGAGGAGATCCATCTCGTTAGAGTAAGATCGAAACTCGAGTCTCAACTTAGGTGGCGCGGTCCATGTTTTTGTCAAACAATCTGCTCTTGCAACTTGAAACAAAAGTTGGTGCTACTTGTTTGGCGTCAATAAAAACAGTGGCTGGATATTTCAAAGGTAGTACCTTATCTAATATGATAGGTCATCTCGACTGAAGGCTTATAAAAACTTTTTAGTTTTTCTCTTCTTTATTATCATAGAACAGTCGATAAAATGTTAAAATTTGGTTTTCCAAATTTTTAATATATTTTTGTTAAAAATTAAAAGATTTAAAAAATTTTTTTTACTTATCTACTTTGACAAAATGTCAATGTGATGTTTGTTTTAAAATTGTTTTAACATTAAAACATTTGAATAAAATGATGAATATATAAAATATTTTTTAAAATCTTTCAAATTCCAAAAAATTAAACATAATCAATTTGAACAAAACCTTAAATATAATTTGACCAAAAGTCATGGCATCGTTTTCATGATATCCAGGATGTGTTTGTATCCACGATGAAGTATTGAACATCCCTTTTATCATTCATTGCTTTTCATTGTATACCATTCATATGGATGTTAATTGCCTCTTTTATTTTACGTTTTTTGTCTATCTTCTCCCTGACCAGTACTGTAATATCTTTACGGTTTATGGAATGAGAGTTCTTAGTCATGTGTGTTTGCACAAAGCGGTGTAAGCGTTCTCATCTTCTTCTCTAAAGAAAACGTGTGCTTTTTTAACGTCTCTAAGATGTTCTTTTATGCGAACACCTAACTTCCTAGAACTCTCACCTACGTAAACAGAATCACAATCCTGACAAGGGACAAGATAGAAAGATTTAAAATAAAAAATTAAAAGATTTAAATCTTTTAATTTTTAAATTAATATTTGTAGCTTTGATAATGTGTTAATAAAAAACACGAAACGTCAGTCAATTTAATTGATCATAGACCTTAAACTCAACAATTTAAAAAAAAGTACAAAATAAAAGGTCAACAATAATCTAAAAATTATTATTATTAATTTTTTTTTTTTTTTTTTTTTATTGACTCCAAAAATACATTACAATCTGTCCCAGGACATTAAGTAACACTATTTGACTATATTAAAAGTGACACAGTGGGAAGCCAACCCATTGGTAGACCTCCTCTTAGATTATTTTACATTTTAAATACAAATATAAACAATTTAGTTGACAATTTAAATACTTAAACACGATGGGGCAAGTCCATAGGATCATACCTTTTCAGTCTCTTTACTTGAAGTTCAATCAATAGATCGCATACTAATGGGTTGGGATGGTCTGCGAGTCTCAACTGATATTTTTTGCTCATAGAAGAAATTACTTCCTTTACACTATCAACTTGAAGATCAGCACTTATAACATTATTTGGGACATACCAGGGAGCGCCACAGATACTACGCAAAACTTTGGATTGAAAGCGCTGAATTTTTGCAATATTGGAGTCACTAGCAGAACCCCACAGCTGAACACCATACGTCCATATAGGTTTTAGAATTGCTTTGTATAATAAGACTTTATTTTCTATGGATAAAGGTGAGTTTCGACCCATAAGCCAGTACATCCCTCGATATACGAGTCCCAGTTGGAGTCGCTTACACCAAATGTGCTTTGCCCACGTCAGTCGTCGATCGAGATGAAAACCTAAGTACTTGACCGTTTCTTGTACCGGGAGGACTTTACCGTACATCATTACTCCTGGACAAGTTCCTCTTCTGAGAGTGAAAGTGATATGCACCGACTTGGTAGTGTTGGCCTTGATACGCCATTTCTTGAGCCATTCCTCAATTTTATTTAAGTGGCATTGCAAGAATCTAGAAGCAAGATTTGGATCATCACTAGATGCCATTACAGCTGTATCGTCTGCAAACGTAGCTGATACAGTATTGTTAGTTGAAGGCAAGTCTGATGTGAATAATAGATACAGCATAGGTCCAAGAACACTACCCTGAGGCACTCCTGATAAAATGGATTCCAAGTTGGTATAGGCTTCTCCATATTTGACTAAAAAATATCTGTTAGTTAGGTAAGATACCAACAAAGTACTATAAGGATGAGGTAGGAGTTTTTTGATTTTATATATCAATCCATCGTGCCATACTTTATCAAACGCCTGTGAGATGTCAAGAAATCCAGCAGAGCAGTATCTTCCCGATTCCAGGTCCGTTCTGATCTTCTTCGCAACCCGGTGCACTTGTTCCACCGTTCCATGACCCTGCCGAAAACCAAATTGATGGTCCGGGATTAGATTTTCCTTTTCAAGAATCGGTTTTAGTCTTTCGAGAAACAATTTTTCAAATGTCTTCGAAAGGATTGGCAGCAGACTAATGGGTCTATATGATGAAGTCTCGGTTGGATCTTTTCCTGGTTTCTGAATCATGATCACCTGTGCCACCTTCCACTGAGCTGGAAAATAACTATATCGAAGAATTGCATTAAAAATTATTCTAAGTAATTTAAACCCAATTTCAGGTAGATTTTGCAGAATTTTTCCTGTTATTAGGTCATATCCAGGAGCTTTTTTTGAATTAATTTTTTTGAAGATAACATTTTTGATTTCCTTCATTTTGAATTTTGCAATTGGCAGATTCATTTGATACGGAGCTTCAAGTAGTCGGTGGACAGGGTATTCTTCTTCGATAGGAATTTCCCTTGGAAGGGGTTGAAAGACTTTAGCAAGATGTTCGGCAAAGGTTTTGGCTTTTTCCAGGTCATTTCGAGCCCAGTTTCCATTTTTGGTTCTAATGGGTTGATTTGCTTTTGTGTTTTTTTTTATTTTCCGCGTGACTTTCCATAAGGAGTAGTCGGTTGCTTGATTAGCTGAAAGGTTTTCTAGGAAGTTTTTCACTCCTTGATTTTTGTTGTCAACAAGAAGTTTTTTTAGTTGCTTCGTGGCTTTGTTTAAATTGGTTTTATCACTTGGAGCATGAGTTAATTGCCATCGTTTCTTTAGTTTTCGCTTTTCTGCTATCTTCCTTTTTATATGTTCGGGACAATAGTCGAGTTTATCAGTATTTGAGTCTGGTGGGGTAGCCCTCCATGACGCTTTGTATTGCTACTGTTAGTTGTTCTACAGCTTCATCAATTTCACTCTCACTTTTCAATGGGATATTAAGATTTAACTTGTGTGCGAGGCTGCTTTTAAATATTTCCCAATTTGTGTTTTTGTTAAATAGAGCAGGTGGTTTATTAATTTTAGAAACATTTGAATCTATAGTGACGAGAAGGGGAGTGTGATCAGATGACAGGTCCAGGCATGTTTCAATTTTAACATAATTATGCGAAATACCTTTAGTAATACAAAAATCAATTACGTCTGGGATTTTGTTTCTATCTGTAGGCCAGTGTGTAGGTTCACCTGTTGATAGTTGTAATAGGCCACAGGTCTGCAATGATTGGTACAGCTGCCTGCTTCTAGGTGTTATCAGCCTCGAACCCCAATGATTGTGCTTCGCGTTGTAGTCACCTCCTGCAATAAAGCGATGACCAAGCGAGTTGAAGAATGTATCGAATTGATCTTTTTTGATAGCTAGGTTAGGAGGGCAGTATACTGCTGAAAGAGTGAGTGGTCCCTGCCAGTCATCGATCACAACTGATGTAGCTTGTATGTTTCTTTGGATTGTCTTCTCTATTTCATGATGTTTTAAATTGTTCTTAATGATGATTGCAGTACCTCCTCGTGCTGTGCCATCAGGATGTTGGGTGTGATAGATAGTAAAGTTGGGAATTTTGATAAAGCTTTTGGTAGTCATGTGGGTTTCTGAAATTAGCAAAATGTCTAAGTTTTGGTTTATGATAAATGATTTGACCTCCAGTCCATGATTGACTAGACCATTTGCGTTCCAGACCGCAATTTTTAAAGTTGTTAGATTTTTGTTTGAAGTTGTGTGTATCATTAAATCATTTTTGTTACCAGAGCAGTCAGGAGGTCCATCATCTTATCCATCTTTTCCATCATTTTTGTTATCATTGTTTCTAGTACATTGTTCGATTGCTGTTGCGGGGCAGCTAGATATTGAGTTTGTTGGACGTTGTTGACATCTTGAAGCGTTCTATTATTTGCTCTAGCCACCTGTGCATAAGAAAAACCAGGTTGGCGGATATGATTATTTGTACTTACGGTTTGCACAGCTTGTCTTTCACGCAATGGGGGAAACCTTCTTTTTTGTAGTTCTTTGTATACTGAGCATCCTCTGTAGTTAGCAGGGTGATGCTCTTCGCAATTGACGCAGATTACCTCATTGTTGCGTTCATTACGTGGACATTGTTCAGTAGCATGATTTCCTGTGCACTTCACACATCGCGGATTGTGATAACAGTACTTATGTGTGTGACCAAACCGCTGGCATTTAATGCATTGGGGTATATCTCGTTTCGGGTGTGGTGGTTCAATCTTCACTATTGAATTTAATAACCTTGTTATTTCATAAATGTCCTTGTTGTTTGGCTTGGATACTAGTTCGATATTGAACAGTGGGAGACCTTGTTTTGTTTTATTGTCGCGGATGTTAGAAACGTTTACAACTTCATGTCCCAGGGCGTTTAGAGCTTCCTTTATTCTATTTGTCTCAGTTGTTGGGTGAATATTTCGAAGGACTACGCGAAAAGTGCGATTCTTTATTAATTGATACGTGTGAAACTTGGTATCTTTATCAGTTAAGACCTTCAAAATGTTGGTGTAATGTACCTCAGTACTAGGTTGAATCCTGACTTGATCATTGTACATGATCTTCATTATGTAACCATTTGTTGCAGTTTCATCTAAGGCTTTAGTTAACGGTTCTATGAGTTGCACTCCTTCAACATATATCGGAGGCGGTTTGACTATTTTTGGGGTTAGTATGGTTTCAGGCGTTCCTGTTTCTTCTCCTCGTTCATTCACAACTGCCTCTAGAGCTGCAAACTTATTGGTAGTGGTTATTGTGGGTTCTGGTTTATTTAGCCAGTAGTTCTTCAATGTGCTTTGTTTAGTTTTTCTAACATGTCTAATATTAAGTTCGGGGCTGTTTCCTTTCCGTTTTCCATAACTGACTGTTTCCCATTCACTACTTTGATGCTGAGGCGGATATGGCCCTTGAAAATTTGGGTTGTAGTAAGCCGCTGATGGTATCTGGGGTAGATGGACTGTTGTTCCCAACTGGTTTGTTTGTGGTACATTGCCATGCCAATCCACCACTTGGATTTCACCACTCCCTTTGGGCGGTGTACGTAACATTATTTGCGTTATCGCATTCTAACCTCACTTCGTGAAAAACCAAGAACAATATGTTATTATTCGTTTCTTGAAGTCAATAACACTCAATTAAGTAATCCAACAAAATTACCAATTTATAATCACTGTGTTAGAAACTAAAAATCTCGATTTACCGACAATATTCGAAAACTCTTATTCATCAACAAATTTGAGGTACCATTCAACTCTATGCCAGTGGCGTGAAAGATTTAAAATAAAAAATTAAAAGATTTAAATCTTTTAATTTTTAAATTAATATTTGTAGCTTTGATAATGTGTTAATAAAAAACACGAAACGTCAGTCAATTTCAAAAATTTCGTCAGTCAAAAACGTCAGATCATAGACCTTAAACTCAACAATTTAAAAAAAAGTACAAAATAAAAGGTCAACAATAATCTAAAAATTATTATTATTAATAATGTTAATTTATTCACAATCGGTTAGTAATCGATACATTCCTGATTTTTAAGAAGTTGGGAAGCAGTTTATTATTTTATTCACAATCGGTTAGTAATCAATACATTCCTGATCTTTAAAAAGTTGGGAAGCAGTTTATTATTTACTTTCACTTGCCAACCAATCAGAGTTAATTTGTTTTACTTCCCAACCTACCTCAGGTCGGGAAGTGATCACTTCCCGACCTGCAAAGTCGCATGATGGCAAGAAAAGGAACTAACAAATAATGTGCGTCAAATTAATTAAAATTATGTCAAATGTCAAGTACAAATTTAGTGCAAGCTAACTGCAATAATCTAATTTTAATTTAGTTACTTGAAAAATGTAAGTTTTATAACAATATTGTTAATTTAGCCAGAATAATTATTAAAGTACAATTTCAAATATTTACTATCATTTTGTTTGGCATAA
The DNA here is from genome assembly GCA_947369205.1 of Cantharis rufa. NCBI lineage: Eukaryota > Metazoa > Arthropoda > Insecta > Coleoptera > Cantharidae > Cantharis > Cantharis rufa. The sequence continues at coordinate 26,932,045 of OX376305.1, read as the reverse complement.
ACAGCAATTAGCTTATTTTTTATACCAACTTGATAAACTATTTTTTCTTTTCAAAAATGAAATAAAGTGAAAAGCAGCGTATAATTTCATACAAATTTTAATTATTTGTTATTTACCATCTGATTGTGAATAAAATAGTATACATACCTCGGTGTCAAGCTTCATTACAGCGTCGCGCTTATAGTTGACTTCGGCGCTTCGCGCCTCAGTCAACTAACTTAGCGCTCGGCTGTAATGAAGCATTTTCCATCTCGGCATGTAATATACTATACTTTCACTTGCCAGCCAATCAGAGCTATTATGTTTTACTTCCCAACCTACCTCAGGTCGGGAAGTGATCACTTCCCGACCTGCAAAGTCGCATGTTGGCAAGAAAAGGAACTAACAAATAATGTGCGTCAAATTAATTAAGATTATGTCAAGTGTCAAGTACAAATTTAGTGCAAGTTAACTACATATAATCAAATATTATTTTAGTTACTTTAAAAATGTAAGTTTTATATAGTATATTACATGCCGAGGTGGAAACAATATTGTTAATTTAGCCAGAATAATTAAAGCACAATTATTTCAAATGTTTACCATCATTTTGTTTGACATAAACAGCAATTTGCTTATTTTTTATACCAACTTGATTAACTAGTTTTTTTTTTCAAAAATGAAATAAAGTGAAAAGCAGCGTATAATTTAATGCAAACTTTAATTATTTGTTATTTACTATCTGATTGTGAATAAAATAGAATACATACCTCGGTGTCAAGCTTCATTCCAGCGTCGCGCTTATAGTTGACTTAGCGCTCGGCTGTAATGAAGCATTTTCCACCTCGGCATGTAATATACTATTATAGATAATATAATAAACTATTTATATAATGATATAAATTACATATATTATATAATGAACTATTATTATTATTAATTTTAATGCGTTTACAGGTTTATAAATTTACAGGTTTACATGCGGGGCTAATGCGCAAGACATACCTTAAAAAAATATATGATATAAAAAAATATATGAAATATTTATGAAGATCCTTCCGAGTGCCTTATTCGACAATTTTAATTGTTTAATTGTGTAATTTAATGCAGCGGATAACGCTGCATTGATCGGCAACAAATTTTATGCGAGATGATTATAAATAGAGAACCCCAAGATCGCGATCAACAGTTTGGGCAGCTCTGGATTATATACTAGCAAGAGAATGCAGACTGCAACAGGAAGAGCGAAAGTGGGGAGAGTGAACACATCGTGTGGTTAGCATTTACCGAACGTATTTCAGTTTAGCTTCTGTATTCGAAGCGTTAGGTGTGGTACATTTTTCACGAATTTTAATGGGTAGTTGTTAAATTAATATTAGTGCTGTGTTTTCCATGTGCTCTGTGTAAGAAGTTTTTTTTACGAAACAAGCAAAGAGAAATATTTACCCAAGTTGCGAAATTAAAAAAATCAGTTTCCAGAATGTAAAGGTAGGAATTTATAAAATAATAGAATTTTGTTAATTATTTCACAAATTAAGTTTTTGTTGCTATTTGTACAATATAAATCTATGAAATTTAGTATGTTTAAAATGACGACAATATTAATTAAAAAATTTTAATTATAATTATCCGCTCGAATTAATAATTTGTTTTTAATATATTTTAACCAAATTATATTATACAATATTCGGTAAAACTTTGTCATTGAACTTATTAATTTAAAAATGTTGATAAAGTAATGAGAGGCAATCCTTATTTTATTTAGCGTAAATAGACTTCAATTGGAACACTGAAAGAAAAAAGTAGTCGATGCAACTACAAAAATTGTTAATGGAACAATAATAAATTGTCGGTATAGGCACAACAAAATTTTATGTTTAATTGAACAATATGGGTTTGGTTGCCGTGTATGATTGACGCAACAATACCGTTTCTGTTAGATTGAGACTTAATTATAATTATATTAACTATATCCTATATAGCGTTATAAACTATATGATATAGTTATAACAACTATGGCTAGTGACTATTTAGGATCTTTACTTTAACAATAGAGTATTGTCGTTGAAATAAAACAAATTTATTTAGCTCAAACACTTGAACATTGTTATATGAACCATATGCTGTGGATGTTATAACCATGGTAACTATTTAAGCTTTTTAATTTAACAATGGATTATTGTCACGTTAATAAAACAATTGTTATAAGTCTAACACTTGAATATGTTTGTATTAATTGTATCTTGTGGTTGTTTATACCATGGAAAAGAACTATTTAGAGGTTATAAAATAACAATATATCGACGCTTTATAGGGAAAAGGGCGTAACCAACAAAAAAAATTTTTTTTGTTGGCTACGCCCTTTGACCTATGAAGTATCGATATTATTGTAACTACAATAAAAAAGGCGTTTTAATTTTTTTATGTTTATTTAAAAATTACAATAAAAGTTCAAGACAAAATTACTAATAAAATACAAAATTATAAATAAAACACAAAATTAGAAATAAAATACAAAATTACAAATAAAACACAGAATTACAAATAAAATACAAAATTACAAATAAAACACAAAATTAGAAATAAAACACAAAATTACTAATAAAACACAAAATTAGAAATAAAACATAAAATAACAAATAAAACACAAAATTACAAATAAAATACAAAATTAGAAATAAAATTCAAAATTACAAATAAAAAAAAACTCTTATTTTATGTTCTATGTACATAATTATTTACAGGTGATTTTACTAAAGAGCATGTTTTGGAGTTACATAATATTTTCCTTCAGAGCTTATTGTCAAAAGACAAGATACTTGATGGTTTACATCTTTCAGATTTATGACCTTATCGCCTTCTTCCATAATTACTTCATAAGCATGTATATGTTGTTTGAAACAAATTGCAGATAGTCTCAAGTATTCAAAATATATGTCTGTATCAGAAAGAAAGATTGAAGTTATTTGTCCAAACCGGATATGTATTATCATAAACTGTACCAAGGAATACCGATTTTATTTTAAAACTTGTCCCTTTAACTTGTAACCATGGAACGGACCGCACTATATTCATTTTATTAGTATCTTCTAATACTATCTGTTTTTTTATAAATATTACGTGGCCATAGCTAAGACTACAAGAAAATTTTGGTAACCCTAGAAAAGTATGAACTAATTGGATTTGATTTTTTTTTGCGATAGTCAAACAAATATTTTTTTTACAACTAATTACTGACATGGTTTTTAGAGGTTTATGCTTAGCCTCAAATCGCATACACCAAATATTTATCAGAGGTCCTGACATTTTAATAATATTTGGGTAATGAACCATAAAATGGTGTTTCGGTTTTAAAGTGTCAATTTTACTATAAATACTGTGATGGTCTGATATTAAAACACTTAATAATTGTAAGTCGTCCGACGTAATGATTCTATTAAAAATTATATCACAAATTTTTCTAAGACAGAGGTATAAATTCCAATAAATATCATTTTCAGGAACAAAATGACCAACCATAACACCAAATAGTAAGAAGAAACTGTGCATTTCTGCAGCGGACATTTTTAAGCATTTTTTTCTGTAAATGTTCCTCAATAATTTTAGAAGGCTTACTTCCAAAATCACCTTCACCATAATCAAATGCTTCAATGATAGAATTTAAAGTGTTAACGGAAAATAGCTGCAAATCATATATCATATGACAAATAATGAGAGTTAAATCATAAACACACACTCCTTCCAATATATCGTGCATTATGTCAACAGAAAAATTTTGTGTAACATGAAAATCTTTAACCTGATGAAATATACTATCTTCTTTAATACCGCTTTTTGAACTATCTTTCGCAATAACGTCAGTTTCATAATTACTTTGATTTCGAAGAGCTGCTGTATTTTCAACACCTTGCTGAATAGTTAAAGATTTTGGCACTTTACAAAATCTACAAAAATAATTAGCACTGAAAGACTCAACAAATCCTAGCATTGAATTTAATCCCAGATTATCTCCAACTAAGAGTCCCAAATCAAAATATATTTGTTGCTGACCAGATTCTAAATTTAAAGTAATTCCTGTAGTGCGCAAAAAATTTATTTCGGATATTAATTTTGCAAAAATCGTGTTTCCAATTTTCTTTTTATCTTTTCACTTGAATAACTGAACCAAAAATATATTTTCCAATGCAGACCTATATTGATACGGCAGACAAGGTACACTTGCATAAACTGCACCAAGTTTTTGATCACCAGAATGGGATCCTAAAACATTTCCGGGTTCAAAGTCATCATAATAGATAAACAAGGGAAAAATAATTTTGTTCTGATTAAGTATTTTGTTTCGCCAAAGTTCACCTTGAATAAAATTTTCAAGGTGAACATGATCTTCCATTAGACTTTTAAGATAGTTTGTAGTTTCATTGTAAATGTTAGGTAATTCGAAAAACTTTTGTAGTACATCTCTTAAAGGAATAAACACACTTTTACTTTGTTCAACATAGACATTTGGTAAATTATGAATCGTTCTAACTTTTAATTTTTCATCCAAATTTATTTCTATAGGTTTGATATAATTTCCAGTGTTTTGAAAATATTTAAATCGTTTGTATTCTGTTTCTAGGTTATGAAATGATGTACTGAAAGCTTTGAAACAGTTTCGTAAAAACAAAGAAATTTTGTCATTTTGAATCTTTACATTATTTATTACAGCGCTACACTCCGTTATTAATTTACTATTACAAATTTCTATTACCGCCATTATAATTTCTTGAGCTTTACTTCTAGAAATTGAAGTATCATTATAAAGTCGAGAAATAAATAGTACTATTGTCTTTTGAAATTCTTCAATTAACTTATTCGCATTTAAATCTCCAATAACATGCTCTTTATTATTAACATCAGAAACATTTACTTTATCTGTATTAACACTACTACTTGGTAAATTATCAAAACAATTTTCTACAGTATTTTGTATATAATTGCTTTCCGGCACAAAATTTTTGAAAAGAACGTATATTTGAAAACTTCTGAAACATCCAATTTCTATACAACAAATTTGCCCTGTAGTTACTCCATGAATCAACTTAAAATGCAGAACTAACAGTTTAGATGTTTTAAAAAATTTTCTACATAGAAAACACTTCATTTTCCAACTGTTCTAATAGGTACAACGTATTAAAAGAAATAACGTAACTGTATCAGTCTTCAAGAAAAAACACAACTAAAACAATAAATTCGAATTTAAAAACAAAGAGAATAGTATTAGGTAAATTAATTATTATTAGTGATTCTTAATTTGGTTTAAATCCGATAGTAATGAATCAACGCAGATATGTTTATTGTCCCACGGGGTCGAAATATTATAAATTATTTTTTGTATTGCAGACCAACAATGGTCACATTCAATCGGATATTTTAATTTTAAAACATGAAATATTTTAAAAGTTACATCAACTGCCTTCGGTAAACTATCAACACTATATATTATATCATTAATTGAAATCAATGTTTCGTATTTCTTTAGACTATCACCTACCAGTAAGATCACTGGCTGACAAGATTCTTTTAGTTCTAAATATTTACGATTTCTTCGCTCAAGGTGCGGTTGTAAGTCTGCTGCAGACTTCAAGTGTGTTATAAAACTCTCTTGTATTTCTAATTTTGACGGTTTATACTTGATTTTCTTCGACTTTCCTTTAATATGAACAAGGTAATTTTTTCCAAATAGATATGGCAAAATTAGTAATCCTACAGCTGTTTTTTCTTCTAAAATTTGTTAAAATACAATTAGATATGATAAATAAATATACTATGAATAAATAAAATTTACCTTCAGACTCAATATTATTTATTTTAAGAAGTTCCTTTATACTATTATCGGTGCTCTGTCTAGCTAATATGAAAATGTTATCGATTAACTTTGGCAGTTCTATCATCATCATCGGCACTCCATTTCATAAGAAATTTCGCCACGTCGCACAGTGAATCGCCTAGTACAAGCTAAGTGGACAAAAACATTCTATTCTATAATTTGATTGTTCTGGTAATAATTAGTAATATTTTGTTGTTTTATTGAATAATTACACATTTTTTAATAATTTAGAAGCTTACAACTTATACAGTATACAACTTATACAGTATACAACTTATTAAACTAGCAAATGAAACTCGAGACTGATAACTATTGTCACAGGACTCATCATCAATCTCACAATCAGACAAATCAGGTACTAAGTAATCTTCATCATACTTATGTATGTTTATCATACTTATGTTAATTTTTATATCTGCGCCCTCCAACCAACTCTTGCTTTTATTTAAGAAACGGTCCATCATCGAATTGGCTGCAGTCCACTTTTCTGAAAATTTTGCAGAAATACTTGAAATTTTGGGCTCTAAGTGCCTCTGTGAATCAGAAGTAACATCAGTAAAACTAAATTTTTTCTTAATAAAATACAATAGACGAGAGTTTCGTTCTTCTTTTTTGTATTTCCGCCATTCTTCAAAAAACTCCATTTTTGTAAGAGAGCACACGCGATCTGAAAAAAATAATTTAAAAAAAATCGGGGATCGATGTGGTAGTAAATTTTATGTCATTTTACAGCTTCAGACTGTCGCTATACAATATTAAAAAATTAGCCTGGATACATGTGGATAAGAAAAACTGTATGCGTTGAAAATTTAAAAAAGCAATAAATATTACAATTTTGTCGTAGTTTTTTCAAAACCAATTTTAATACAAATGGGTTCTCACTTGATTCAAATTTTAAATCAAATAAGAAAATACTTACCTTCCAAAGTAAAATTCATCATAATAATAATAATATTCTTAACTACAAATCTCATTAGATGCTATTAAAGTCACTATAAAATTGCAACTAAATGGCATCCTTAAATAGAATTACCTTATCACTGCACTTCAACCGCTAATTACTCATCGCTCTGTAATGTTTACCATAATTATAATCTCAATTCGTGACCCATGGAGGGTAGTTATTGTGATGGGATCATCAATTAACCGATTTTTTTAATTGACTTTTGTCCACCTAGCTTGTATTAAGCGATTCACTGTGCGTCGTTTGACGTTTTCTCAATCCGATTTTTAGGGTGGATTAATCCCTATTTCTCTTCTGTGAGTCGTATACCATTTTTTCATTCACAATTCTGTATGCGTCTTTGATTCTTCCACAACCCTTCGCCATATCTGTCTATCCAGGGCTTTCCTCCTCCATTCGTTGATCTACATGGTGCTCAGGTCATTCTCCACTTCATCCTGCCATCTCATTCTTGGTCTCCCTCTTGGTCTTCCCACGTCTGGTCTCCATTTCATTATGGTTTTGATGGTTCTACTTTCTTGTGCTCTCAGAACGTGTCCCATCCAATCCAACCTCATCGATTTAATGTGTCTGACAATATCTTCTTTTTCCAGTTCTAGCTCTATTTCTTTGTTTGTTCTTCTTCTGATTTGTTCCTCGTTCACTTTTTCTATGCCCAGGATCTTTCTCATGATTTTTCTCTCAAAAATTCGTAGTTTATCCTCTTCGGTTTTTGTCAGACACATTACCTCCGTTCCATACGTTACTACGGGTCTTATGAAGTTATGAGGGTCTTATATATTCTTATCTTCGTTTTTTTCTTTATATATTTGTTCATTATTAATTTCTTGTTTCCGTAAAATGCTCTGTTTCCGGCCATTATCCTGTTCTTCATTACCTCTTCTCTCTCGTTGTTATTGCTTATTCGCATTCCCAGATAGTTGAAAGTTTTCACTTCTTCAAAGGCAAAGTCTTGTATTTTTATTTCGTCCTTTGGTTCGGATCTTCCTCTGTAACATTTCATGAATTTAGTTTTAGATTCATTTACCTGAAGTCCTGCTTTTTCTGCTTCTTTTGCCAACTTTATAAATGTTTCAACTAGTGCCTTATGTGTTCTTGCCATTATTACAATGTCATCGGCGTATGCTACCAATTGTACTTCCCTATTTATTAGTGTTCCATTACATTCGACTCTTCTTACTATGCCTTCTAGAAGGATATTGAACAGAGTGGCCGATAAAGCGTCTCCTTGTCTCACACCTGCATTTATGTTGAATTCTTCTGTTATTCCTTTCTTTGTTATAACTACCGCTGTTGTTTTTCTAAGTGTCATTTGTGTTAGCCGTATAATTTTTGCGGGTACATTTATGTCTTCCATTTCTTTTATTAAGTTACTTCTCCTAACTCGGTCAAAGGCTTGTTTGAAGTCTATAAATAGCATTTCAACTCGAATGTCATGTTCATAGCACTTTTCCATTATTTGGGTTACTATAAATAATGCATCCACTGTAGATCTACCAGGTCGAAATCCTTGATGATAATCACCTATTCTACTGTTTACATATTCCTGCAATCTCGTGTGTATCATCACTGATAGTACTTTATAGCTGTTATTAAGCAACGATATTCCTCTATAGTTACTACACTCCTTTAGGTCTCCTTTCTTGTGTATTGAGATGATTTGTGCGATATTCCACTCAGTTGGCATCTTCTCCTCTTTCCATACTACTATCATCAGTTCATATAGTCTGGTCAACATTGTTTCTTCTCTCATTTTTATTAGTTCAGTATTTATGCAATCTGTTCCTGGGGCTTTCCTATTTTTCATTGATGTTAATGTTCTGCGGAATTCGTCGAAAGTTGGTTCATTCATTCTTTCTTCTTCTTTTGTTGGTGTTGCTTTATCAGTGTCTTCTTCTCTTGAGTCTTCGTTGAGAAGTTCTTTAAAATATTCCCTCCATATGTTTTTGATTTCATTTTCTTCATATCTCGTAATTCCGCTTTTGTCTCTCATTCCTCTTGCTGCAATTTTGTTTTTGTTTTTTTGTTCCTTTATTTTTTTATAAAATTCTCTTGGATTTTTATGTGTTTTTTCTATGTCTGTCATCTTTCTTTCAATCCACTGCTGTTTCTTATACCTACACAGATTCACAACTTGCTTTCTCTTTTCTTTGTATATTTCATTGTCTTCTGTTGTTTGGGAGATCATCCATTTTAATCTGGCTTTTCGTTTTAATTCGATCAGTGTTTCGCATTCTTCGTCGAACCACTCGTTTTTGGTGTTTGTTTTTATTTGTCCAATTGTCTCTTCAGCTGCCCTCAGTATGCTACTTCTAATATTGGTCCATTCTTCCTCTATATTCTGGGTTTGTTGTTTTCCAATAATTTCTTTATGTAGAGTTTGGGCGTATTTCTCCTGGTTTTCCTTTTTATTCAGCTTTTCTATTGCCAGTCTGTTCTTTTTTATCTTGTCTTTCTTTGTCTCTAGCTTGATCTTACCCATTTTCATTTGCATTATGACCATATTGTGATCTGTATCTACGCTGGTGCCTCTATACGATCTTGCGTCATTTACTTTAAAGGTTCTTCTTTTAGCTACCATTATGTGATCGATTTGATTTCCTTTAACACTTCCAGGTCTCATCCAAGTTTCCTTGAGTATATTCTTGTGCTTAAAATCCGTAGTTACTATTCTAAGGTTACACATCGCCGACAAATTACACATCTTCTCCCCATTTTCATTTGTGACATCATGTATAGTGTGCTTTCCAGCCACATTCTTAACATATTCTTCTTTTCCAATTTGGGCATTAAAATCCCCGAGTATTATTAGGTCGTCTCTTTTTGGGATTTTTTCGTATAATTTCTCAATTTCTTCATACATCGCTGCTTTTTCCTCATCTATTGCATCCTCTGTTGGTGCGTATGCGTTTATTATAGATAGATTAACATGTTCTCCTTTAATTCTGACGTACGCCAATCTTCCATTTACTGGCTCAAATTCCATTACGTTATTTGCGTGTCTTCTCTGTAGTATGAACGCTACTCCATTTCTTCCCTGTTTTTTCTCACCTGAGTATAGCATTGTATAATTATTCCTCTTTATTTCCCCGTTGTCCTTCCATCTCACCTCTTGTATTGCTGCTATACCTACTTTGTACTTCTCAATATCATTAATTACCTCATTCATTCTTCCAGGTATCAGCATCGTTCTGACGTTCCAAGTTGCTATTCTTATGGTTTGCTTCTTCTTTTTATTTCTTTTTCCTAATTTTTGCTTAACTCGACTACAAATTTCGTTATCAATCTCAAGTTCCATGTTAATTGCAGGGGTCAGCTTTATTTGACAATCTTGTTGAACTTTTGTTAGTTTTTTGAATCTAATCGACTCACGCCTTCTTGCTGGGATTGCATGGTCTCCTGTATATCTTTCCATTCGTATACCTTGTTGTTTATACTTAACTTTTGATATCCTATTCTGGCCTTGTTACCTTTCTCATTTTCTTTCTTTGCTAGTTGTCTTATTTTACTTTGGATCTGCATCTCCTTTACCGTCATGTCATTATCGATGTAAATCTCGCTTCCTCGCAGTTTATTCTTGCTTCTCATTACTTTCATTTTCTCTTCCCAGTTTTGGACCTTTGCCACCACTGCCTTTCTCCCCTCAACTTTTCCTATCTCAAATGTTTCTATTAGTTTCACGTCTACTCCCAATTTATCCATCAGCAACTTATGTACATTTTCCATCAGTTCACCCTCTCTGTTCGTTCCCATTCCTTTTATCACTATATTGTTCTTTCTTCTTGTCTTCTCCTGGTTTTCCATAGCATGCTCCATAGCTTCTATTCTTTGGGTTAGTTCCCTTTTTTCGTGATCCCAAGTTACCTGTTTGATCCTTATCTCTTCCTTAATTCTCCTCATTTCCTCTTTCATCCTCAATATCTCTTCTTTATTCTCCTTAAAACCTTCTCTCATTTCAGCTCTCATGCCTTCGATGGCTCTTACTATTTCCATCGTTCCCATTTCTGTGGCGTCAATCTCTTCCTTTGGCAGTTCTATAAATAGTTTATTTTCCAGGTTCTTATAGTGATGGTCGAAATCAGCTTCCAGCTAAATCCAAAATATTTAAGAAACATAATTTTTAAATGTAATACAAAAATAGTAATCCGTACCAAAGTGAAACCAAGAGGTTTCTTAAGAGACGGGAATTGTTTAAAATATAGATCAACGTTATCAAGATTATTTAAAATTTGGGATCTGATGTTGTACGTAAACTTCCATTTGTTGATAATGTCTGACCATGGTTCAGTATTGTGTTGTAACCATATTTTGGTCTCTTCTTCTTCTAATGGTATCGCTACAGCGATTTCTACAAAAAAAATGTTTAAATATATGTATTTGATTAATGTTAACTTTAAGTATACCTTTACTTTCAGACTCTTGTCCTATTTTTTGTAACAAGCCAGCGTCCCTTAATCGTCTTCGTCGGTTGTGGTATTTATCAAATAATTTTCCACGAGCGCACCTCTTATATTTTCCTGTGGTATCACACGTGTAAGGCGTGTAATATGTGCCAATATTTTCGGTAGGAAACAATTCTTTTATTGCACGTGCTAAAAGTTTTAATTTCTCTGTGGAAATTCTAAAATTAACAAAACATAAATAAAATTACATTATAAACTGTGGATAATTAATTGTTTACCGCCTTTTTGATAAATCTGTTGCATTTGCTAATTCATTGTTAATAATCAAAGTAACTAATTTATTCCTTATGGATTCTGTGAAACGTCCTGACGCACTTAGAACTTCAAGACCTTCTACAGAGCCTTCTAAGAAAAACTGGAGGTTCTAAAAAAATATATATAGGTATAGTATATTAATTGCGTTACAGAATTTTATTAGTGATATAACCAAAACAAAACTAAAAAAAGCAAAACTCACAAAATTGTTGGTAGAAATTGGTTCGGTTTTGGTAGAATTTGATTCAAAAGTCGTTTGCTCTTTATTTGGATTATTATATGGAACAATATCTGCAAAATATTTTCAATGACAATATTGTAATATTTAACTAATATTTTACTGACCTAGTGGCTCAGTGTTTAAAAAATCGATATCTAATTCTGCAGCGTTCAAAAACGAAGATGCTCCTGATGCTGTTGATGTAGTACAAGATTGGGAAGATTGGGAAAATGGCACGTCACTGCTCAGCGTATTAGGATTTATAATAATAGTAAGGATTTTCAGGTTGGCTGGGGTTTTTTAAATCAAACGATTACCTCAATCTGTCGACGTTTCGGACCATGGTTTATCACATTATTTACAAAAACACGCAGTTATTTGAATAGCTTTAAGCGTAAAAATTTTTTTTTATAATTTAATAATTCACTTTTTCTGAGGGCCCGTTGTACCTAGGGCCGGCGAGAACTTTTGTGGGTCCCGGAGCTGATCGATTCCGGGCCTCCGGGCTAACGATCAAATGGTTAAAAAAACTTTTGTATGAAGGCTAGGACGACGACGGGCCCTTTCCGGAGGCCCGGGCCCCAGGACTTTAGCCCCCCTGCCCCACCCTCTCACCGGCCGTGGTTGTACCAATCAAGTTCAACGAGCGTTCAGTTGAACTAAGTTCAACAAATTTTTAAAACTTTAAACGACGAACGAGACATTACTGAATTAGTACATTCTTGTAAAATAGTTAATATCATTTATAGATAACTTATAAAATTTGCTGAACTTTAGTTCAACTGAACGCTCGTTGAACCCTATTCGCGGTTACATTATTTGTGTTTTCAGTATCCGCGGATTAAAAATAATAATGCAGCCACTTCATATATTCGCCACTGAAAATTTCGTTATTCGCCAATACGCATGCAGTGGCTCACAAAAATAAGCGTACAGTTCTATGCCAGCAATGTAAAGTGTTCTTTTTGAAGACATGTTTTCTCACATAAAAATTACTTTCACAGTAAAATTTATTAGACATTTTCTGTTGAAAATTTCCGAGTTACAGTGATTCAAATAGACTCGATAAATACAAAAAAATATTTTCATTTGTATTTAAGAAACGGTACTACAAAATAAGAAAACGAATTTACATGTTTGTTTTTAAATTTTATTCCCTGCATTAGTTTATAATATACATTTTTCTTTTTAACGCATTTTTGAAAAAAAGTTAGCTTAATGTATTCTTTGTTCGGTCGATTGGTCGGCTGGCTGCCACCAAAAACTTTTGATCTATACATCGTAGAGAGCTCAAACTTGTTGCATTTGATCAGTGCCATCGAGTTATTGGGCGGAACGAGTTTGAGAAATTATGAAATCACTTGTACTGATCGCTGGATGCAAAAATGCGCTGAAGTCCCTCAATACACAACACGAGGACTTTTTCAATTTTTTTTTAAACTGTTTCTGAGATACAGATGAAAATATTTTTGTATTTTACCGAGTCTTTTTTGAATTATTGTGACTTTAAAATAGCGCGACGAAATAAAAAGAGTATATAAACAAAAATTAAGAGGTTGAAATTTTAAACAGAAAATGTCTAATAAATTTTGCTGTAAAAGTAATTTTTATATGAAAAGTCATGTCTTCAAAAGGTGCAATTTACATTGTAGCATAGGACTGTACGCTTATTTTTGTGAGCCACTGTACATTTATAATATTGTACATACAGTTACTCAAGAAATTATTAGAACCCTCCTATGTTAACCATATTATGTAATTTGTTTTTGTGCTTTTATGTTTTTATGACTTTTTTTTCATATGAAATTCGATTTTACAGCAACATTTTTAAAACAATATTTGTTGCAAATTTCATTCCCTTCATTTTTGTTTCTATTTTTGTCGCGCTGTTTCTGACTGCCGCGACTTTAAGACTGCAAAATTTTTAATAAAACTTCCATAAGAGCAATCTTAATTTTATTAAAAATTTTAGTCTTTTTAAAGTCGATGTCGCTCAGAAACAGAAAACAGACAAAATAGAAAACTGTATAGAAACAAAAATGAAGGGAATGAACTTTGCAACAAATATTGCTTGAAAACTTTTGCAGTAAAAATCGATTTTTATATGAAAAAAAAATCTTAAAAACATGCTATTTACATGAATAATTTCTTGAGTAACTATATTTTTTTAATCCACAAATAACGTAACCATGAATAATAATATATTATAGGCCAAGGTTGTGAAGACTATCATTATAGCCATAGCGCCAAGATTATATTCCGAGGTGCGAAGCACCGAGGGATATAAGGCGCGTGGGCTATAATGGTCTTCACAACCGTGGTTTATATACGATTTTTTCGACTACTAGATTTATTAGCATTTTTTTTTAAAACTTTTTAATAAAAAATTTTTAAATTTAAAATATTTATGTCAAATGACAGTTTTGTTTATTTGACTTATTACTTGAATTCGTAATAACTCAATAATGGCGCTAGATATCAAAAAACTGAGCAAAAAATCTCCCCCCCCCTTACTTACTCTTACTTACTCGTACTGCATCCCCTGGTAAATTATCGATAGGAATGCATATGCAAAATTTCAAATCGATCGCGCGCAAAAAAATTTACTTATAAACGTCTAATTCGTATTAAAAATCTTTAGAAGGCGCGATTGTGGTTTCTCAAATTAACAAGGGGTGGCGCTTTCGCTTCTGTCATAATTAATTTAAGTTCTTTAAAAATATTTAAAATGAAATTAATCTATTAAAAAAGCGTTTTGAATAGTTTAAATGCAATTAAATACCATCTCCTGGTCATACAAAATCGTTTTTTATCAAAATTTGTCTTATAAATAGTTGTTAAACTATAGAAAAATAACAATATGTTCATTATTAACCACTGGTGTATAATGAAAAATTTATTAACCACTAGTCTAAAAATGAGTCACTTCACATGCGACTGACCTAAGTTATAATGCTAGTCTATATGCTAGTAGTGGAAAAAAAAGTTTTATTATTAAAAATTAAAAATAATACCATGGAAACTCTCGATTAAGTGAGGTAGTCCCCATTCTTCTAAAATTCTCTCAACTTTCTTGACTTCCATTTTTTTAGAACTATAATTTCAATAATGTAAAAACTAAATACATATAAGTACAAAAATTAAGCAATAAATAATCAAGTCAATACTGACACTTAAACAAATAATTTAACACTTGAATGCAATTAACGACGCACAACACAAGAATAACATTAAAAAACTGCTACTAATATAATAATATGGGCGCGAAAACGGTGATAAGAGTTACCTTACTGCACATGATAAAGTTAAAATGCAAACTTGCGAATTTTTAATCTTATTAATAGAATAAAACCACCTCATAGGTTTTTAACAATATTAATTTGGTTTCGGTAACATAAATGAAGTTGTATTATAACAAATGCATTATGATTATCTTGACAATATAAGTTATGAGTATTTTAACGAAATGAAAATGGTTACATTAACAACATTGTTTATAAAGTTAACGATATTTTACAATGACTTTCTACAAATTCAATATGGTTATTGTAACAACCGTGAAATTAGGTATTAGTAAAATTTACAATAAATTATGCTAATATTGACTATATTTTTTGAACAAAAACGATATTGTTATCGATACAGATTCATTTTTTTGAGTGAACGATATTCCTTAATTTAATTTAAATAATTAATTTAAATAGTTTTGGTAATGAAAATATATTAATATTTAAGTACTTTTGGTACTGGTAATGAAAATATTACTAACTTATGTTTTTTGAAGATTTTCACAATTGTGTAGCTTTTGGATTGATTTTTTTCTGAATTGAGGAAAGTGTAATATTTAATTTTAATATATCCTCAATTAGTCATCTAGTCATAATATTATGATTTTTTACTCTTACATGAAATATCGTATCTACTATTTGATTTTTAAAAATATAAAAATTCAAAAATTTTTCAAAAATACAAAAGAATTTGAAAGTCCTTTCATCTCTCAAAACCAACTTTTCTTTCTAAATATGTAATATAATTTGGGAAATACTTACCCCATATGCGTTTGAAATTTCAATATCGATTTATTATTAGTTTCGGAGATATTAATTTTTGAAGTTTTCTAATTATTTAGCTGATTTAAGGACCAACACCTGTCTAACGGATTAAAAAAACGGTTTTTTAAAAATTATGCTTTTTCACTTGACCAACGTCCATCATAACGCCAATATTTTCTTAATTTTCTGCTATAGCTACACCGAGAAAAATAATTTGTCACCATAACAAAAATTTATTACCCGCAACTAATTTTTTTAGTAGCTATATATCAACTACTAGCATCAACTAAAATTGTTACTTTTAGTAACAGAAACTGATTTTCTATTGCAACTCAAACAATTGTTAATGACGCAAATTAAATTTGTTGTATAAAACACAATAATTATTCTCAATGCGAACAGCTTTGCTCACGTAACAAGAAAAGTTGATTTGTCCAAGCAAATCTATTTGTTAACGTAAAATATACGATTTGTTGCCAGACAATATATATGTATATTTGTTCGTAAAACGGAATTCTTTTTGTTCTAATTGAAAGAAATTTTAGTTACTGCAACATACCTGATTTGCATTTAGAACTAATGCTTCTTAAGTTGTATCAAATATGTAGGTTAATTGCTCTCTGTAGTAATTTGGATTTGTTAGTGCTTTTATATCCAAAAGAGACTTACCATATCGTTATTTTGAATTTTTCGATTTTATAGCAAAATAGGCAAACAAAATATCAAGTTTTATCATTTAATATTGTAATTATTAATATCTACCATGTAGATACTAAACAAGAAAACTTTATAATATATTTTATTTGACCATTTAACCATAAAATTTAAAAATCTCAAGTTAGTATCCTTTTTAATCCAAAAAAAAAGTAATCAATAAAACAAAACACAATTATGATAAAAAATATAATAAAATTTATTGGAGATAAATGGCTAATTAATAACAGAAATACGAATTAAAAAACTAAAAATAATAATAAGATGTTAATAAGAAAACAAATAACTTGATATAGCTAAATAAAATATAAGATAATATAAATTCCATCTTTTCTAGGAAAAAAAATTATTCTTCGATTTTATAAATAACTTTCCGTCTCCCATTGGGTGCATATGAGCAATACAAATTTCAAACAAATCTTCATATAACACAAAACTCATATCCTCATCATTTTCATCAGTTTTTGTTTTGCATTTTACTTCATATGCATAAACATGTTCATTAAAATGTGAAAATTCAATTTTTTTATATAAAAATCCCACATTTCTCTCTTTATTTACCAAAATTGATTTAATTTTACCAAATGTTGGTAATGTATTTTCAGTTTTAATAATTATAATTATTGAATTATATTTATATTTTATGTTGGCATCCTTAATCCATTTTGTAACAAAACTGCCATAAAATTTTTGGGGAATAAATTCATGTAAATTGGGTACAATGTCTATAGAAGCATCATACATTTCCGGACCAATATCAATATTATTCCGAAATCCTATTTTATGAATTAACCGATGACAAAGTTGAAGTTGATGTTTTATCGCTAGCGTTTTTGTAATGTTAACTCTCGAGATAGTAAAACTAAAACAAAAAAATTAGTAAAATACACAATAACTACAAAGCAAAAACTTATACCTAGAACATTTAAGTAATAATGCAGATATTATATGATTGTTTACATTTTCCGCTGTTTCCTGCTTTACACGTACACGTCATGTTTTGTACAGTCGCCTTTTCCTGATCGACATCTAATACACCTTCTATTTCGTGAAGATTTGTATCTAAAGCGCTGGTTTGCAAACCAGCATAACATAAAAGAGTCCGTATAACTACAGGTATAACTTGTCTTGTCAGGTATAACATGATGTCTTCCTTCAAACACTTAACTTTTCCTCATAAAATAATGTGCTCAGCGTTTAGCACTGCTTTACCCTCATAAACACATCGCGAATTGGCGTTGGCTTCCAAAAAAGCTATCACGGCTAAAACGCCCAACTTATTACACTTGAATTATTTGCTTAATAACTTGAGAAACTTGTGATAAGTGATAAGATCATAGTCATCAAAGTACATTAATAGCGGCAGTACTAATTTGTTGTTTCCTACACTGAACGTTTTAAGAATTTTTTGAAAATGTATTGATTGATAAATATTACTAACTACTTTTTCGTTGTCTAATTGTTGAATATATTGGTAAATTTCATTGTAAATATTGTCAATTTCAAAAATTTTAGTTAAAACCTTACTTATTGGTATAACGTGTCCAATAACATTGGTAACATTAATTGATGCTTCATTATCAGAGTAGAATAATTGAATCTGACGCTGACCTATAGTGTAAGGAACCGGTTTAATAAAAAATATATTATTTTCAAATTCTTTCGATCTCAGATATTCTGCTTTGTAAGTTTTATTAAAAGGAGTTATTAAACTTTCAAACATATCGTGAATAACAGTAATTACTTTTTCTTTTGCAGGATGACATTTTAAAATATCGACGACATGCGTGCAAAACCTCCTAACTCATATAATGTCATTTTACAGGAACGTCAAAAAACCGCCTAGGATAAAAAGTACTGGATATTTTTTTTTCATTTTAATAAAAGTTATAATGTAATTAATTGTCAACAATGTAATTAACTTCATTATATATTATAATGACTAATTTGTTAGATTCTTTAGTTAGGATAATTTGGAATAGAAAAATATAGAGATAGGATTTTTTGAACGAATTTTAAAATTTAATTTCAAACTACAACGGAACAATAATAAAACTTAATGCATAATACTTGACTATAATTATTACTTAATACTAAAACCTTACCGCTAACGAAAATCAGAAAAAAAAAAACAAAAATGCTATTAAATATCAAATTACTAAACAAAAACTAAAAAATTAAAATTGATGAAAACAAAAAATATTAAGTACATCAGCTTAAAAATGTTTCAAATTATTGTAAAATTCATGGCAATCTCTAGGTATTACAGATTTTATTTAACTCTTGGAGATGTTTATATTTTGAATTTGAAATCTTGCAAACTTCAGTATGTAATGGAGGGTAATCTAACACTGGTGGCATTTTTTTTGGGCGGATGGGAAGATCTTCCCAAACTTTATCAAAACCGAGTTTCACCTATAATAGTCTAGGATACGAATATGAAAAGATCTTCACCGATCTGTTTACGGGATGAAATATATTTTATATCAAATTTAGTATGTTAATAAATATATCGCGTATGGGTTGCTTAAAAAAGTCCCGGCCAAGCTATGATTAATTAAAAATTCAAAAACGACTTTTTATTTAAAGTTGCACCGACGTGTTTACGGAATAAATTTAATACCAATCGAAAATATGAAGCCTATAGAATATGCTAACGAAGGGTTGCCTAATTTTTTTCTAGTCCAACTAAGGGGTGCCAGGTTTAAAGAGGTAGTCGAAAATAGATATCTTCACCAATTTGTTTACGAAATGAAACTTATATCAAAATAAGCGCTTTTTCATTGCGAACACGATGATATAGGGTTGCCTGCGAAAAACCTGGCCAAAATAGGGGTTGCCGAGCTTTAAAAAATGAAATATTTATTAAAACGTAAAAGTGCGACAAATAGGTGCGAGTAGTGTACCCGTGTAATAGAAGAGGACGCAGCAATGTAGCGAGCAATTATTACATTTGCTAATTTAAGCATTTATTGTTTAAAGAAAAAAAGCCAAGTGTTTAAGATAAAATATCCGACGATGTTGAATTAATCTCATGTTACCATAACTTAATTTATTAAGCCGCTGTCGGTCAGAAATGGCGCAACAAAATAAAAAACAGTATATAAACAATATTGAAGAGAACGAAATTTTCTACAAAAACCCTCTAATAAGTTTTGCTGTAAAATGGATTTTAACAAGCCAAAAACAGCTTCAAAACCAGAAATTTGCATTGTCAATATAGTAAGTTATAAAATAATAATAAATAGGTTCAAACGGTTGTGACTCGGACACCTCGTGATCAAAATCCGTTTGCAAATTTCTCTGAGTTGAATTCTCGTTCTGAGAACGTTCATCATTTTCAGAGAATTCCACAAGAGATTCTAGCGTTCAAAGGAACCGTTTTGGTTAAAAGTTGAGCTACAGCACTCGCGGAATGCACGATGTCAAGTTGTTCGTCATTTTCAAATTGTAAATCGCTATCAACATCTTTTTTCTTGTAAGGGAGCGTTCATAAACTACGTGGTTTGGCCAAGGGGGGGAGGGGTTAGGTAGAAAGCTACGCAGGGCTACGTGAGGGTACGGGGGGATTATAGTCAAGCTACGTAGTTTTCTTCATTTATTATGAAAGCAATTTTCAGAATATAAGCGACAACATAATATGGATATTTATTTTCGTATTTGGATTTTTTTTATTTATATTTTATATAGGTGCGTTATTTGTTTTAAAAACAAATATCGGTGTTATTCATTTTTTATACCAAATAATTTTTAAATAGAAAACATAACATGTCTTCTGGACTTTATAGAAAAAAAATTACGTTCCATTTAGGGGGGGGGGGGGTAGGGTTATCATGGTAAAAGCTACGTTAAGCTACATGATGGGAGGGAGGGGTTCTAAAGAGGTCAAAGTCAAACTACGTGGTTTATGAACGCTCCCTAAGATCTTTTTAATCTGCGTAGCTCTTGAACCTTGATCATAATCCTCTGAAATCATAATAAACAGACTGTGTTACAAATGTTTCTAATAATGAAATTATTATTGCATTATTATTATTTTACATCGGTAAAAATTTCAAAAAATTAAAATTGAATTTAAAAGCAATTAAAAGGTATGTACATATTATGTAAATTACACGATGATACATTGAAATAATAAAAAAATTACACGATGATACATTGAAATAATAAAAAAATTTAAAAAAAGTAGTCAAAGTACGTAAATACTTACTAGCCTTGCTGATGATCTTGGCAGGATACTTCTTCCATAATTTACCTGGTCTACTTTTAAGCTGAACCAACTTTTTCACCATATTTTCCTGATCTTTTGGCGGCCAGAAACACCAAGTTTCGTTTTCGGTTAGCCAATCAATTGGAACTAACTCGACCGCTATTTTATCGCCTATCATTTCGTCAAACTCAATCACCGCATATTCTTTTATATTACTATATGCCATTTTTACAAATAAAACAAAATTAGTACACTATAATCCAGAGAATAACCGATAGTGGATGTTAATTGGAAGACGCTGTACTCACGACTGAATACCACAATATATTATAAATTGTATATATTTACAGTGGCTCCAACAATTATTAATACACCCCTATATTATCCATGTAAATTGCACATTTTGAAACCGTTTTTTGAAATATGAAACTCGCTTTTACAGCAAAACTTTTCAGATATTTTTTATTGCAAATTTTATTCTCTTCAGTTTTGTTTCTATAAATTTTTTTATTTTCTTTCGCCGTTTATGAGTTACAGCGACTTGAAGAAAACTCTGTAAAAAACTCCCATAAGAGCAATGTTAATTTTATTAACTTTTTTACTTAGTTTTCTTTAAGTCGCTGTAACTCGTAAACGGCAAAAGAAAATAAAAAAATGTATAGAAACAAAACTGAAGAGATTAAAATTTGCAATAAAAAATATTTGAAAAGTTTTGCTGTAAAAGCGAGTTTTATATGTCAAAAAACGGTTTCAAAATGTGCAATTTACATGGTTAGGTTAGGGGTGTATTAATAATTGTTGGAGCCACTGTATATAGAATAGTTTAACAGCATCAGCATACTAGGACGTAATGTGATAGGTGCATTTACACACACAATCCTGGCATAAAAAAATCCTGTTTTGGAACGCGATCCAGCACGCGGGAAAACTTGTGTCTGTACATAAATGCAATGACGTGCCACGTTCCACTCCAAACGCCGTTCCAAAGATTACAATATAATATGTATTTGTTCATTAATTT
Source organism: Cantharis rufa (assembly GCA_947369205.1). NCBI lineage: Eukaryota > Metazoa > Arthropoda > Insecta > Coleoptera > Cantharidae > Cantharis > Cantharis rufa. The sequence goes on along the minus strand of OX376305.1, from coordinate 26,910,298 downwards.
TTAAAAACGTTCTTAACCCTTAATCGCTATCTTGCGGTCACAGAGACCGCATCGATTTTTAATTTGTGTGTATTTTACGATTCGTTAAAAATTAGTCATTATGGGTTTCAATACCTTTAAGTTATGTACATCACTCCAAGTATAAACGGGGATAGTGAAAAGTTGCCTTGTTTTAATTATAGAGAAGAAATAATTATGCTAGCGGTCACTGTGACCGCACGTTAGTGTTACTGTAATTATAACGTTTCAAGTAAACGTCACATAAAGATTATTAACTATCCTTATTATTGTTCATATATAACTGTGTAAAAGTCTTAGCACACAGAAATTAATTTATAATTATTAGTTTATATCATTTTAATTCCTTTTTTGTAATGTAGTTAAATTTCTTTCAATGATATTCCTTAAAATTTCGGATAACCCAATCTTATCAAGTAATCCGGAAGAAAAGTTAGAAAAAGAAAACCTGCTTTGTGTGTCCTTCCAAATTGTAATCTTTCAGGTGTTGTGATTTAGGCGATATAGTTACTTTTTTTTAAATTTTATATTTTAATTATAATTATTCAAGTATGTAGTTAAAAATATCGTCACTCTGCCGCAATACCTCCAATCACCAGCACATCAAATTTTGTCCGGAGATACGATGACATAATATTCATTTTTGTTTCCTATTATGGTAGCCTTAACAAAGATATCGGTAGCCCTGGCAAAAATATCTATATGTATCCACCCCCTACCCTAAATCTATATATAAAAGTTTTTTTAACAAAATCCAAAATGAAAAAAATTTTTTATTTTTGTAGGCCACTGAATTTTTTCCAAAATTTTTATATACGTCACATAATACCGTAAGAAGTCACAAATAAAATTTCTCCAAGATTGGTACAACAAATTTTTTCGGTCATCTAGCGGATTTTTCGAAAATAAATTTTTGTAAATTACTGACTGTCGATTTACTGATTCTGAAAACATTTTCGAAAAAATTTAACAAACAGCCTAAACTTGGTCGCTACCTAGTGGCAGAACCTTTTACTTATAAAGTAACGTTCCGTCAGTCCGTACGACGATATTATAAAATATTTATTTGTTTCTCATTTGTAAACGTCAGTTTCCAAAAACACAATATTAATCAAGAAAGTTTATTTTATCAAGTCACTAACTTGTAAAACTGACAGTTAACTTGCAAAATTTTTACAAGTTAGTAGTATTATTTACATTAGGAAATTTTGTTTTATCGTCATATATGTTGAAAATCATGGTACAATTGTTATTTCCAGTAACACAGATTTCTGATGATGAAAGAGTTGATACTGATGATGATGAACCATCTGTTGACTCAGAAACTGCTGAACTCGAGGACTGCAGAACATACTATCCTTACTACCAAATAATTTGCTAGACATTTCGATTTTTTTGTTGACCGACTCATCGACATAACTCATCGCAATTTCGGTGCTCTTCCACCCTCCTGCACGCTTTAGTGCTAAAATATCTCCACCCGAATCCGCAACCATAGTGGCTCCAGTTCTGCGAAAAGAGTGACCGGTGTATAACTCTGGGTCTTTTAAACCTAAATATTTCGCTATTTGCTTTGGGACATCACCAATAGTGTGCTGGCCAGCATTAAGGGAAATGCACTTTCCATGTCGGTATGTCAAAAAAAATCTTAAGCTTTCTGTTCCAGGAGGCCGAAGATTTACATATTTTCTGTATAACATGCAGGGCTTGAAGCTGCAGCCATCATCGGTTATGGTGAATCTTCTTGTTGTTAAATTTTTTGTTTGCCGCAATGTCACAATAACGTATTTTCCCATATCTTCTACATCATTCATGTTTAAGGAGAGAATTTCGTCACATCGACAACATCCAAAAATCCCAAATATTGTTACAATTTTCGCCAGCAACCACTGGTCATCAGGAGCATGTAAAAGAAATTGTTCAACCTCTTCTTTACTTAATACCTTATTGGCCTTTTTTGGCGCATAACGCTCATTTTTTCGTTTCAGAAACGTTATTACCTTTTGAAATCTGCTAATGACAACTAAACGTCATATTTTTCAATAAATTTTTTAAGGAAAACAAACCTGCGAACAGGGGCATTTTCTTTCATTTCCAAGCAGCTTTTCAGCATAGACCATTTTGCCCATAAAGTATTAGGGCTGAATCTAGCTGATAGTTGATTCAAGTATACCAACAAAACATCTTCAGTTACCCCAATCACACTATTTTTGTTTTGCCACTTTTTGAAGTCGTCGTATTCTCGCTCGTACCTTGAAGCTGATTTTGCAGGTAATAAACTTGAAGCTACACTGCTGGCTGCCTCAATAATTTCTTTTGGTACATTCATTTTCGCTTTCGCCAAAACAAATGTAAAGAAAAATAAACAGACATGTTCATGGCAACGCTTCCATAGCTTACGACATTTGCGACAAATTATTGAGATTTTTTTGGAATTTATCTAACCTTTTTACAAATGAGAAACAAATAAAATATAAAACAATACACGCAAGGTAACGGGTTTTACTGGCTCAAGAATGTAACTGACTCGCCTGCGGCTCGTCAGTTATATCCTCCATTCGCCAGTAAAAACCCTCTTACCTTGCTAGTAATGTTATATACTATTCCCACCGAACCACCTATTTTTGTATTCTAAAATAAATTGTTACAAGCCCTAAACTCAATTCTTATGCTGCACTCGGTATACAAATCAACATTAACCTAATTTTGACACATATGTCACAAAATTATGACGTTTATTAAAATTTTGAATATATTGTTTTATTTTTGCAAGCCATCTGACAAATTCTCACAAAAAATATATAAATTAAGATTTCAGTTAATATTTTCTGTAATTTTTCTGACCTGGCCGCCCTGTTACAATTGGCTCGGTTTGTTTTCTCACCAATACTTATACTTTCAAAGCTCCATCGACACACCAAATTTTAGCTGAATCGGTTAAACATTTCCGGAGATACGACGACATTTTTATATTTTTTTATTTTTTTTATTGTGGTGGCCCTGGTGAAGATTTCTCTGGCAAAACCTTATTTTCACCATTCCAGCCAACGAGGCATACGTCCAATAAGTTTGATTGCAATCGACGCAGAAATGCCGGAGAAAATCGATCCACAAAAACTTCAGTAAAAAATGAAATTTCCACCAAGATTAAGGCATTTACAAATTTACTAGAAAAATATTGGGGAAAAAGTTCAAAAAAGTTTTCGTTCAGGGAAAATAAATATTCTGAGTGGCTATCTGTGAATATTAATTTTGGAGACTTTTCGCAAACAAATTTAGATAAAACTTCTAGAGGTCGACCGTCAAAACTTTTCGTTGATAGTAGTGATAAAACCAAGACGAAAAAAGTTCAAAAATTGGTTTCCACATTCAGTGCAGAGCAAATTACTCACTCTGCTGCACTTACCTTGGCGAAGAGAGGAAAACGCAATAACGCATATTTAGTACGTCAATCTGCAGCATCGACCCCACGAAGAGCTAAAAGAGCGAAGAGGATTTTTACATCTCCTCATACATCTCCAAACAAAATTATCAAATACACACCTGAAGAAGCGCTTGATTTGGTTGTACGGATGGATTTATTGAAACAATCCTAATCAAATTGTGAGAGAAGGCTCGAAAGTGAAAGGAGCGAATATTTATCCATCTTATAATCAAGTACGCGAAGAGAAAAAGAAATGTTACCCGGAGAATATTTGTGTAAATAATATGTCGGCAAAAATTCAGCTACAGAGGCTTTTAGACCATACTACAAAGCGAATTTTAAAAGTGCAAGAAGCAGTTTTGGAGTCGCATTTGAATGATGTAGTGCCAGGGTCACTAAAATTAATTTATAAATGGGGCTCAAGCCAATCCATCTACAAACAAAGATGGCATAGTAACACGGAAGAGCAATCTTCGGATGAAGAAAATGCGGACGAGGAAAACGCATTTATAACATCTCTAGTACCTATTCAACTATTTGGAATTTCTACAAAGAACAAGAAAGAAAATATAATATTATGGCAAAATCCTAGACCTTCAAGCACTAGATTTTGCAGACCGATAAAATTTCAATTCTAAAAAGAGGGGATTACTATTGCTTTTTTCCAGGCGTTAGGGAAATATTGATTTTTTAAGCATGCATTTAGGATGTAGTAAAACTGGACTACAAGCTTTTTGGGAAATTTTTTGATGAAAAGTGCGCCTATGCTGTCGTTTCCGGCAGCTTTGTTTTTTAATTTTCGGATAATGAGTTGAATTTCTTTAGGAGATGTAAGGTCTTCGGGGGGGGGGGGATGAGAGGCTAGTTTGAAGTTTTCTGTTGTTGTTTTAACTGTGTTTTTTGTTTCGTTATCTGAAGGATGATTTGTTAAATTATGGTGACTGAAGTAAGTGTTTGCAATGGCGTTTGCTTTGTCCGTGCTGGCAGTTTTTATCCCTTGGGCGGTGCGGAGTGGTGGCATGGTTTTTGACTTGTTTTTATTTTTGAGCGCTTTTGTGATGCGCCAGAGTATTTTGGTGTTTTTTGTTGATGTTAGCAAGTGTGTTGTTCCAATTGGCGTTTTTAAGTTTGTTAATTTCTGCATTTATGTCGTGAGTTAATTTGTTTAGTTGAGTTTTTAATGTAGGGTAGTGATGCTGTTGGAAAATTGATGGATGATTTTGATCATCTGCGAAATATTGATGGTGTTTTTTAAATTTTTTAGCTCCTTGAAGAGGGTGGTCAGATCGCCGGGGCTGTCAGCGTGGTCAGTTAGTTCGTTTGTAGTATTTGCAATTAAATTTTGAGCATAAGATTGTCTTTGTTGTTCGTTGGTAGTAAAATTTCGTATTTGCTGAGTTGGAGTCGGCAGTAGGGGGAAATTCAGTTGGTTGTTTTGTGGTAAATTGTAGTTGCTGTATCATCCAGTTCAGTTATTTGAGGAAAATCGAATCTTTGGTAATAATTGGAATTTTCTGGTTGTTTGAAATTTACTTTATTTAATGGTAAAATAATTGTTTTATTATTTAAATTTGTATTCGAAGCTTTATCCACAATATCTATGACGTTTTTCGTATAATATCATATTTTCTATTGTTAAAAATTTCAATATCTTGTTTTTCAGATGTTAAATAAGTATTAAATGAAAGTTTTAGTTTTTTTAATGTTCTTAATTTAATTCTTCTAATGCAGGATTATTTTTGTTCGATTTCAAACATTTAAAATTCCCTAGTATATATCGTCACCTGAATGTAAGAACTAGGTAACTCGAAAAATAATTAAAAAATATAAAATTATCAATAGTAATATAACAAGACCTCGTGTTTTAATTGGAAATTTTAGTTTGCAAACAAAAATGTATTTTTGCTTAGCAACGCACGAGAGCTTCAGCTCGAGTGCACTTGCTTCAAAGCAACAATGCATTTTTGTTTAAAAACTAAAATTACCAAAGAAAAACCCCACCAAATGATTTGTTAATTCCCATAATTTGCCTCAATCTAATATCCACACGACTAAACATAGTACTTCCTACCATAGATATTTCATCTATTATCAAAAGTTTCAATTTGCATAATCGTACTCTTATAGTATTAGCGATATCGTTTGATAATTCCGGCATTGGCATCGCCAAATTGCGTTACTGGTAAAGCAAATGCAGTATGCAATGTAATACCACCTATTAAAAATGAAGCTTTTCCTGATGGAGCATATAATAATACCACTATGTTTTGCTTGTCTTCTCCCGGTTCATTATCAAAATAGTGCGTAATCAATTGATATATGCAATTAATGACTGTACTTTTACCTACTCTCGCTGAACCGCTTAAAAAAATTCTTAAGGATCGCTACCAGTTTTAAATGAATTTAAAATATATAAAACAATTCCTCTGTGCTTCGTTTAAATTTTTTAAAGCCAAAAGTAATTTTTCTTTTGATATTTGCTGTGGAGTACAAAATCTGTTGCACTGGTCATGTTTTACTATTTTATTACCACATTGCTCCATTATATCAACTTTATTACTGTTGGACAATTCATCGTTGACATAATTTTGAATTTGTTCATCCTGCAATGATAAATTTTCTTTATTAATGTGGTCTATTGCTTCGTCAAGTACCTTTTCTTGTAATATTGAATATTTTTTGCTATTGTTTTTTATGTTTTGTATATTATTAAGAAATTTTTGTTCAGTATCAATATTTTCAATTTCTTCAAATTCATCTCTGAATGGTAAAAATAAAAGTAACTGTTCTTTATTATTATAAATTGCAATAATTGCAAACATGCAATTATAATAATTGCATGGATCTTGTGCTAGGTTATATCGTCGATATCTAATAATTGATGTGCTTCTGTTTTTCGTAATACCCTCACTGTTATCTTCGTTTTCGGAACCTGAATCTAATTGTTTGGTTTGTATTTTATAATTCGCAACGTAATCTGCCAAACATAGATTGTCAAAGGCTGTTGGCCGTTTAATATATTTATTTATTATGTTGGGCATATATCGTAAATATCTTCAGAATTGATGTCAATATCTCTAACTTGTTTATTAGTTTTCAACATTAAAACTCTTTCCTTAATTTTATTTGTGTTTATAAATACAGTTCCACGAGAACTTTTAGACAGTGGTAAACACAAACAATGATACGATGCTTCTTGTGCCGACATCAAATTACTATTTAAAAATTCGTTTGCAATATTTTTAAATTTTTCTCTGATGTTTTTATTGTCATTTTGAATGTCAGAATCAGCATCTCGTAATAATTTTGATAGTCCTGCTTCCACTTTGCCTATATAATTAATAATATACGAAGCGAGTCCGTATTCTTCAGACACTTACTGGATATCCATATTTGATTCAAATAAATGTAAGATGTCTCTATTATAGCAATTTATTCCAACTTCTTCAGATGATCTTTTCAAAAAAACTTGAGTTTTTTTAATTGAACTTCTTCTTGCTAAAATATATTGCTCTTCGGTGATATTTAACTTTTTCAAAATATCTTCAAAACTCATTTTTTCCTGTTGCTTCTTCTAAAAATATGACATCAAGTTAAAAATTTTGTTTAATGTATTTTTAATATTATCGTTTTTATCTTCTAAATTTAAAGGCTCCAATATAGTTGTTCGGTGCATAACGGGTAATGGGCAATTAAATCTGCATTTACCTTTACTTCTATTGCCTTTATAACATGTAGGAGAATGTTTATGCCTTAATATAGCCATGTAAGGATCGTTTTCTTCATATTTACATGTTATAAATTTATCAATAAATGTTATACAATTATTGTAACTATCCAACTGTAATTTATTAATAACGAACCTCGATTTTGAAATTCGACTCGTTTGTAGCTATCCTCAACAATGTAATTTTCAAAAATACAATTTTTCTTCTTTAGCAGTAACATTAATTTATTAACTTTATAATCGAAATATCTTGCGCACGTAACGGGGTCGTTCCTAATTAAATTAGTAATTTCGCTTTGTTCTAAATTTAATGTATCAATAATAGAAATATGTTTATTATTAAATATGTTTATTTATGCCGACAAGGTAAGAAATATTGTAGGTTTTCCTAACTGCCTAATCATAGCCATCAAATTTTTCTTTTTGTTTTCCCAATATGGCGGAGAAGATCTAATTTGTTTGAGAAATTTATATCCGTCATCAAACTTGATTAAATTGTTAAGAAAACCTTCTTGCAGAATATTTTTTACACTCAAATTTTCAGTTTTTTTGTTTTTCTCAAACACATGTTGATACTTGCAATACAAGATTTTTCCAATTTTTTTTTGTCATAAATAACATTCTCGTTGGAACACAACTTCGCCTATCGCGTCGTCTAGCTTCAGATTTCACTCGATTGCTGTATGAAACACAAGAGGGCAATTCATGCCATGGCCAGCAAAAATGGTTGGTAAACATAACTCTTCCACGTCTTCTATCAAATGCCATGGCATTGGATGTTTTCCTTGACCAGGAGCAATAATTTGGACTCTTTCGGTAATTTGTTGGTTCATATCTAATAATAAAACATCGTCATCGTTTTCTAACTCAATATTGGCTAGCAGTAATTCTTCCATTTCAACTTCAGAATCCAACATTTTATTATTTGAATTATTATCAACAATATCATTTTCATCTATGATAAAATCAATTTTTGACATATGATTTTGTTCGTAATTTTCAAAAAATTGTTTATCTATAGCAATATCATGCTTTTTGTACAATGGGGTTGTAAGTAAGTGACGGAGAGCATCGCATACAACAGCAGGACGAACGGTTTCAAACATATAATGTGTTGAATGTTGAATATGCCTTTTTAATTTGATTTGAATAGTTGTCATATTATTAAACTGTCTTGGTAACACTTGCAGAATATCATTAACTTCTACGGGTATATTAACAACACTACCTTTCATACCTAATTGCGGATTTAGTGAGTATGTTTTTAAAGCTCTAATTTGCATAAATGGAATGTAAGGCGCTACCATTTTTTCCTCTAAAGGAATGTTTTCAAACTGTCTGGTTAGGTTTAGTTCATTATACAAGTCGTGTTGAGTTTAGACTGCCCGTTTATTTACCGGTGTTAATACAAGTTAACATGATTGGTTATGCAACCATACATACTAATGAACAATGAACATTATTATAGTTAACTAATACTACTCTATTTACACTTACATACTAAGGAAGATTATTACAATCGATTAATTAATACATTAGAAAATCTTGAAACTTTTTTGGCATTCTTTTGTTTCTACTTGTACTTTGTACTTGTACTTGCCGCGTTACTATCTGTTTCTTCATTGCTTTCAATTAGATTAGAATTTTCCGTTAATGTTTCATCTTCATTAGTTTCGATTTGATTAGAATTTTCTGGTATTATTTCATTTCCATTAGTTGCGATTTGTTCAGAATTTTCTGTTATTGTTCCATTGTTGGTATTATTTGCATTATTATTGTCATTCAGGGATTCTGAACCATTATTTATGTTGTCGTGTGATGGTGCTAAGTCATTTTCATTTAAGTTTTCATTTAGGTGTATTGTTTTGTTGTTAACTCTAGGCATGTACACATATTTCGAATGCAGTTCTTCGGAGTGCGATTCTTTCGTGCATGATCTTTCAATGTGTGATTCTGGAATCATTGTGTTTATTTTTCTGAGTCTAATGTAGAATTTATTTCTTATCAGATCCGCTCCATCTTCTCTTTTAATTTGAAATGTTCTACTTCTTATTTTTTCTTTTATCGTTCCCTTTCTCCATGTACTCTTAGATCTTTCTTGATACCATATGGGTGTGCCGATCTGGAAATCTGGTCGATGAACAGTACCTCTGTTGTCATAGTACTTTTTTGCATTTAATTGAGCTTCTTTAATTTTTTTATCATATTGTTGCTTGTTAATTAAAGTGGGTTTTAAGTTTTTATCAGCTATTGGCAAATTATCACGTAAGTAACGAGACATTAAAATCTGCGATGGTGTATACATGTCATTTACTGGAGTATTTATAAATGCTAAAAGGCCTAAGTAAATGTCCTCTTTGTTGTCTACTGTTTTCCTTATTAACTTCTTGATTGTTTGTATCGTTCTTTCGGTTTGCCCATTTGCTTGTTGATGATATGGGGATAATTGTATAATTTGAAAGTTCCAATCTTTTGCAAAATTCTTATATTCTTGACTAACTAGTTGTTTGCCACTGTCTGATATTACTATTTTAGGTATTCCATGTCTGGCAAAGATTGATTTTAGTTTATTTATTATGTTTGTTGATATTAAATTTCTATGCAGACTTACAATTTCTGGATATTTCGAATAATAATCCACCACTATTAGGAAAGTTTCTCCTTTTAATTCATATAAGTCGATACCAACTTTTTGCCATGGTTGTTTCAGAATTTGGTGATTTATTAGTGGTTCCCTTTGGTTGGAGTTTGCATACTTATTGCATATTTCGCATTTACTTATCAAATCCTCTATGTGATTATTTATTTGGGGCCAATACACACAGAAATTCGCTCGGCTGATACACTTTTTAATACCCAAATGACCTGTATGAATGTCACCCAAAATTTTTTGTCGCCATGATCTTGGTATGATTAATTTTTGTCCTTTATAAAGTAAATTGTTATTGCCCTCTGTTATTTCTTCTTTAACTTTGAAGTAAGGTTTTAAGTTTGAATTCAATTTGTTTATATTTGTTGGCCAACCTTCTTTTATGAATTTTTTTATTTGAATTAATTCTTCATCGTTCTTGACTGTTTCAATTAATTCTTGGAATCTTTCATCCGAAATTTTTAAGTTTTTTTCTATTAAACATACCTGTGCTTCTAAATTTTTAAATTCAAATTCTTCTTCCAAATTTGCTCTTGATAGTGTGTCTGCAATTATTAATTCCTTTCCTGGTTTGTAAATTAGGTTGATGTCATAATTTCAAAGTAAAAGGAACATTCTTTGAAGTCTGGCAGGACATGCATGTAGAGGTTTTTTAAAAATTGAGATTAGAGGTTTGTGATCTGTTTCAACAGTGAATTTGTTACCATAGACATAGATGAAATTTGTTTATGCCAAAGCATATGGCTAGTAGTTCTTTTGCTATCTGAGCATATCTCTGCTGTGTTTCCGTCATCGCTTTCGATGCATATGCGCATGGTTTTTTTTCTTGAAGTAGAACTGCTCCCAAGCCTGCCTTGGAGGCATCCACAGATATTGTAACCGGTTTTCTTATGTCAAAATATTGTAATGATGGAGCTTCTATTAATAGACGTTTTATTTCCTCAAAAGCCCTGTTCTGATTTGTACTCCAATCAAAGAAATTTTCTTCTTTTATTAGTGTTCTCATAGGTTCTGTAATTTCTGATAAGTTTGGAATGAATTTGCCTACAAACGTAATTAATCCTAACAATCTTTGAACATCTTTTTTACATTTTGGAATGGGCATTTCTTGAATGGCTTTAATTTTTTCTTCATCAATTGTCATTCCATTTTTTGAAAATTTAAATCCAAGGTATTTAATTTCTTCGAGTCCTAATTTGCATTTGCTTAAATTGAATTTTATATTGTGTTTCCTCGCGATTTCCAGAACCTTTTTTAATTTTTTATCATGATCTTCTTTGTCTTTGCCATGAATTAGAATGTCGTCAATATATATTTCTACACCTGCCATTGCAAATATCTCCTGAAACCGCTCCTGGAATACTTCGCTAGCTGTCTTAATGCCGAAAGGCATTCTTAGGAATCTATATCTACCGTATGGAGTACCAAACGTGCATAATTTACTGGATTCCTCATCTAGTGGAATGTTCCAAAATCCAGAGGTGGCGTCAAGGGTTGAGAAAATCGTAGAATTGTTTAGATTTGCCGCTATTTCGTCAATGTTTGGCAATTTATACTTGCTGGTTTTCATGGCTTGTCCCATCTTTTGGGTCTAAACAAATCCTTAGCGAATCGTCTCTTTTCTTGACAAGTACATACGAGTTGACCCATTCACTACTTTCCTGCACCTTTTTAATTATGTTGAGTTGTTCCAAATTCTCTAAGCATTTTTTAAACTCATCTCTGAGAGAGAACGGCACATTTCTGATGGGATTTATTGTAGGTTTTGCATTTTCTTCTAGTTCAATGTGATATCTCATTTTTAATCTTTAAAATTTGAATTTTGTCATTTCGAATTGCCTCTTCGGGATCCATATTAAATGCAGAAGAAGGACATTTAATTTCAACTATTGTATCTTCGTCAATAATACCGTCAGGTGTTGCTCCAAGATATGGTAACTGTACATCAATAAATAAACCACAAGGATAAATTTTAACATTTTCTTGTTTTTCTAATTGAGCAAGCGCCAATGCTTCGTATAATCTGCCATGATTTGTTGAAGCAACATTTAAATTATTTGAAGAATACAACAAATACTTGATGAGATTCACACAGCTTGTGGTTGGTCTTCTTCTGCAGACTCGAAAATAATTTGAAGCTGTTAATAATTTTCTTCGCATTTCCATCCACATGTTACTTCGAGATTGCAGTATGGTTTCCCTTTCCAAGTTAAAACGCTCGTGTTCTTTTAATTGCAGCGATTTTAAGAACTTTGCCTTTTCTTCCTCAAAAATATCAAATGCCATGTCCGGTTTCTGACAATAATCTCCGTAATCAGAATCTACTAAAACAGCTCTTTTTATTTTAGTAATATTTTTATTGATCGGTCGTTCTTTACTTTTCATTCGCCTTCTTTCTGTTGAGGCTTTGGCTTTGTTTGCTCTATAGTTTTCCAATTTCTTAATCATTTTTTGTGGGCTACTTCCATACATGTTTTTATAAAGTTTTTGTACTGATCTTTTTGAATTAAAGGAAACTACTGCAGACAACGAGCTTGGTAAGAACCTCTCAAGGAATAATTAATTCTTTTACCTCCTACAAATTTAGCGACAATACTATTAAATTGTTCTACAAACTCAATTAGACTTCTTGCATGATTTGCTAAGTTTTGCACCATTTGCTTTAATCTAATATAAAATTGTAAGCATGTGTCAATATCAGTGAGTTTATCTAGTTCTACTTTGTTTTTACAAAAGTATTCTTCACAATTATCATGTCTTCCAAATACGTGGCAAAGACTATTTTCAATATCCTTTTTCAATAAATAAACGGCATTTTCATACGAAGGATTTTGCTTTCTGTATTTTATTGCTCCAACAACCGATCTTCGTAGCCTCATAATTGCATCCGGGGTTATATATTTTCGTATTAAATGAGGATATTAAGTATTTTGTGATAGCCCAAGTAACTTCACACAGTAATTACGCAAGAAATGATTTTTGCATTCAATTTTTTCTATTGACAGGTTTTCATATGGTCTCGACTCCAACATTTTTTTATACGTACTACTGTCTCCATCGCCTATAATTTTTGCATATTTCAAACCATACATACTTACACTTTCTTTAAAACCTTGCACTAACACTGCTGCTTCCATTGCACTGGAACTCCCTACAAAACTTTTAAGATATTTATGTTTTTTGGGAGTTTTGTTCTGTGCAGCAGCTCTAGAACAAACTGTGCAAAATTTATTTTTAACGCCCATATAGAGAACTTTTCCTGTTCGTTTCCCAACAACAGCTGCAACTCCAGAAAGAGCCGAATAATTAGATCGATATGATCTTTTTGACCAACATCCATCACATACGACAGTTATTAATGGAATACCGTCATCGTCTAACTTCATTGGCTGCTATAGCCAACTTTGCTTCTTCTTCAGCTGCTTCCTTCATACTTTGAATACATGTGAGTTCCCAAGCTGTACTCACTTTTTCGTGATATTCAGAATATTGTTTTTTATTCATACATGGAATATTCATTGTAGCAAAAAGTTCTTCCATGTTCGAAAAACCGCAACCGATGCCCATAATGCCAACTACTGCCGATGTATTTATATCCATATCAATTTTTTCACCTACTGTAGAGGTTTTGACTATAATATGGCAAAAATTACATTTGAAATGAATTGTTGAAGCAAAACCATGACGCTGTTCTTTTACTATTGTTAGATTCTGTATTCCACATCCAAAAGCAGTGTTATGATTAGCAACTGCTTTTAAAGAGTTGAAGAAAAAATTTAAATCAACAATTCTCAGGCCTTCAATTACATTGTTTTCTTCTTTATATAATAAGAGGGATTTTTCGAGGCCGGGCTTTTTGGAAGCCACATAAGTGTAGTTTCACTGATTTCCAGGGTGAAATCAAGGAAATCATCGCCAAGTGTTATTTTCTGGAGACGACGAGCGCATTTAAGGTTGAATGACCTTACTAGAAGAAAAAAGAGATAAAATTGACAAATTGGTAGAGGTACGCGTTGGGTACGCCATATTAAAATTACAAGAAATTTTCGTAAAACATTTTATTTTACTTACCTCAATGTTTTTGGAGAATGAGGAATCCACGAAATTAATCGAGTGCATCGACCTCAGCTTTTTTGAGAATAATAGCGACAATTCGACAGAAGATTTCTTTACAAACAGGTGTGATCAAACAGTAACAAGTAACACTAACACTAACACTAGGTAACACTAGTAACACTAGGGTGGCAAGTGATCACAAAATTTAGCGATCCAGGTTTAACAGTAAATGTAATTTTGTTATCAGCGGCCACAAACATTTTACACCAAATTTTATCCAGCTACGAGCTTGTTCGATTTTATTATTTGTCTTTGAATAAACCATTGTCTTCGTGTTCTAAAAAAAAAGAATTTTACTTACAACTCAAAAGATTAATAAGATCGACCAGAACCTACAAACTGAGAGTCGCATCTCCCGACAAAAATCTGGCCAGCCGGCACTCATTTTAGGGTTTGTTTGTGATAAAGTAAAAATTACACAACAATACATACACACATACATACACACATACACACCATATATACAGACTTTTTCAAAAATTTTAGATATAGTATTAGGAAACCTCGAAACATAAAAATTTGATAAAAAAATGAGGGGTCAATTTTTTTTTTTCAATTTTTGATAACTACTTTCCTTACTAAGGAGTTCGGAAAGTAAAAAGTAAATTTTGCGTTTTATAAATTATTAACTTTATTCGCACGTGATTTGAATTGAAATAATTTTTTAACCAATTAGAACGTCGAAATGAAGTTTCTCCGATTTTGTAAGAAAAAATTGCGGTAGAGAGCTGGGAATACTGGCGTTAACCTTATAACTCTTTGCTGAATATCCAGTTAAAAGTTCATTTCGATCATGCTTTTCTGTTGGGGGGATATTGATGGGACGGACAAACATACAAACTTTGAGTTTTATATATTTCTTTTATATTTATTTATAAATTCCTGCAAATTTCTCTACTCCGTTCTTGAATTTCTAACTCAGTAGGTTCAGGATCTGATATCGCTTTTGGTCCATAATCGATACTATTTTCTAAAGATGTTTTTTTTCTGGTGGCAAGTTTAGTAGCTCTCTTCTCTCTCCGACAATTGCTTTGTTTTTTGTGCTTTTCAATATAATTCTGAATAATTGGCAAAGACTCTTCTTCGTTAATTTTAGATAAAGGACTGTAATGCCATTCAAATCCGTTATTATATCGTAAAGCACGCGTAATACATCTACTTTCAAATGATCCTCTGTTTGTCAAATTTAATCTTTTTCCAGCAGTCATCCAGATTCTTTAATTTCTTCCACATAGCCAGATTTTTTCCCACAACATTTGCAGAAGTACTCTACACAGTGTGAATGATCTCCAAAGCTTTGGTTTATAGAATTAACCAGATGTTCACGAAGCAACACTTTATTTCTAGTTTTACTCTGTTCATAAACACATTTTGTAGTAACCGATTGGAGAGACTTGATTACAGCAACAGAGAGTTTTGATGTCGTTTTCTTATTCACACTTGGATCCTTACGAAGATCATGCAGTGCTTTTCCGTAATTTTCCAAAATGTGATTGAAACAAGACTTCTTTTTTACATCACGGCCATAAGGAACCTCTTCCAATATTTTTCTGTAAACTGAAGAGTCTCCGTCGGCAATAAATTCTTTAAATCTTATATTATAGTGTTTTTCCGCAAAGCAAAACCCTTCAACAATAATATCGCTTTCCATACTACATGAAGACTCTTTCCAATTACGGAAACATTTATGAGCCTTTGGTAATTCCTTCTTGTTATTTGATATAGCACAAATTATGCAGTACTTATTACGAATTCCAATATATTAGACTTTGCCTGTTTCCTTTCCAATTATAACTCCTACCCCAGAATTAGCACTATAATTATGCTCATATGAGCGTTTCGACCAGCCACCATCTAGACAAACCGTTATATAAGGAAATCCTTCACTATCTATGTGACCTTTATCTTCTGCAATTTTTTTTTCTTCAGCTGCTGCTTTTGCCATATCAGAAGACAATTCATCTTTCCACATCTCGCCAAGGTTATTTTCAATAACATTGAAAAACTTTTGGTTCATAGGTGGAATTTCCATTAAAGCTAAACGCTCTTCGGAATGTGAATACGCACTGCCCGTAGCAAGTGTTCCATTGACGAATCCTTGATTTATTACTGATGGTTTATCAAGAGCTTCAGTACTTTTTGTATTTTAATTTTACAACTACTACAGTTAAATTCTAAAATGCTGACTAATCCTAACCCCCGGTTTGTTTCTTTAACACAATACAAAGTTCCCTTGCAATTTTTCGAATGATTTAATTGAAGAGTAGTTGACCAACGCAATACATGAGATAGGTTTACAATCCTGTTATCCTTTATAACATTGAAAACGTCTTCGGTTTCAATTTCGAGGTCTTGCGAGATAATTTCTTCATATGCATTTTCTTCTAATCCAATAAATGCGTTACCGTCATCATCGGTAAACGTATCGTATGAAGTAGAAGGATTGTTTGATGTATTTCCAGAACTTATAAAAAAATTTAAACATCAGTTAATTATTATTAAAAATTATTATTGTACCGTACTAAAAAACTTACTCGGTATTAATTCGAAGTTTTTGCACTTTTGACTTTTTACACCTTTTATTAGAGGATGGTCTTTGGTACTTGGCTTTACGTTTTGCCATTTCAACAATACAAAAGTTTCAACAAAATTATAACACAAATAATATCCAAATATTTATATATTCTATGTAATATAAAAAAGTAATAACTAAGTAACTTATAATCAAACACCTGCACCATTCACTGCACTGCTACAACAGATTATAGTATGTATGTAATTGCATTATAACGTATGATGTATGAGTCTAAAGTAGCTGAACAGAATTGCAACTATAAAGCCCGTGTCTCACTATAAAAATTTGTATACAATTGTTTGTATACAAATTTTTATACAATTTGTATTGTATACAAATTTGTATACAATTTAAGCTATGTCACACTATAAAATAAGTTTTTATAAAAACAAGATATTAGCTGTGAAAAGTAAGGATCGAGTTGTATATGGTTTGTATTGTATTTGTAACGCATACTATTCGTTTGTCTTTGTCAGACTTACAAAAAAAAACCTAATAGAAAAGAGAGCGAATATAAAAAATATGTCTTCTAACTTTGCCAATATAAATTGTAGAAACGTACGTCGATTATGTATCGTAGTGTCAGCCGTCAGCTGTCAAATTGATTGTTATTGTTAAGGTCAAGATTTATCTTTTGGACGAGCAATTATCTGAGTAGATGGCGTAACTGTACATATTTAAAATTCTAATTTAGTTTAATTAATAAGGTTTTGATGCAAAAAAATATTAAGATCACGATTATTTTATAATTATAAAATCTGTTAATATTGATTAAGAGTCAGTATTTCAGTTTCCAATATTTTTATTTGTCATAAATTGTGGGTATTACCAACCAACAAATTACAGATGCTCAGGATACCAATTCTAGAATTTTTTTAAATCTAAATTCAAATTGAGTGGGGTGTCAACAGCCAATGGGATGCCTGCTTTCATAAAAATTATAGAAACTGTTCTAAATTTTTAGTTTGTATAAAAACGTTTTCATGACATCGTGAAACTACAAGCACCATAGAATAATTTTGACGTGCGTTATTTGTTCAACTGTTAGTTTGTATAAAAACCTTTTTTTCGCATCGTGAAAATACAAACACCATAAAAATATTTTGACGTCTGTCGTTTTTATAAAATTAGTGCTCTGTCACACTATCCAAATCGTTTGTATACAAACTTTTATACAAATATTTATGAAATTTTTATAGTGAGACACGGGCTTAATAAAAAAGAGTTGTTGCTTCCCAATCATTCTTATAAACTAATTGTGGCAAAATTGACCAGAAAGTTTCGATTCGACGAGCTGCAGGAATATTAGGCGGATTTGCATATTTTGGAACAACTGGTATATTTTGACTATCTAACCAATTTAAGGTTTTTTTGCATAATGGCAAGACGCAAGATCCGACCAAAAGATGATTTTATCATCTTTATGGTTTCTATGAACAAAATTAACCATTTTTGGTAAACACTTTTTAATATAAGTGTCTGTGGTATAAAATCTTTTATTTGCAACATCATAACTGTTTTCAAAAGTAAAGTACTTTTTGTCGTTCATAGTAATCAATCACTATATCACCCTTTAAAAACTGTTGTCTCAAAAGACGGCACTTTCCCGGTATTTCCGTTAATTGTTTATCGGTGCATCTCGGTTTAACACTTCTCTTGTACTTTTTACATATAGGTAATATTTTCAAATTTCGGCAAATAGTTATTTGAGAAACTTTAAATTTCTTTCAGAGTAGCGAGTACTTACTCCAATTTTGTTTTCAGCGGCTTTCGTCAAGGAACTTAGCTGAGATATTTTTAGTATTGCTTGTTTTCCGGATTTTTTCTATTTTCGGGATCAATATTTTTACTAAACCTCAAAGTAATGAAATAAATGGTACTTCGACTGAACCCTTCGTTTATAAAGTGATTTAAAACACAACTTTTATCCTGTTCGCCAAGCATTTTAAAAGTTTTCTCAAAAAATTCTGTTCGCACACTTTTATATTGACAATTAATTCAAACGAAATTAATCAATATATTATTTTATTAAATTTGTACGACTTTGCATTATTAAATAAAAGAGGTAATTATCTTTTAAATATTTTTTATCACGACATACGATATGCGGCGTATACATACGCACATCTTTAGATGTCAATTATATTTTAAAGAAAGTTTTTTTTTTAATTAATAATAAGATATTATTATAGTAGAAATTTTCAAATTATGAAAGTAATCAAATGTGACATTAAACACATGAAAAAAGGTACAATAAAAAAAAAACAAAAGGATTGCTAAATTAAAACAAACTAATGTTTTAATGCGATTGAAATTTGACTCGTACGTTAATATTTTTACTCTTGGCGAAAAAACGCATATGGTGCAAAGATAATTATGCTAAACAGCTATGATTATACGAATGTAATAAACATTGTTGGTTGCCTACACACATGCATTATTAGTAAATACAAAAGACTATTCCATTCGACACAAAACTCAAAAAATTGATAATTTTAAGATATTTACTTTATCAAAAAAAGTTCTTTCAAGTTTACGCTACATCTACAATCTAAATTTAGGCTTTAAAAATTTAAGGATGAAATAATATTGGAAGAAAATTAAAAAAAAAATTTTTTTTTACAATTTTTTTTTACCAAAATCACCCATTTTGTAGTTTCAAACATAGGCTTTTTGATCGTGTTTTTAGAATTTCTTAGAATTTATTTGGTTTTAAGATTTGCGTCGAACCAAAAAAGCGAATTTCTCGGCCACCTTAAAGAACTTTTACAAAATCAGCATTTCGTAATTATTTATTGTATTAATTATTATGTATTGTACCCCGGGTGCTAAACAACGTCGGTAAATTTGGGTATTAACATAAGGGTTAAACGAGCATCACTCGAAATAAACAAGTTGTATGAAAATTTAACTACGGAAGATTCATTAACATTTGCAACAAACCATCGGTTCACATGGAAGTTTATTGTTGAAAGAGCAGCATGGTGGGGAGGTTTTTGGGGGAGAATGGCTGAACTTTAAACTAATTTAAAAAAATATATAATAATAATAATAATAAGTTGAATTCATGTTTTGCTTGATTTTGAGCTAAATAACGACGATCCGGGAGCTCAAAATAAAAATTTAATTTTTTTTTAGTTATTTTCATGCAAATACAACACGGAGGGTACCCGGGTACCCGGGTATTAACATAAGGGTTAAATGTTTTAGCATTATCTAAATATATTGTAGTGGGTGTTCCTCTTCTTGAAATAAATCTACGCAAACCACGTATACAACTTTCCGTTGTAATGTCTAATACCAATAGCTCGTGTTACGGCACACGTCAACAACATTAGATAAGATTTCCTTTTCTCGTTATTTTCATTTAGTACGTATAATGGTCCGGCAAAATCTACACCGGTTGTGTCAAAGGGATTTGACGTTAAAATCCTATCTCTGGGTAATGGTGCAAAGGGCTGTTGACCAGGTTTACAACGTAATTTTTTGCAAATCACACATTTACTTATTTGTGATTTGATTTTTTGTCTTCCGCGTATTATCCAAAATCTTTTTCTTATTTCAGATAAAGTTAAATTCACTCCACTGTGAAAGCAGCTGTTGTGAGTTTTCCAGATAATTTTTTCAACAAGCTTAGAATTTTTTGGTAAAATTATCGGATTTACTGTGTCGTAACCAAGTTCGGATTCTTGCAGACGACTTCTAATACGTAGGAGTCCTTTTTCGTCTAAAAAGGGCGTTAATTTATAAATTGTTGAATTCTTACCGACCGTACCATTCTTGATAAAATCGTCAATTTCTTGTTTAAAAATTTGTTGTTCGTACTTAAACCAATACACTTCTGCTTCTTTAACCTCCGCAGCTGAGATTACCAAAGACGTATTTTTAAATTTTTTAAATACGCGCTTCACGTACGCGGTAATTCTTAAACATTTCTGTAATTGTTCATAATTGTCAAGTGAAAATATTGGTTTTACCACACATAAAGTTTCTTTTATATTATTAGCATTTAAAGCACAAAGTGTTATGTGCTCTTTTACAGAAATATCTATATTGTCTTCGATTGACCACTCGTTATTTGAACACAATAAAAAATCGGGTCCCTTTAACCAATTTTCACATTTAATTAATTCGTTCGCGCACACTCCGCGTGTTAATAAGTCGGCCGGATTGTTTTTACCTATGCAATGACGCCATACCGAGTCCTTAATCGTTAATTTTTGTATTTCTTGCACTTGATTATAAACGTAAGTTTTCCATTTCGATGCGTCACCGATTATCCAGTACAATGTTATCTTTGAATCCGTCCACATGTTAACACTTTCAAATTTAATGTTTACGTTTTTAACAATATAGTCTTTTAACCTAGACGCACACAAGGCCGCGGTTAACTCGAGTTTTGGTAACGATAAGTCCACTTGTTCATTGTTACCCTTTAAAGGCGCTACACGATTTTTTGCTATTAATAAATTTACACTTGCTACATCGTTATCAAGAATCTCACGTACGTAAGCAGCTGCACCATAAGCCGTTTGACTCGCGTCACTAAAAATATGCAACTCAAATTTTGATTTGTCGTTTAATGTAACATTTCTCGGAATTAAAACTTCGTTCAACTTGTTTATATCGCAACACCATTTTTTCCATTTAACATTATGTTCCATTGGTAGTTCAATGTCCCAATCAATTTTCGATTTCCAAATTTGTTGCAAAAGGATTTTGGCCGTTATTGTAATCGGTCCCAATAAACATAGTGGATCGTAAATTCTTCCGATTGCTCTTGATAGATTTCGTTTGGTACAACTTTGATTCTTTTCGATGAATGAAGTTATTGAATTTAAATCAATATGTAGATCGTCATTTGTTGTGTCCCATCTTAATCCTAAAACTTTAGGGTACAATGTATTGCGTTATTTTCTGATTCTTTCTTTCTTAAGTAATCCCTTAATTCTGGATGATTGGTGTTCCACTTACGTAGATTCATTCCCGCGTTAATCAGAATATTTTTGGATTCGTTATATAACTTTATCGCATTGTTTACAGAATTTTCAGTCAGAATTAAATCGTCAACATAAAATCCATTTAGCAGCCGTTGTGCAGTTTCAGCAAATTGATTTGATTCAGTAAATAATTTTTTCAAAGTTGCTGACAGTAAAAACGGACTGCTTCTTACGCCAAATGTGACTCTTGTCATTCTGTATTTTTGCATTTCCGGTAAACTGCTCGTATCGTTAATTGCATATTTATACCATAAAAATCTATGATATGTAATCGCGGTCGCGTTCACTTATCATTATTTGCAAAAATGCCTTTTCTATATCTGCTATCATTGCAATTTTGCCTACACGAAAGTTTATTAAAATGTTCAACAAGTCTTTTATTAAATTTTCACCCGCATACAGCAAATCGTTTAATGAAGGTAAATTTGGAGCATGAGATGAAGCATCAAAAACCACACGTAATTGTGAACTTGTCTTATCTTCGCGATACACTGCTCTATGCGGCATGTAATATGTTTTTATCGATGAACAATCACTGGGCACTTCTTCTGCAAATCCACTTTCGATGAGTTCACGCACTGCTTTGTCATATTCCAATAATTTGGAATTCTTTGAAAGATTACATGTTAGATTTTTCATTCTTGCCGATGCACCTTGAAAATTATCATCCAAATGACATTCATTTTTCCAGGGTAACATCACTTCATATCTATTTTCTTTAATTGCAATTTTATTCTTAATGAATTCGTTGGTGTAATCTTTTTGGGTTTCTTTATCGTTAATACCTATTGTTTCTAATTCCCAAAATTTTTTCATATCGAATTCTTCCTCTTCGATGACTTGAACATGTAATGTTCCTACCATATTGGTATTCACATTCGAATTATCGTCAATAGTTGGACCTTGCAGAGTCCACCCTAATTTTGTGTTGAGAGCTGTCAAATCTTCTGATAGTCGAATAAATTCGCCCGTTGCCAATTTCCAATAATTGTCAGCACCTACTAGTAAACCGATTCCTTCTTCTTGTTTCACATTTCCAATAGATATGTCCGCCATATTCATCGTGATAATTAATGGGTGTTTAATATTTGGCGTTTGGAAAGAATCATAACAGATTTCAGGTACTTCTATTGCTGTTATTGAAATTGGATTATTATCGTATTGCGACATTAATTTTAATTCTACTTTATTATATAATTTTGGAACTCTCTTTTGTTCACTTCCAAAGGGCATCACTGCTAGTTTACGTGTTCCTAAAATTTGTAATCCTAGTTTTCTGGACACTTCTTGTTTTATGTAGGTTAATTGTGAACCTCCATCAATAATTAATCTGATGAAAACACTGTCTTTATCGTTGTCCTTTGAAACGTAACCCTTTGCTGTTTGTAGGAAGATTAATTCGTTATTCTCGTGATTCTTTGTAAATAAGCTCGATGTTTCATTTGTCCCTTTTGTTCGTTTAGCATAATTGGGATCACACATTATCGTTTCGTGCTTATATTTGCAATTGTTGCAATTCACATTCGACCTACAAAATCTTGTGTTATGGCTTGGCTTCGTGCAACGAAAACAACGCCTATTTTCTTTCAAAATATCCCTTTTTTGTTCGATCGTTAAATTTAATTTATCGCATTTGGTCGTTACATGTTCTTTAGATTTACAAAACAAACATTCTTCAACTATATCACTATTTTAGAAAACCTAAAAAATGCACACACACAGAATAACGTCCATTCCGCGAGTTCGCCTTTGAACTTTCTTAATTCTAGTTTATGTAATTTTACATTACCCTTATTACCGCTATCTGTCATATCGACCGATCTGATGCTTGGAACTATGTCGACATTTTGTGCTTGATTTTGTTGTTCGATTTCGATTTTTAATCTTGACAGCACTTCACAAACATTGTCTTGATATTCCAGCATTTTTTCGCACTGACTTTCTAACTCATTCACTTCTAATACCGACACGACTTTATCATTTGCGATCACCAGGCTATCGTTGGCACTTATGATCCTGTCGCGTGCTACTATTAGTTCGTTAACGTTTTCACTTTTCTTTAGAAGTTCTTTCGCGACGTTTATTAATTTCGTTACTTAAGTTCTATTACTTTTTATAGCTACACGTTCCATTTTCACTAAATTTATTTCAATATTACAATTCACTTTAAAGTTTCGTTATTCGTTTAAATTTCTCTGGTTTCGGCACCTTAAAAATAATAACAATAAAATGAAAAATGATTTATTGACTAAAATATACAAATTTAATGAACGTTAATTATTATGCTTGCTAATGACCGTTACTCGTTACACGCTCCGCTGTCGGATCGCAACTCATGACTTCCCTACTATCGCGCAGACGGTCGCGCACTTCCCGTTCGCCATAGCTCGTGTTTTCCTCGATCGTAGGGGTCGTTGGTATATTTTCTACAGGTGTATCGTGATACTCTTTTATAATTTGTTGAATTTCATTTGGGTCAGAGACACTGATAATTTCGTTTTTGCATAATAGAATTTCTATTTCAGTGTTTCTGAAAAGATAACGTAAAACAATTCTGAAAAATTCATTATCACGTTTATTGTAAAATTGTGAAATTGCAATCTTTCCAACTGAGTCTTTTACCAGGCTATCGCGAAGCTCTGTAAGTTTGTAAAATAATATTTCCCTATTGCAACAATCTTGAGATGTTTCCGTTGCAAAGAGATAATAAATGTTATAATTACCTTGATTATAATGAATAATTTTGCTTAAATCCTTGTTTTCAAAATAATCCCGATTATTTAATTTCCCGTTAAAGATTTTAAAATAGTTGTCATTACATAATTCCCTTGAAGTTATACAAATCAGTGAATAATTTTGATCGATATTAAAAATAAATTTATCAGTTTCCTTAACCTTGCTGTTTTGGATATTATGATTTTGTTGATATTCAATAAAATTGGAATAAGAATTAGTAGAATTTGTTTCTAGAACCTTAATTTCCAAACTTGGTGGAATGCGACTTAATGCGTCTGCGTTTTGATTATTTTTACCCGCTCTGTGAATAATTTCGTAATTGTATTCTTCCAAATACAATCTCATTCGCATTTGTCTCGATCCTAAATCCTTAGAACCAAAAAGTGAAGTGAGACATTTGTGATCGGTTACTAATTTAAATTTTGTAGAATAAACGTATGGTCTAAAATGCTTGACTGCCCACACGATGGCTAATAATTCCTTTTCTGTTGTATTATAATTAATTTCAGCTTTGTTGAGGGTTCTACTGGCATAAGATATGGGAACATCTTTACCTAGCTCGCCTTGGGAAAGAATTGCTCCGAGAGCATAATTACTGGCATCGGTTGTAATAATAAATTCTTCCTTAAAGTTTGGATATTGCAACAGAGGTTCTGATGTAAGAAGGCTTGTCCATAAAAATTCGATACCTTTCTTCAATAATTTTGTTAAAGGTTTTGAAATTTCAGAAAAGTTTGGGATAAATCGTCTATAATAACCCGCTAAACCTAGAAAGCTTTTGATCGATTTAACATTTGTAGGTATAGGAAATTTTTTTACCGATTCAATTTTTCTTGGGTCAGGTCGAATACCTTCGTTTGTAATCAAGTGACCTAGAAAAGTGACTTCCTTTCTTAAAAATTCACATTTTAAAGGATTCAGTTTTAAATTATGCGTTCTAAATTTTGTAAAAATGTCATTTAATTTTTTTATATGAGCTAGTAATGATTCAGCGTATACTACAATATCGTCCATGTAAATAAAACAATGTAACCCGTGTAATCCACTCAATACAGAATTCATTAGTCTTTGAAATGTCGCTGGGGCACCCTTTAATCCAAATGGCATTGCCTTAAACTGATAATGTGCATAGCTTGTACTAAAAGCTGTTTTCTGTGCATCATCAGGATTCATAGCAATCTGATGGAACCCGGACGCGAGATCTAACGTTGAAAAATATTTGCAACCCCCTAATTGATCAAGTATATCTGCGATGTTATGCAAAGGAGAAGCATCCCCAATTGTAATATTGTTAAGGGCTCGAAAGTCTACCACAACTCTATACTTCGTTTCACCGGATGCATCCAGTTTTTTTGGTACGATAAGTAAAGGCGCATTGTAGGGACTTGTACTACGTTCCACAATATTTTGGGTTTCTAATTCTATTACTTGACGTTCAATTTCTTCCTTTTGAGAATGAGGAATTCTATAAGGTTTTATATTGATAGGATCGTCGTGTACTGTTGGAATTTTGTGTACAATTGTTTCGGTTTGGCTTAGTACGTCACCAGGCAAATAAAATATGTCATTAAAATCTTGACATACCGAAATTAAATTGCCCTTTTCTTCAGGATTTAAATGATCAGTTCGTAATAGAGATTCCAATAGATTTAAACGATGGCTACCTGAATTTTCATTATATAAAATATTTCCTTGAGAACTGCTGGAATTTTTGTTATCACTAACTTTCCGTGTATATCTCTCTATGTTAATCTCTGGAGTATTAATTTCCACAGAAACTTTGTTAAGATTAAGAACACTGACCTTAGCTTTTTTATTTGTACATTGAACTAAAGAATTTGCTAGAAAAACGTTTGATATAATTTCTTTAGATTGGATAATTCCGTCGAAAATTTCGTTCGGATTTGAATTTAAAATATTTACTTCAATAATAACTTCAGAACGAGGTGGTAATTTAATTATCTCACTTTTACAATAAATTGTAATAGCTTGATCATTGATGAAAATAGTTTTGGTACCATAATCTATATTAGCATTTGAAAATTTTAAAAAATCGCTACCTATTATAAACTTGGAAAAGATTGGAAATTCGTCTTTAACAACTTGGAATGGAAACTTAAGTTCATTATGATCGAGATACAAAGTTAATTCACATGAACCTAATGTTTGAACGGAATCGCTTGAAATACCGTTTAATTGTAAAATTTTACTTGAATCTAATAGGATATTTGGTTTTAGACTACCAACCTTTATAATTGAAACGTCTGCACCGGAATCGATAATAAAAGAATTTGGCGTATCGACACACTCTTCGACATTTAAAAAAATAGAATTCAGTGGGTCGGAAAGAGTTAGGATTTTAGTGCATCTGTCGTTTGTTGATTGTTGTTCGTCTATAGATAATTTAGTAACATGATTAGATTCGTTCAAATTAGAATTTGTTTTTAAGATAGGTGGTATAACCATAGCTTAAATATACAAGTAGTTGGACAACCTCTGAGTATTTAAAAGTTAGTAAATTTTTGCGTCCATCTAGCGGAGAAATCCAGAACCAATAAATTTAACTATCTCAAATCAAGGTAAGATTGTTCAACTGCTTGAATATTTAAGCTAAAATCTTAGCTTAAGCTCATAGCTTAAATATTCAAACATTTGAACAGCTGCTGAGTATTTAAAAAATAGTGAATTTGCAAATAATGAATGAACAGGGAGTGCATCCATCTAGCGGAGAAATCCAAAAACCAATAAATTTTACTATCCCAAAATCCAGGTAAGGTTGTCCAACTACTTGTATATTTAAACTATGGTATAACTGTAGATAAATTTGTAATATTAGAAGTTTGTGAATTTGATTTAGATGATTTGGGATGATTTGAATTGACGCGGAATTTTAATTTTGAGATTTCTAGGATCCGCTCGGAGAAATCTGTGACTCGTTTAAATTTTTCTTTTTTTCCTCGTTGAATTTTCTTTTACGACAGTCGGGTATGTGATGACCTATATTTTTACAATATGCACAAGTTACGGTTCGCGAAAATTTTGATGGAGTTGGGATTGATTGAGTAAAATTTACTTGGTTAGTATTACCCTTTTTAAATTTGCTAAAATTTTTATAAAAAGTGCATTGCGAAGTTATGTGACCTAACTTGTTACACGTAGAGCATTTTAAAATATTACTCTCATTTACTCTTTGATATTTAAAAATTTCGTTTTTACTTAAAAGCTCCCTTTCTTCAGAAAAAGCCAAACTTATTGCTGTTTCAAATGAAATCGGATTTCGCGCTTTTACAACAGTGGCTATTGGATCTTTCAAACCTAAGATAAATACATGTTGGGCTTGAGTTTTGAGTAATCTTTCGTGTGCTGATTTGATAATTTCATTTTTTTCACCTATTATTACGCTATCGATTAATTTTTTAAAACTGTTTCCACTCTATTAGCATAAGACATTACATCTTCATTGAAATTTTGTCTACAAGAGTGTAATTCTAATTCCCATTGTCCCTGAGAACGTTTATCAGAAAAAATTTCTATTAAATGGGTTTTTAATTGATCCCAAGTATCGAAAGTTCGGTGCTGTGTTAAATTATAAGCGCGACCACTTAATTTCATTTTTATAAGTTGGAATAATAATTCCTTGTCATCGGGCGCACATAACTTTAGTGCTGATTCTCACGTATTTAAAAATTCTGATAAGTTTTCCCGTTTACCCGTAAATGTTTTTAATTGTTTTTCTAAAATTGAAATTTTTAAATGAGACATTTTTGAATTACAAAAGATTGCTTCGAAATTATTTAATAGTTCGTTGAAATATAATTTTAAAAGTGGAATTGAGTCAATAATTTGTACAGACATAAAATAATGTACTTACAAAATTTTCATCATGATTTAAGAACTGGAATAATAACTGATGCTGAAATAGTATAGTTGCTGTAGAATTTGGTTGATAAATGATGCTGGTTGATAATGGTATTGATGTGTAGAACTTGATTGTTGTAGTAGAAAATAATTTGTAGATTTGTTGTATGAATAAGTTTGAAAAATAATTTTTCACTTTATTTTTTTCGTTGATCAAAAACACACCGCACCTGTCACCATTT
Organism: Cantharis rufa; assembly: GCA_947369205.1. NCBI lineage: Eukaryota > Metazoa > Arthropoda > Insecta > Coleoptera > Cantharidae > Cantharis > Cantharis rufa. Next base: position 26,881,952 of record OX376305.1, on the reverse strand, counting down.
GTGAGGTGGCCGAGCTTGCCTTGTTGTTTTTCTGGGTTTGGTGTACAGAAAAATTAAAGTTGAAAATCTTTGTATTAAAATTTATTTTCTACTCTACATAATGTTCCATTTCGTATCATGGATAAATATCAACTGACTGCCCCTGTCTCGCCTTTTGCTTGCGAGCATCGAGTCGTTATCTTAAAAATGTCATTTCTTACTAGGAGTTCATCACAGAATGAATTCAGTAGGAATTACCAATTTATATTCATTTGTTTCATCATCAAATTTATACACTACCCCTTCCTTGTCCTGCACATACGGACTTGCCTCATCCTCATCAATTTCACCAATTAAGTTTATAATCTTTCTACAAAATTCGTCTTTTGATTGTGCGCTTATTAACGCACTCGTGCTCCACTCTGGGATGATATTCTCTTCTTGATCATCCCACACTACTTTGATACTTTCCTCCCTAGGAGGTTCATAAACAATTATGCCAATTGTGGCATCTTGAAAGATAAATTTGATCATTTCTTCTACTTTGGGCCATTCCAGTCCGTCTAGCCCACATGCCAATTTGGGAATGGCTAATTTGTTATCCCCATTTTTCAACATACAAATTTTCAATTCTACCAACGTTTTCCATAATGACTCCGTAAGTCGGTTTATGAAAATAGCGTTTTTTTGTAATTAAATAATAAATATTTCTTAATGATAATCGCAATTCGGCTACCTCACCAACCTTTTTATGTTGATTCTTTAAAATATCTATTGACCCCCATTTTTTCCTAAAAGTTAACGCAATTCCATTACTCATTTCTAGGTCTTCCGATTCACAATGAGCCAGCGCGTAAGCATCTGACGCATCAAACAAATCACCTCTTTTAATTTTATAGTCACACGTTTGAGGTAAACTATGTTGACTTAAATATTCTTGGAATTCATCGTAATTCAAATCTTTATAATTTTCATCTTTATTATACATTCTGCTGAGGGCGTCAGCATTTCCATGTAACCTTCCAGGTCGATGAACGACCTAATAATCATACTCAGCTAGCATTAATGTCCAGCGGATAAGCCGCGGATTTGGGTCACTCATGCTCAGCATCCACTTGAGCGGACGATGATCGGTAATTACCGTAAATTTTCGACCATACAAGTAACACCGAAATTGTTTAATACCATATACTACCCCTAAAAGTTCTTTCTCTGTAGCAGAATAATTTAATTCAGCTTTTGCAAATTTCCTACTGACGTAAGCCACGGGCCGCTCCTGCCCATCACGCACTTGACTCAACACAGCGCCGGTACCGACACCGCTTGCGTCTGTTGCTAAAATAAATTCTTGTGTAAAATCTGGATACACTAAAACTGTTTCTGACGTTAATAATTTTAATGGCGTTTAAAGTTTTTTTCGAAATTTCAAACTTTACATCTTTCTTTGTAAGATGTGTTAATGGCTCTGCTATTTCCGCAATATTTGGTATATGTAAATTTTCGATACCAGTTTATTAACCCTAAAAATGATCGAACCCCTTTTACTGTTCTAGGAATCGGGAAATCTTTAATAGCTTGAATTTTCTCAGGATCAGGTTGTACACCCTCCTGAGTGATCATGTGACCTAAATATTTCACCTTTTTCTGTAAAAAGCTATATTTCTTGGGTCGAAGTTTTATATTTGACTCCTGCAATCTCTGAAAAACTTTTTCTAATCGCTGAATATGATCCTTTTCGCCCTCTGAATTGTGAACGATTATATCGTCCAAATATACCATGCAAATTTGCCCAGTCAACCCTGACAAAGTGATGTTCATGAATCTTTGAAATGTACCTGGAGCATTTTTGAGCCCAAACGGTATTTTTAAATACTCATAATGTCCCTGAAAAGTACTAAACCCTGTTATCGGTATTGAGTCTTTTTCCATCTCAATTTGATGGTACGCCTCTGCCACATCGATGACAGAAAAGAGTACTTTATCCCCGGACTTGTACCCTTGTAAAAGATCCGCTACATTTGGAATTGGATAATATTCCGAATTAGTTAAATCGTTAAGGTTGGTTTATGCAAAACCAACGCACAAAACGCCGCACAAAAATATTGGTTTATGCAGTTCGAATGCGTTTGATGCGTTCTAGTGCGTTTTCTGGTTACAAATTAGAATAAATTCACATTACGGTAGATGGCGCTAATGTTATTTTATTTCATTATTTAAAATTTTTTTAAATATCAAATATTATTATTTCTAATAAATCAGATAGATGGACTGGTTTCTTTTGTAGGTATTTTCGACCCAAAATATGGTGAGCATGAAAGTTAAGCTTTAGGGTCGATAATTTTTCATCGTGCTATTATTATTTTTAGAAAATATCACAATAATGAAAAATAAATTAAAAATTAAATATCAATTATAAGCTAAGGTAACAATTATAATTGATATTTTTATTTTTAATTTATTATTAATATCTAATAATTTTAATTTTAGAAAAATAAATTAGTAAAATAAAATGAGGAACAAAAATTTACTTTACATCATCTGCAAAAATAAGATTTATAATAAATTACTTTCGTAATTTTAAATTTAAAAAAATTGTACCACAACAATAATATAACTTGAAAAGTTCCTAGCGTTACGCGCTGCAATGAAAACCAAAGATAAAATAAATTTCGAGGTTATGCACGCACGACACGCGCGTCAGCGACGTGCATAAACGCTACTACAGAAATGCAATGTTTCAACTTTATTTGCTTGCAAAACTCCCAAAATTTTCGTTTTTCCAAAAAAAAAAACGTTTAAAAGTCAATAAAACCACTATTTTCAAAACTAAGTCAATCAATTACATAAAAACTTCGAAATCTTCAAAATTACGAAAAATTGTAATTTTTCAAGAAAAAATTCAAAAATTCATAGAATCAATATTTCCAATAAATCAATCAATCAATATCTATACATCCCACCGCTGCCTCCATTATAGCAAATCAACGCCCTTATCGTGGATTTTCTAAATTAATTCACAACCCCCGTGTTTGCTTTTTAAATAATTATTAAATGTTGTTCATTGAACGATGTCCCAAGTGAAGTTTTGAGATGCTTCACGGCTTAGAAACCCAATGCTGACAAAATTAGTTCTTGCAATTAAAAGAGAATATCTATTTTTTAAACTGCCACCACTCTTGAAATTACATGTGTAGAACTCACTTTAATCAACATTGTTAGAACATCCTGGTAGCTGTCCGAATTCTGGATTTAAGTCCCCAAATCCCGCCGGAAGCCTTATTTACTTGAGTTATAAATTTTGACAATAAAAGAGATTGATCTTAAATAAATGCATGCTCCATAGCTTTGCATAGAAGCATCACAAAAACCGTGAATTTGGATATCGATGGGATTTGTACATAATACGCGACGAGGTATTTTTATATTATTAAGATTAGTTGGATCCTTTCGATAAGAGATCCAACTCTTTTGTACGTTGGAAGGAACTTGATCATCCCATTGTAATTTTTCGATCCATAATTGTTGCATCATAATTTATGCAACAATTGTGCAAGGTGAGACCCAGACCAATCGGGTCAAAGATTTGTGCAATCTCTGCCAACATTATTCTTTTTGTAATTTTCTTTTGCTGAGAGTCTTGGATAGAAAACGTAAAGTCGTCACTTTGGAAACACCAACCGAGGCTAAGCGTGCGTGTTTGCTCATGTTCTCCGAATTTTAGAACTCCGGGATGAATTTCAGCATCGGAAATGTCTGTAAGAACCTCTGGGCTGTTGGAAACCCATTTTCGTAAATTGAAACACCCAGCAGATAAAATGTTGGATAGTTCCTTGCAAATGTCACGAGCGGTTTCTAAGGTGTTCGCGCCGGTGAGGACATCATCGACGTAGAAATCTTCTTGAATAATATTGGACACTTGAGGATTGCTTGATTGACAATCAATACCTAATTGCGTCAGACTTCGTATTGCTAAAAATGGTGCTGAAGCGGTACCATATGTAACCGTATTGAGTTCATATGTTTTTATATGAAGCTCGGGAGATTGTCGCCAAAGGATACGCTGCAAAGACCTTTGGGACGGTTCGATAAGAACTTGTCTGCACATCTTTTTGATGTCAGCCGAGATCGCATATGTATGAAGCCGAAAAGTGACAATATGGAAAATAAATCTGGTTGGATTGTTGGGCCAACCATCTGAAGGTTGTTCAGAGAAATACCATTTGACGATGCAGCCGAACCATTAAATACCACTCGAAGCTTCGTGGTTGTACTGGTTTCCTTTTGAACGCCGTGGTGAGGAAAGTAGTATGTCGACATTGGCGAAATAGACGGGCTTACCTGAGTCATATGACCCAACTCTTCGTATTCTCGCATGAATTTAGAATATGGGTTGCGAAGATTTGGATTAGCTAGAAGACGTTTCTCTAACTTTAGAAATCTCGATTTTGCTGTCGTCAGCGAATCGCTTAATGATTCCGGCGTTTGTTTGAATGGTATTGATACGATGAATCGACCGTCCGTATTTCTTGTGGTATGTTGAGCATAGTGTACTTCACATGCATGCTCTTCAGCTGATAATACACCTTATCGGTTGGAAAACCTTCAAGTTCCCAAAATTTAGCGATTTGATCTTGAATATCGATCGTACTGTGAAAACATTCAACTTGTGTAGCCATACAGATGTTAGTAGGACCAGCTATCACCCATCCCAGACGAGTTTTCTGAAGAATAGGTAAATTTAGACCTAAACGTATTTGCCCGATACACAGCAATTCAAAAAATAGTGGTGACCCGATCAATAGATCAATTTCACCCGGTTGATTATATGATGGGTCAGATAACCGCACGTTATCTGGTATTTTAAATTTGGCTTGTTCTATGGTGAAACCTTAAGTTGTTCCCGTGATTTTATTGATTACAAGACAAGAAAGTTTTACCATGTAATTTGATTCATTTGATATTAACTGTATTTCGCATTTAGATTTAATCTGCGAATTTGAATTATTTAGACCAGAAACTGCAACACACACATCTTGGGTTGGCAAAGCTAATTTTCTTACATATGTAATTAGAATTTATAAAATGTGACTGAGATCCTGAATCAAGTAGGATGCGAACAGGTCGATAGATTCCGTTTGAATCAATAATATTTGCTAGCGCGGTAGGAAGGAGTACCTTACTAGTTGTTGAACAAAACGCTGAAGTTGTGCTTGTTGGTTCAGCAGGAGGCGCCGACGGCTCTGTAATACCGACTTGAACCATGGAGATAGCAGGTTTTGTTTCCAAATGCAATAACGTACTGCATGTCTTACAAGTATATCGCGAATTGCATTTAGTGGGCGGATGCCCATTGTTCAGGCAATTAAGACAAAGTCCTAATTCCTTAACCTTGGTTAATCTTTGATTTACGTTTAAATTAATTAACACGTCGCATCTAGATGTGAAGTGGTCCTTTTTGCAAACGTAACAAATAGGACCGTTTGTAACCAATGATTTTGAATGATATTTGGTTTTTTCAGGTTGCACCTTAATCTTTTTTAACTCTATATTTTCTAAAAATGCAGCATGATTCTGAAGGAATGACTGAAGATCTTTAATTGTTGGCAAATTAGTACCAATTTTATTAAATGTGGATTCCCATTCACGTAATGTATTGGAATCCAGCCGTACTGTAATTAAATTTATTATTAATGCTTCGAACAGCTGTTCGACGGTGCCAAAAGATTTCAGTGCATTAATATGTTTTAATAATTTATCACCAATTTTCCGTATTTTTGCGGAGGACTCTTTGGTCATATTCTCCATTTCAATTATCGCGTGCAAATGATTTTTGATAAGTAGCTTTGGTTGGTCAAATCTGCTTAGGACCGTTTCCCATGCAATTTTATAATTATCGGATGTAAATTCCAAAGCGCTAATTACGTCAGCAGCTTCACCGACTAAACTGTTTTTTAAATAATGTAATTTTTGAACATTACCTATAGCATTATTTTCGTGTACCATATCAGAAAATGTAGATTTGAATACACTCCAATTTTGAATATTACCGCTAAATTTAGTTAAACTGATTTTTGGCAACTTCAAATATTTCATTTTTGTTGACTGTTCGGTTAGCATTACAACAGAATTGTTCGCATTTGAATTCATGCTTGGATCGTTTGAATTCGCGCTTGAACTGTTGGATTTAACGCTCGGAGGGCTGAGGCTAGGAGTCTTCGAATTTTCACTAACGCTTTTATGTGAATTACACAAAATAATTTTGGTCTCTATGAGCCCTTCGGCTTCAGCTACCGCGTTAAAATAAGAATTTTCAAAGTTTATAAATTCTTCCTCATATTTTGTTATGTCATTGCTTAATCTACATATTCGAACATGTAAACTTTCATACTCGGCTAATATTGTCGTGATGACATCCAGTTGTTTTTGGATTTCGATTTTTTACTTTAGTTATTAATTCGTCAGATGTTTTAGGTTGTATTTTGACTAAAAAACTATTAAATCTTGTTAGCTTAGCTTTAATTAGACCCTTATCTTGAATTAATTCTTCCATATTTATAATTGTTTCAGAATTATGAATAATGAAATTGTGATTGATAATAATTATTAAATAAAATACGAATATGAAAAATTTATATCTGATACAGAGGACCCGGAGGTAGCGGTGCGCGATTTTTTTTAATCATCATTTTTTTTATTTTTAAAGTATAATGTACATAAGTGCGAGACGAAATTGGAAAGATTTTTAAAAAATTAAGGAATCGATTATTTTCATAATAGAAGTTTTCCAAAATCGATTACTACATCGATTATTTCTATAATGTTTCATTCTGAATTATCATAATCGATTACGATAAATGATAAATCGATGCGCATCTCTATTCGAAGGACCTACTAAAGTTACTTAAAGTGTAGATCTATTTTTATTACTAAGCGATTAGGGTTCAGTAAAATTTAACTGTACAAAATATTATGTCAAAGTAAGAAAGATCATACTTTAACTTATAAATGCGACCGTAAGTTAATAATTAACATTCAAAATTTATTTTAAGAACTATAAATCCGTACCAAAGTACTAAAAATCGTTTAATTTTTTGGATTGTTAATAAAAAAAATAATTATTTATCGTTATCTTATATTTGAAAGAATGTAAATAATCATCAAACGTAGTGCAATAAATTGCTTTGCTAAGCAATTGATACCCGCTCTGTTCTACAACATAAAAAGCGCGTAAATTTTATAGTGTCAACATGTCTATCTCTAGACGACCTCAATAATGTAATTTTTAATTTTTTTTTAAACTCTTTACTTTTCAATTTTTAAACTTAAAAATTTATTTTTAATCAAAAAATATCAAAATCCTTAATACTGGATGATACCGCGTTAATATCATCAACGTTATCAAATTCTTCGAAGTTTAGATTTCTTCTAGCTTCCGTTGACCAAACTGAAAACGGACCCATTCTGTTTCCCGAAGTTTTTTTCAGGGACACTGAGACGGAGTACCAAAAACGGGACAGTCACGTTAATCATAATTATAGTTAACGGGTTGTTATTCAAAGGTTAAAGAATTGTTTTAAATTTAGGTGGTTTAGTACACTCATTTTTAGATGTATTAGCTTGAAACAAAAATTTAGGTAAAATAACCAAATTATCAGGTCTCCTTGTGACTAAATAACATTCTCAAATTATGTAAAGTAAAATTTTCTTACCTTGTTTAGTGTTGTCTAACAACTTAACAGGATTATGCACTACTGTTAATAAAACGTCGTTTGCGAAAAAATCAAAAAATGCTCATCTAGCATTATGACATCATGGCAACACCGTCGGACTTCACTTTATCAGCTTCACGATTAAATAATTGTATAAAGGTACATTGTTAGAAAGAAAAATAATTTATACGGACCTCATTATAAACGGTCGGTCCTCACTACGTTTAATATATTGCTATGATTTTTGTTTTAAAATTATTCTTTTATTTATAAAAAAATATCTACCCTGGCTAAACTCGTACGGAGAGCAACCTCTTCAACCTCAGTAGTCGGTTTTAAACCTGCCTTAATATTATCGCAAATGGATGAACATAAAAAAGGCAAGCAAACCGACTCCAATAAAATTCACCTGTTAAAATCAAGTACGAAAAATGCCTCTCAAAAGGATTTACAAACGGCGATAATTTCTTTCAAAATAACAATCTGCCAAATATGAGCGATACAATATCAGTAACCACTTGTATCCAATGAATATTGCCGAATTAAAATTTTATTATTTCAAATTGAATATAGAATCAAAGTAAAATCAATTATCAACTAAAATCCACTTATCTTGCATAATAGTTGCAACAATATTCAAAATCTCCAATCTGCCACTTGTCAATGAAGGAAAGGACAAAAGAAACACAACTTTGAAATCTTCTGTAAATTTGCGATCAACACGTCTCTTCTCCAAAATAACACTGCTGGAGGCACACCCAAAAATTCACTATTCCAAATTTTAAAAAAATTCAATCACTCGCAAAACTTTTTCTACTCGCTCAAAATCAAAATTTCCACCTTTCTCCTTCACTTTTCCCCCGGAAGTCCTTATCTTCTCCGGCACACCAACCTTTCAAAACTCCTCCCCCAAAATCAGAGACCATCAAAACTTTAGTAAACCGAACCTTCACCAAACTCAAACTTTGTATTACAGCTACCTCCTTTTTCTCCTTCACTGAATATTATCATTTTAGATAAAAAACATGACAATATATATGTGAAAAAGAAAAAAAAGGTTTTCTTTCATATTTTCCGAGTATATTTATGATTTTATGATTCCTAACGAGGAAATAAGTTTTTTTAATTGCTTTTAGATGCTCTAAGTCTATTTCTTTTAGTAGTCCTCACTTTATAGGCTATACGGTAAGTCCTCACTTTGTTAGCTGACCGTAAAAGTATACATACATTTATGTAGGATATAAATATTCAAAATTTTAAATTTTAGTAACATTAAAAGTCAAACAATAATTTGCACAAGTGAGTTGAATATAAGGTGTATAATTACTAAGTACCTAAACTTATTAAACGATTACAAACATAGTCGATATTAATATCATTGATCATAAAATCATCGAGTACATAACGTATATTAAACGATTGTTATGAAGTCAAAATTAGATTCAATTCATTTTCTAGTTTGGTTAAATTAAATGATTTATCCGTAACCCAATACTCGAATAAAATTACAATTATTCTAAGTGGTATATAATCAAGAAGAAAAAATATATCAGTGCTTTTCTTAATTTGATTATTTATAACACTACGAGAAATGTTCCTTAATTTACGAGATACTAGTCTAACTTTAAAGTGCATTACCCATTAAGTACCAGTGTACTATTTTGAGAACAGTTACAAAAGTTATAAATAATTTAAACTAGTCTTAATTGTTGCTAAAAATTGATATTCCTACTGTCAAATGAGGACATTGGCACTTAATGGGTTAAAAAAATTGTGTACAGTAATATTTTGTACAATAATAATAGGTCGGCGTCTAATCGTCATCCAATATTAGAATAAGTGCTGTAGAATTTTTTATAATTAATATATTATACATAAAAAAAATTTTTATACTTACATTGGTCAATAAGATTACTACAGTAAACTCTTACGTTATTTATATAGTTAAATTCAGAACTAACAAGTTTGAATTTTAAAAAGGATTTATTTGAGTACAACAGTTACAAGCCGAAGCATAGAGAACTACTAACTAACTAAAATTTGGGTTTACATCCCCTTTTATAAGTTTTGTATAATAAAAGATTAAAAGCGTTTACAACTAGAGCGTTTACAGAAAGATTAAATATTTACATTGATAAGAACATGAAGTGCTTTAACATCATCTTGTTACAATCGTTATCTGTTTACATGTTGCAGATGGTCATGTATAACTATATGGATTGAATTTCTGGTAAGGTACCATTCAATCAATTCATCTAATATGAAGTTGCAATCCGAACAATCACTATAATCGTCCAACATATTCGCTATGATAAACGATATTTCAGATACTGAAGGGTTCTCCAGTATCTGAAGTATGAACGCATAGCCTTGACGTTCAGTGCACATCTTTACTTCTTTTTATTACTAACTATTAGTTTCCGTTAACAGTTGTTTTTATATAAAAAAACTCAGGAATAATTGGTTTTTGATTTAGGCATAATAATTTTTTAAAGAGTCGGTTTTTAATTTCCTTTTAGTGGATTGATAAAAAATTATTTTTATAAGTGCGTATAATAATCCATCCTGTTTTGAACTGATAAGGCAGAAAGCATAACCACAATACATACATGCGCTATGACGTCATCAAACCGGAAGTACCGTTAGCTCAAATCAGCCCATGTTAACCTTATGAGAATTTTGGTGATCAAACCTCATAGCTATACTACTGATGATCTCTTAGATATTTTCTCACCCCTGGAATTTCCCAATGGTTAAAAATGACTTCTTCATATGTCCCATGGTGTAAAAAATACTTGAAATACTGAAAAGAATACATGTGTAATAATTATTTTATGAACGATTTTTCACCTGCTCACCAATTAATTTGAGTCAATCAGAATCATCATCGTAAGTTGTCGTTAGAAACAATGTCAATTTCATGCAAAATTTAATAACTAATTAAATTTTTACCACTGTTTACTCGTATATACGAAATTGGTAGTGCGTAATGTTTTTCTAAATTGTAATCAATACTCTAATTTTTTTCTAGGAAATTTTTATAGTTTTGCAATTTTTGAGAATTTAAGATTTTGATAATTCATTTTAAAATAACTGGACCATATCGATATATCGATAGGTTGGCTTATCAATTTAGTAATATTTGTTTATAGAAATAAGGTGATATATTTCGAACGTCCGCTTATCAATAGAGTAATTAAATTATTTACGAAAATAAAGTAATAAATTTTAAAGAGGTACCTAACAATAATTAAACCATCACAAACTACTAGTTCTTTAGGTGTAAATTCGGGGATGTTAAAACCTTGAATCTCAATAGTAAACACTGTATGATTTATTTCCACCATTTTTAAAAAAGCATGTTATTTAGCGCAACACTGTAACACCCTCGCCCTGGATTGTAAAGACAGTTACAAAAGTTATAAAAAATTTAAACCAGTCTTAATTGTTGCTAAAAATTGATATTCCTACTGTCCTCAAATGAGGACATTGGTACTTAATGGTTTAAAAAATTTGTGTACAGTAATATTTTGTACAATAATAATAGGTCGGCGTCTAATCATCATCCAATATTAGAAAAAATGCTGTAGAGTTTTTTATAATTAATATATTATACATAAAAATTTTTTTATACCAACATTAATTAATAAGATTACTTTAAAACTATAAAACTTTTAAGGCCAATCCTATATTTGTAAGCGATACATCAAAACAAAATGAATTCGCGGATCAACCTGTTCTATCAATCAAACTTGAAATTGAAGGAAGTTCAGACGTTTTCCCAGCTCAAACAACTCCACATTTGTTAATTTTATATGATAAATTATTCGAATATAATACCTTAACTGGACATGTTAATATGTTATAATGTAATAATTGAATTAATGTACTTAATAAATAAAAAAAGAAAATTAAATTAAAATTATAATTAAATTAAATTAAAAAATTTCATTTGATTTAAAATTCCCAACCAATCTGATATTCCTTCTTTACAATTATTATCATATCTCAATATAAATAATTTCTCACTCTGGAATTCCACTGTGATTCCATTTTTTCCTGAAAAAAGTGATATCCTAAGTTATGATAATTTTCTATATGATTTTCAACCTACTCACTTAGTCGGAGTCCACCCCAGCGAGGTCTCGTTCATGAACGTACTTCATGCATTCGTCTCTATGCATGATTTTAGTATGGTTCTTGACACCATGACACCAATTATCAATATCGTTAATAATTACAAATATTGCCGGTATTGGACCTAATTCTGAATGAGAAAATTGTAATTTCTCATCTAAAGGTTTTATTATTGAATTGAGCAAGAAAAACTGCGTTGCATTGTATTTTCTTACACATTTCCTACAAACATTACCATACTGGGTATAATAGGATACAAGAGCCATCTTTGGGTTTCATCAAATAATTCGGGTATCCAATCTTCACTTCCAATATCCAATCTTTCTCCAAAAAATCCGAAGAATCTGATAAATATATCTAAAAATTAAAAATCTTAATTTAATTACTTTCTAAAATAAATTCTATCATTATAGTCGCGCAATATGATATCTTTTTTCCAATGAAGGATCTCCCTTAAAATGTACTCGTTTTCACTTGCATATTCTCCTGTGCACCAACAAATATTGAATATTTTCAATGATGTTTCCACCATCATCTATTTGAGAAACAGCCGACAATGAATCCTTATAATATTGGTAAAAATCTAATACTTTTAAGTTTTTAATGCGGTTTTTAATAACATGAGCTAAACTTAGAAACATGCTAATTGATTCTTTACCCAAATATATGTAATTAGTAGCATTACTTATTTTTGCTACATGTAAATTATCACCAAATTTTTCTCTATTCAGCGTTAAATTTTTGGATATAACAATCGGGTTCATTTGAACCTCGTCAAAAAATTTTATCAGCGTTTCAGTATATCCAAGCAATGTAATCCATTCCTCTTCTTGAAAATTTATCTCACAATTTTTGGAACTGCCAATTTTTAATATTGGAATCCAATTATCAGTACCAAGTCCCACTGCTAAATTCTTGGTTTTCGATTTATTTAGCCAATACAACGTTTGATAAACCGTCATTTTTTGATTATCTGCATAGGTATTCGAGGGCTGACCATGATCAGAACTACACTAAAGTTGTTGTTCTAAAATGACATACTTGCTTTGACAAACAAGTTAAAGAAAAAAATGTGAAACTTATCAAATTTAAGGGTGAAAAAAAAGTATCTCCTAAATTTCAACCCTTAATAACTCAGAAAATAATCTCTTGTTTTCCACCATATTTTTTTTCAAGCATCTCTTGTTCATTGTCTACTTAGAAAAAAATTTTAAATCGTGGACGGTCATGGGATCTAAAAATATGAATTTTTTAAGTTTATATGCTTGCGCATATAAGACCAGCAGTGTAGCGTAAAGACTACACCGGCCGACTGGGAAGCGGGTGACCGCGGTTCAAATCCTGGTCGAGTCGAATACGCTGCTGTGATCTAGAGCCCAAGATAGATCTGTGGGCTGTGCAGAAGGGAGGGGGACCCCCACTGCATCCATACTTTGTCCCAAGAGAGCAATATGATATGATATAACAATTGTTTATCATAAATGTTGCCACGATGCCCGGATTCGGTTTGTACCTATAGTCCAGTCAAGATAGGATTTTACCCGGAAAAATTCCCGGCAGCGATTTTTTTTATTTTAAACTTATGGGGGGGTGTTTGGTAGTGTAAATCTCGATTTTCGGGAAAATCCGCCCATTGCGTTTGCCGCAATCTCGATTTAAAGGGTGAAATTTTGTTTTCTAAATTACTCGCTTATTTTAAACTTTAGAGTGAAAATGATAATAACCAAAGTTGTGGCAAATTAATTTCTCAGTAATAAAAATTAAATTAAAGCAATTAAATTTGCAGTGCTTAGGGCCAATTTTATAATAAAATTTAGCAGGGCACTAAAATTTAAATGGAGACTTAGAACTGATAATTTTTATTGTTCTGTTTTGTCTTAAGTCTCCTTTTAAATTTTAATGCCCTGTTAACTTTTACTTTGGAATTGGCTTTTAGTAATTTGTCAACTACTTATTATGCTTTTGTTTACATATGCTAAAAATTATAAAAGTTATTTATATTGAAAATTGAGTATTCATTGTTATGACTATATTAATTTAATTATTGAAATTTAAGAAATAGAAAAATTCCATGGCTAATTGTAAAGTAAACAATAGGTATGTCCGAGTTCTTTTGCAAGTAACTGCATCATTTAAACAATTCGTAATTACAAAAATTATTATTTATCTTACTTCATTTTCGACAATCTTGGTTTTCGAAAAGATCCGTGACTTGGTCCAGTAGACTCATTATGAGACATCCTAGTTGAAATTATAAATTTAATTTTTATAATAACTGAAAATACTTGTAATTTTTAACTAAACATCAGATGGGTCTATATGATCTAACCTTGCTAGGCATAAAGCACAATAAAAATATAGTCTTACTACTATCGTAGATAATTATAAACTTTGCTTAGGCGCGGATGGGTGCATGCAATGTATGAAGGTACCCGGGTACCCATGCCGTTATTAGAAGGTGTTTTATTTGTCAGTCACATAAAGGTTAATTCAGAATGTGTATTACCCTAAATTAAAGATTATGAAGCATCGGTAAATGGTGATGATAACGATTCACAAATTCAATATCATTTTTCTTTACTTAAAATTTTATTAAGTCTTTTATCTAGTCAACTCACTAAAACTAAAAAACTATACAGTTATGTGACTGTTGTTTAAATTATTTTTATACTCGGGAAAAATTAGTTTTACACTCTGAGAATTGTAGAAAATTAACTAATAGTAAAATTTCTGTCCCTCCCTACGATACGGTTGAATTTAAAAAATTTTCAAATCAACAAGAAGTACCTTTTATCTTATCGACTTAGAATCAATCCTACAACCTATAACTGATGATGTTAATGATTTTGTTAAAACAGTAAAATATCAAAAACATCAAGCATATAGTGCAGGTATCTTTTTAAAATGTTCCTATGACAATAACCTTTCTTTTTGTTGTTATAGTTATAGAGGTATGTCATAGAGGTATAGATGCTCCTACATGGTACGCAGAGCAACTTAAAAGTATAGCTCAATTTATTTCAAGTAAAATTATTAACATCATACCCATGCAAAATAATTCTTCCGATTTTAAAACAGCAATTAAGTGACACGTATGTGATAAAAAATTTACTCTTAATGATTATAATGATAATAAAATCGTAAGAGATTATTCACATTTCGATGGAAACTTTAGGGGATTTGCTCAGTCTATTTGTAATTTAAACTTTAAAAAGAAATTTATAGTACCTGTAGTGTTTCATAATCTAACAGGGTATGATAGTCACTTCCTCATTGAAATTAGTTTATTACCAATAAACAGGGAAAAATATATTTCTTTTACATTAACTGATGATGAAAACAAGATTAAATTTAGATTTATGGATTCTTTTAGATTTATGAGTACATCTTTAGATGAATTAGCTTCCACCATGGAGTTGGATATGTTTAAAAATTTAAAATCGGAATTTAGAGATGAAGATAGTCATTCATTTAAATTACTAATCCGTAAAGGAATATTCCCCTATGATTATATTGATTCTTTAGATAAATTAAATGAGATTACATTACCTCCAATCAAATGTTTTTATAATAAATTAACGAATTCAGATATTTCGATAAAAGATTATGAACATGCAAAAAATATATGGCGTACTTATAAGTGTAAAAATTTAGGGGATTATTCTGATTTTTATATGAAAATAGATATTTCTTTATTATATGATATTTTGAACAATTTCAGAAGACAATGTACCTAAATTATAAGCTCGATTTGGCTTGGTATAATACTTTACCTGGGTATACATGGGATTTTATGTTAAAATATACGAGATGTAAACTAGATATCAGCAAGGATGTCGATATGCTTATGTTTATTGAGGGGGGAATTAGGGATGGAATAAGTCAATGCTCTAATCGATATTCGGAAGCTAATAATAAATATATGAATGAATATGATCCTTCCAGAGAGTCAATATATAACATATACTTTGATGTAAACATCCTTTACGGATGGTCAATATTTACCATATAAAAATTTTAACTGGGTGGATAATATTGAAAATTTTGATGTGACTAAAATAGCTGATGATGCATCTATCGGATATATTTTGGAGGTAGATTTGGAGTATCCTAATCTCCTTCATGATACACATGAAGATTTACCTTTTTGTGTGGAGCATTTAAAACCTTCCGCTATGCAATCAGTATATCGTCATAAAGCTTTACATTATCCAAAATCAAAAATATCTAAATTAATGACAACATTATATAATAAATCAAAGTATATAATTCATTATCGTAATTTGAAACAGTGTTTAGAACATGGTTTAAAATTAATGAAACTTCATCGCGTGTTAGCATTCGAACAATCTCCATGGTTAAAATCATACGTCGAGCTTATCACTAAATTACGAGCTGCAGCTACTACAACATTCGAAAAGAATTTATTTAAACTGATAATTAATGCTGTATTTGGTAAAACAATGGAAAATATACGAAAACATAGAGTAGTAAAGTAAGTAACTCGATGGGAGGGAAGATACGGAGAGAAAAATTTAATTGCAAGTCCAAATTTTCACAACCGCACTATTTTCAATGAAAACCTTGTGGCTATAGAATTAACAAAAAACAATCATGTTTTCAATAAAGCTATATAATTATGTAGGTATGGTAATCTTAGATATATCGAAGGTATGTTTATACAGTTTTCACTATTCATACATGCTTAAGAAATGTGTGGAAAATAATCATGCGAAACTTTTATATACCAATACAGATAGTCTGATTTATCAACTTAAGAATATAGATCCCTATCAAGATATTATAAAAAAAGATATTCATATGTTTGATACAAGCGATTATGCTCAGGATAATTCTTATAATATACCTCTAGCTAATAAAAAGATTCCTGGTCTAATGAAGGATGAGTTAAACGGTAAAATAATGACACATTTTATAGCAGGACTCAGATCAAAGATGTATACATATAAATATGATGGAGAGGAGGGATGTGCTAAAAAATCTAAGGGGGTTAAAAAGAATGTTATGAAAACTAAAATTAATTTTAATGATTATCTAGAAAAAATGATATCACAAAGAACAATTCACTCGTTTACGCAAACAGTCTATAGTATAGAGCAAAATAAAATAGCTTTAAACGGTTTTTGATGATAAAAGATATTTAATTAAAAATTCAACCGATTCACTACCTCATGGACATTATCTATTGAAAGAATCGTAAAAAATAGTAACTTACTTTTGAAATATTTTTTTATGAATGATCTCACTTAGTATTGAGAGAATCAAAAAATAGTATCCGGTATGTAGTACAATTTCTTTTTAGAGTTCTTTAATTAATTAATTTTTATTTTTATTTATAGGGTAAATGGAGAAGGTTGGTATTCGATAATACTCATCATTTCCACTCCTCATCAACAGAAGTCCACAAAAGAATGACACCGATTTCGATAACGGGGATGCAATATTGTCGTTCATGTAGGATGATGTTTTGTTTCTGTAAATCATCTATAGAAAAACATACAGTTATCAATTATGATGATCTTTTACTATGTAGGGAAACGTTAAAAGATAGTCCTCCTTCAACATCAATTAAAGAAGAATAATTAAAAGCCTTCTGCCAAACAAATATATATTTTATAATAATGCTTATTTATCAATAGAGATATTGTTTACATTAATTTTACTAACATATTATATATAAAATGTATGACTCATTGCAAAACTTTGTTCTTATTATTATTATTATTATTATTATTAATTCTATTTTCATATCACATACTTATAATGTATAAATAAATAAAATAATTGAAAATAAAAAATTCTTATCAAAGATTAAAATACTGTATAATAAAATGTTGATAAACCTTCCACGTCCTTCAAATTTGCTATGGAAGTTCAAGGAAAAATGAGATAAGCTACAACTTTTTCATCCAACACTATCGAAAGTATAGCATATACGGTAAATTCTAGATAGAGAAAATGTGCAATAGGCGGTGTGATATTAAGTAACCACGATATCGCTAGTCATAACAACGTATATGTGTATTTTCGCCGTGTTGCTATTATTTGCTTATGTAAATTTACCTTTCGCTTCGTTGTTACTTTTATTTCATACGCCTAGCTTGGGGCAGTCTGGTGACGTATTAGCTGATTAGATTACAATTCTGCTGACTTTATCTTGCTTCATCTTTATATAATGATGTCACAGGCTTTACTAAGATACTTAATAAGTTACTGTTTATTTTAAAAGTGGTATTTTTGTTACTTATCACTTTACATTTTTATTTTGGAAAGGACTCGTGTTGGATGAAAAATGCATAACATCATTCGCATAAAAAGTAAGCCATATCAGATTTAGCTATCAGAACTCGCTATCGCTCGTTCTGATATATTGCTAAAACTGATATGGCTTTCTTTCTATCGCTCATATGTTAATAGCTATTTAAAAACTGAAGTGTATGAATAATACATTAGATAAATTTGTTTATTTATTACAACGATTTATAATTATTATTAAAATCTTCTACAACATTGTTTTTATAATTAGAAATATATTCAAGCATACATTGATCTTGGATTGAATTCGTATTACAAAGATCTTTGATTATATCTTGTTACGGTTTGCTTTTTAGAAACCGTCTCTTTCCAACAAACCAACAAACCCCGGCCTTAAGAAAGATAGTTGAAGAATTTGCGGTTGGTTTTCAACACACATGTGTGGTGCGATAGCACGACCTTTTTCCTGCAGACGGTTGCAGCTGCAAGCATTCCTGTAACGATGGCATGGAAAGGGTAGGCCGGGTGTATTAACGTTTAGATTGCCGAACGAAGAGCACAATAAGTGCCTTCAATTGTTTTGCCGTTAATGCAATTTATTCCGCTACCGAAATAGCCCAGTACCTAGCTTGCACGGAGTAATATAATAAGTTAGAAGAGTGCACTCGTTCAGTTATAGTGGTCATATAACGCACGCTTGAAGAGAGAGACGGCACGAGACAGAGAACTCGATGGTAGGCCGTTCATTTCAACGAGTATAGCCTGCAAATCATGTAGTTTAAAGCATTTTCCACAATTAAACTAGGCACCTTCAACGTTTCATTCTATTTATTATTTTTTATTGATATTATTCATAAACTATAAAGTATTACTTACTACAAAAAACTAAAAATATTAATATTTAATTACATAAGAAGTAGAAATAACATCAATTTGAATACCAATCGCTAAAATAATTTTCAGTTTGCAATTTGAACATTTTATTTTTCTCCTTAAAGTTCGATTTAGTTTTTAATTCCATGCCTTTGAAGTATTACCTTTTCAACAATTAGTGTTTTTAGCGTAAAATATAATATTTTAATTATATTATTAAGATTTATATATTTTTTACTTTCTATATTTTATTGATAATAAGGAATCCTGGTTAAATTTACTTCCAGTGCCCTTGCATTCCGAGATAACGTTTGTTTTGCATGGCGGGATCCATAAAACACATTGCAATTTTTGTTTAGTCTATGTAAAGCATTCATTGTTAAATCATTGTTGACTACTTGTTAAAAATATGGGCTACAAATGTTTTGTGCCTTATTGTCGTTCGGGATATGCATCCTGTAGCGAAATTGTATCTTTGATTTCACCATCTAAAGATCCTGAGTTGTTGAAAATTTGGATTAAAAATATACCCCGTGCTGATAAAGTTTTGAGTCGAAAAGACCGAGTTTGTGCGAAACATTTCGATCCTAAATATATTGTCAGAGAATGGAAAAATGACTTAATTAAATTAAATTAATTAAAAATTAAATTAAAAACGATATAATTTCCTTTTCTTTGCATCATTTTGTTTCCATGAAGATGAGGCAATACTTCAAAAGCATGGAATTAAAATCTAAATCGAACTTTAAGGAAAAAAATAAAATGTAATTATATATATTATATAAATATATATAAATAAATTATATAAATAGAATATATTATATTCTCTTCCAAAATAATAATTTTTTTAAAAACTTTTTTTAATTTATTATTATTTAAAAGTATGATAAAGTTATGGGCATACATCCAATTTTTTATATTTATTATCATAATTTATGTAATGTGTCTTAATTTTTTAAAATTCGGTTCACAAATAAGGCCAGAAAAAAATATTTAAATTTAGACTAATTTAACTTCAAAAAACACAAAAGGACAAAAGTAAACATAAACCACAAAATGTTATTACCGATTTCATTAATTATTTTGTTGGTTTATAATCTTACAATACAAAGTTTTTAATAATCACCCAAATATTCTGATTTTAGAAATATTGAACTATCAATAAAATAGATTTTGAGGTGAATTTTAATTTTATGCAAATTGTCCATTCTTATATAATTAAATATTAATTCTCTTATTTTTTATAATTGGTAATACTTTATAGTTCATGAATAATATCAATAAAAAAACAATAAATGTAATGAAACGTTGAATGTACCTAGTTTAATTGTAGAAAATGCTTTAAACCCTTTAAACTACATGGTTTGCCGGCTATACTCGGTGAAATGAATAGCCTACGGTCTAGTTCTCTGTCTCGTGCCGTCTCTCTCTCCAAGGCGTGCGTTATGTGGCCAAGCGTTAGCCGGTTGCGAGATATCAAGCAACCTCTCCTAACTTATGTATATTACTCCGTGCTAGCTTGTAACCATTACCGTAGTGAAATTTAAATACCGAAAAATCTAAATAAATAGAAAAGAGATTACCATATTGCGCACGGTCAATTATGCGACAACCGCGAGTTAATTTTGTTAATCCTGCAAAAAGTGAATTTAGATTCTTGCTTATCGCCACCAAGCTGCCCTTGTGCAATCCAAGGTTAAGCCCTAATTGCGATTCCCACGAATGCGCGAGTGCGTCACCTTCACCACTTATTCAACCAGGGTCGGTAATTCCGTAAGAAGCCGCTGGCCAAGGCAGCAAGGATACGTGAAGTCCAGCCGATCGTCATTACCGTATGTTCCTTCATCTCGCCACCCCCATCGCTACAATCTCGCTATCGTCTTAGCAGAAATATCGTCTCCTCAAAGTGAGTACTTATTGTAAATTGTTATTAGATTTTATAGTGCGACGATTCGTTTACGGCTTGTTGAAGCCATTTCACTGGATGAAGTGAAATTATACCGTTCATGTCTTTTAATATTAGTTGTTTAGATTTAAGTTTATGCATGCCGAGGTCGACCTACGAATTTAAGTTTGGTAAAATTCATCAGATAAAAATATTGTACCGAATTTCGTATACCGAAGTAAAGATATGTCGACCAATTATTTTGCGTATTTCTTGTGTTACTTTTAATTACAGAGGTGAGGATTGTACGACGAAATTGCTGTTAAGACGAGATAAAGATCAACCTCGAGGTGCTTCTCGTAGAAGTTGCCCGAAGTACCGAAATTACTCGAACACGGCCCTGGAGATTTCTCTCTAACTGAGCTACCGGTCTTTGTTTGTAAACAAGTCATATTTAAAATACCTTCGAAGCTTACGTATCAATCTATAATATCAACATCTGATTTTAGTTTATCACTTACACATTTTAATACACTAACATAATATTCATGAAAATTTAGATTTGAAAGCTAATGTATTATATTTAAAATACGAGAATTTAAACGGAGAATTTCTGGTGTCTCATAATCCTCGAGTTCAAAATCAATGGTATTTCTGGATATTGTTATGCTTCTAAAGTATGCCAAAATAGGAGCACAAGAAATTTTGGTACACCCAATAGCGGAATGGGACGTCTCGCCGTGGCCGTTTCGCCGTGGCCATTTCGCCGTCGCCCTTTTCGCCGTCGTTAATTAAAAAATATAAATCCAAAGTTAAAATTAAAGTTTTATTAAATTATATATAAAATTAAATAAAAAAACTAATAAGGATACAAAGTAAATAAATAAATATAAAAATATCGAGGGTTTTTTTTATTTCTGCTTTTCTAATTTCTAATTTTCCATAGCCCCGAAAATATTAATTTTTGCAGTCA
This sequence comes from Cantharis rufa, assembly GCA_947369205.1. Classification (NCBI taxonomy): domain Eukaryota; kingdom Metazoa; phylum Arthropoda; class Insecta; order Coleoptera; family Cantharidae; genus Cantharis; species Cantharis rufa. Next base: position 26,860,120 of record OX376305.1, on the reverse strand, counting down.
ATATGTTATAGTTTTTTTATAACTTTTGAGTTATAGATTACTTTAACATGCCCAATCAATAATTTAATTGATTCTATAGTTTATATACAGGATGTCACACTTTTCACAAATATTTAAGGAATTTTTTATTCTAAATTCAAACCCTCGAAGGTTTTTTTTTTATTTTTGCTTTTCTAACTTCTTATTTTCCATAATCGAAAATATTAATTTTTGCAGTCAAAATCTTATAGTCTTTTTTATAACTTTTGAGTTATAAATTAAAGTAATAAAAATGTCGAAACGTAGACGACGAAATGGGCGACGGCGAAACGGCCACGGCGAAACGGCCACGGCGAAATGTCCTAGACCCCCAAATAGTAGAAAATACGCTGAGGTGTTTGTATTAATTCCTTCCATTCTTGTACACCAAAAGATATTAGATATTCATCATTAACTAGGTGAATTGATGGTTGAAAATTTCGAGCAGAACTCAAACCGCTATTTATAGAAAAATCGGAAAACTGTAATTCATATTTATGATTGTGTATCAATAGGGTTTCACATGGAATCCTCTGTTTATAATTCTTCACCATCTTATTAAAATGTATATCATAATTCACCACATCATCATCACTATCCACTAACATCATTTTTAAGAAGACTAAAGAGGATTTTAGGTAATGTTGACTTTATATTATAGAACATTTGATCGATAAATCCAGCTATTGTGAGAATCATCGAATCCCAACCACCTTACGTAAAGGTGGTTTTAAGGTAAACTTTTTTAACCAGATAAACATCCGGATATTTAGCTTTCTGTAATTCTTCTTTATAGAAAGCGCCGCTTATAGATGTTCCTCTTAAATCTTCTAGGAGATATGTTACAGGATGCGTAATTTGTATCCTCACGATTTTAAATATTTCAGTTGTCCAATTTCGAATATATCCTTTTTCAAAAACATATTTGGCTATACTTATTCTAACATAATCACCAATTTTAAATGTTCTAGGTGTAGTGGCTAATTTTATAAAATTGTAAGATGATTTTAAAACTTGATTCTCGTTTTTCTTAGTAACATCGATAGGCTTCATTTTTATTGTAGAATGTGTACTATTATTATATTATTAGTTTATTTGTATTATTATATTGATATAGTTATCGAAACCTCTACGATAACGACCTTGATTTAGGGGAAAATCTTTATCAATCACTATCGGTGCATAATTTTCTTTCCAGCATTCTGCACATAGATTTTTAAATACATCGTATGATATATCGGAAGGAACATGTTCGTTATTTATATGTTTTAAATTTGTTTCATCCTATTTAAAAAGCACTATTAAATTACTGTTATCACGAATTAATTGTTTTGGAATTTTCGAGTACGTTTGACATAAATATGTCAAACGTTTTTTGTCTATCCATAGAATAATATTCACGTATTTTATTCTGTTTATCGCACGCTATATCATCGAATATAAAAATAGAATTATCAAGAGTTTCGTTTTGTGCGATTATTTATTCATTATTTTTGTATGGAAAATATCCCACATCTTTTACACCGTTTAAAACCGATTTTAATAACTCATACTTGGGTTGATATAGAGACTTAATAAAGCATTCGTCTTGCCTGATCCATTCGGGCCACAAAAAATAGCTCTAAACGAATTTGGTAATAGATTACCATGTTTACTACACTTGACGATCGACTCATTAAAAATATCTAAATTTAGTATAGGAAGCGGCTCCTGCTGTTGAGTACACTGCATCTTATGGTAAACTAAGAAGTTATTAGGTGTGTATTACCCTAAATATAAAATGAAAAGACATAAAATTAATAGAGATATAATTTATTTAACATTATTTACATTATCTATTAACAACGTCATAATATCACATAAAGCGTAAAACTGAATTAAGAATTTTGTCTATATTTATAACATGACAATTACAATTTAAACATTTTATAGAGATATTGCTGCTATCGCTTCCGGTATCACTATTAGTAGAGGTAATCGGGTGCATCCTACGTATTTGTTCCATCATACAACCACAAGTATCAGGACCGGATGTTACTTGCGGATCTGCCCAAGGACAATTAGGATAATGACCCTCAGAATTTCGAACTTGCTTTACAGAATCTGTACTATTATTATAAATACCGGCCATTTTACTATACCGTGTATATTAATTTATCAATAACAAATAACTATGAAGTACATATGAATACACCGTCTTTTATACACTACTACTTAACCATCTAGATAGGACCCGCGTGAAAACAGCAACTAATATCAGCGACAAATTTTTCCGAAAGTTGCCGAAGCAACCATCGAACAATGCAATTCTGGAGAGATACTTTTGTTGCGCATGCGCAATAATATAATTAATTTAAAATTTCCTCCACTTTATTTATTCTTTCCACATAAATATCGATAAATGTAATCAGAATAAAATAACAATTAAATGCAATATTAATTATAACAATATTATAACTATACCTAGATCTAGTTAGTGTTAGTCCTTAATTTTAGATATAGTTATAAATTTAATTGAATGTACATTATGTTGATATATAATTTTATCATGTAATAATAACCATGAGTTAAAATATAAAGTGTTATAGTTTATTATAACAATATATCAACAAAATTTTATATAAAAATAGTTAATCGCAATACCGGCAAAATAAAAATTTTACTAAATCGGTGCATATTTTGTATGGGCAACAATCCCATGCTAGTGCGGTTCATTTGCAAAGGGGCCTTGGTAGTAGCAACTGCTCCCATGTAGAAATTCAATAAAATTTTGAAAATAGAAAATAGTTTATTTCTACAAAACGGCACATACTTTCACTTTTAAATTTATACCTCCGACACCCCTATTCCTGAGCAACAATCCTACGGTAATGCGCTTCATTTGTAAAGGGGCCTTGGTAGTAGCAACTGCTCACTTGTAGAAATTTAATAAAATTTTGAAAATAGAAAAAAATTTATTTCTACAAAACGGCACATACTTTCACTTTTAAATTTATACCACCGATACCTCTATTCATGAGCAACAATCCTACGGTAATGCGGTTCATTTGCAAAAGGGCCTTGGTAGTAGCAACTGCTCACATGTGGAAATTTAATAAAATTTTGAAAATAGAAAAAAAATTATTTCTACAAAACGGCACATACTTTCACTTTTAAATTTATACCACCTATACCTCTATTCATGAGCAACAATCCTACGGTAATGCGGTTCATTTGCAAAGGGGCCTTGGTAGTAGCAACTGCTCATTTGTAGAAATTTAATAAAATTTTGAAAATAGAAAAAAAATTATTTCTACAAAACGGCACATACTTTCACTTTTAAATTTATACCACCGATACCTCTACTCATGATCAACAATCCTACGGTAATGCGGTTCATTTGCAAAGGGGCCTTGGTAGTAGCAACTGCTCACATGTGGAAATTTAATAAAATTTTGAAAATAGAAAAAAAATTATTTCTACATAACGGCACATACTTTCACTTTTAAATTTATACCACCGATACCTCTATTCATGAGCAACAATCCTACGGTAATGCGGTTCATTTGCAAAGGGGCCTTGGTGGTAGCAACTGCTCACATGTGGAAATTTAATAAAATTTTGAAAATAGAAAAAAAATTATTTCTACAAAACGGCACATACTGTCACTTTTAAATTTAAACCACCGACACCTCTATTCATGAGGAACAATCCTACGGTAATGCCGTTCATTTGCAAAGGGGCCTTGGTAGTAGCAACTGCTACTGTAAAGATGGTTCCTTGAAACGAAATCATAATTATTTCTTCCAAATTCAAGGTCTACTAGAAATTTGTAATAGGCCTTGGTGTCATTTATTTATTTTTAATTTTACTGGAACACGTATTATAGCAGTCAAAAGAGAACCATATTTTTGGAAAACGATTATGTTCCCTAAATTAAAAGCTTCTTATCTGTTTAACATGCTACCCAAAATTGTCGATCCATAATCTGTTTATTTTCAAAAAGAAGTGAAATGGTGTACCTTAAATGATATAGAATTCTTCTTGAAAATGGTCTGGTAAAAGATTCTGCATATTATGTAAATGTATCAGAAAATAGGTATTATACTGTCGCTGTGTACGATGTTGATTGTTTTGTAAAAGAACTTCTAGTTTCAGATTTTCTAACTTTATCGGATAAAAATTGGTTTTCTAGTTTTGTCATAGATATTTTACTTAATTTAATTGGCTTTCAAAAATTTTCTATCATATTCCATCCGAAATATCTACCATCATATTTCATGCTCATAAGACTCAATTTAATGATTAATTTTTTTATTATATTAGTTTATCTTTATCAAAACTTGCTATGCCAGTTCTCATTAACAACAATCATTGGCGCATAGCAATTGCAGATTTTGACAATAAAATATTTTATTTTATAAATCCAACGGGCAGTTCCTATTTATACCACAGACCAATATTTTCTTCACTTTCAATTATTTTTAACTATGTACAATAAAGCCAAAAATCTAATTCATCTAATTCTTAGATTATAATAACTAGATCTAAACATCTAATTCAAGATGATGAATATAACTGCGGTCCATATAATATAGTATACTTCTTTAAACAAATTTGTTGCAATAAAAGCTTACTGGACAACTTATCTATGACTAATTTTCGGAGGGACCTAAAAACACTACTGTTAGAATCTTCCACAGATATGAAGTTCATTTGCTTACTGTGCGGAAGGGACCTTTTAGTTTGTGATTCGATACAATGTTTATCCTGCAAGAGATATATTCATAATAAATGTCTGCGTTTTTCCACAATCAATTTCCTACAAAATCAAATTTGCAGCTTATGTCACTTATATTAATTCCAGAAACTTAACTCAATAAGAAATTTCATGTATTCTTAAACATTATTAATAAACCATATTCAATAATAGAGAGCAGTTGCTACTACCAAGGCCCCTTTGCAAATGAACCGCATTACCGTAGGATTGTTGCTCATGAATAGAGGTGTCGGTGGTATAATTTTAAAAGTGAAAGTATGTGCCGTTTTGTAGAAATAATTTTGTCTCTATTTTCAATATTTTATTAAATTTCTACAAATGAGCAGTTGCTACTACCAAGGCCCCTTTGCAAATGAACCGCATTACCGTAGGATTGTTGCTCATGAATAGAGGTATCGGTGGTATAAATTTAAAAGTGAAAGTATGTGCCGTTTTGTAGAAATAATTTTTTTTCTATTTTCAAAATTTTATTAAATTTCCACATGTGAGCAGTTGCTACCACCAAGGCCCCTTTGCAAATGCACCGCATTACCGTAGGATTGTTGCTCATGAATAGAGGTATCGGTGGTATAAATTTAAAAGTGAAAGTATGTGCCGTTTTGTAGAAATAATTTTTTTTCTATTTTCAAAATTTTATTAAATTTCTACAAATGAGCAGTTGCTACTACCAAGGCCCTTTTGAAAATAAACCGCATTACCGTAGGATTCTTGCTCATGAATAGAGGTATCGGTGGTATAAATTTAAAAGTGAAAGTATTTGCCGTTTTGTAGAAATAATATTTTTTCTATTTTCAAAATTTTATTAAATTTCCACATGTGAGCAGTTGCTACTACCAAGGCCCCTTTGCAAATGAACCGCATTACCGTAGGATTGTTGCTCATGAATAGAGGTATCGGTGGTATAAATTTAAAAGTGAAAGTATGTGCCGTTTTGTAGAAATAATTTTTTTTCTATTTTCAAAATTTTATTAAATTTCCACATGTGAGCAGTTGCTACCACCAAGGCCCCTTTGCAAATGAACCGCATTACCGTAGGATTGTTGCTCATGAATAGAGGTATCGGTGGTATAAATTTAAAAGTGAAAGTATGTGCCGTTTTGTAGAAATAATTTTTTTTCTATTTTCAAAATTTTATTAAATTTCCACATGTGAGCAGTTGCTACTACCAAGGCCCCTTTGCAAATGAACCGCATTACCGTAGGATTGTTGCTCATGAATAGAGGTATCGGTGGTATAAATTTAAAAGTGAAAGTATGTGCCGTTTTGTAGAAATAAATTTTTTTCTATTTTCAAAATTTTATTAAATTTCTACAAGTGAGCAGTTGCTACTACCAAGGCCCCTTTGCAAATGAACCGCATTACCGTAGGATTGTTGCACATGAATAGAGGTATCGGTGGTATAAATTTAAAAGTAAAAGTATGTGCCGTTTTGTAGAAATAATTTTTTTCTATTTTCAAAATTTTATTAAATTTCTACAAATGAGCAGTTGCTACTACCAAGGCCCCTTTGCAAATGAACCGCATTAGCGTAGGATTGTTGCTCATGAAAAGAGGTATCGGTGGTATAAATTTAAAAGTGAAAGTATGTGCCGTTTTGTAGAAATAATTTTTTTTCTATTTTCAAAATTTTATTAAATTTCCACATGTGAGCAGTTGCTACCACCAAGGCCCCTTTGCAAATTAACCGCATTACCGTAGGATTGTTGCTCATGAATAGAGGTATCGGTGGTATAAATTTAAAAGTGAAAGTATGTGCCGTTTTGTAGAAATAATTTTTTTTCTATTTTCAAAATTTTATTAAATTTCCACATGTGAGCAGTTGCTACTACCAAGGCCCCTTTGCAAATGAACCGCATTACCGTAGGATTGTTGCTCATGAATAGAGGTATCGGTGGTATAAATTTAAAAGTGAAAGTATTTATGTGCCGTTTTGTAGAAATAAATTTTTTTCTATTTTCAAAATTTTATTAAATTTCTACAAGTGAGCAGTTGCTACTACCAAGGCCTCTTTGCAAATGAACCGCATTACCGTAGGATTGTTGCACATGAATAGAGGTATGGGTGGTATAAATTTAAAAGTGAAAGTATGTGCCGTTTTGTAGAAATAATTTTTTTTCTATTTTCAAAATTTTATTAAATTTCTACAAATGAGCAGTTGCTACTACCAAGGCCCCTTTGCAAATGAACCGCATTAGCGTAGGATTGTTGCTTATGAAAAGAGGTATCGGTAGTATAAATTTAAAAGTGAAAGTATGTGCCGTTTTGTAGAAATAATTTTTTTTCTATTTTCAAAATTTTATTAAATTTCCACATGTGAGCAGGGTCTACCACCAAGGCCCCTTTGCAAATGAACCGCATTACCGTAGGATTGTTGCTCATGAATAGAGGTATCGGTGGTATAAATTTAAAAGTGAAAGTATGTGCCGTTTTGTAGAAATAATTTTTTTTCTATTTTCAAAATTTTATTAAATTTCCACATGTGAGCAGTTGCTACTACCAAGGCCCCTTTGCAAATGAACCGCATTACCGTAGGATTGTTGCTCATGAATAGAGGTATCGGTGGTATAAATTTAAAAGTGAAAGTATGTGCCGTTTTGTAGAAATAAATTTTTTTCTATTTTCAAAATTTTATTAAATTTCTACAAGTGAGCAGTTGCTACTACCAAGGCCCCTTTGCAAATGAACCGCATTACCGTAGGATTGTTGCACATGAATAGAGGTATCGGTGGTATAAATTTAAAAGTAAAAGTATGTGCCGTTTTGTAGAAATAATTTTTTTCTATTTTCAAAATTTTATTAAATTTCTACAAATGAGCAGTTGCTACTACCAAGGCCCCTTTGCAAATGAACCGCATTAGCGTAGGATTGTTGCTCATGAAAAGAGGTATCGGTGGTATAAATTTAAAAGTGAAAGTATGTGCCGTTTTGTAGAAATAATTTTTTTTCTATTTTCAAAATTTTATTAAATTTCCACATGTGAGCAGTTGCTACCACCAAGGCCCCTTTGCAAATTAACCGCATTACCGTAGGATTGTTGCTCATGAATAGAGGTATCGGTGGTATAAATTTAAAAGTGAAAGTATGTGCCGTTTTGTAGAAATAATTTTTTTTCTATTTTCAAAATTTTATTAAATTTCCACATGTGAGCAGTTGCTACTACCAAGGCCCCTTTGCAAATGAACCGCATTACCGTAGGATTGTTGCTCATGAATAGAGGTATCGGTGGTATAAATTTAAAAGTGAAAGTATTTATGTGCCGTTTTGTAGAAATAAATTTTTTTCTATTTTCAAAATTTTATTAAATTTCTACAAGTGAGCAGTTGCTACTACCAAGGCCTCTTTGCAAATGAACCGCATTACCGTAGGATTGTTGCACATGAATAGAGGTATGGGTGGTATAAATTTAAAAGTGAAAGTATGTGCCGTTTTGTAGAAATAATTTTTTTTCTATTTTCAAAATTTTATTAAATTTCTACAAATGAGCAGTTGCTACTACCAAGGCCCCTTTGCAAATGAACCGCATTAGCGTAGGATTGTTGCTTATGAAAAGAGGTATCGGTAGTATAAATTTAAAAGTGAAAGTATGTGCCGTTTTGTAGAAATAATTTTTTTTCTATTTTCAAAATTTTATTAAATTTCTACAAATGAGCAGTTGCTACTACCAAGGCCCCTTTGCAAATGAACCGCATTACCGTAGGATTGTTGCTCATGAATAGAGGTATCGGTGGTATAAATTTAAAAGTGAAAGTATGTGCCGTTTTGTAGAAATAATTTTTTTTCTATTTTCAAAATTTTATTAAATTTCCACATGTGAGCAGTTGCTACTACCAAGGCCCCTTTGCAAATGAAGCGCATTACCGTAGGATTGTTGCTCAGGAATAGGGGTGTCGGAGGTATAAATTTAAAAGTGAAAGTATGTGCCGTTTTGTAGAAATAAACTTTTTTCTATTTTCAAAATTTTATTGAATTTCTACATGGGAGCAGTTGCTACTACCAAGGCCCCTTTGCAAATGAACCGCACTAGCATGGGATTGTTGCCCATACAAAATATGCACCGATTTAGTAAAATTTTTATTTTGCCGGTATTGCGATTAACTATATTTATATAAAATTTTGTTGATATATTGTTATAATAAACTATAACACTTTATATTTTAACTCATGGTTATTATTACATGATAAAATTATATATCAACATAATGTACATTCAATTAAATTTATAACTATATCTAAAATTAAGGACTAACACTAACTATATCTAGGTATAGTTATAATATTGTTATAATTAATATTGCATTTAATTGTTATTTTATTCTGATTACATTTATCGATATTTATGTGGAAAGAATAAATGAAGTGGAGGAAATTTTAAATTAATTATATTATTGCGCATGCGCAACAAAAGTATCTTTCCAGAATTGCGTTGTTCGATGGTTGCTTCGGCAATTTTCGGAAAAATTTGTCGCTGATATTAGTTGCTGTTTTCACGCGGGTCTAGATAGGATGATAATGATTTCTATAAAGAGTAGATTTTACTCACAATTTTAGTACTAGGATATGTAATTTCAAACAAACTCCAACTAAAGGGTGATACACTAATTAGTTTATTTGTAAATTCATTATAATACGTATTCATAAACCGTTTCGTTTATACTAAAAAATAAATTTCCGTTTATATATCGAAAGGCTTTCGTGATTGGTAGTGGTAGTCCTGGAAAAAGATTGGTAATATAATCTTGATTTATAACACTACGAGTGGACTCGCTAATTTCGAAATATAATTTATCATCGTGAAAAACAAATATTCGCCCCGAATATGATTCGAGAGCCGCATTAATTTTATTTGTATTAGGCCACCCCATCTTTACTAAACTCGAATTAACTATTTGTGTATTAGTTAAAGATGAAATAATAGCAATATTTTTTTATCAAATACCCATATTTTATCATATTTACTTTGAAAGAAATGAGAAGACGATGTATATTGATGTTAGTACGGTGTAACTAATTCGCTTTGAATATAATTCGTATGTATAAGAAGCTTCCACATTAATTCATTATAATATATACATAAATAATGATTTCGAGTAATTAATATGTTATCAGGTTTCATAATTTTACAATCCCATCAAGGTTATTTGCACACCTTTTAGTTCTCGAACAATGATGATCATTTTTATGAACACCTTTTCTATACGAAATAGCAATATCAACATTAAACGATGATTGATGAAATGTTATGGTTGAAACAGCCTGCCATAACTCGAATGCCTTTTCAGCAATCATCACTGTTTTTATTAAAATATCAGAATGTTTAGAGTAATCTGTATCGTTAGATGGAAAAACGTACCAATTCAATCTTGTTTTGTATTTTTTAAGGCACCTTTATCGGGAACATCGCAACATCGTTTTTTCATAAAATTTATAAGTTCAAGTGTAATTATTTCGTTTGTTTCAAGATTATAAAACTTTTGAAACGCTAATAAGGCATTCTTCACTCTTGTATATGAATTAGCTGAAGAATTTAAAAAGCCTGCTTTCTGTAAATACTCGATAGCGAGACTTCGATCTTCATAACATTTTACAAAATATAAAATTTGTGTGGTTTAGAGTCAATACTACTAATAACAACAACTTCACCATCATGATCTTTTATGACACTAATAAACTTCAGGAAAGGATTGTTCTTTTATTTTTTAATGCATAGGAAAACATTCTTATCAATAATTTTTTATTTTATATAAATATATGTATGTATACACTAACTAAATTTCTAATAGCAAAATAAAAATTATTGGTACTTATTTGGGTAAACGTGAAAGTAACCAATAATATAAAATATTGCAATTCTCTATCGCACAGAAGCACTCATTATTGTTTCCATGATTTAAATATGGTGGATGATGAGAGTTTTCAAAGATTGGTACCAAATCTCCTTCCTCCAAATTCTTCTCTAAGTTAATGATCAATACATTATGGTTTATACCCAACATGTATTTTAAAAACTTCTCCTTGATGTCTCCTTTCACATAAACAATATCCACTTTATTGTGTATTAAATCTCTCATCAAAATTTCGTCGAGAGTGTTGTATGGTATGAACCCACTATTGAATTTAATTTTGTGGTGACACTTTTCCATATAATTCACTTCACTTTGCATTGCCGGTGTTAAACCTTCGGGAACTGTCAGTCTTTCATCACCAAGAATTGAGCCTCGACACCTACACTATAGGAAAGAGGACAATTTTCTGTGTATAATAAAAAAAGAAAAAATGCGGATTAGCCATTACTTTTTGAGAAAACGGCTTTTGAAAATCAAAATTTTACATGCATTTTAGATAGGGAAATTCATTTACATAAAAGTTCTATTGACGGTGCGTGCGTTCTGATATAGTCTTAGTGTTGGCAGGCAGACGCGATTGTGACATAGCCGGGTGTACATCGGGTGTATTACGCAACATTATGCAATAATTTAAAAAATAAACGCAGAACTCGTTTTTAGGTTAGAATCTCGAGTGCCTTGGTTGCGTTCGTCAAAACCGACGCTCCGCTAACCTCAGCTCCGGGCGCTACGCGCCGTTTTGACGAACGCTGACTCGCTAAAAACATCCCTCTAGGTAGCCCAACCACGCCAAAGGTGCAACTCGAAAGGGGTGAAACTCGTAAGGGGTGAAACTCGTTAGCCATGCACGATGTATTCACGACCGTGTCACAATCATGTCTGACAGCTAACACTAAGACTATATCAGAACGCACGCACCGTCAATAGAACTCGGGAGCGGATCAATTCCCTATGTAAAATGCATGTGAAATTTTGATTTTCAAATGTCGTTTTCTCGAAAACTACTGGATAATGAGCATCGAAGTGCTGTCTCAAAATGCTCAGAAAATTGTCCTCTTTCTAATAGAAAAAAAATCAAAGCCCAACGAGTGGTGATGAAAGTCTGACAGTAACCAAATCTTCATACGCGAATGGTGGTTTAAACAGATAAGTATTTTTAATATACCCATCAAAATAAAAGTTCTTTCACAATAAAATTTTTATTGCAATAAACTTTCACATCGACATACTATCACAAACTTCATTGTTCTTTTTTTTATGTATAGAAGTATAGCCAATCTTCGGGGGCAGATTATTCTACTTATATTAGATTCTCCCCTCCATTCAAATCAATCCTTATCATCGAACTAAATGTAGTTTCTTCCGCAAATTCTTTTCCATTTTTATTAAGCGTTTTCTAAATCCACCCATTTTACCCAATAACTACGTTTCTTTTTACCCCCTGCTATTCCTAAGCCAACAATATTCTTCTTGTTTACACATACTCATCTACTAATGAGTAATTGATAACGTTTCAAATGAGCGATATCGGATAATATTTTTTTTTCACTGACACTTAAATTTTTATTTTTTAATATTTTGTAACAATATCTTAAACTTTTAGAACAATATTTACGCCAAATATCAATTTCTCGTCGAGAATCATTTTTATTTAAAATTTTGTATGATCGTTCAACAATATTAACTATATTTCTACTTACCTCAAAGACATTATCTCAATTTGTACTACTCATTGCTAATATTTGTTTTCCTAAATTATCTCAAACAATTGCGATGCCGAGTACTTGGGGTTGCTCGAAGTCCTCGATCCTTTGTATACTAATTTATATTTCTTCGGTTGGAAGTTCCCCAAATTTTCTTTTATGATAGCCACACACCTGCCTGGCAAAAATACAACGCAGTCTTCTAAAGTCACTTTCGGAACTTCGCCATAAGCACTGTTAACAATTTCTAAGTTTTCAATTATATAGGGTAGATCTGGTGTTAGGTCCTTCAGCTTCTTTGTCTAGAATGTTGCTAATATGTTAATAGCACTTAGATTCACTGAAAATTTTAATATAACTAATTTTAATAGAAGTAAATTATAAAATTAAAATTATACAACTTACTTTTGAAAAATTTTATGGAATAACTCACTATATTTTATGGAATAATGATTTTATGGAATAACTCACAATAACACATCATGAAATGAAAGAATGTAAGTGCGAAATGAGAAAATGTGTAAATTGTGAGACTGCAAACAAGAAATTTAATCTTCAATTAAAAATTGATCACCCTGTTTGGAGTAAAAGACTGTACGACTTTGGATAAAATTATGGAAACCCAGCGTAAAAAATATTATTGACTAGAACACAAAAAACTAACAAATGAAAAAACATTGACTTCAAAGGAGCTAGAAAATCATATACTCTATTTTAATTGTCAAGGATACCTTAATAACCGTGATCAGATTCTATTATTAATCAAAAATACAGAACCAAGTATAATTTGCCTAAGTGAAACATACGTAACAGAAGATGTATATGAAAATGAATTGGAAATAGTTGGATATAAAATGGAAAAATGCCTAACAACTGGCGGAGTTCTTATATTTGTAAGAAATAATCTAAAGTATAAAGTATTATTGAACGAAACAGATAATAACTACCTGTGGATTTTATCAATTAAAGTAAATATTAATAAAAGTGAGTGTCTGATAAGTACTATATATCATCCCCAGCAAAGTAGTGACAGTTTATTCATTGAATACATGGATACTTACCTGGAATCGTTGGAATTAAATGGAAACATTATTATAAATGAGATATAAATTTGGACTACGAAAAGGAGGGTTTTTATACACAAAAATTGAAGACCGTGATTTCCAAACACGGTTTTTATCAGCTATTAAAGGAGTACACCAGAGTTACAAAAACAAGTGCAACAATTATTGATTATATAATAACAAATAATAAAGAACAACAGTATAAAATTCATCAGGTTCCTAGAATTAGTGATCATTATATAGTAACAATTAATTTAGACAACGAATCATTAAAAGAAGAATTCATGACCATAAAAAAGAGAAGTTTAAAATACTACGATACCGAAAAATACCAGGAGTTGTTATTAAAAAAAGAATGGAATGGTAGTATGACAGATATAGAAAAATCAGAAGCACTTATTAACAACATAACCACCACAATGAACGAAATATGTCCAATAAAAACAATAAAAATTAAACGTAAATATCTTGAAAATAAATGGGTAAACAACGAAGTTATTGTACTTATGACAAAAAGAGATGACATGTACAAAAAAGCAAAGTTTACAGGAAAAGAAGAGGATTGGAAAATATATAAAAACCATAGAAATTTGGTAGTGGACAAAATTCGTACAAATAAAAAGGAGTATTTTAGTAATTTGGTATCGGATCACAAAAATAACGGTATTCTTTGGAAAGAACTAAAAAGATTATTACCAGGAAAGAATAAGAAAATTCAAGATAAAATTGAGTTCCGAGGAGTTCAAGAAAGAAATGAAAAAGCGATAGCAGATAAGTTTAATAAATACTTTTTAGACAGCATTGAAGAGTTGAATTCAGAAATTCCACAGAACAGAAATTGCGATCGAGTTTTAGAAAGTATTCAGCAAGTGAAGAAATGGGACAAATTTGAACCTATAAGTATGAAAAAATTGAGAGAGATTATACGCAAATTAAAAAATACTACCGATACAGACACATTAATTAATACCAGAGCAATAAAAGATTCATTTGAGGTTTTGGGTCACTGCTATCTAAGCGTGGTATATGCATCACTAAAAAATGGAATCGTTCCCAAAAATTGGAAAACATCTTGCATAGTGCCTATACCAAAAGTATCGAATACAGAATTATGTGAAGAGCATCTCCAATAAATGTAGTGCCCATTTACGAAAAAATATTAGAACACGAAGTGCTAGATCAATTGAAAGACTATTGTGAACAAAATAATATACTGGTTTAAAACCAATCGGGTTTTCGCAGGTATCACTCATGTAAATCTGTTATCATGGATTGTTGTGAGGAATGGAACAAGAATATAGATGAAAATGAGGTGGTGTTGGCAGTGTTCTTAGACTTTAAGCGTGCTTTTGAAACCATCAACAGAAAATTGTTTATACAAAAATTAGAAAAAATGGGTGTTGGAGGAGCAGTGATAAAATGGTTTAAGTGTTACTTAACAAATAGAAAGCAAAAGGTGAAATTTAAAAACAGTTTTTCGGAGGAACTTTTTACTAAATATGGTGTACCTCAAGGAACAATTTTGGGTCCTTTCATTTTTATTTTGTATATCAATGATATTGTGAAATGTTTAAAAATGTGCAAAATTAAATTATTTGCCGACGATACTATGATATATATTGCTGGAACTAATATAAAACAAATGTTTGAAAAATTAAATAATGAATTGTCAATAATATTTGAGTGGTTGTGCGACAGGGTGACGGTAAACTGCACGAACGACTTAAAGTAACGGTAAAACAAAATGGTAAACTGCACTCCGAGCAAAACAGAGAAATTTTAATCCCTGTGGTAAACTGCACTCGAAGTTCGTGCAGTTTACCATAGGGATTATTTTTGGTTTATTAGCAGGTAGTTTTATCCTAATTACTTTTAATACATTTTATTAAAAAAAATCAACCTAAATGTGTTGTTGATTTGAAAATAACAGTAAAAATATGAAATTAATTGAAAAAATAAAATAAAATTTTATTAAAATTTATTATTTAAATTTTATTATTTAAATTTTATTAAAATTTTATAAAAAATCAAAAAATAAAACATAAAATTGGTAACCTAA
Organism: Cantharis rufa; assembly: GCA_947369205.1. NCBI lineage: Eukaryota > Metazoa > Arthropoda > Insecta > Coleoptera > Cantharidae > Cantharis > Cantharis rufa. Next base: position 26,844,674 of record OX376305.1, on the reverse strand, counting down.
TAATTAATAGGCTAATAATTAAAATATAAAATTGGTAACCTAATAATTAGGTAGGGCTTCTAATTAATATGAGGGCCACTGTAAAATGAGACGGCTTTTAAAAATTGTAACCGAGATATTTCTTCTGTTTCATATTTTTGTAATAAATCAGTAACAATTGTTTGCTTTTGTTTAGAAGTTTTGTTTTGCGTAGGTGGTTTTTCAACACTGTTCAAGGCTATGTAAACTTTATGTTGCTCATGTTTAAGAGCTTCAACAAAATTGTATATGTTGGGGTGAATAGAATTAAAGTTCTGTTTAAATGCGGCATGGAATGATTCGCAACAATTAGTTGTTGAAAAGAAATCAGCAGACGCCTTAGCCCAAACCATTGGAGGAAACATGGCTTTTCTATCCACATATGTAGTGAATAAGTATTCACAAAACTTTTCGAGATTAGCATCAATGGGTTTGATTTTCAATAAATCATAGTAAGCTTCCAAAACGTCGTCCGCTTTCAAAAACTTCAATCCAAAGCAATAGCGCAACCACCTACCAACTTCAGAATCGCGATCTTGATAGTCTGAAGCTAAACCTTTTTTTTGGAGAGCACGGTACCACGCTTGACCAAGATGAAACCTGCAACCTTCAATTGATGCTTCTGGCCATTGAATCGCACACGCGTTTCTGATTGCAACTTCAAAATCGGTAACTATCTTGGATATTTGGAACAGTTTGAATATCTCGAAGACGCTATCATCTATTAAAAGGGAACAACCAAGTGTACATATTTCTTTAAGACAATGAAGGTATGTTGATTGTTTCTTATCTGGTAATAAACAGAAAACCAGCGGTATATAATGACCATTAAATAATCCATGGATTGTAAAAAATTGGTAAAAAAATTTAGCACAATAATCAAATGTACCATCCATGTAGATAGCTTCAGCTTTCGCCAAAGCAGCCAAATTTGTGGAACACGAAAATATAACAATATTTGAAGTGCGATTGTTAACAGTCAGAAAATTTTCTCCTTGCCAAGTTTTTACATCCATTTCTTGTAGCTTCTTATGCACTTCTGCAATATCTTTTGGAAGAGTACTCATACTTTTCCGTCGCATATTGTAAGTATTTTTTTTTGCATATTGTATATCTTTCTTCTGCAAAACCTGAGTAGAAGACGGGTTTTGATCCAAACAGGTATTTGCAATTTGTTGTGGCGTTTGCAACGCTCGTTCACTCGCTAGAACTTTCATTCGACTTGACAAATCTTGCCTATGCAAAAGCTTCTCATTAGATTCATGTGTGTGGTTATCTTGAACATATGTGATGTGCATATCCGGGCGTTCTCCAAAAACTTTAATAAACGCGGTACATTTTCTTTTACAGCATCGCCATTTTTTTTCACCTGTTTTCAGCATACGTTCCATATAAAATTTGTGTTGCTGATAAAGTAATAAGGGCTTTCCTCGTTGGCTTGTTGTAATCGTTAGTTCGGACATTCTCTTGTGATCTCGTTAATGTTTATGAATAAGTTTTCTTCTATTATATCAATAAAAAAAATGTAATTCTTTTATATAGTAAATATTAATACATAAAGTGTTGTACCAACAAACAAAAAATTTCTGAAAAAAAAAAGGATTTTATTCCAGTAATGAAATGCTTATTTTACAAAAATAATTTTTAAAAAAATCAAAATTTGAATTTATTTTATATAAGGATCATGTAATTAATAAATTTAATCGCATAACAAAATAATTTTTGTATAACAAAGTAATTTTTGTTATACTCTGTATAACCCCATTATTTTGGGTTACAGCTTACCTGAAAAATGTTCGGAGTGCAGTTTACTACTTTGCAAAATTTCGTGCAGTTTACTTGGAGTGCAGTTTACCATTTGCAGGTCGTTTTGGAGTGCAGTTTACCTTACCCCGTGCGACAATAGTTTGGCTATAAATATTAAAAAATCTAAATATATTATTCTGGGTAAGCAACATATTTTAAGAAACATTGAAACAGAAGGCTTGAAAGTTTCAATGAACAATAAAACGTTGGATAGAGTAACGGAAATTAAATACTTGGGAGTTATTATTGATGAATTTCTAAGTTTTTAAAAATCATTTTACTTACATCATGAAAAAAATGTCACAAAAAGTATTTTTCCTAAGACGAATTTCAGGAAGTTTATGTGTGTCAACAAGAATTTTATTGTATAGATCTTTGATTGGTCCTCATATTGATTTCTGTTCAACGGTGCTTTTGAATATGAATGGAGCGGAAAGGGAGCAAATTCAGAAAATCCAGAACAAGGCAATGAGGACAATTATTCAATGTAATAGGTATACTCCAATTAAGGATATGTTAAATGCATTAAATTTTATGAGTATAGCGGAACGAATAAAATATAAATCATTAGATAATCATATCTTTTTTTACATTTTGTAATCAGTACAAAATCAGAAATCAGATGGCTCCAAAATACTTATTGGATAAGTTAAGAATTGACTTTTTAGATGTGCATCTTAAAGCACATCTAAAAATATCTTAAAGCAGAACTGGAAAGAAAAAAAAAACAAAAAACAAAAACCTTGTCGAGGTCACAGAGTTGACCTCAACCGGCTATGTATTCGCTAATCAGGCACGTATCAATGCCACATTCTCTTCTTCACTACTCATTTCAGTCAACTCAATCACAACTTAATCACAACTTAATCGTCGCAAACTCCAACATCAACAAAAGAAAATAACACGAAAAAACAATAACATTGTCGAGGTCACAAAGTTGACCTCAATCGGCTATGTATTTGCTAATCAGGTTCTTACCAATGCCACATTCCCTTCTTCACTGTATTCTTGTTAGTCGCCATTGTTATTCAGATTATAGTCGCATTTTCGTGACACGATTTTACCGGAAAATAAAAAATTTTAAAATTAGTGTTGTAAGATAAATAACTAGCTTAACTAATGAAACCATAAATAAGTTTTATTAACTTGATAACTTTTACTTACTTCTGATGTTTTATCCAATGGCCAGTATCGTAATTGCTCATGTGCCGCTACTTTAGTTACTTTTGTTATTTTATTAGTTATTCTTAATACGTAGCGTTCAATGTTCAGTACGTTTAGGATTTCATATAGGCCTAAAAATTTCATTCCCAAGTTGCCAGATCCAGCCGTATCCAATTGATCACGTAAATTTGGCAGCGGATAATGATCTCTAATTACCTTCTTATTTATTTCTCTATAATCGACACATAATCGTAACGAGCCATCTTTCTTCTTTACCAAAACAATAGGACTGGCATAAGCTGACGAACTTTCCCGAATTATACCTTGTTCTGATAAATCTTGAATAATTATTTTTAATTGGACTCACTCGGAATATGCCAATCGTCCGTGGTTACCGCTGTTGGCGTTTGCTTGCTAGTTTCTTTCAATAATTTCTGTAATTTAGCCTTCCACTTCTCGTCCAATCCTGACCACTTATTTTCCCATTGCATACTTCGGATTCTTGGTGGAGTCAATTGGGTAAGCCATAAATAGAGTTCATATTTTCTTACGACTATTTCTAGTCCAGGACGTTGAAAAGTTTCTCAATCTATCAAAGCATTTACGCCTGGGATGGTGTTGTCAGGTACTTCAATAAAATCGACTTCAAGTGTAGTTTCTTGAAGATCTACGTATAATCTACAATGTTCTATTGCTTTCACTTTTGTTCCAAACCCTTCTAACGTTTGAAAAGATGGCGTTATATTTCCTTGTATTGATTTCACCACCTTGTGATAGATGACGGACCAGTCTGCTCCTGAATCTATTAGGTAGATCGATCGCTACTTAAACAACGTGATTGGTATAACCATTTTTCTTAAAACATCTCGATTCGTTGTAACCCACGCGGTGACAAAAACTACATTCAGAAACCTTTTCTTGTTCGAAAGTGGTATTTGCTGTTATATTTGGTTGTGCAGTGATTGACCTTTCTGTATCTATGCACTTTATCGCTTTGTGACCATTCTTATTGCACTTATAGCATTTGATTTGGAATCGACAATTCTTCCTTACATGACCTGTTTTTCCGCAACCAAAACATTTTTCCAGCGAATAGTTTCTTGTGTCTTCTTTTGAGGTGCTCATTCTTGGTCGTTTAACTTGCCGTCGCTGATCATCTTTGTTTTCATTGTCGCACTGTCGTAGCAGAATCATAAGTTCTCGTTGATCGCTAGGAGTATTCATTCTTAACCTTTGACGGACGATATCACTAACAATTCCGCCAATCACAGGGCACAAAACTTTCTCCCATGACAATTGTGATTCATATCGATATATACAGCAAATTTTTTCAATACCATATTCACATAACGTCTCGAAATCGGAACTTACCATGGTTGCAGCTTTTATAAATTTTGTATGCCAGGTGTCTTGATTAGGGAAATTATTGCGAAGATCTTCAGCAAGGCTTTCCCAGCTTCGTTCGTGTGATTGCCATCCTTCAAAAAAAATTTTGCCTTTCCCTTTAAGCGCATCTCCTACTTTCGATATCATGATGAAGTCTGATATTTTCGCTCGCCTTCTGATCTCGTCTACTTGTTCAATCCATTCTTCTGTTGAGAATTTACTCTCATCTGGGTCATGTGTTGGTAAATTAAAGTGATGTCGTTCATGTTCATCTGCTGGTCTTGTGTTGAGATCAGCCATTTTCTTGAAAAAATATTCCATACATTGTACAAAATTCGTTGGACTATCGTTAGAATTCTGCTCTTCATTGCCTCTGCGCTCGTCTGTATTTTTACTCATTATGTCGAGAACTTGATTTCTAAAAAAAATTTTAATCTAAAAAATATTTTTTACTTACCTTGTTATGGTTAAACGCCGGTAGTAATCCCACTTCTGATGTTAGAATAAACTTTATTTAATTAATTAAAACGCTAAATTCTGTTATTACAATGGTTATTACTGTATTTCTTACTTCTTAATTTCTATTGGTTGCTAGTTGGTTTAGGGAGTATGTCTAGATTACTCTAGCAGATCCGTACTAAGGGTATGTCTCACTCACTCTAACATATTTATTATTTTAATAAGGTGCTATAGAGGATATCATTTTACAGTATTTTACGAAATTGTATATTTTAATGTTTTTTAACCATAGTCATATTTATTTATTATTTATATTTTTTAACATTGTTGACTTTGTTGAGAGTGACTTTTAGTGCGACATATACCTATATGTGTATCTCTTTACATGCTGAAATCAAACGAGCCAACACCACTCGGTTTTTCGGTGAGTTTTTTCGGTGTTTGTTTCTGTGTTGGAAGCGTTATTTTTGAATTTTGTCGGTTTCATATTGTATTTTCTCTTTCTTAGTCTTGAGAATGGACCCATAAAGGCGTCCGAAACGTCGACAAACTGAGATAGCGTTTGATTTGCAAATCCCAGCCAACCTGCAACTTCCTTTTCATATATTATTATTTGGGTGAAAATTGTTCTCTTACTTATCTATATGGGTTTCTTTAACGAGATGGAGGTGGCATATGGTCCCGACACGGTCACAACATTCAACGCAATTAAGGTAAATTTTAACAAATTGGCGAAGACAACCAACAGGAGGAATTTCTAGCTACGCTGCAGAAAGACTAAGATTTACCCATCCTTTATCCAGAAGAAGGTCGTTTGTATGTCCCAAGAATTAATCCCGGATAGGGAAATCCTAAAAAAGGCAGACAACTTTATTAAACAGTTTAAAAGCAAAATCCTAAACATACACATAAAGATCTCCATTAAAAATATGAAACAAATCAGCAACGAAATTAATTTTAATATCAACACACTAAAATCTAAAGTGCCTTATGACATAGTGGAAAGATTTGTATCTATAGAACGATGGCAGTACAACAAGAAAAGTGCAGACATAAGAGGTAGAATGTGCAGAAAGTTTCAAGTTCTGGCACAACAGCAACAAAGAATGGATGTATTGGGTAATGAAGAGTGGGTGTTAAACCTTACAGATGTTCAGTTGCCGGATGTAGTATCGAAGATAATATCACTGGGTCCAAAATTCACCATAACACCATCTATAAGCAGTTTCCCGATCTATAGTTTTCTCGCTGAAATTGAAAACACGTTAGAGATGACAACACTTACTACAGCGAAAAAAGAGATGATAAGAGCCAATATAATTAACAGTACTCACAATTTTATTAACAGACGAGATGAAGAAGACCCCATCAGAAAACAGGTTTGGTCTACTTGTAGATTCCTAAAAGAAAACCCTGAGTTGATGGTCCTGAAAGCCGATAAGGGTAATTCAACGGTTGTAATGGAAGGAAGAATAAATGTAAAGGAAGAATACCTGAAAAAATTGAATGAATTTGTAGCTCGACCAATTTGCCTTTCCTAAATGGAAAGGTGAAATCGCAGCTACTGGGTAGCTACGGAAGCTTGGGTCCAGGGGTGGACTAACTTGTCGAGTTTTCTTGCTATCACACACTATTCTTTTTATAGAAACCCGGTACGTGGGCGCCAATTCGAATAAGTCGAATATAATGACTGGAACGGGGGTTAAATAAACAATTGATTCGAAAACAATAACAAAAATATTTATTAATAAAGGAAAAGAAAATATATTTACAAACTTAAAATGAATTATAAAATTAAAACGAAATAGTACTGCGTACGGCACTGGTGGTTTATTTACAAGTTAATAAAATGGCGGGTGTGTAGTTGTGTTGATTTTTGTCTTCTGCACTTTAGTTTCAACAGCTACTAGTTTCAATAATGCGAAATTACAGGTAAGTACGGGGAATCTAATTTTAATGTTCTTACTGAAATATCACACTACAAGTTCCTTTCTTAGATGTTGCAAGAACTACTGGTACCTAACTGAATTGCTGGTTAATTTAAAGTTACTACTAAAATATTATTACAGGAGCTGGATTATAAGTATCTAAATTTGAAATGGCGAGTACTACTGGTTTGGTTATCTGGAATCTAACATAAACTACACCCACATCTGATTGTCATGGATACTGGTAAACTAATATTGACTACTTAGATGGTTTTTCGCCGGTGTGAATATTTTATAACAACAGGAAAGATGACAGGAAGTTTTTATGGGATAAATCTTGTCTCGCCAGGCTATAAACAAGATCTTTCAGGCTGGAGAAGATGAAGTTGTCATGCCAGGCTTTAACAACTTCCGGAAAAATAATCAGGACAGGTATTATGAATTGTTTTTAGGAACCTTGTCTCGCCAGGCTATAAACAAGATATTTTCAGGCTGGATATGATGATGTCGTCACGCCATGCAGTAACGGCTTCCGGAAAACAGGTAAAATGGAAACGATCGCTAGGCAGACACGTTTCCGAAGTATTGAATGCAACACTCTTTGAAATGATCGCTAAGCAGACCTATTTCGGAAGTATCGACAGAACAATACCTGTTTTTGGAAAGGAAAAATTTAGACCAAACCAAACTATTAGATGAAAACTTAACTGGTTAGTTTTTCTAGTAGAATCCTCTATCATTTTTACCAGCAGCTAATGTATTACAGGCAATTGCAAACATGTAACAGGTTTCTTTTAATCCACTCTAAGTTGATAAAACTAATCAGCAACATGGGTTGCCTATCATTGAAATTTTAAATGGTTGTTTCACAATTTTAAATAAAATTTCCTCCAAAAATGGTAGTTTCATTACAATTTGTTCAGTGACAATACTAAGTACAAAAAACTAAATAAAAACCCCACTATCACAATACAAGGAAAATTTAACAGAAAGGTCAAAGAACTACACAATGATGGCCATATAGACGACACCACTAGAAAGACGATGACTAAATACAACTGTCAATACCCCAGGGCGTATGGACTTCCTAAGGCCCACAAACAAGGTGTCCCCCTCAGACCGGTGATCAGCTGCATAGAGTCACCCTCCATTCCGATAGCTAAATTCATCAACAATATCCTAAAAAACTTAGTTCAAAACCTACCTTTCAATGTGATGAATACTAGAGAGGCCAAGGAGAGGATAACGCGGGAGATCGTACCGCAGGACTACGTAATGGTATCCTTTGACGTCAATTCGCTATTCACTAACGTATCCAAAGAAGCCGTCATCACATCAATCACTAACAACTGGGATTTAATAGCTCCATCTACCACCATCCCTATGGACATGTTTATCCAACTGATAGCAATTATCTTTGACAATAGCTATTTCAATTTTCAAGGAAACTTTTATTCACAGTTGGAGGGATCCGCGATGGGTGATCCTTGCTCACCTTTTTTCTCCAGTTTTGTGATGAACGACTTACTTTACAACTTTTTCGGCGCGATAGATTTTGTCATCCCTTGCCTCCTCCTCTACGTAGATGATGTCTTTGCAGCTGTCCCGGCTACTAAGATAAAACAGTGTGTAGAAATACTTAACAGCTTTGACAAAAGACTTAGTTTTACTTACGAAGTTGAATCGAATCGTTCTTTACCCTTTTTGGACCTTTTGATAACTAGAGAGGAAGACGGCACTCTCGCAACGGATATTTACAGGAAGCCATCATCAACGGAGAGACTGCTAAATTATGAATCTTCACACCCAAACAGCCAAAAGATGAGTGTTATTAATACGCTCAAATATAGAATACAGACATGCGTACCAAAAAATAGGATCCCTACGAGATTATATGAACTTAAACTGCAACTCCTAAAAAACGGCTACCCCTCGAGATTGGTGGATTGGGTTTTATTTAGAGGGAATCGTATTAATTCCCCAAATCCACATACAGAACCTGAAGATCATAAACAAATCCCTAAATACAGCAAGATAACTTACCACCCTTATTTGGAACACCAGATAAAACATGCATTCAAAGAGGCCATAGATAGTGGTGAGTTGAGATTAGCGTTCCGTAACAATTGCAGTTTAAGTAGGATCTTATACTCAAGAACAAAACAAAAGGTTCCTCCCCCGAACAAAGCCAAGGTAGTCTACAAGATCAAATGTCAATGTGATGTGTGTTACATCGGACAAACCAAGCAAAGACTTGCTACTCGCGTCTACCAACACCTGCAAGACTTAAAACATGGATCTAATAAAACTGGTTTGGCAGAACATGCACTCACCTCGTCACACAGTTTCTCTCAGTATGACGTAGAAATTTTGGCGACTGAGAGTAACTACAGCAAACGGACTTTCCTGGAAGCAGCGTACATAAGCACCACACCTAACAACATTAACAAGCAAACAGATTTTAGGTACATCAATGCGGGTTACAAGGATCTCCTTAATAAATTTAAGAAAAAGACAAGACAATAATTAACAACATTCGCACAAACCTTACTTACTACGGTTTTCCTTCTGTTTCGAGTTTGTTTCGCCTCTGTGACTAAGTTATCAATTTTGATGACAGCACATTTTATCTTTTTTCACACAGATTTGCTCCAAACGGAATCAACACCATGGACTAGATTCATTAACATTCCAGAACTACGGAAGATACATATTGGGTTGCCTACCTCAACGTTGGCTTTTAAAAGAATTTAATTTTATCAAGTCAACACAATATTTTTACGTTTACTATCAATTAGTTTTAATTTATAACTATTTATTTTAATAAGGTGCTATAGAGGATATCATTTTACAGTATTTTACGAAATTGTATATTTTAATGTTTTTTAACCATAGTCATATTTATTTATTATTTATATTTTTTAACATTATTGACTTTGTTGAGAGTGACCTTTACGTAGTGCGACATATATTCGCACTTTTGCATATTCGGTTTTTCGGTGAGTTTTTTCGGTGTTTGTTTCTGTGTTGGAAGCGTTATTTTTGAATTTTGTCGGTTTCATATTGTATTTTCTCTTTCTTAGTCTTGAGAATGGACCCATAAAGGCGTCCGAAACGTCGACAAACTGAGATAGCGTTTGATTTGCAAATCCCAGCCAACCTACAACTTCCTTTTCATATGTCTAAACCTGTCGGACGCAAACCTGCAAGATTGATAAGTTTCTTTTGTTAACCCCGACCTATAAAGATAATGTATTATTAAATACAATTAATCATCGAACAATGTTGAGTACGGTCCTGCATGGTGTATATAGATTTAGAGCTGGTTATTTTTAGAAAATTGGAAAAGATACAGATATAATTTTGAAGACGGGGTGGAGTGTGAGGAACCCTTGTATTATATACAACGGAGAAGTATTGTGGAGACAATAAACACAAGAGGAAAGAAGTAATTAAAAACAAATCGTGAGTATTTGAGGTTAGGATACCAGAAATTTGTATTCTGTTAGTAGTGCGAGCTCTTTTGAAGGGTTGACCTGGGTTCTCGTACTGACGCTGACGGTGGTTAAATAATTCAAGGAATCGCTGGTAATTTTGCATTGATTTGATATAAAGTTTTCCACGTGCAACTTTGGTTGCCTAAGTTCAATTAAACATTAGCAAATGAATAATAACAAAATTACCAGAGGAAGAGCAAACAGTGTACCATCGATCAAAGATTACCTCAAAAGGGGAAGGGATACAGCAGATATAAGCGCGGAGGAGGAAGAGGTTTTTCGACGAAGTAAAAAAACACCCAAATCACCAAATAAGGTGGTAGAGGGAGAAACCATGGATGAACTAAAAGAGATGATGGCGGGTTTGACCAAAATGGTAACTGATGGTAATAAAGTAAACATGGAAATAAAAGAGAAACTTTTCACGATGGAAACCAACTGGAACGCTAAAGTTGAAGAAATGGAACAGGTGATTGGAGATCTGGCAAGGAATGCAAGTAAACAGAATGAAAGAATAACCTTTCTTGAGGAACAACTTGAAAAACATGAAAAGGAGAAAAGAAAAGAGAACATAATCATAAAAAATTTGCCAATAGAGGGAATTGTAACACCAAGAAAAGTGGAGGAATACTTGAATAATAGGATGCAGGTACATGTTGAGGTGATTGACGCCTTTAAGATAGGAAGATTAACCGAAAAACAGGTAATTGTCGCAAAATTGAAAAACAATGCACAGAAGCGACTGATAATGGAAAGCAAGGGTAAACTTAAAGGTACTCGCACTTATATTGAAAATGACATGACCAGCAAAGAAAAGGAGATACAAAATAAAATATGGTCCTTGGCTAAAATTGAAATGGGAAAGGGCGAGAAAGTAAGAGTTGGGTATCAAAAGATGATCAAACAGAACAAAGTGTACATTTGGGACAAAAACGATAATGTTCTGAAACTGCAAAATGAACAAGAAAAACCTGCGAAAAACTAACGCTGTTGGGGAGAGGAGTGTCTGGACCTTCCCAGACAGATGCTCCAGTAGGGAAAGCTGGGGAAGATACACGGATGGGGCATGGAACGGTAAGAATCGAAATGGATCAAGCGGATAAAAAATTGCGTACAAAGAGAATAAAAATATATGGTAAAGAGAATAAAACAATTAGAATAGCGACGTGGAATATAAGAACTCTTTTGAAACCTGGAAAAATGAAGGAGGTTGTTAAGGAAATGCAAAAGTATAAAATAGAGTTGGCAGCAATACAGGAAACTAGATGGAAGAAGGAATGTGAAATAAGAGGAGAAGATTTTGTATTTCTGTATTCTGGGGAAGATAGACAAGGAAGTAAGGGTACTGGTTTTATGGTCATGAAGAGGTATATAAAGAAAATATTGCAATTTAAACCAATGGGTGGAAGACTATCATACCTGAGAATTAGAATGAAGCCAAATAACCTGTCAATAATAAACGTTTATGCACCAACAGAAGAGAGCTCAGAAGAGGAGAAGGAACGGTTCTACTATGAATTGGAACTGTTATTTGATCTGATACCAAAACACGACACTACAATTATAATGGGCGACTTTAATGCACAAATCGGCAAAGAGCAACATATTGAGGATGTGGCTGGAAAGTATACAATACACACGAAATCAAACGACAACGGAATCAGACTATGTTGCCTGGCAGCCTCACTAAATATGGTTATTAGTAGCACCAAATTTGAGCACAAAAAACTACACAAGATTACATGGATGTGGCCTGGCGCCAATAATGATGAAGGAAATCAAATAGACCACGTACTAGTGACAAAAAGGCGAGCAACATCAATAAGAGATGTGAGAACTTTTAGAGGCGCCAACGCTGACACGGACCACTTCTTGGTAGTCGCTGAAGTAAAGCAGAAAACTATGGTATCAGATATAAGGCAACAAACACGAAAACGGATAGCAACAGAAAAACTTAACAACGAAGTATGTAGGAATGAATACGAGGAAAAGGTGAATATAGAAATGGAAAAAAAAGAAAAAAACAATAACATAAACATGATATGGGACAACATAGAAAATAGTATTAAAACAAGCGCCACACAAATGCTAGGTTATGAAGAGAAAATAAAATGGAAGGCATGGTTTGACGAAGAATGTGACGAAATAAATAAAACGAAAAAGGAAGCAAGAGCTAAATGGTTAAAAAGTAATGAACGAGAACACCTAGATGAATACAAAAGAAAGAGAAAAGAAGCTAATAGACTATATAGACATAAAAAGAATGAATGGATTGAAGGAAGAATGAGGGAAATCGAGATAAGCAGTGTTAATAATAATGTAAGGAAGTTTTGTAAGCAAATCAAGAATACGAGAAAGAATTATGAGATAAGAAACAAAGGAATGAAGAACGAGGAAGGGGTTCTAGAAAATAGATGAAAATAGAAATATGGGAAAACCATTTCAAAAGGCTACTGAACACACAGAAAAATGAGGATGTGCAACAAAATTTGACAGAGGACGAACATAATACAAATGAAATGGATGAACCGACTGGAGAGGAAATAATAGAAGCAATTAAGAAGTTAAAAAACCGAAAAACCCCTGGTACAGACGAAATTACGGCAGAAATGATAAAGAATGGAGGAGAAAGGGTGCTGACTGAAATTTGCGAATTGATAAAACAGATATGGACGCAAGAAGAGATGCCACAAAGGTGGAAAGAAGGAGTAATCATAGTAATAAAAAAGAAAGGAAGCGCTGAAGAGTGCATCAATTATAGAGGAATTACTCTATTAAATACTGCGTACAAGATACTATCGGCAGTCATTCACAACCGCATCACTAGGTACACCGATGAAATAGTTGGAAATTATCAGTTCGGCTTCAGGAGGGGAAAGTCGACAGTGAATGCATTACACTTAATTAAGCAGATTCAAGAAAAATGTTACGAATATGATGTGGATATGCATATGTTATTTGTGGATTTTAAACAGGCGTTCGACAGAGTCAATAGATCCCAAATGATAAATGCTATGAAGGAATTCGGGATTCCACTTAAATTGATAAGGATGACCTGGATAACACTAGCAGACGCAAGAGCCAAAGTTAGAACGACCGAAGGTGACACAGACAGCTTTGCGGTGGAAAGCGGAGTTAAACAAGGTGACGCATTGTCGGCGACACTGTTCAACATTGTACTGGAAAAGATAATCCAAACTACCGGCTGCACAGGAACAATAATAAATAAAGAAAGCCAAATAATAGCATACGCAGACGATGTGGTCATTATATCAAGAACGAAAAAAGGACTGATAGAGATACTAAAGCTAATAAAAAACGAAGCAATTAAAATGGGATTGAATATTAATCAGGACAAGACAAAATATATAAAGTGCACGCGAGAAAATCAAGACATTGTGAATGAACTAGTAATAGATGGTGCCGTATTTCAGCAAGTAAAGGACTTCAACTATCTTGGTGTACAAATTAATAATACAAACAATAGAAACATGGAAGTCACAGCTAAGATACAAGCAGGAAATAGGGCATATCATGCAAATAAGCAACTATTAAAAAATAGACATATATCTAAAAGCACTAAAATAAGAATATACAAGACATTAATAAGACCAGTACTCACGTATGCAGCTGAAGTTATTTGCCTAACAAAAAGAGAGGAAGAATATTTCAGAGTATTTGAAAGGAAGATCTTGAGAACGATAGTGGGATACAAACGAATAAATGGACAATATCGAAGTAGAAATAACTCGGAATTACTCGAAGAAATGGCCGGGGAAGACATAGTGAAATTCATAAAGGCCCAGAGAATAAGATGGTGGGGCCATGTAATGAGAGCAAACAATGAGGAAATTGGAAGAGCCATAATGGCATGGAAACCAGAGAATGAGAGAACGAGAGGTAGGCCAAAATTGAGATGGAGTGATGGAGTAGAGAGAGACCTTGAAAAGTTGGGTGTGAGAGACTGGGCACAAAAGGTGAAGAACCGAGCGGAATGGAGGGAAATTATACGCACAGCTAAAACGCATCGGGACCTGTAATAAGATGTATTTATGAGGATTAATCCACCTCAATAAATGGATTTTGTAAGTTCGTAAGAACAGCTCTATTCTATAGTAGAATGTAATGCTACAAATAATAATAATCATCGAGCAACACCCGCGAATAACTTGATTAACATTAGTCATCGAGCTAACCCTAACACCCGCGACCCCTAACACCCGCAAACTTAAGCTTAACACCCCCCCCCCACCCCAACAGCGAAAACATCCTCTAACACTCTACAAGCGAAGAACTTAATGAAATGGACCAAGCTTAACACTTTACCACCCCATCTTCATATAGCACCCGAAGAATTTGTTAACCATCGACTTTAACATCCCCTAACACCCTTCAAGCGAAGAACTTGATGGCATGGATTAGAACCCGCTTAGTACATCTACTGATCACTTCTTCAATTGTGAGCTTTTCAGTAACTTGTACATTTCTTGTAATCTTTACTTTTTTCTCTGCCTTTTCTACAACTTCACTTTTCCTTATCCACTGTCGTAAGTCTACAATCTCTGTTTGGTTACTTTTATCATAATCTATGCACCGGTTTTTGCACTCCGAACAAACTCCTTTCATACAGGATACCGAATCAACAGAACAAACTATGTAGTGATTCTAAGACTGCATTCACGTCTTTCTGCATAATTACTTTATTTTTATGGAATGTATTAACCACATAGGTAACATTTGCATGTAACTTACATAAGCAAGTATCTCTTCCATCTACAGTAGGTGGCTTCACATAAAATGGCCTATGTTTATTGAAGTAGCTGTAGTGGCATTTAAGGTCACTATTTTCTTTCAAGAAGGCTTTGTTACAGGTTTTTCATGGAGTCTAATAAAAATCTTTTCTGTACTTTCTTTTTTTTGTGCGTGATAGTCTCCTTCTTACCAGCTGTAGCTCTCGTTACATCATCCCGCAAGAAGAACTGACGAATCTTCCGTACAAGATATACATTCTGGTAGAACGCTCTTGTATGTTAAAGGTCGGTCTACACCTAATGTGTCTCTTACCAATTGGATCTGCATTCTGGATTTTTTTACGATACGGGTTTGAAGTACCGATTGGATGAGGCGTTTTCCTTCTCGACTTTTGACAGTTTTGTATCGTTCTTTAATGGCATTAGAAAGAACGCTGTACTTCTTCGTATTCTGACTATTGCTTTCATTTTTGTTGCTGCTGCTGTCTGTTTTTGAATTTCTGTACAATCTCTTCTTATATTTTTGAACTTTCTTCTTTAACTAGTCTAATTAATATTATATCTGTATAACTTTGTTCTATCTCTTTTCACTTTCTTTCTTTCCCTTGAACTACGAGTAGATACTTCAGAGGGATTAGATGTTGCAGATGAAGTCTGAAGCATCCTTTTCTTCTCCCTTCTTTTTTTATTTCTTTCTTGCCATATGTGCTTTTGGATTCGATGTTCTCGCTTGCTCATGTCAGCCATTCGAGCATGGTATCTTTCTAAATCCTTGCGCTTTATTTCAGCTACCTTCTCAGGGTCATTTTTTCGTTTCTCCCGACAACGCCGCTGTCTTTCTGCTGGTGTTAATGTCTTCTTTTTCGCCATGATGGTATCTGGTAATTGGAAATAAAGTAATAAGTACCTAAACATACGAGAAGATAGAAAAATATTTGTAACACTTTCCGTAGGAATAATTGCCGTAGTAACTAGTGTATTTATTTTAGTATTTATCGGATTCAGCATAAATAGAAGATGAATATCGTTTATTTTACCTCTCCGTCACGTACTTTACCACTACGTCACAATAAACATGTGACGGAGTTGTCATGTGACGGAGGGGTAAAATTTGTTGCAAAGTCGACAAGATTTAAAAGAACATAGAATATATAATTTACACGTTGGCAATAAAATATCCAGTGGCTGGATATTTGAAGGTAGTACCTTATCTAATATGATAAGGTCATCTCGACTGAAGGCTTATAAGAAACTTTTTAGTTTTTTTCCTTTATTTAATAAAATATTTCTTATTGCGTAAGAGTAGACAACGGAAAATAACAATAATAATTATATTTTGAATGAATTACTTACGTGACGAAGCGGTAGCCGAATAAACACACGCACATCCTGTCACAGCTTTCGGGCGTCTGACGCGGTCTTTTGATCGCATAGGCGAAATCGCACCAAGGGGGTGAATGGGTTCTAATCCTCCAATCGCAGGCCACAAAGACAAGTGGCACAAACGCGAATTTCGAAAGACAATCCACGTGACATAATTTTCAAAATAAAACTCAGGTAGTAGGAGACAAGTATTTGAGAATTTTTAAATATTTAATTAAAAGTGATAAAAAATAATGGTTGCTATTACATGAAGGGTAATATATTTAGGAGTTATAAGATATTTTTACGTTTTGTGTTACCATATAATTTTTTCATAATATTATGGATTATACGCAAGCCGGGGTAGCGGGAGACACTGTGATTTGTATGAAATACACTTCTGTTACGCGGATTTACAACTCTGTAACGTACTTTTTACAATGAAATTATTCAATTATATGTTACTTAATCTTGCACAGCCATGTGTATAGTACAGTGCATGTTGAAATAAAATTAAGAAAAAATAATTTCCTTGTTTTTTTTTCACTGACTACTGGAGTCACCTTTTTGTAGGTTAAAAAGAAAAACGAACCAGTTAATAAAAGCAATTTATATCATAAAATAGCAACACCTTTGTCAATATAAAGAGGGTTTAAAAATTTAAAAATTCATTTTATCAAAACTTATTAGTTTATTACTTTCAAATCTGAAAAATTTCTGTATTTTTCTTCTTCCATATATCTGTGGTTTTAATTATCCACTTAAAAATTATTTAAAACAGCAGGAATATTTTAAAATAATAAAATACCCACACCTACACAGTAAAAAATATAGAGTAAATATTTTACACTAAAAAACACTAACTTGTGTTCATATAGGTCCACTAACTTTAGTGTAATTTTTACACTAATAGTTTTACTAAAGTGTAGTTAGTGTAATGAGTTCAAAGTTTGGTAAAATTTTATTCTTATTTCGAGTAAACTAAAAAAAATTTAGTGCGAAAATAGAACGACAATTTAAATCCGATTACACTATTCTACATACACTTTAGATAAATGTAGTTTAAGAAATGCAATAAATAGAGAATTTATCTACACTATTTCAGGTAATTTTTAGATGAACACATATTGAACTAAAACACTATTGGGTGAAATTATTTGCACTATATCGAGTATATTTTAGATGAATTTGAGGTTTAATAATACACTAAATTTATGAAAAAAACTGATTAATGTAGTGTAAATATTTCTCTATTTAGTTGTAAAATTTACTTGATTACGTGTGAATTGAAGACACTATTCAGGGTATATTTTAGACAAATTTGAGGTTTTAATAATACACTAAATAGATTAAAATAAAACAAATTAAGGTAGTGTAAATATTTCTTTATTTAGATTCAATTTAACCTGATTATGTGTGAATTGAATTGCGACAACGATGTTGACGTGTGGCGTTTGTAAGAAAAGTACGACAAGATATGAGGACTGCATACAATGTAAAATGAAATGCAAGTTGAACTATCATATTCAGTGCATCGGTATGTCTATCGAGACATGGAGTGAGTTAAACAGTAGCGGAAAAATAAGCCAGTGGAATTGTAACAGCTGCGGCGTAGAAAACATAACCTCAATCGCACTACAAGATACCACATCAAATATAAACATCGATGAGGAATCATCAGGAAATCTACACCAACCGCAATCCCAGTTATCGGAAAGTCCCCCGATTGATCAAAACTCGAATGAAAATGATCCGACAGAAGTAGAAAGTTCGCAATGGCAAAAAGTAAACCCAAGGAAGCACCGACGTAATTCGCCAGTTCAAACAATTAGAAATGTAAGACAAAAACGTATTACAGAATATGGTACATCAAACCAAAACATACAAGTAAGTACAAGAAACCGTTTTCAGCCAATTAATGTAGATGAAGAAGAAATTGAAACAAGTGAGCCTAAAACAAGGAAACCACCCCCAATATTTGTACCGGGTGTCCAGGATATAAAACCACTGCAAGATATACTCAATCGGGTCGCTAAAGGTGGCTTTAGCTTGAAAATTGGGGGAGACAACACAAAAATTCAACCCGAAAAATCAGAAAACTACACGGCAATCTTGAACGCACTGAAAACAGCAAATGTTGAAAATCACACGTTCCAACTCAAAGATAAAAGATCGTTCCGAGTAGTTATAAAAGGAATTCATTTCTCAACAAAAATAGAAGACATTTCTCAAGAAATCGAAGCCCAGGGGCATAAAGTGAGCAGAATTTCAAATATGTTACATAAAGTTACAAAAACACCCCTTTCAATGCACCACGTCGAATTGCTTCCTCACGAAAACAATAAAAACATTTACAGAATCAACCGATTACTGAGTACAGTTGTTACGGTTGAGCCACCCCACCAGAAGCGGGAAGTGGTGCAGTGCCAAAAATGCCAACGGTACGGGCACACGAAGACTTACTGCAGCCGTAAACCAAGATGTGTGAAATGTGCACAAGATCACCTCTCGAAGGACTGCAAAAAGAACATAAACGTAAAACCAACATGCGTACTATGCGAAGAAGAACACCCTGCCAACTACAAAGGGTGTTGGGTCTACAAAGAGATTCGAGATAGAAAATTTCCCTCCCTAAGACCAAAACAATTGTACCCATCGTTACCAACTACCTCTTTACTTAATTCAGAACAATTGTACCCATCATTGCCAACAAATTCTTTATCTGCTCCGAAACAATTATACCCATCATTGCCATCAACCTCTTTAACTAATCCGGAACAATTATACCCATCATTACCAACTGCCCCGTTACCTAAACCACCCCTACAACAAACAAGAGTGTTCCACCAAAGAAAATCACACACAGCTGCTGCAAGTGGCCAAAGTCAAACACAGGCAGAATGTAGCCAACAAACAACCCATCAGCCGGTGACATTCAACAACACAAGCCAAATGGAAATGATGAACAAACTAATGGATAGAATGGACCAGTTGCTGTCTATCCTATTACAATTACTGTCGAAACTGCCATAATGCTATACCAAATAAAAATAGCATTATGGAATGCCAATGGCTTGTCCAACCATGGGCAAGAGTTACAAAAAATTATTCAACTACAAAAAATTGATATCGTTTTGATTTCAGAAACCCACTTCACAAAAAGTAGCCATTTTAAAATGCCAAACTACACAACTTACCACACAAATCATCCAGATGGCACCGCCCATGAAGGTTCTGCAATAATAGTCAGGAATAAAATAAAACACCACGAATTGCCCAAATTCCAACGCGAAAATACGCAAGCATCAAGTATTGTGATTGAAGACTTAAACGGTCCAATAACGTTGTCGTCTATATATTGTCCACCTAAGCATAAAATTAAAAAAGACGATTTTCTGGAACTAATCAACACCCTTGGTCAGAGATTCTTGATGGGCGGAGACTTTAATGCTAAGCACCAACACTGGGGTTCAAGAACAACAAATCCTCGTGGTAGGGAACTTATGAAGGCGATCGAGTTTAAGGGCCTAGGCTGGCTCTCGACAGGTGAGCCAACATACTGGCCTACAGACAGAGAAAAGATACCGGATCTCCTAGACTTTTGCGTTACAAAAGGTATCACGCCAAACTATCTGCGGGCAGACTCTTGTCTAGATTTATCATCTGATCACTCGCCGATTATAGTCACTTACAGTTCCAAAATCCTGACTAGGGAAAAACCACCTTCACTGCACAATAAATACACTGACTGGGAGCTGTTCAAGTCAATAATTACAGAAAAAATCAATTTAAAATTCCCACTAAAATCCGAATATGACATCTTCATGGCAGTGGAGCATCTAGTGAAGACAATACAAGGGGCCGCATGGAATTCAACTCCCGAAAAAGAGTTTGATAAAAAAGAGTCCTGTCCAGATCACATAAAAAAGGAAATAATCAATAAGCGCAAACTTCGTGGAATATGGCAGAATACAAGACATCCGAGCGATAAGAGGAACCTAAATCGTGCCAACAAAAAACTCAAAAATAAATTACAAGAATTAAAAAACTCATCGTTACAAATTTACCTTGAAAATCTAACACCAACTGAAGCGACGGATTATTCTTTGTGGAAGGCCACCAGAAGACTTGGGAAAGCAATCCCATTTTTTCCCCCAATTAGAAAACCCGATGGAAATTGGGCGAGATCAGACGAGGAAAAGGCGAGTGTGTTTGCGAAACACCTTGAAAGTGTTTTTAGGCCCTTCCCTTCAGAAATACCTGAAAAGGAAAACAAACAACTAGAAGAACTTATAAGAACACCCCCTAAGTCAACAATTCCTATCAAACCTTTTACAGTGAAGGAAGTGAAGAAAATAATCCAAACAAGTTTAAATCCCAATAAATCTCCGGGGTACGACCTTATTACTGGTAGAATTCTGAAAGAATTACCTGAGCAAGGATTGAAGGCCATCACTTATATCTACAACGCTATGCTTAGATTAAATACTTTTCCAGCCCAATGGAAGAGTGCTCAAATCATCCTTGTCCCTAAACCTGGTAAACCTCCCCACGACGTCTCATCGTACAGACCCATAAGTCTATTGCCAGTGTTGTCGAAAGTATTTGAAAGACTTTTATTACAGAGAATCCAACCAGAGTTAGACAAAAACAAAATAATACCCCAACATCAATTTGGTTTCAGAAAACAGCACTCCACAATAGAGCAGGTGCACAGATTAGTTGAAGTCATTAAGAGAAGCTTTGAGGAGGGACGCTATTGTTCGGCGGCATTTATTGATATATCCCAAGCCTTTGATAAAGTTTGGCACAATGGACTGCTCATAAAAATCAAAAGGACGTTACCTAACTTTTACCTGTTCATGAGGTCATACCTTGACGAAAGAATGTTCCAAGTGAAGTATCGCGATACTTATTCAAAATTCCATCCAATGGCTTCAGGCGTGCCCCAAGGTAGCATATTGGGACCATTACTATATCTAATCTATACGTCGGATCTTCCAACAACAAAATTCACAACCACAGCTACATTTGCGGACGATACTGGTATTATGGCTACGCACGTAAACCCTACCCAGGCCACACAGGACCTACAAGCGCACTTAAACGAGATACAAAAATGGTTAAAGAAATGGAGAATCAAAGCCAACGAGTCAAAATCGGTACATGTTACTTTCACGACAAGAAAAGGAAACTGTCCTCCAGTAATCTTGAACGGCCGTCCCTTACCTCAGTCGGACGAAGTAAAATACCTAGGTATACACTTGGATAGACGTCTCACATTTAAAAAACATATTTGGACTAAAAGAAAGCAGCTCGGGCATAAATTTAGAGAAATGTTCTGGCTACTGGGCCGCAAATCAAAACTTACGCTTGAAAATAAGCTACTGCTATATAAAGTTATCATGAAACCAATATGGACTTATGGCATCCAACTATGGGGAACGGCAAGCAATTCAAACCTGGAAATATTGCAGAGATTCCAATCAAAGATACTACGCACAATCACAAACGCACACTGGTATGTTCCAAATACAGTTATCCATAAGGACCTCAAAGTAAAATCTGTGAAAGAGGAAATAAAATCCTGGAGCGAGAAATACCAGACCAAGTTGAGTCAACATCCAAACCAACTGGCCGTCACCCTCATTGAGGACCCAACACAAATTCGAAGATTAAAGAAATACCATCCCTTGGATCTTACCAGAAGATTCGATAACAAAAATCAATAATGGAATATAGTTGTAATGGAGAAGTCATGCCAATGGACATGTAACTTCTATGACATTAAAGTTAAATCATTTACTGAATGTTTGTAAAAAAACAGATTGTAAATACATAGGATGTCAAATAAAAAAAAAAAAAAAATGTGTGAATTGAAAACAATTATTAGAGTACAATTATTACTATAAAGGATAAAAAAATTCAAAACGTTATTAAAAATTACTGTATTTATTAATAATAATAATTATAAGTAAAAATAGTAAAAATAAATTAAATATAACATACAGACACACAATCTTAAATTATGGAATTAAAACATAAAATACTAGAATTAATTTAAATTAAAATAATAGGCGTAGATAATAGGTACCTACTTATTATATTAAATTGAAAATAAGAGACTGTTCAACATTTAATGGTTTCAAATCAAACAATTCCAAAAACAGTGGCCAACTATAATCGGAATTTAAATACTGCTTTATTAAAAACAAAAACTGTACTTCGGAACTAAATAGAAGTTAGTTGCAGAATGCCCTTGATGTAAATTATATGATTCTTTGTATAGTAACAATTTTAAATCAACTACGTTTTCTTCTTCACTTGGTAACAATTTGTATGTGTTACCGACAATTTGCGAAATCCGGCAATTTGCAAAATTCCTAGGTAATCTGCAAACCGACTAGAACTAAAACACATAGCTGTGTTAGTCCAAACTGCAGACGTTTGCTCCAAATATGCTTGGCCCACGTTAATCGTCTATCGAGGTGAAATCCCAAGTACTTTACTGATTCCTGTACAGGAAGGGTTTTGCCATATAAGGTGACACTTGGGCAGGTTCCTCTTCTGAGAGTGAAGGTATTGTGTACAGACTTAGTGGTGTTGGCTGTAATTCGCCAAGTCTTCAACCAGGTTTCAATTTTGTTTAAGTGAGTCTGCAAAAGTCGAGATGCTTGATTTGGATCTTCGTCGGATGCCAGTATGCCTGTATCATCTGCATAAGTTGCTGATTCAGTATTTTCAGTTACCGGTAGGTCCGATGTATATAAAAGATAAAGAAGTGGTCCAAGAACGCTACCTTGCGGAACCCCAGATAAAATGGGATGTAGGGTCGTATAGGTTTCTCCGTATTTGACCAGAAAATACCTGTCTGTCAGATAAGAACCCAATAGAAGACTGAATTAATGATGCAGGTTTTTTTAAATTTTGTATAGCAGATGTCCAAGATGCCACACCCTATCGAAGGCTTGTGAGATATCAAGGAAGGCAGCTGAACAGTATTTTTTACATTCTAAGGCTGTTCTGATTTTCTTCACAATCCGATGAACCTGTTCCACCGTTCCGTGTCCTTGACGAAAACCAAATTGGTGATCCGGGATTAAATTTCTATCCTCAATAATAGTTAGCAATCTTTTCACTAAATGATTTTCTAATATTTTAGACAGAATGGGCTGCTGACTAGTCTGCTGACTAATAGGTCTATAAGATGAGGCCTCAGTTGGGTCCTTTCCAGACTTCTGGATCGTGATAACTTGTGAGACCTTCCACTGAGATGGAAAGTAACCTCTTGTAAGGATTGCATTGAAAATTATTCTGATTAGCTTTAAACCATGTTCTGGTAGGTTTTGCAGAACTTTTCCGATTATTAGATCATATCCCGGAGCTTTTTAGACATTGATCTTTTTGAAAATTATATGTTTGATTTCATGCATCTTAAACTTTTTTATTGGTAGGCTCATTTGGTATGGAGCTTCAAGCAGCTGATGAATTCGATGTTCGTCTTCATGAATTTAATGATCGTCTTCAGGGGAAATTTGCCTTGGTGGAGGTTGAAACACCTTGACGAGATGTTCTACAAACGCCCCGGCCTTCTCCTCATCATTCCTTGCCCAGGTTCCATCGCTTTTTTTAACAGGCTGGTTTACTTTTTGTAGTTCCTTTGCTTTTTTTGCGACCTTCCACAGAGAGTAGTCGGTTGCTTCACTGGCTGATAGGTTTTCCAGAAAGTTTCTTATTCCTACGTTTTTCTGGGCTTCAAGTAATTTTTTGATTTTTTTGTGGCTTTATTTAAGTTCGTTTTGTCACTTGGAGCATGAGTTGATTGCCAGCGTTGTCGAAGCTTTCGCTTTATTATAATTTCCTTTTTTATGTTTTCAGGGCAGTACCCAGGTTTATCGATGTTTGACATTTGTGGGGTGGCGTTCCACGCGGCTTGTTGAATTTCTACTGTAAGGTGTTCTACCGCTTCGTCTATTTCAGTTTCTGTTTTCAGCGATGTACGAAGGTTTAGTTGCTCAGAAAGGTTAGTTTTAAAAGTTTCCCAATTTGTGAATTTGTTGAACAGCGAGGGTGGTTTAGTAGTTTTTGATATAACACTTTTGAGGGTGACTAAGAGAGGAGTGTGATCAGATGATAAATCTAGACATGATTCAATTTTTAGATAATTGTGAGAAATACCTTAAGCCTTAAGTTATACAGAAGTCGATCACATCCGGAACCTTGTTTTGATCCGTAGGCCATTATGTAGGCTCCCCTGATGATAGTTGCAGTAAGCCACAACTCTGCAACGACTGATATAGTTGCCTACCTCTAGGTGTTATGAGTCTCGAACCCCAATAGGTGTGTTTTGCGTTGTAGTCTCCTCCTACAATAAAGCGATGCCCAAGCGAGTTGAAAAATTTGTCGAATTGTTCTTTTCTGATTGAGAGGTTTGGCGGACAATATACTGCGGAAAGGGTGAGTGGTGCATGTCTATCATCGATTATCACTGATGTGGCTTGTATGTTTTTTTTGGCTTACTTTTGCTATTTCCTGGTGTTTAATATTTTTTTAAATTATGATTGCTGTACCTCCTCGTGCTGTACCATTCGGGTGTTGAGTATGGTAGATATCAAAGTCAGGGATCTTTATGAAACTTTTGCTTGTTATGTGTGTTTCGGAGATAAGCAAGACATCCAAATTTTGATTTAATATGAATGATTTTAATTCTAGCCCATGGTTGACTAGACCGTTGGCATTCCATACGGAGATTTTTCGTTTAGTGTTTATTTTGTTGCACATTACATTTTTCCGATCATGGTTATTAGAAGATCAAGCATTTTGCCCATCTTCTCCATCATTTTGGTCAGCATTTGCTCGAGGTTATTTTGAGTTTGTTGTGACGTAACCGTTTGCACCTGATTTTGTGGCAGGGCACTGAAAGGTTGTTGATGGTACCGTTGGGTGTCGTTTGTTGTCATTTGAGCGTAAGAGGTGCTTTGTTGAATTTGATTACCATAATATTGGGTTTGATTATCGATATGTTGGAATTGGTTTCTTTTACTATTATTTGGAAGCGGCGGAAAAGAATTTCTATTAATATCAAAATTATTGTTAGTGGTAATTTCAGGTGCATCGTTGACTTGTCTTTTTCGAAGTGTTGGGTATCGTTTTTTTGTAACTCCTTGTATACAGAGCACCCTTTATAGTTGGCTGGATGGTTTTTTTTTACAGTTTACGCATTGGACATTGTCGTCTTTTTCCTTACGAGGGCAAGCGGGAGTTGCGTGATCACCAGTACATTTAACGCACCGTGGTCTATGTTGGCAATATTTTTTTGTATGACCAAAAGATTGACATCGAGAACACTGGGAAACCTCACGTTTGGGGTGGGGAGGTTCTATTTTTACTATTGTATTCAATAAATTAGTAATTTTGTAGATATCTTTATTATTTGATTTGGTGTTTATCTCTAGGTTGATTAGGGGTAATAATAATTTGGTGCCCATTTGTCTAATGTAAGAAATGTTTTTTACTTCCAAGTCTTTTTCCAAGTCTGTGGTAGGATGGACATTGCGTATGACTGCACGAAAGGTGCGGTTTTCTTTCAGTTGATACGTGTGGAATTGCGTGGCTTTTACAGTAAGTGCTTTTATTATATCTGTATAAATAGAACTGAGAGTTATTTGGTTGGATTTTTACCTGATTATTATAAAGGTTTTCGATTGTATAACCGTTTGGTGCAGTAGAATTAAGTACTTCAACAAGAGGATTTATGTCTTCGACGCCCTCTACGAATATTGGCGGTGGTTTCTTTGGGTTTGCGGTGATTTCTTGTGTTTCCTCGCGTTCTTCCTCCAAATTTTCTTTATCGCCTTCCACTCCTTCTGTGAAGACCTGGAATTGATTTGAGGTCGGTGTTAGTTTGCTAAGCCAGTAATTGGTAAGATTGGCTTGTTTACGCGTTATTCTCCTATGCTCTGGACTGTCGCTTTGACGTTGTCTTTTTCTATTCGTTGAGGTGATCCATTCAGTTTCACGATTTTTATCGTTTGCTACAAATCTTGTATTTGATGAGTTGTAGCGGGAAGAATATAATTAGAATTTGTTTGTTGTGGTTGGGGGATAAAGTTAGTTTTGATTATCCCTTGAGGGTGAAGTTGTCCAGATGATGGATAATTCTGATTGTAATATACGTGCGGGATTATTTGCTGCGGTGGTGGCAGGTACGGTCCTGACTGCTGTTGCGTCATAGTTGCATTTTGATTATAACAAACAGGATCGTTTAGCAAGATTATTGGTTCTATACGATTTAATTGCGAAATAATTCCGTGTAATTGGAGTGTATTGGCATTTTTTGATCGTGGTGTGATTTTATGCTATCACACTTTACTTCTAACCTCACTTTAGGTAATTGGTATCACTAATAACATAGTTTAATTCATACATAGTTAATAATTGTAATTTTCCGTAATGATACATTTTAATTCTATGATTTAAAGTCTGCAAATCGATAATCGTAGAATCTATAACACCAGTAATAAAGAGTTTAATTTCAAGTGGCACACAGCCTTCCAATACGTCGTGCATAATATCTACCGAGGAGGAATCAAATAATTTAAAAAATTGAAGTTCAGTTAATATACTGCGATGTCCACCGCGGTCAAGGAAGAAAGTTCTTGGTGAGAGGGATTTCCATGATTCAACAATTCTTCATAAGATACTGGAAATCGAGTAACAAATTACCATCGTTAACTTAACTTTAATCTTTGTATAAATAATTTAAGTTGCCATGTTCCTTTTAAGTTTTTAATGACTAACAAATTTTTCTGGGTTTTTAAATATTTTAAAACAAACAAATAAACTAGATCAAGAAAGATAAAAGTTTTGGAAAATTATTATGAAAAACTTTAATGTAATAAGCGTGCCAAAATTAAACATCTCCAAGGGGATGAAGAGAATAATAACGGCCAGGAAGGCCAGTCGAGAAAATACACAGAGCGAAACGGTTGACGAAAAATTCGTTAAAAATATAAATTAAAGAAATAGTGCAAGCAGATTAGGCAAGTGCGAATTGCCCCCTAATAAGACAGCCATTCTTAAATAAAAGGACCCAAGAGTTAACAAGGAGTTTTTCTGAAATCATAAAGCTGTGTTTGTGTGGATATCATCCAGGAAGTTTTGAGCGAGTTTTGACGAGAAGCCCAAACCGAGTACGAACAAACAACAATTAAGGTCGTACAAATATTTTAAAGTTTTATTAACCCGGACTCACCCAATTTATTTATTATTAGTTGTGTTTTTGTTTACTTGTTGTGTGTTATTCCTAGAATTAAGTACACGCACGACCACGAACATTACACGACACGTTAATTTTGTTAATTTGTTTAAGTTGCTTTCGTTCAATTTTTTATTTTTGTTATTAAAAATTTGTGTTCCCTTAAACATCCTCTTTGATTTTGTCTAACGACGAGGAAGGACTAATTTAATAGGGGAGGACATAGTAATACTTTTACATTTAATTCCAAAGTAATTATTTTCTTTACTTGCCAAGGGGTAATGAGATTCCGAGAGCTCAAAATTTCTAATAATGGCCTCTGTGTCAGAAAATAAATTTTGAATATCCGATTTATGCGTTAAACTAATACGACAATAATAATTTGCTTGAAACGATTCTACCATTCCGTCCAAAGTATTACCCCCTAAATTAGCATGAGAAAGTGAAACTAAAGTTCCATATACTGGCTCATCTAAACCTTCTACTATAATACCATCTCTTTCTAAACTTAAAATATCTTGCACGATAGGTTTTAATATAGTATTTAAATCAATTTCATCGAAAGAAATAGTATATTATAGGCCAAGGTTGTGATGACTATCATTATAGCCATAGCGCCAAGATTATATTCCGAGGTGCGAAGCACCGAGGGATATAAGGCGCGTAGCCTATAATGGACTTCACAACCGTGGTTTATATACGATTTTTTCCACTACTAGATTTATTAGCATTTTTTTTTAAACTTTTTAATAAAAAATTTTTAAATTTAAAATATTTATATCAAATGACAGTTTTGTTTATTTGACTTATTACTTGAATTCGTAATAACTCAATAACGGCGCTAGATATCAAAAAACTGAGCCAAAAATCTCCCCCCCCTTCGACTTGTACTACATCCCCTGGTAAATTATCGATAGGAATGCATATGCAAAATTTCAAATCGATCGCGCGCAAAAAAATTTACTTATAAACGTCTAATTCGTATTAAAAATCTTTAGAAGGCGCGATCGTGGTTTCTCAAATTAACAAGGGGTGGCGCTTTCGCTTCTGTCATAATTAATTCGAGTTTTTTAAAAATATTTAAAATGAAATTAATCTATTAAAAAAGCGTTTTGAATAGTTTAAATGCAATTAAATACCATCTCCTGGTCATACAAAATCGTTTTTTATCAAAATTTGTCTTATAAATAGTTGTTAAACTATAGAAAAATAACAATATGTCCATTATTAACCACTGGTGTATAATGAAAAATTTATTAACTACTAGTCTAAAATGCGACTTCACATGCGACTGACCTAAGTTATAATGCTAGTCTATATGACTAGTAGTGGAAAAAATTATTTTTTAAATCAGATGTAAAAAATAAAGCCACCAAATAAATATTTTTCAAGTGAGCATTGAAATAATTAGAAATATTTTTTAAAGAAATAGTTATTTTCTATACAAGACGATAAAATTGAAATTTATCGACTAGCGGAAATTATTTTTCGCGAGTCGATAATGAAATTTTATTGTCGTGTATAGAATTTAATTTTTTTCTATAGCATAATGTTAAAGAAAACATTTATAAGAAATTTATAAATTAAATTATTGACAGTTTTTATTTTACAATAAATCAAACAAACTTTGGAATCGGTTGCTATAGTTTGTTTATAAACAAATTTCGTGTCAGTAAATGTAAAAATGTGCGAAAACGAAAAAAAAAACTGCCATCAGATGTGGAAGAAGAGGCGTTAGAAGCAGTGGGTGAATTAATGCCTCAGAAGTCGCGGGTGGTATATGAAAAAGAATACAACTCTTAGCAACTAAACTGGCGATTTTTCAGTATAAACACCTCAGTAGTTTTTTAAAGCACGTAAAATTATTTACAAAAGATTCTAACTTCTTTTATCTGAAATTAATTGCTTTGGGGGTGGTGATTTAAATTATGATGAAAAATGTTGAAAAACTTGAATAATTTTTAAAAAAATTATTTTTCCCAATTTTAGCATTAAATGACTGTAACACTAAAACTGTCAATTTCTAAGGAAATATGGCATAGTGCTTTTTTGAAGCACCTGAAAAAATCTACAAATTCGATTCTTACTCTTTTTATCTTAAATCAATGGCTTTGAAGTTGTAATCTAAATTATGTTAAAAAATGTTGAAAAATTTGAATAATATTTTTTTTCGTTTTGTTTTGCCAATTTCAACATTCAAAAGGCTGTAACAGCAAAATTGTCAATTTCTAAGGAAAAATTGTATAGAGCTTTTTTAAATCACGCGAAATTATCTACAAACTAGATTCTAACTCTTTTTGTTTAAGATCAACAATTTTGGAGTTATGGCCTAAATTATGTAAAAACAAGGTGGAACTCGCTTTTGCGACAGTTCTTAGGCTTCTATACATCTACTTTTTCGGTAGGTTAAATTATTTGGGCTTTATTTTATTCCAATTTTTAATGCGTTAATCTTTTAATTAGGTAGATTTTTTTACTATATAAGGAAAACGCTAACATTTTAATATTTTTTTTTTTATTTCGACCTTTATAGGTAAATATTTGCAATTTACAAACCACAAATAAAACACAATTCATAATGAAATATTAAAATACCCGAAACACGTACCGAATACCGTATTAGAAACACGTAAAATACCTACTCTAAAAATACAAAATAAGAATATCGGATTAAAAAATATATATGTAAATAATCTGAATAATTAATACCAATCTAAAAATATTCTATATGAAGTAAAATTGTTTTAAGAACGTGCGTTCTGATTGGTTTTGAATTATGCGGACAGACGGACAGACGGACAGACGGACACGGAGCTAGATCATAAGGCTTCTTCCTATACGTTGTATAGAAGCCTAAAAAGTGAGGCTTTATTTTTTAA
The DNA here is from genome assembly GCA_947369205.1 of Cantharis rufa. Taxonomy (NCBI): domain Eukaryota; kingdom Metazoa; phylum Arthropoda; class Insecta; order Coleoptera; family Cantharidae; genus Cantharis; species Cantharis rufa. Next base: position 26,814,167 of record OX376305.1, on the reverse strand, counting down.
ATTTTGTTTTCCAAATTTCAATGTTTAAATGGCAGCAACATCGAAACTATCAATTTTTAAAAATAATTAGCAGAGAGCATTTTTAAAGCACGTGAAATTATCTACAAAATAGATACAAAACTATTTTTATGTAAAATTAATGGCTTTGGAGTTATGGTTTAAATTATGTTAAAAAATGTTGAAAAATTCGAAGTTTTAGTTTTTTAATTTTGGTTTACAAATTTCAACGTTTAAATGGCAGTAACATCGAAACTATCAATTTTTAGAATTAAATACTAGAGAGCTATTTTAAAGCGCGTTAAATTATCTACAAAATAGATTCAAACTTTTTTTATCTAAAATCAACGAATTTAGAGTTATGGATTTAATTAGGTCGAAAAATGTTGAAAAATTCGAAGTTGAATTTTTAAACTTTGTTTTACTAACTTCCAATTTCAAATGGTCTTAGCACCTAAACTGGCAATTTTTCAGTATAAATACTTCAGTACTTTTTTAAAGCACGTAAAATTATTTACAAACTAGATTTTAACTTCTTTTATCTAAAATCAACGATTTTGAAATTATGGATTAAATTAAGTAAAAAATTAGGAAAACTTTCAAGATTTATTTGTTCAAAATTTATTTTTACCAGTTTTTAAGTTCAAATGGCCATAGCATCGAAACTGTCTATTTTTTGGTAACAGTGATTTAGAGTTTTTTAAAGCACATGAAAATATCTACAAATTCAATTCTTACTGTTTTTATCTAAAATTAGCGGTTTTAGAGTTATGGATTTGATTAGGTCGAAAAATGTTGAAAAATTCGAAGTTCTAATTTTTTAAATTTTTTTTACCATTGCCAAGTTGAGCAACAAAACTGTTGATTTTTCAGTATAAATACTTATACTTAATAAATACTGCAGTATTTATACTTTAAAAATTCAAAAATTTGTTTGTTTAAAATTTCTTTTTACCAATTTTTAAATTCAAATGGCCATAGCACCGAAACTGTCAATTTTTCGCCAACGGTAGTTTCGTGCTTTTTTAAAGCACGTAAAATTATCTACAAAACAGATTCTAACTTTTTTTATCTCAAATCAAGGGCTTTGAAGTTATGGTCTAAACTATGTTCAAAAAATAATTTTAATTTTGTTTTGTCACAGGCCCGAAGCAAGGGGGAAACACTTAGGGGAACATGCCCCCCTCCAAAATGTTTAAAAAAACATTTGCTTGTAATAATAAAAATTCCCGGAAGGGGAATCTCCGAAAATGTTACTTTTTACAAAAAGCTTTTTCCGAGTGTCCCTCAAAATTAAATCGTGACCACGCGACTGTTTTGTCAATTTCAACAGTCAAATGGCCGTAACGTCGAAACTATCTATTTCTAAGAAAAATGAGGTAGTGCTTTTTTAAAGCACGTTAAATTCTCTACAAACTATATTCTAACTTTTTTTATTTAAAGTTAACGGTTCTAGAGTTATGGTTTAAATATGGTAAAAATTTGAAGTTCCAATTTTTAAATTTTGGTTTACCCTTCATCAGGGCTGGGCAGTATTTGAAATACTTGTATTTGAAATACGTATTTGAAATACATTTTATATTTTGTATTTTGTATTTCAACACATATTTTCAATGTATTTGTATTTTGTATTTCAAATACCCAAAACAAATGTATTTTGTATTTTGTATTTCAAATACAAATTACTAAATACTGTACAAAATACAAAATACTTTAAAATTGATAACATCAAATAGACAGGGCCGTATTCAGTAACAGTAACGTAAAAATTTTTGTTTGCGATTTTTTCATTCGACGATGTTACTGAATACGGCCCTGCCATTGTATTGTATTGTTATGTGTTTTGTTCCCAACCAGGCATAACAATGTACTGTATTTGAAATGATGTATTTTGTATTTTGTATTTTAAATGCTATAAATTTTGTATTTGAAATACTGTATTTTGTATTTTGTATTTTAAATACTCGGAACAAAATGTATTTGTATTTTGTATTTCAAATACCCAAAACAAATGTATTTTGTATTTCAAATACATATTTTCATGTATTTTGCCCACCTCTGCCCTTCATAGGGAAATGTATTAAATGCTTGAGTTATAATTACATCGTTTGGAGATCGTGAATTCGAACTACATGTCGGTCAAATTTATATAATACAAATGATTTGACATCCAGAAGTAATAGAAGCGACCAGTAATGTAAACACATTACTAGTCGATTTGGAAAACCTAGGACCAATTTGTTTTCCGAGCGGACAAGCTATGTTTTCAGATAAATGATTTTTCGGAGACTTTAATCAGTCACTTATTTTAATAAATTGAAACGCCGATTATTTTATTATCTCTTTATTAAAACAAAAAAATTATTTTATCAAATCCAATTCAATGTAAGCAATGTCTTAGATCTAATAAAAGGCAATACTTTTGATGTTATTATCCATCTTATATCCAGATATGTATACTCAATAAGAAATGCAATCGATTCTGCATAATGAATATGTAAATAAACCAATAACATTGGATCACATATTAAGATTTCACATTGTTGAAGTACAAATCTTAATAACTTAACAACTGTTAATTTCAGATCATTAATTTTAACAAATCTAGTCACACATCCATCCAGATTTTCCATTATATCGATTTTGTTAAACTTTTTCGAACAAAGCGGACAACTGTTATTGATATTTGCCCATGGTTCTATGCAGCAAAAACAAAATTGGTGGTCGCAAGTAAGTATTCCTACTTCACCACTAATCTTCTCTGCACATATACCACACACATTTTCCAAGTGAAGATTTACGAACTCGAGATTTTCCAATTTTCTCCATTTAGTTTTTGTTTTTCTTCGCATTTTTCTTGTTTTTAATTAATGTTGTTTTCGCAATATTACAATCAAATATCAAATAATTAATATGTAATTCAGGTATTTACAATGCCCTTTTATATATTAGAAATTAATTAAATACTTTCAAGTTGGTAAAATTGGTTTCATATTTTAAGCAGGGTACATCCCTGTTTACCCCCCCCCCCTTCAACATGTAAGAAAATTTTATAAAATGGGAAATCTGAGAAAATTTAGAAAATTTAATGACATTTTAAGAAATCTAAAAAACCATTTGTATGCCAAGGAATTCTTAAGAAATGAAAAACAAAATCTAAAGTTTATTCGCATAGTATTTTTAAGATTTCCAAATTTAATATAATTTCCAAAAAAGTTTCAACTTCGATTTTGCTGGTAAAATTTGAAAATAAGTAAAAAAATCTTAGAGAGTATTTTAGAATCTTGGAAAATCTGTGGAAATATAGATAACCTTAAGAAATCTTAAATAATCACAGAAAATCAAATGAAATCTTAGGAGGAATCAAAAGAATTTCAGAAAATTTTAAAAAATCTTAAAAGAGACTAGAAAATTTAAGGAGCAAAAAGCAAAGCCAAATTATGACTACGTAGTATTCTTGACAATTCCTAGAGCTTCCTCAAAAATTGTTTTGGAAGATTTCCTTAAAATTTACACGGCGGTGCGGCGCACTCGCCCGTTAAGGGCGGTGTAATCTTAAACTTGCACAAGGCTTAGCGCTTTGGTTCTTATATTTAAGATTAAATTGAAGAGGGTTCCTGAATTCCTACAGCAACATGTGAGGTTTGTCTCGGATGTTCATTGCCGTAATACCCGACAGAAACGTGATTTCAGTGTCGCGTTGTCTCGTACTAATAGGATGAAAAGATCTGTTTTTTATGATGGACTACGAAGGTTTAATGACCTGGACGAAGAGTTGAAAAACTGCACCACAGTTTGTGGATTTAAGAGAGGACTACTGACATTAATTGCTAATGAAGAATATCACTGACTGTTGTGCTTTAAAAATGATTGTTGTATGGTTTTTCTGGAGTGTTGTTTTTTTTTTGTATTATGTTTTGTAAGCTGAACTATATTTATATAAATAAATTTGCTCTTATTATTATATTATTATAAGGCGGCAAATTGGCTAGCGCCGGTCCTGAACCCTCTATAGGGAAATGTATTAATTGCTTGATTCATAATAACATCGTTTTTCCTCTTTCTTTTTTCCTCTCTTCCTTCCTTTCTTCTTTTTTTATTAAAATAAATTTCGTAAATTTAATATTTTTTCACCTGTTCATTATTTTCAAAATTTCTGCGAAAACGGTTGGTTTTCCAAAAAACATTATTTGACTAAAGTTATAGCCCGTTAAATTTTCTATCCGGTTTAGACCATCAGTTTTTTTCTAAGACCTTTCGTTTAACAGATACGGGGTTCGCAAGAAAAGTAAAAAAATAAAACCTGAATTTTTGTAACATTTCTTCCCTTAATTTAATTTATAACTCGAAAACCGCTAATTCTAGACGATAAGAGGTTATAACCTATTTGATATATAAACGAATGATCTTTATAAATGATCTAACTCATTAAGCTTAAAAAATCAATAAAATTAGAGCTACGGCCGTTTGAAATCAGAAATTCAAAAAATGGCTTTAAATAAAGAAGGTACCCCCGAAGAGTTTGGAATTGGACAAAAATTTTATTTGAAAATTTGTCTAGTAAAGTGTCCTTTATTACGACCTCAAAGGTTCTCCACGGTCATCGGGACACCCTGTATAAATGAATTTCGAGTTAAATTAATATTATAATTTTTGTGAATTTGTTACACCAAGTTTTTCGCCTACGCCGCTATTTTTCTAATTTCCTATTTCAATAAAAATAAAAATTTCCTAATCCTACGAGAGGGCCTCAGTACCCTCAGTAACCCAAAATAGGCCCTGCTAACACTAAATTTAGTTTTAATAGTATATTGTTTGGCAAGAGGTGAAACAAAGCGATTTCAGACGAGGGTGAAATTTGCCTGCCCGAGTGAAGCGAGGGCTGGCATCACCTTTTGGCAAAACCAAAATGGTTTTCTAATACTGAGCGTTTCGAACTTATTTATATGATGAAGTTTTAAATTTTGGTGTCGAAGTACTAAATTATTGTCATTTTCTGATATTGCGGTTTGTTCGAACCTTCAAGTTTTGATGAATTTTCCAATTTGATGGTACTAAATTTATACTGCTGAGTTCTTCGGACTTGTGTTGCTGTCGACGTAAGATAATTTATGGACGTCGGGTTACTCACTGCCGTTTGGACGTCGGGTATTCTCAATGTAATTGGAGCTACGAATTGCACGATGCCGACCTGCTTCCTACAATCATCTCCAGGGACACCTGCGTCTATTGCTGGAAATTAAATATGTAACAAGGTATCGTTATTTTTGTATGGTTTATTTAGTACCTTCTTGGTGCGGTGTGCACGTCCTGTGGACCTTTCAGGTCAGCATCGGAATTATTGTCATATTGTTGTTTTACGATACTGTACAGAGTAACAGCTTTAGAAATAGTAACAGGTCAAACTATTCCCACCTGGAGGGATTTAAAACATTTATTAATAGAAAACTTTGGCGACCAAAGATCCGAAATTAATTTAAAAATAGAGCTATCAAGATTAAAACAAAATTTTAAAGAAGGTCCCGTAGACTTTTATAACCGATGTCGATCGTTATTAGCAATCATCAATTCGAAAATTTCTTTAGGAGACGAGAGTTTAGAAATAAAACAATATAAATTAGATGAAGCAAGAAAGTTAACATTAACTTCATACATTAGTGGCCTAACAAAACCACTAGGTTCTTTCATTAGAAGTAGATCCCCACAAACATTAGAAAATGCATTAACTTATGTAAAAAACGAATTTAAATTCTAAAGTAAATAATACGCCATTTAAATTAAATACCCACCAAAATATCGCGCCTCAACAGAAGAAACCAATTCAATACCAACAATTTCCAAACTATCAATTCCAAAATCAAAATCAACAATTTCCAAACCATCAATTTCAAAATTATCAACCCCAATATTCTATTAAAAATCCACAATTTAGATCCCAAAATAATCAACCACCTCAACAATTTCCTGGATTTCAACAGAAATTCGGAAAACCCGTACAAAATGTTTTTAAACCCCAAAGAAATTTTCAACACAATTTCAAACCAGAACCGATGGAAACATCAACAGTAAAAAAACGTCCTGCTACACAACAATTAGGTAGACAAGGTCCGCCACCAAGACCAAATTTCTCATCAAGTAATTTTAGAAATAATAATTACATTCAACAATCTAATCAACCTAGGAACTTTATATCACAAGAACTATTTCATCAACAATTTTCTCCAGAAAATTTTGACCAACAAGAAGATTTAGATTATGTTACCGAAACGGAAAACGACGGTCATTTTTATTGCTATAACAATACACTTTCTGAACAACAAGAAAACCCCGAATACCAAAATTACCTATATTGCACTAACGAACCTGAATCATTAAACGAACCAGAAAACGAAAACTTAAGACAAGAAAATTTTTGTTAAACAGCCTTGGAATCAATTCATTTTCTATCAACCCCTCTACTTCCCTACCTTACATTCTGTTACCCAACTCAAAAAACAAATTGTTAATAGACACAGGCAGCTCAAAAACTATTTTAAATCCAAACTTTGTTTACGAAAATTTCCCAGAAACCATTTATGAATCACCTTTCGAAATCACAACTAGTCATGGCACAACTCGACATCAATACGTAGCTGATGTCCCTATACTTTCTTTATTTAATGAAGAAGGAAATCACCAAGTATTTGATTTTCATTCAGATTATATCGGACTTATAGGCTCCGATTTATTATCGATATTACCTGCAAACATAGACTATAAATGGCAACATATACAAACCGAAAAAACAGTTGTCCCTTTTTATTATAACGAAAATTTAAATAAGCAGAATATACAAAAACGCAATTACTGTAATTTTCTAAAGCCAGCAAATCATGCTACTATTAGACATTTAACAATAGAACCTAGATCAGAACGATTCGTTAAATTGCCAGCTGTAGGAAAAAATGGAATCAAGATATCTCCAAAAATTAAATTTTCTCACGACCTTATTATGCCCTCAGCAATAGTTAAATTGAAAAATAATTATTTTATGACTTCGATTATTATTATTTCAGATGAACCAAAACATATATCAATAGATCAACCCCTTTACTTGGAAGACTATATTGAACAAGAATCAATACAACTTAACCATCATGATATTGATAATTCAAAATCTGTTAAACAAAAACTTTTGCAAAATCTCAAAGATAATTTAAGATTAGATCACTTATGCCCGTTTTCACCAACATTTATTTAAGAATTCCCTAGCAAAGAATTCTTTACGCTAGGTATTCCCTAAAATAATACTTAGGAAAATTTGCATTTCACCAACATAAGAATTTCTTAACGAGCAGCTCCCTTGCTAGGTATTCTTTACAGCTGACAAATGAACTAATACGGGTTGTAAATGTCATATTTGAATTTATACACAGTAAAAACGTTTTGTTTGAATTTAATAAATAATTTTGTTTGAATAATTTATTTTATTCAATAGAAAGAAATTTTGTTTCGATTTAAACAAAATTATTATTTCTATCAAACAAACTGAATTTGTTATTTCAAAAAAAATTTTTTTTTAAATTTGTTTAGATTAAACAAATTGTTTAAATTTGTTCTGTTTAAATTTAATAATTGTTTATTACTTTAAATAAAACATTTATTTTAAATCAAAATAAAATCAAATTAAATAAAATTTTTCTTTTAGGCAACTAAAAAACCTCAAACAAAATTTTTATTAGGGTTAAACAAATACTTTAGTTGCGTATATATAACAGAATATTTTGTTTGGATCAACTAAATTTGCTTCAGTCAAACAAACATTTTGTATCAAAATGAATATAAGTAGTTACCTGGAGATTGCAATTTAATGTGTGTACAGCCAATTGTTGCTTACACATTTGGAAAACCACATATTTATTCCGGTAGCATAAAACCGTAATGCCAGTAATAATTGATTTATGGGCGATACTGATTGATTTCTAAAATAATAATACCCAAAATAATTGTCATAAATAATATGCACATTTATGAATAATATATTTATTTATCATTAATAAACTATAGAGATCCTACTATTAATTTCAAAACCTTAATTTTAAATCTTACGACAAATTCCTCATTAAAATTTTCATTTTCAAATCTCTCTAAACAATCCAAAAATCTAACAATAGCCATGGCGAGAGAAAAATAAGAATAAACACTAATTTATACCTGTAATACAACCGCTAAGGAATCCCTAACACGTTAGGGGTCGGTAAATTGGATACCTAAGGTTAGGGATTTGTTAATGCTCTTTAGGAACTTTTAGCGCTTGGTGAAAACCAAATTTGACATAAGAGTTTCTTATCTCAAAGTTAGGGAATTCTTAACGTTAGGAATTGTTGGTGAAAACGGGCATTAAACTCAGAAGAAAAAGCGTTGCTTACTAATTTATGTTATGATTTCAAAGATATTTTCTATCACCCTGATATACCATTATCTTCCACTAATTTTACTAAACATCATATACGTACTAAAACAGAAACACCCATTTTTACCAAAACCTATAGATATCCTCATTGTCACCGAGAAGAAGTTAGAACTCAAATCAACAAAATGTTAAAAGATGATATAATTGAACATTCAGAAAGCCCTTATAATTTCCCAATTTGGATAGTACCTAAAAAATTGGACGCTTCAGGAAAGCAAAAATTTAGAATAGTTATTGATTATAGAAAATTGAATGAAAACACTATTGAGGATAAATTTCCCCTACCAAATATTGAAACAGTATTAGATCGATTGGGAAGATCAAATTATTTTTCAACTCTTGACCTAGCAAGTGGTTTTCATCAAATAGAATTAGAAGATGAAGATAGGAAAAAGTCAGCTTTCTCAACCGAAGAAGGACACTACCATTTTAAACGTATGCCTTTTGGGCTTAAAAACGCACCAGCCGGATTCCAAAGAATGATTAACACCGCTCTTAGCGGATTAACACCTACACAATGTATGGTATACCTCGATGACGTCATTGTGTATGCAACATCATTACAAGAACACATTCAAAGATTGAAAAACATTTTCGAAAGATGCCAACAGACTAATTTAAAAGTGCAACTAGATAAGTCGGAATTTCTACAAAAATCAGTAAAGTATTTAGGACACATAATTACTCCTTCGGGAATAAAACCAGACCCTAATAAAATAGAATCAGTAAAAAAATTCCCCTTGCCAAAAACAAGGACAGAAATTAAATCTTTTCTCGGACTTTTAGGCTATTATCGAAAATTCATAAAAGATTTTGCCAAAATAACCAAATTCTTAACCAAATGTTTAAAGAAAGATAGTAAAATTATTCATGAAATTTTGTTGAATCTTTTAATTACCTGAAATCGGTATTAACCAACGAACCGATATTGGCCTATCCAGATTTTGAACAACAATTTGAATTAACGACCGACGCTTCCAAGTACGCATTAGGAGCAGTTTTGTCCCAAAATTCAAAACCTATCTGTTTTGCTTCTAGAACTTTAAATGAAACGGAACAAAGATATTCTACGATTGAAAGAGAACTTCTTGCAATTGTTTGGGCAACTAAAAATTTTAGACCTTATTTATTTGGAACTAAATTTGTACTATATACAGACCACCGCTCTTTGGTGTGGTTACGTAATTTGAAGGAACCAAATACCAAATTAACTCGCTGGGCACTTAAATTAGAAGAATTTAATTTTGATATAAAATACTTACCAGGAAAAGCTAATAAAGTAGCCGACGCCCTGTCTAGAATACAGATTCACCCGACTACAATTGATGATGATCTATTTAATGACATAGACAAATTCATCGAAAATCTAGAAAGACTAAATACTCCTGTTCCAGATTTATTTCCTTCCGATGCAAGCATTATGCCCGAAAGAAACGATACACCCGACCTGAACGATTTCGACATACCCATATTTAATCCCCCACCTGAAGAAGAATCAAATGTCAGTAATCCTTTGATATCACAAATCAATAATGATGATAACTCATTAGCAGATACAATTCATACTCAATTAGAATCAACGCCCACTATTGATATTTGCGAGAAACCTTTACAACATCATCCTAAACAAATAGAATTTATAGAAACTATCTTGCCAAAGAAAAGTAAAACAACGACCCTGGATAATAACAAACATATCCTAATATTCCTAAATCAATCAAATAAATTAGATAAATTCAATGAATTATTAATTGAATATTGCGAACCAGATACACACTATTATTGTTACTTTCCCAATGAAAATTTATACCAAAGACTTTTCAAATTATATTATATCAATAATCTAACGAGAATACACCAAAATTTCATAAATGCACGAGACAAGTTACTTACGTCACTGATCTCGAAGATAGAAAAGAAGTAATCGAAAACTACCATTTAGGAAAAACCACCCACCGTGGAATAAATGAAACATACGAACATCTTTGTAGAAAATATTATTGGAAGTCAATACGTAAAGATATTGAACAATTTATAAATAATTGTTGCACATGTAAATTACAAAAATATAATAGACACCCGCTTAAACAGCCTCTACAAATGACACCAACACTTAATAAACCTTTCCATACTTTACACATGGACATCTTTCAAATCAATGGTCAAAAATATTTAACGATAATAGACGCATTTTCAAAATTTGCACAAGCTTACCTTTTAAGATCCAGAAACTTAACGGATATTGTAGACAAATTATTCTCTTTTATAACTACATACACTACACCTTAGATTTTAGTAGTAGATAACGAATTTGATAAACAGCCACTGAAAAATTTCGTACATTTTCATAAAATCATTCTTCACGTAACTACACCCTATAATCACACTTCGAATTCTCCAATAGAACGATTACACTCAAACCTACTGGAACGATACCGATTATTAACTGATTTGGAAGAAAACAGAAAAATCCTATGCAATTTTGGCCTACAATCACACTATACACTCTAACTTAAACCACACACCTTTTGAAATATTATTTGGACATACCGAATGTAGAAATCCTTTTGATTTAGATTTTTCAAAGAAATACTTAGAAACGTACGTTAATGACCATCAAACAAAAATAAAAGATATTTATAATAGTTTAGAAGAAAGACAAAAACAAACCAAAGAATCAAGAAATGAAAAAATTAATAAACCCCGGAAAATTCACATTTTTAAAATTAACGATAAAGTTTATATAAAATCCCAAAATAAAAACAAAAAAAACCCAAAATTTAAAGGACCTTATATTGTGACCAAAATACATGAACACGATACGTACGATTTAATTAATGAATCTACGAAAGCAACAATCAAAAGACATGCTAATGACCTTTTACCTACCTGCATCAAGCTAGCGCCGCCACTTTTGCAAAACCTAAAAATAATTATATGGGAATTTGTGGCTAATTAGTTGCCGCAATCGCGAATTTATCGCTCTTACCGTTCGCGAGTTACAGCCGTTTGAGAGGTGGCGGCGCTAGCTTGATGTCAAGTTTTTTATTTTCGAAGAATAGAATATTCTAGGAATTTATTGATAGCAAATAATTCTAGACAAATAAGCAATCTCATATTATGTAACTGAGAACACCGAAGCAGAATATGTATAACAATTTTGTAATAAAATTTTTTGTATTTTAATTTAAAATCATTTCTTTAATATTTATTATGTTGGTAATTGTTGATAAATTGTCAATATATAAATTATTTAAGTATTTAATTTAAGTATTTAATAATTTAATGTAAGTAAATTAAGGCGTAACGAGAACATTAGGAAAAATAAGAATATATTAAAGAACAATCATGAAATCAAGTGGTAGGCCGCAAAAGCTCAAGTTTGAATTATTGCAAAATTGTATTGAAAAGTATAAAAACCAAATAATACTACAAAATATTAAAATTGCTTCAAAATCAAGTAAGGTGTGGGAGGAAATTAGCAAAGACTTGGAATATAATGGAAGCTCCAAAACTATTTATACGATGATAATTTGTAACAGAACTGGTTTGAAAGATTTGCTTTTTGGCAATAATTTAAATAATGTGGAAGATACTTCTGGAAATGCAGTTTCACCTAGCAATGAAGTTAGTAATGTTGAGAATAGCGATGAAAGGTAAGCAAATTTCTAATTTATTTAAATTGGGTAGGCGCATTAACTGTAGTTCTTTTATTAAAATTTTAATTTTATGAATATTTAATATTCATGATTAATTTAACATTTATTCCAAAAAGCACACTTTTTTAAACGCTTGCCATAATGTTTGTTCAGTTGTTTGTTTGGTTGTTTGTTTGTTTGCACATCTATTTCAAGTTCTGCTTATTGCAATATATTTTTCAGTGTAAATACAAGTATTGAAGAAACTCCTTCGAATACTATACGTTTTACGGTAACAATGCCAAGAAGTGAATATAAAAATTTAATTCTTCTGCGTCTTGAGCAATTTCGCCGGACCCATCATCATCACTAATAATCATGTCACCACCATTTTTCGGTTCACCGATGGATTCCATATCATATGCTAAATCTTTATTGAGTGGCTTTGAAGAGTTGGCCGCAGCAATTTTAAATCGGCCATTTAAATACTCAACATGTGTTGATAAAAAGTTGTCGATTCTCATAGGCGTCTTTTCATTACCAAAAATACCGTTTTTTATTACGTTAAATTCACTTTCTGCAGATGCAGAAGATGCTGGTATACGCCCGCATTCAAATAGATTTCTACAAACGCAGGACCATAAGGGCAATAACCTAATTGCTTGTAGTAAGCGTTCGGCTAATTCAGGATAAAAATGCGCGTTAACACCCTCTCCGTTTGAATTGTTTACAATTTTTACCACTTTATTGTTAATGTTTTGTCCCCGTTTATACCATCTGTTACCTGTAATCGAACGTTCTTCATCATCTACTTTGTCGTTTTCGTTTTCATCGGTTGATATCTCTCCTATGAAAATATCATCAACATTTCCACTTTCAAACAAATTTTTCAATTTTAGTTTAGCCATACTACAAGGTGTTAAAATATTCTCATCGTCTTCATTTTATAAAAAGTGATGATCGTAATGAAATTGTACAGGAAAATATTGATGAAGTGGAAGATATTGGTATTAGTGATAGGTCCGGCGAAGTTGTACAAGACGCAGAACATTTTATAAAAAGTGATGATCGTAGTGAAATGGTACAGGAAAATATTGATGAAGTGGAACATATTGGTATTGGTGATAGGTCCGGCGAAGTTGTACAAGACGCAGAACATTTTATAAAAAGTGATGATCGTAGTGAAATTGAACAGGAAAATATTGATGAAGTAAACGGTATTGGTGATGGTGAAGAAGTAGATGATCATATCGACTGTCCAGATATGCTGGCTACACGGGAAACAGAAAATTGGCGTGGTTTATCTCAAAACGTACCACGAAATTTAAGGTCCCGATACTTAACACCGATAAGCGGTAATAATTTAGTATTGCATACCAAATTATCAAAAATACCAATCATGAAAAACGGTGGAAACGTCGACTTAAAGGATAACAAAATAGCAAAAAAATCAATAACTTTAACAAATACCTGCGCTTTTGACAGTATTTTTCAATGCTTTCTTACGATGTCCTTCGATTACGATGAATTAAAGATGATATTTCAAAACGCCAAAGAAAATGATATGTTTTTTGAACTAGTGTCCAACGTTTGCAAAAAGGGAATTACCAGACAAGCCTACAAATTAAGAGCTTTAATTCTTATGGATAAGCTGAACAGGAACAAACTTATTAATGTATCTTCGGTAATTCCGTGTGAAACTACCGTAGGATACTTATACAAACTCTTGTTTGCTAATTTACCTAGTTTTGAAGAAACTGCTACTTGTAACAAAGGATGCCCAGTTAGAAAAACAAATTTAGTGATAATCCAAATGAGCGAAGCTGCTATTTTATCTAAGAATAGCAATGAAGCGATGGAAAAACAAATTTTATTTAAAAAGTCTCGTCAATGTGCAGGTTCATGTAATAATGGTTTTGAAGAGATCAAAATTGCAAAGACGGGTAAAGTACTACTATTATATGAAAATTTGTAAAAAAATATGTAGTTTCAAATTATTAATTTTATAATTTTAGGTCACTTTATTGCCTTTGAAATGTATAAAGCCAACAACCCTGCGGAATCTCCAACACTCGAATTAGGCAAAATTCCAAAAAAAGTAAAATATTCATTTATGAATAATGATTACAAACTCCGAGCGGTGGTACATTTCCAAGCACCGTCGAATTTAACAACACACCAGAAGACAAGTTTTTTAGGTCATTATTATGCCATTTCTTGTAGAAATGACATGACCTGGGTAAAATTGGATGACTGCAAATCCGGTTCAGAGAAGATTGACTTAAAAACAAAAATTACTCCATCAATTATATTATATTCTATGTGATACTATTGTTTTATATGTTTTATTATTATTAATTATTATAATGTATAATATAAATTACAAATTCTTTATTTAATAAATTTCAATTTAATTTTATAAAAATTTTGTTTTGAGTATCAGCGCTGGCTTGATGTCAAGCTAGCGCCGCCACCTCTCAAACGGCTGTAATTCGCAAACGGTAAGAGCGATAAATTTGCGATTGCGGCAACTAATTAGCCACAAATTAGCCACAAATTCTCATATAATTTTTTTTTGGTTTTGCAAAAGTGGCGGCGCTAGCTTGATGCGGGTCTTTTACCTTTCGCAGAAAGATCTTCACAACCTTCACAATCTTCACAGTCTTCATATGGACCATTGTCTTAAGTGACGTTACGATCCAGCCCTTGACGAACAATCCTGGACTCTATCCATTAATCCATTTATACGAAACCCTAATAAAGCCCGTCTACGGACGGGTATCTAACCCGATTGGTTGGAAATTCGATTGAGATGCAACTTGTCCCAGGGGGAGTACCGGCGGTGGTTTAATATATTTTTTTGGTAGGTAAAAAAAGTCGACCAATCAGAGTGCTTTTAGGTTACCAAAAAATGACAAGCTGGAGTATCAGCAGCAGCAGCGGGCTGGGATTTTATCTATTAAGATTAATATTCTTTAAGGAAAATAGTGCTCTTCTAGCTTTTACGGAAAACACACGCCACTGCATACTCACTTAATAATTTTTTTTAAATAGTTTATACACAATAAACCATTAGACTAAACCTGATTAGGTAACGGCAATACTTGGGAACTTTTATAAAACCACGATTTTTTATTGGGTAATTTCTCCCCGAAGAAGATATCGTTTGGGAAATCTTATGTATATCTTATGTATCTTATGTATATTACCTGAGGAAATTTGAGAAAATATTTAATATTTAATATAAAGTAAATCCGAAAAAATTTAAGAAATCCCAAGAATATTTGAGAAATTAGGGAACCAAATGAACTTTTCTGATTTTTTCAACTTCTTCGAAAGAAAATCTTAAGGCAACAAATTTGTCTTGTGACCGCGTCACACCCAGAACCCACATCAGTCGTTAAGTACGGCCCTTGCGTTTATTAAATTTATCAGCAAAATGTGGCGTTCAGAGATAAAATTTTATAAAACTGCAGACGATTTTTCATGTTTAAGTCAATACAATATTTTAGCCAGTCAGTTTAATAATTTTAAATTGTTGTGAGTTTATTTTTAAATATTTTGTTTAATGAAATGAAGGCTTATGACAAAATACAACGCAGAATCCATAATCTGTGTAATTCAAAGCGGCATTTTACAAAGACTTCAAAAAAACGAATAAAATCTGCAAAAAGATCTCTTCGTCATGTGAAGAAGATAATAACAAAAAAGGCAGCAAAACTTCAGCCATCCGATTTGATAAAACATTTAGAAGAAGATTCAGCGGATTATGACTTTGACGAAGGCATTGATCCACAAGAACAACATTTACAAGAGTTTAACCATCATAACAATAATGTTCTTTTTTGAGTTTCATTTATCATCGGTGTGATGACAATAATTATATATTATTACTGCTATTATGGTGTATAGGGATCCCATCGATTCTACAAGTTTATTAAATTCGACCAAATGTTATAAATTGATTAATAAACAATTTTCTATATAAAAATTTTATCGCATCCTAAACATTGCATTCTCTTTTAAGAATACTACCTAAAGCATTTTTCCAATTTTTTGGATTTTTAAGATTTGTGAGTAAACTGTATGGCCAACATACCTCGTTTTACATTTTCTATAACATCTTTCCTTATGATTTTACCTGTGAAATGAGTATTTTGCCCGATATCGGGGTCGAAAATTGACCAAATCTTAAAATTTCACTTTTTTGGAAAAAATTGTCAATTTTTGAAGCGCTGCATCTCGGTAAGTATTAAACCTACAAAACTAAGTCTAATCTCTAATTGTAACAATTTTAGTCTACTTTAAAAATGTATAGATCATGTGTGTAGTTTAGGATTTATGTTGAAAAAATTAAAAAAAAGTGCAAAAATGTTGGGGTTTTTCGAGTGCTACAAAGTTAGCACAGGTCTTTCGAAGCTGCAAATTTGGATATACACATTACTAATAGTAGTCCTAACAAAATATTTAAAAATCAAAACAATCAGTTATAACCTCTTATCGTCTAGAATCAGCGGTTTTTGAGTTATAAATTAAATTAAGGGAAGAAATGTTACAAAAATTCAGGTTCTATTTTTTTTACTTTTCTTGCGAACCCCGTATCTGTTAAACGAAAGGTCTTAGAAAAAAAACTGATGGTCTAAACCGGATAGAAAATTTAACGGGCTATAACTTTAGTCAAATAATGTCTTTTGGAAAACCAACCGTTTTCGCAGAAATTTTGAAAATAATGAACAGGTGAAAAAATATTAAATTTACGAAATTTATTTTAATAAAAAAAGAAGAAAGGAAGGAAGAGAGGAAAAAAGAAAGAGGAAACACGATGTTATTATGAATCAAGCAATTAATACATTTCCATATAGAGGGTTTAGGTCCGGCGCTAGCCAAATTGCCGCCTTGTGCAAGTTTAAGATTATACCGCTCTTAACGGGCGAGTGCGCCGCACCGCCGTGTAAATTTTAAGGAAATCTTCCAAAACAATTTTTGAGGAAGCTCTGGGAATTGTCAAGAATATTACGTAGTCATAATTTGGCTTTGCTTTTTGCTTCTTAAATTTTCTAGTCTCTTTTAAGATTTTTTAAAATTTTCTGAAATTCTTTTGATTCCTCCTAAAGGTGCGTATAAATATGGCGAGTCGCGCCGGAGTCGCGTTTATGACCCGACGAACCTGCCACGAGTTTCCCTCGAACCTGCCACGAGTCTCCCTCGAACCTCCTTCGAGTTTGAGATTGCATTAAAAAATAAATAATTAATAATAATTATGTTGGAACACAAATTTTTAAAACCCAGTTCTTTGTTAAAGTATATAAATATAAGCTACAAAGTAAAAAGTATTTTGTTAATTTAACAAAATACAGTTGTTAAATAATTTTTTGTAACATTAACAAATTTTATTAGTAATATAAATACTTACAAAATATAATAAGTCAATAATTTGTATTCTAGGAGTTGTTATTCTGCATAATAAATTTGCTAATATAACAAAAAATTGTAGTGGACCTGCTGGGACAACATATTTCTGTTAATTTAAAAATATACGTTTTACTGTGTAATTTTATAATTTATAAAGTGAAATTATTTATATTTATATATAGATTATATACAGTGAATAACGAAAAGTTTCGCACACTCCTATGTTAACAATGTAAATTGCCGGTTTTGAAGCCGTTTTTTAGCATATAAAAAAGTTCATTTTCGGATTTTTTCAAAAATTCGGATTTTAGTAAAGGTAATACACTTAGGTAAAGAAGCGTTTAAAAAATATTTTACTGAAAACTTCCGGAAATAATAAAATGCATAAATTTTATTAAACTTTAAAAATATAAACTAAATTTTATTTAAATTGTTTTTTTTTTCATTGTTTGAAAATTTAGCGTCATGTCAAGCAATAATTTTTTATTTTTTCACAATAGACAGTTGTTTGTGAATTTTCTGCTATAATATCTATTTATCCGTATACTCGAATTCCTATCTACATGTAGTTATCCCAAACAGCAGGTAAATGATGTTTGGTTTTGAATTTTATTAAATTTTTAAGCAGCAAAATGCAAGAAGATGCCCGTTTTCACCAACAATTCCTAACGTTAAGAATTCCCTTTTTTGAGATATCTTTTTTAAGATAACTTTGAGATAAGAAACTCTTATGTCAAATTTGATTTTCACCAAGCGCTAAAAGTTCCTAAAGAGCATTAACAAATCCCTAACCTTAGGTATCCAATTTACCGACCCCTAACGTGTTAGGGATTCCTTAGCGGTTGTATTACAGGTATAAATTAGTGTTTATTCTTATTTTTCTCTCGCCATGGCTATTGTTAGATTTTTGGATAGTTTAGAGCAGTGTTTTTCAACCTGTGGGTCGCGACCCCCTGGGGGGTCGCGAAGCTTCTGTAGGGGGGTCGCCAGAGGTCGAGAGAACTAGGTACTTTAGTAAAAGAAAGACAATAAAGATTATTAATATGTATTTATTTATTTATTAAGTAAGAGAAACAAAAAATAAAATCCGAAGACCCATGTTAATTAATGCGAAGGTTGTGCTTGTTTTTTATTAATTAATGTATCCCATCGTGGATCTGTATTTGCGACACATAGAATTAAATCGTTTTCCAAATTTAAGCGATTTCTTTGCTTACTCTTTATCTGGGCCATCGATGAAAATGTCAACTCGCATAAGTACGAGGTGGCAAATGGAATCAAACACTTCAAAGCCTCAGTTGTCAATTCCGGGTATTCTGTTTTTCTCCTTAACCAAAAGGTATCCAAATTAGAAGACTTGAATTCCAAGTGTAACATCCCATCGGCAGATAATTCTAGCAGTTTCTCTTTGAGCTTATTTGGTAAATTAGCCTCATTTATAGCTGCATTTAAAAACGGATTTAAGATCCACCTCTGCCCAGTGTTCTCTGATATCTCTTACACTGAGAAGTAATGACACAATTCTTCTTTCAAATTATCTAACAACTCTTTCATACCAGGTACATATGTCTTGATGTTTATCTCACATCCGACTTCTTCAGTAAAAGATTGTGTCAACGAAAATGAATCGAAGTTATTTTGATTTATGGACGACGACCACAAGTCAATTTTTTTTGTAAAGCCATGTATTTTGTCTCGGTCCGGGGGGGGGGGGGGGGGTCGGGGGGTCGCGAAATGTTTTTTCATACCAAGGGGGTCGCATCATGAAAAAGGTTGAAAAACACTGGTTTAGAGAGATTTGAAAATGAAAAAAAAATTTTAAATGTGGAATTTGTCGTAAGATTTCGGTTAAGAAAACAAACTGTTTTGCAGGTTTTAAAATTAATAGTAGGATCTCTAGAGTTTATTAATGATAATTAAATATATTATTCATAAATGTGCATTTTATTTATGACAATTATTTTGGGTATTATTATTTTAGAAATCAATCAGTAACGCCCATAAATCAATTATTACTGGCATTACGGTTTTATGCTACCGGAATAAATATGTGGTTTTCCAAATGTGTTAGCAACAATTGGTTTATATACATTTTGCTACAAGAATATAACACTTGTAATTTTTAATGCAATACACAACCGAAACGCCAGAATTAGACATAAACCTACGCAGTTAAAAATGTTTGTTTGACTGAAGCAAATTTAGTTGATCCAAACAAAATATTCTGTTATATATACGCAGCTAAAGTATTTGTTAACCTTAATAAAACTTTTGTTTGAGGTAGTTGCCTAAAAGAAAAATTTTATTTAATTTGATTTTATTTTGATTTAAAATAAATGTTTTATTTGAAGTAATAAACAATTATTAAATTTAAACAAAACAAATTTAAACAATTTGTTTGATCTAAACAAAATTTTGAAATTTTGAAAAAAAACAATTAGACATAAACAAGTGTGTACACAGTTACACAGTTAAAAATGTTTGTTTGACTGAAGTAAATTTAGTTGATCCAAACAAAATATTCTGTTATATATACGAAACTAAAGTATTTGTTAACTCTAATAAAAATTTTGTTTGAGGTTTTTTAGTTGCCTAAAAGAAAATTTTATTTCATTTGATTTTATTTTGATTTAAAATAAATGTTTTATTTGAAGTAATAAACAATTATTAAATTTAAACAGAACAAATTTAAACAATTTGTTTAATCTAAACAAATTAAAAAAAATATTTTTTTGAAATAACAAATTCAGTTTGTTTGATAGAAATAATTTTGTTTAAATCGAAACAAAATTTCTTTCTATTGAATTAAATTATTCAAAAAAAATTATTTATTTAAATTCAAACAAAACGTTTTTACTGTGTATAAATTCAAATGTGACATTTACAACCCGTATTAGTTCATTTGTCCGCTGTAAAGAATACCTAGCAAGGGAGCTGCTCGTTAAGAAATTCTTATGTTGGTGAAATGCAAATTTTCCTAAGTATTATTTTAGGGAATACCTAGCGTAAAGAATTCTTTGCTAGGGAATTCTTAAATAAATGTTGGTGAAAACGGGCATAAGTGTCACGTGTCTCATTCCTGCGCGTCGGCTTATCTTGGTTAGCTATAGTATCATGATCAACCATCAACAATTAAATTTCGACAATTTCCTTTGATGGCTCGTCAAAATACCGACAGAAAGTGGATCGCAGCGAGTTTCTCGCGAGCCTCGTTCTAATGAATGAACTAGACTCGTTGCTGCCGCGCCGCGGGCGCGACTCGCCATATTAGAACGTACCTATTGCCACGAGTCTCCTTCGCGCGGATCATGGTAAACTCGCAGGAGGCTCGACGAAAACTCGTTGCCCATTTAACTTATATGGGGATATTGTAAAACTCGCAGGAGGTTCGAGGGAAACTCGTGGCAGGCTCGTCGGGTCATAAACGCGACTCCGGTGCGACTCGCCATATTTATATGCACCTTAAGAGATCAAATAGCAAAGGGGTGTTTAGATTGTTTTCCAATAATTTTCAAAAGGTGGCATGTTAATTCACTTTTAAAATTTTAAATTTAAACCAAAATCATTATCAACAATGATAACATGCACATTTTTGGGATTATTGAATTGACAATCTTTAGAAAGGTTACGAATTTTTGAAGTCAAGTAATTATAATTGGACGTTGTAGTTAATCAATTTTTGTGAAAATTGTGTTTATTTTCCTTCCAAGTTCTTTTGGGATTAGTATTGATTATTACATCATTTTGAATTTCTTTTTTTTTGTACCGGCTTAGTTAAGCGCTTCTGGGAAGTAATCTAGTCTTTAATTCGAAGGATAAATCCGTCCAATAAAATTGCAATGCTTGAAATTTTACTAACAAACCCTCCCCTAACATCTAGAGGTATGTTTGAAAATTTTAATCCACATTTGTTCAGTTTGAATTTTTTTAGGGTGTTAGTGGTGGTTCACCGTCTTGCCATTTTTTTTTTTAAATTTTTGTGGATTACCAATATTGTAGCAATCAACCGTGCCGTTACCTTTGTACGTTTTTGGTGTAATATTTCTGGCTGGGTTGATATCGAGTGTTCCACCTGTCCACCTGTATCGGAACTCACTGCAAGCTTCCATTTCTTTTTTTGGAAAATTACTAGCAACCAGCAAGAAAGAAGACATCGAAAGATAAGATTTTGTTTGTTTGGGTCGTCAAATAATATTGTTAACTGTTTACTATATTGCGCGAAATTTTATATTGGGTCGTTCTCTTGAATATATTTTTTTTAAAATACAATTTATTACGAAAATCTTGTGCGCCAAGTATACGTATACGCGGTAAACTTAACGCTAGTTCATTTTATTTATTTGTTATTTTTTTTAGCTCAATTGATAGCTATATATTTCAATTTTTTTTTAGTTTAAAAGATAGCTCAATTTATCGTTCACCGTAAATACAAACATTTTTTTTGTTTATTAAATCGTATCGCAACAAACGATAATCTTGCAGTGTTTCCTTTTTTTGACCTGGTTACTTCTTTTTCTTTTTTTTTGCAACAGCCAGTATTTTCGCAGTTTAACGTGAGCGTTGTCGGGGACCGTAAATTGCGCCAGCGGTTGAGGGTTTTTCTAATCCTACCCGTAAATTGCGCCAAAATTTTTTAGGGTTGACCGTAAATTGAGTCAAAAAAAGGTTGTAATATTTTAATCCATTAATTGTTTGTTAATAGGATTAGTATTGCCCAAAAGTATTTTTTTTTACAGAGGTGCACTTAGCCCAAATTTTTTCACTGTAGAAGTTTTACTAATTTTTAGTTAATTTGGACTTGTTCAATATTCAATCTTAACTTAATGTTGGTATTGTTAAGTTGTTAATCCTTGGAAATTTGTCTATATAAGTAAATAAAGCAATGTAATTTTCACACTAATCAGAAACCAGGATATTAGAGAAAGAATAGAAGCAAATTAGATAATTTAAAAACGTTTTTGGCTAGAAATTATGCAAGAAATTGTGAGCGAACGTGGACATGTGTTAATGGTAGTTGATGGATTTATAAGTTCCGTCAAAGTAACACATTACAATCAGGTGAAATAAGATGGCGATGTACTGATAAAACATGTAGTGCAACGTTGCACACTACAGGAGAAGCTGGGAGTCGTATTCGTAGTAAAGAAAACTTAAATCATAATCATATGGAAGATGAAAGTAAGTTAAATCGTCAAATAATAAGTGTAGCTACAAAACGGAAAGTTCTTGAAGATGGTTGGAAGCATGCACCGCCAGCTAAAATTGTCAATGCTGTTTTGAAGGAAAATCCATCTGTTCCGATAAATGTTGCTGATATTTCAAATATAAAACGCAATGCATACAATGAAGTTAGAAAACAACGCCCCCCCCCCTTCCAACTTCTATTGAGGATATTCATTCTGCATTAGACTCCATAGATATCACAACACACCGCGGCGAGAACTTTTTGATGGTTAATGACAGCGTTCAAAATTTAGTTATATTTTCATCCGAAATCAATTTGAAATGTTTATGCGATGTAAAGAGTACCTATTTATGTGGACGGTACTTTTAATTCTTGTACGAAATACTTTAAACAGTTATTTACAATTCACGGATTTAAAAATGGTCATTATATTTCTTTGGCATTTTGTCTCCTGCCGAACAAATTAGAAAATACGTATATCAATTGTTTTCAAATGTTGGTAAATATCTGCAATGAAAAGTATAATTTACGTTTCCAACCTACATCGATTGTTGCAGATTTTGAGCAAGCCATTCAAAATAGTATACAGAAAGTTTGGCAAAATGTAGAAATAATAGGGTGTCGTTTTCACGTCAGTCAAGCTTGGTACCGAAAACTTAAAGAATTTGGACTTGCAACTGAATATCAAGATAAAAATTCGCTTATTGGAAATTGGTTGAAATGGACATTTGGGCTGCAGTATTTAAACCCTGCAGAAGTTTCGGAAAGTTTTGCTGAAGATTTAATGCTAATTATGCCTGCAGATGCGAGACTTTTTAAATATTCTTCATATTTGGATAAGACATACATACAGGAAAACTCTCTGTTTCCCCCAAAAATTTGGGCATCAAATACATCAAATATGTTCCGAACAACTAACGCATGCGAGTCTTTCCACAATTATTTTGCTAAAAATTTCCATACACCTCATCCAGACCTTTACTCATTTTTGGACGCTGTGTTAGATTATGCAAGTTTCGGTTTATGTTAAAATCGATAGTATTAATCAACAGAAGCAAATCCGTACTAACACCGTGCAAAAACAAAACACATTGCAATTCAACATATAGCTTTGTATCAATCGAAGAAAATGAGCAAATTTGATTTTCTAAAATGTATATGTCATCATTTTGCAGATATTTATTAAAATATTTATTATCTTTATTAATAATTAAATAAAATTTGTTAATAACTTATGCATTTAGTAATTTTTCCCCCATCTTTCAATCAATTCGGATTTTGGATTCAGCGCCCAAAAATCTACAAGGGTTACTTAGTTTTCTATTATTACCTTAGAAATGATGCCAAAAAGGTAGATCTGTACGTAGGTTATAGGTTACTTTTTTTAAAACAATTTTTAGAACATATTTTATTCCAGCATTCGGTATTTATATGCCCCTTCACAAAACTGCGCCACCACTGTGGGGATTACATGATATTATAATTACCAGTAATCAGTAAATACACCATGCTTTGGGTATTGTATTACAACTTAAGCTCCCCTCACCAACCGTTGGCGCAATTTACTACTTGTTCTTAAGCTACCGACCAAGAAAATATTGACGGCTGGCGCAGTTTACATACGTCCGCTGTTGTTGCCAATATACAGGGTGATTCATTTTTTTTTTAAACTCCGTGGCGCCCAAACTATTTACTAATCAGCTGGCTCTTCGGAGCGTTACAATAGCGTTTTTTTTTCCTGTATATGAATCCTCCTACCTGAAGAAGTATCAGCCTCTTATTTATCCTTTGACTCTTTTTTTTTTGTCTTTACGAGCTAGCCATAGGGCATTGCCAATTTCCCTGAGATTGGGGAAAATTTTTAACTATTCCCCTAACGATTTGTGAAAGAGCCAATAAAAGAATGCTAAATTTCATTACCATGTGTCGCTGGGTGAAATTTGTAAGTCATAAATGTAATGCAAGTTTTAATAAATTTTGGTGTAAAAAAAATGTTTTAATTAAAATGTTAAATTCACTGGAGACATATAATTTTGAAATACCTTGTACACTGCTTGTTCATCCGCTCGTTTTTTACAACTACCATTTGCTTCCTGTATTTCGACCGGTAAACATCTGTTTCAAACGTTGCGAAGTTTTACTGTGAAATCCTTAAGAGTTGCCTCGAAATTGTTATTATTCTTCAATCTGCACTTGTTGATTACGCCTTTTTAAATATTCGGTGCATTCACATCTCATTTAAAGTAAGGAAAGTGAAATCAATTTTATCATAATTTTTCAATCTGCCGTTCTTCAAAATGGCGTCGGCTTTTTTTTAACCTTGTATTGTTATCATTCGCAATAAACACTTTTAATTTTTCAGAAATCATCCAAATTAAACAATCTAATTAATCTCACTATTTCCACGATGGCTTCAAGTGGTAAACCTGAAAATTCACTTTCCAAGAAAGTGGAATTTTCCACAAATCGCAAATTAAATTATACGTCCAACTCTCATCTAAGCGCTCTGGAAGACCTGGTTTCAACCTCAAGAAAATTAATACCACATAAGTTCTTCAACTACGTACAGGATGAAGAAATAAAATCTTGTCCAAGGCAATGATAGTCAAAGGCAATGATAGTACGGACAGGATGTTGCACCTTGCACAGATTAATATTCTTTTCTTTTATCGTAGGTCGTTTTTGAAGCGCAGTACAAATATCACTCAATTCAACGTTTATAAAAATTACAATAAAAATATGTGTTCAGGATGTGTTAAAGTATTAAACTTGGCCTTTTTAATTTTCCTCTGAATAAATTATAACTCATTTGCAGGACTTAAAACAAATAAACTGACCACAATCTTAACATGTCAAATTATCTCACGTAGGAACCGCTACCTAAGTTGTGGAAATATCACCACAATATACTGTGATCTACCCTTGAATCTGTCAGTAAGCAAAACATGACTGTGAAAAGAAGGCTCCTAGAAGCGAACTTAACGGCACGAAGCCCCAGAAAAAAGCCACTTTATCCAAAGAAACACTTAAAAAAACGCTTAGAATTTGCAAACAAACGTATTCTTTGAACTGTTTACAAATGGCAGTGGCGCAGCCAAGGGGGGGGACTAAGGGGCTATATCCCCCCCCCTCCAAGCACTTCCCTTTTTAAAAATGATCATAGACCCCAGACCCCCCGGTTTGATTAACCTAGCTTTGTGAATATGTTCAAAAACGAAAATGTATTTTTGAGCTTGAGTTTCAAAACAAAAATGTAACTGTTTCATTTCTATTCTATTTTCTATTCTTTATTATTAAAAATATAATATATAAATCTATTTTTTTAAATCGGGAACAATTATTAATGCAATTTCCATGACCGCTACTGTATATAGTTTCTTGTAATGAAATCCGGACCTATGTTAACAACGCAAATTGCCGTTTTTGAAGCCGTTTTTTGTCAGTATAAAAATCGATTTTACATCAAAATTTAATAGACGTTTTTTGTTGAAAATTTTATTGATTTCAATTTTGTTCTCTTATATATGTATATCCGAGATATATGACAATATCTTTCGTATTTTTCCGAGTCTTGTTTAAGCCGCTGTAAGATATAAACGGCGTGACGAAATAAGAAAATGTATACAAAAAAAATTGAAGGCAATGAAATTTTCAACAAAAAATGTCTAAAAAGTTTTGCTGGAAAATCGATTTTTATATGACAAAAACCGGCTTCGAAATCGGAAATTTGAATTATCAACATAGGAGCATCCGGATTTCATTATGTGTCATGTACAGATTTTTTGAAAGGTCGGATAATCAGATAATCGGATTAAAAATGTTTAATGTTTAATTAAAATGTAGAAAAAAAAAATTATGAAACTACAACACTGCGCAATATAAAATTTGATTAAAAGGACGCAAGTGAATGAAAATCATAGGAATTCAAAGAAATTTTACAGGGTTTCCGTTAATTTCTCAAAGTAATTTTCTGACTAAAATTGAAGTTTTTTTTGACCTCAAAGTAGGGAAAAATTTTAAAAATTCATGTAAATAGAAAATTTAACTTTTATAATGGATTTTGTTTGTCCATATTTCAAAAATATTTTCCTGACTCAAAATCAAAAAATATAAATATCTCGACTTGCACTTACAAATTTAAATTCTCTTGTTTCTCCGGGTATTCCAGAAAAGCCCAAATAAAAAATCATAAAATAACAAAATATAAATAAAAAAAATATATTTAAAATATTAATTTAAAAAATTTATTCAAAATGCATGTTTTAAAATTTTGAAATTTTTTAAAATTTAAGAAATAAATAATCTGTAAAATATTATAAGTCTTCCTGTTTCCTTCGTAAATTCTTTGTAAACAAAATTTGTTCTTAATTTTCCACATTGCTATTGGGAAAACGAAAATTTTGTGTTTAAATACGTGATCTGTTTTATATCTCTTATTAAATAGCAAAAATCATATAAAGCATTGCTGTTTATAGAAAATATAATTTTGTTAGGCAGACTTCTCTCTAAAATTCGAGCTAATTTTTTCCATCCTGCTCTGTTATTTTAGGTAGCTTTATCGGAAAGCGCGATCTCTAATCCTATTTGATTCTGGATAAGAGTGCATAGTAGAGCTTTCAAGGTTGTGATCGTAATCCAAGATAGTCACGGTATAGTCTTTCTGTCCTGGTGCAGCCGACAATTCAACGTACGCCATCTTTGTTTCGGTCACCAAAAAATTGTAGCGAATATCGCTTCCAAATTCCAATTTTCGAATAAATCGTCCTGTCCGGACACACCACATCGTGACGAATTTATTTTTCAAGGAACCAATAAACAGGTATCGACAGTTTGAAGCAATAAAACCTTTCATCTTTTGTTCTAAAAGAAGTCAACATTAACTCGGAAATGAAATGATACCTTTGGAAGTAATAATTAAAACTTACCTATTACTATTGGGCGTTCCCTTCCTGGCAGATCAGCGATTAAGATAAGTGGTTCCTTAAATAACGCAATACATACTTTTGTTTCGTTTATAAATTTGGCGTATTCGATTCCTTTCCATCTGAATATTTGTTGTCGAGTTGGGATATTAAACCCGAAGATCTCGAAACCTTCTTCACCCGCGTTTTGGGAAAAGCCGATCAGACGGTTTCCACGGAACTAAAAAAAATGCAGTTTAGTTATGCAATTCTGTAGTAATGGTTTTAGTTATATTTACTTCTATGTTTTGTATTACTGTGTTAGTGACCAAGGATTGCACCGTAAGATTGGAATCCAAACTCATAATTTCTATATTTTTACGCTTAGTTCCAACGAAGATCTTCTTGTTGATGTAACAAAAACATATTACGTCACTATTTCGATGTTCAATTGAACCGTTATTAGTATCGAGGATGGAGATACTTTTGAACTCGTTTATATACAAAACTCTGTAAAATAGAAATTTTAACTAAGTGCTGATCTGTAATTCTTAAAAAAATACTTACAAATTCTTGTGAACTTGCAACGAATCGTGCGACTTAATCAGCGAACTTCTCAAATGCTTGTATAATAAACACTTGGAAGTCGGTAAGTCCCATACCTGAATTGCAGAGTGTTCGATTGCACCAACTATCAAATTTTTATGCCTGACAATTTTGGAAATTTTACCATATGACCAGAATTCACTTAAGATCTAAAAGAAATTTTTAAATAAAGTCAAAACTTGAATTGGTTCTCACCTGTCCCGTAAACATATTTATGGCATGAATAGATTCTTTTTTATCGCTGACGCTGAAACATCCAGCGATAAGAACTTCATGGTCACTGTAATGTAGTGAACATTTTAACTGCGCTGGTTGACAAATTTTCAGATACGACTTCTTGTTTTCCCAATGTTTTTGTATTAGAGCATTGTACATGTATTTTGCCTAAAAACCTAAAATTGTAGTCCCATCCTTGTCCCGAATCCAGATTTATCATAATGGGAACGTCACTTACCTGGTTCTCTGTGGAAAAACATTTTAACGCAGTATTGTATAATTTTGATCTTAAATCTTCTTTTTCTAGCATTATTTGGTCGCGTTGACATTTTTCTCTCCAAAAGCGCGGACTACTCAAGAAGTCTCTCCATTTTTTGCAGCAGTTCCAGGAATTATAAAGATCTTCTGGTGTTAAATACATAAAACACTTATGGAAAACCTCCATCGGAAGTTCTGCAAGACCGTTTCCTGTATTATTCATATTTGCTACAGTTTTTAATCGTTGTTTTCTTTTACACCAAGTCTGATAGCTAATGCTCTTTCTTATCTATAATGTAAAAGTTTAAAGTCTAAAGTCTAAACAATTTTCTTATATATATATTAAAGCCAAGTGTGTAATTAAACGTGTGGTATTACATTTTTTAAAATTCGGTTTCTTGTTTTGTTTTACCTTTGTTTGCAGGGATGGATTAAGCATACTCAGCCCCTGATTACTTCATAATTATTTGACGAGGGGGACACTTTTTGACCAATACAAATTACTTAAGTATGTTCAAAAAGCGATAAATTACATTACAAATTACACATAGTGCGACGATGCGTAATGTAGGAAGTCATAATAAAGCGATTCTTTGTTATGATGATTACATAAAATTAATTAGGGGGGGGGTAATAAATATATTTTAATAAGAATTTAGATATATCTTTAAATTTTAACGAAATGTAGTAAATTTTTTTGGGTGGGGGGGGGGATTTGTATCATCACATATCAAGAAATTTTTGAATTTTTCCGATTTGGGCTTATCATTATTTCTGGGTTTCTTTACCTTTGTTGGAATTGAGAAATTTTATGTGTACCCTGTATCTTCCTTGATTGTTAGATACTCATCTGAAGGAACCCGTGCGTAAGGTCCAGGGACACCTTTGTGTCCGTCAACTTGTGTCAACCTTATAAGATTCTGACTCTATCCGGATAATGGCACATAATTAAGACTTTCTTTACTGGTAGATCCAGTTTCAAGGGTTCATACAAGAGATTCAGTTTATTTACACTTTTTTTGTAATTTTCGCACTAAGTCGTTTCTTAAATTAGCTGTCACGCCTTTGGTGATGTTATCAGCAACGTCTGCGTTCATAATTCTCTTAATTTTATTAATCGGTGAAATCTATCGTGCATAAAGATATTCTACAGGTCCAACCCTGTAGGTATTCCTTACAACACATTTTTCACTTATTAGGCTATTTCAGGATCGTCATTGAGGATCATCCATACATGAAAGAGAGCTGGCCACCAAAGGTTGTCGAATTTTTGCAAAATATCAAAAAAGAGTGCCGCTATACTTTTTGATTTCTCATTGACAAACTGAAAGAAAACTGTGTGTTCTGGCTTTGATGTTCCTTTCGAAAATCTTCTCAAAAGCTACTACGACGTGATTGGTCTACAATTTTTGGTTGACCTATGATCATCTCTTATAACTTTTCCATTTTTTCCAGAACGGCTTAAATTAGTTAAAAATTTTTCTTTTTTTTAAATTACAAAAAAATTTTCCGTATTATTCCGATGACACCACAATCAGCTAGATTATTACTATGTAGATGAAAACGTAGAATATATTAAACAGAAATATCTTAAGTTTGAATCATCCGTACATAATTTTACCCCCCCTTCCAGCACTTCATCATCATCGGGCTTTCCATTCCTTGCGGAATATAGCCGCATCGTTTGATGCTTATAAATCCGTTTTTCTTGAGGTGGATTAGTCCCCACAATCTCTTATCTTTTCTCCATTATAGCTTTTCGTGTGTTTTCGCTTCTTCCATCACTTTTCTCCACAGTTTTCTATTCTGAGCTCTTTCCTTCCAGTCATTTATCTCCATGTTCTTCAGATCCTTCAGTACTTCGGTCTTCCATCTTGTCCTCGGTCTTCCTCTTGGTCTATCACCATCCGGGTTCCAGTCCATAAGGCATGCAATTACTCTGCCTTCGTGGGCTCTCTGTACGTGTCCGAACCAGCCTATCCTCATCGCCTTAATGTGCTTCACTATATCTTCTTCGGTTAATTCGTTTTGTATTTCTCTGTTAGTCCTTTTTCTGTATTGATCTTTTCCGATTTTAACTAGTCCGAGTATTCTTCTCATTATTCTTCGCTCGAAGACTTTTAATTTTTCCTCCTGTGTTTTTGTCAGGCACATTATTTCTGTTCCGTACTCCACAACCGGTCTTATCAATGTTTTGTACATTTTCACTTTGGCATTTCTACTAATTAACCGACTTTTCAGGAGCCTTTGAATTGCATAGTAAGCTCTATTCCCATCGATTATTCTCTCTTTAATCACATCTTCTCTATCGTTTGTGTTGTTCATTTGTAAACCCAGGTATTTAAATGTTCTAACTTCTTCAAATTTGTAACCTTCCAGTTGTTTTTCTGCTATCGGTTCGTTTTTGTTTCTATGACATTTCATGTATTTCGTTTTATCTTCGTTTATGACAAGTCCAACCTTCTTAGCTTCGTTTTCTAGTTTCTTAAAAGTTTCCTCTAAAGCGTTATGTGATCTTGCTACAATTACGACATCATCGGCGTAAGCTATTAGTTGTGTTTCCTTATTCGTGATCTTTTCTCCGCAGTTCGTTCTTCTCACTATTCCTTCCAGTACAATGTTGAATAGTATCGCCGACAGTGAATCACCTTGTCGCACTCCCGATTTTATTATAAATTCTTTTGTTTTTCCTTTTCTTGTTATTATCTCCGCTGTAGTTTGTTTTAGTGTCATGTGTGTTAATCGTATTAATTTCTTTGGTATTTTCATATTTTCCATTTCTTTCAGTAGTTGATTTCTATGTATTTTATCGAAAGCCTGTTTAAAATCTATAAAAAGCATTTCCAGACGCATATCATATTCGTATGATTTTTCTAATATCTGTGTCACTATAAACAGAGCGTCTATCGTCGATCTTCCGGGTCTAAAACCTTGCTGGTAATCACCCATTAATATCTCGGTGTGTTCTTGCAGACGTGAATGTATTAATTTTGATAGTATTTTATATGACACGTTTAGTAGAGATATGCCTCTGTAATTTTTACACTCCGTCATACAACCCTTCTTGTGGATTGGTATCACGCTTGCCACACTCCACTCTGCTGGCATTTCTTCCTTCCTCCATACATTTAATATCAACTCATATAATCTTTCGCGTAGTACTTCATCCCCCATCTTTATGAGTTCACTATCTATATTGTCGGTTCCGGGAGTTTTGTTATTTTTCATTTTATTTACTGTTTTTTTGAATTCTTCATAGCTCGGTTCCTGTACCATTTCTTCTTCTATATTTTCCTGTTCTCTTCGTTCATTGTTATAATATCTTATTTCTTCTGTGTCCTCGTTAAGGAGTATTTGGAAATATTTCATCCATATATCTTTTATTTCTTCTTCATTGTGTTTCATATTTCCTTCTCTATCCTTCATGCCTCTTGGTTCTATTGCGTTCTTGTGATTTTGTCTACGTACCCTTCTGTAAAACTCTCTAGGATTCTTGTGATTTCTTTCTATGTCTTCAATCTCTCTATCAATGCTATTCTTTTTCTTCCTCTTGCATGTTTTTACAGTATCTCTTTTCATCTTCTTGTATTGTTCTTCATCTTCCAGCACTTATATTTGTCAAATTTAAATTACTTCAAATAAACTCACAAGGGGGGGGGGGCGCTGACATGTACCTGTTCAGGCTGTTCCTTCAGGCTAATACATCGCACTACGGCCTAAATACTAAAAATCAGAACTAGCCGTTTGTTTGCGATTTTAGCTATTTTTAGTGTTAAATACGACTGGCCTATACAATGAGTACTAAAAACGAAAACAGTGAAAGTGAAACCGACAATCTATGGCAGTGTCTAACGCCAAACGCCAGTGGCGCACCCGCGAAAATAAACAATTTACCGAAAACATTTTGATAACCGCGAACTCCAATGTCAATAATACACAATTAAAACCGATAAAAAAGTATACTCACCTCTTACAGTTTCAAAAGCTCGCCATACTCACTTTTTCATATAGCTGCGCCACCACTGAGTTTGTGCGCTACAACAGATAAAAACCGTTTTTAACACAATAGCACAAAAGTTCGCGGATTAGATTGTTATTGTTACCGTGGATGTCGATGACATTAGGCGGGTGCTTAATTTTCTTTGCCCTTGCCACAGGTGCATTTTGTTCTTCTTTGTCGTTACCGCTATTGTTCTGAATTTCCATTGTACCCTCTTCGATATTCAGGATGTGGGTATCTGCCTGGCTAGCCAGGGCTGCAAGTTTGTTGGCGAATGCGGTCAACACTGGGCTTGGGATAAGATCATAGCGCCCCTGTACCTTCTTCGACCTGCGCTCGTTTTTGAAAATAAATTGCTTCATGTCACTTGTAATTGCGGCGAAGAAAAGTTCATTGACTGCTATTCTCGGTATTTATGATTCACTTCATATAAATTGAGTAGACTAATAAAAAAAAATTCTGTTTAAAAAGAAAATTTTGATTAAAATAAAAAACTTAAATTGCCGTAATTAAAGTGACCATCCGTCCGTCATTACGACGGAACGTCCATTTTTTAAAATAGCTGTCTGCCAGAGCAAATTGTCCGGCATTGTGAATCAATGACAAATGAACGTTTGTGATTGGTGGTTTATGACGCTGGTTGGTAAAAACGTGGTTTATGAAAAACAATTTTTCACCGCCTGAGACGCCCCTGAACAGAATTTGAATTCTGTACCTGAATTTAATTTTGAAATTTGAATTCTTTGCTTGTGGTGCCAACCTAAGCATGAAAATTTGTGCTATATGACATTACTTAAAACTCCAATTCCAACCCCTTTTCCACCAAAAAAATTTGATACGGGCTTTCGTCCGTCATTGCCGTCTTTCAAATGGGCGATTGTAGACTGCACCGATGGTCAAAGGGTCTCATAATCGGACATGTAGATTGCACCGGGTTCGGTTAGGGTGAATCACTGTCATTTGGCCGAAAATTATTTGGCCGAATTCTATTGGCCGACAGTTTTTGGCCGATAAATCATTTGGCCGACACATCATTTAGCCGACAGATTATTTGGCCGACGGATTTCTTGCTCAACGAAAACGTCTGCGACCTCTGCAACAAGGAGGAAATGTAGAACAGTTCCAACACGTTGAACCAGAGTTGCAACGAGTCATTGCTCAAGTTTTAGCGATGGGAAATGTCGAAGATTTGGGTAATGACAGATGCTTGCCACCACCCGATGATTTTGTCGGTGCAATGATCGACGGCTGCGATTTAGACTTAGTGTACATTGATATCCAAGATACCGGTTTTGAGGATGAGAAGGAGCATAATATCTCAGAAGAAGACTTTCTTCAGATTGTCAGCAGTATGAATATGGAACAGAAGCGTTAATTCGACACAATCACTGCCCGTATTCGTCAAGAAGTGTATGCCAACGATCAAGGCGTTGACGCTTTGAAGCTCTTCATTACTGGCGGTGCTGGTTGCGGCAAGACCTTTTTGCTTAAAACTATTGTACACCAAATCAAGATATGTTATGCTCCGACAGTGGATCCGTTGATGAGAACTTCATTCTTTGAGGTGACTGCCTTCACGGGTGTCGCAGCCCGATTAGTTAACGGGCGAACACTTCATAGTGCTTTTTCTCTAGGAATAGAGAAAGGAAAAGCGACAGTTTACAGACAACTGACCGAGGCACGCTTGGAAGATGCTATGCCGTTGAACAGAACCCGTGTTCCACTGATTGTGTGTTCCACATCGGCTGACTGGATCACGAAGCGGTTTAAAACATATGTTACTTTCTCTATACATTTTGACAAAATATACTCCAAAAATAGTGAAATAAAATAAAAATTAAAAATTTTAAAAACCCCTGACTGTAAAAAAATTCTAAAATAATTAATAATAAAAGCACCTTACTTAAAAAACTACTGTTCCCTCTAAAAAGAAAAAAATAATTTTTTCTTCTTCATTCAACAACAAATTCTCAGACACTTTACTCAAAAAATTAACTTATCATCATCCCCCCTCCGCCGCTACAAAATTTAAACATTAATTTTGAAGTCAGAGAGCACGTGTTTTTTAATCACGGGTCTTTACAGTTACTTTGACTTACCCGACATGTTTTTTGTAATTCTAAAATAATTAATAATAAAAGCACCTTACTTTAAAAACTACTGTTCCCTCTAAAAAGAAAAAAATAATTTTTTCTTCTTCATTCAACAACAAATTCTCAGACACTTTACTCAAAAAATTAACTTATCATCATCCCCCCCCCCCTCCGCTACAAAATTTAAACATTAATTTTGAAGTCAGAGAGCACGTGTTTTTTAATCACGGGTCTTTACAGTTACTTTGACTTACCCGACAGGTTTTTTTTTATTTTTAAGTTTTTAGGTAAAGATTTGATTGCTTGTAAATCAGTAATTTAAAAGCACATCTACAAGGATAAAAAAAGAAAATATGTTTTTTACATGGTAATATAACTAATGTTTAAAAAAATTACGCAACTTCTTTGAACAACATCGAGTTAATTTGTTCACAAAGGGCTTCATGGCAAAATTTAATTATACATTTGATTCTAATATTTTATTGAAATGTTTCCTCGAGTACTCAGCTAAATACTACATTAATCAAAGCTAATTGCTGTGTATGTCACACGTCGTATGTGATTTAATTGATGATATTAAATTTAAATTTAGTTAATTTTCTATTAATCAAAACAAAATTACATCATAATCGTAAACTTCTAGCTTTATGTTACATTGATAGTGTAAATTCCTACCCAGCAGTTAACGACTACAAAATAGCTCAAGAATTTTGAACTGAAAAAAGTTCATCTAATTTAATTTAATTGATGTATAAGCCCTAGGATCGAAAATATACTGATTTTTATTAAAGGAAACGAAATTTTGTATGGAAAAGGTTATATTGACCCACGTCAAGCTAGCACCCCCACCTTCTCAAAAATTAGAAATATTTATACTATAATTATGGACTAATTATGGACTAATTTTGGACAGCATTCGCGAATTTTGGACTACAACGGTTTGGCAATAAAAGATAAATCTTTGGTGGGGGTGCTGAGTTGACGTCAAGCTAGCACCCCCACCTCGAAAAAATTACATTTAAAAAAAATTAATTATACCATAATTATGGACTAATTATGGACTCATTTTGGACAGCTTTCGCGAATTTGGAACAATAACGGTTTCGCGATAAAAGATAAATCTTTGGTGGGGGTGCTGAGTTGACGTCAAGCTAGCACCCCCACCTCGAAAAAATTACTTTTTTTTTTAAATTAATATACCATAATTATGGACTAATTATGGACTCATTTTGGACAGCATTTGCGAATTTTGGACTACAACGGTTTTGCAATAAAAGATAAACCTTTGGGGAGGGTGTTGAGTTGACGTCAAGCTAGCACCCCCACCTCGAAAAAATTACTTTTTTTTAAAATTAATTATACCATAATTATGGACTAATTATGGACTCATTTTGGACAGCATTCGCGAATTTTGAACAATAACGGTTTTGCGATAAAAGATAAATCTTTGGCGGGACAAATGTTTTTAAATATTTAACAACAATTTAAATACTAACAATTTAATAGATGCATTTATTAAAAAAAAAATAGTACTTATTCTGAATTTAACAGTAAGGGGGGATAAATTTGTTTTTCTATTCTTACGGTGTTTTGGGCATCTTTACAATCGTCTAATTGCACCCATACTTGCTGGTTTCGCAAACAAAGCGCATAATAGTGGCCAACGGAAGTCAAATCATCATCCAGTGGTGGTTCAAAATGAACTAATCCCATTATTTTATATTCCTTTTCCATAAAGGAATATTTTATCTTTTGAGGAATTCCATTTAATTCGATAAATGGAAGTTTTGATGGATTATTAGAATCATAAATCTCAAAAGCAAGAAAGTATCCTATAATAAAAATAAATAAATAAAAACGAAAAACTAGAAAAAAAATCCGACTAGATTAATCACTTACCAATTTCTGAAACTGTAATAATTTCAGTGCCTGAGCATTTGCTTCGACAAGGACACTGTGTTCTTATTAAAATTTCGTTTTCCATGCACAGGGTGTATTAGAAAATGCTCAGAGTCAAAGATACATGTCACTACCCTCCCCCCCCCCAAATGAATTTTTTATTAAAATTGGTGTCAAACGTTTGAGCTTCCTTAGAGCTTCAATGAGCTTCCGTTCCCGTTGTTTGAACTTCAACGGTCGCGGAGTTATTTGCGAAATTTTGGGAGAGGAAAGTTGTAGACATGTTTTTCTATTTTTGGTACTTTTCAACATTTTTCAGTAATTTTGGTGTCAATCTATAGAGCTTCGTTTGAACTTCAACGAGCTTCTATATTCATCATTATAATGTAATTTTTTTCAAAGTTATTGGTGTTATAAATTTTATGTACCTCCAAGCAAGTTGCGCGTGAAAATTTAAAATTTTAATTTGGTAAACAACTTTTCATTTGGATTTGATTTTATTTTGATTTAAAATTAAATATTTATTTGAAGTAATGAACAATAAATTATCATCAATTTTGGGTCCCCTGACTGATGGCTGCTGGTCTTTCAATTAAATACCGCAATTCAAGTTTCTTAGCATTCGAACCAATAAAAACGATTACCTTCCTGTAGAAAAGGAGCATAGGAATATAAAGTCTTGTCAACTCAAACAATAGCAGAAAAAGCTCAATGAATCTTAAACAAAACTTTATCGATTGATCTCGATTGCATAAAGAAAAAGTTACTATAAATTCTCTCTACTCTTTCATATCCCCCCCCCCTTTTCTTCAACCACTTTTAGGAATTTAAGAGGCTCAAACGACGAAAATGAAAGCTCAACTAAAGCTCAAACGTTTAACACCAATTAAAATAAAAAATTCGATTGGGGGGGGGGCAGCAATATGTAAGTCAGAGTCAAATTTAAAATTTAGCCCCACCAAAGATTTATCTTTTATCGCGAAACCGTTATTGTTCCAAATTTGCAAATGCTGTCCAAAATGAGTCCATAATTAGTTTATAATTATGGTATACTTAATTTAAAAAAAAAAGTAATTTTTTCGAGGTGGGGGTGCTAGCTTGACGTCAACTCAGCACCCCCACCAAAGATTTATCTTTTATCGCGAAACCGTTATTGTTCCAAATTCGCGAAAGCTGTCCAAAATGAGTCCATAATTAGTCCATAATTATGGTATAATTAATTTTTTAAAAATGTAATTTTTTCGAGGTGGGGGTGCTAGCTTGACGTCAACTCAGCACCCCCACCAAAGATTTATCTTTTATTGCCAAACCGTTGTAGTCCAAAATTCGCGAATGCTGTCCAAAATTAGTCCATAATTAGTCCATAATTATAGTATAAATATTTCTAATTTTTGAGAAGGTGGGGGTGCTAGCTTGACGTGGGTGTTATATTGCTTTTTTTTATCAAACCAATACATTCCGATCATTAGCTACGCGAAGTTTACAAATACTCTGCGGGCGCCGCGATCATATAGTTCTGCACTTGAATGGCAATAATTTATTAAACGAACAATAAATTACTCGATTTCCTATGCAAGAACGATCACAGTAATACTTTGAACAATTATTTTTAATTGTAATTGATGTGATTTGTTGATAATAATTTATTATTCCGTATAATGCTCATAGATTGGAAATTATAGTTTTTCTATACAATGTAGGTTTTACTGTTAACAGCGACATCTACACAAAGATAATGTAAATTATGTTCATTACCTAACGCACCTCCGATTGGTCAATTTTAAATTACCAACCTAAAAATTTTGAAGATTTTGAGATTTTTCGGAGAAATCCTGCAAAAGATGGATGATTTACTTTAGGTAAATGAATCTAACTTTTCTTTTATACCGTAAACAGTATCGGTCTTCAAAATCCTCCATTCTCAGCTTTGTGGGTTTTCATCGAAACTAATCTAAAAATTCAATTAAGAAATTTTTTTACAATAACGTTTCGTTAATTTTTTGATTGACTTTATCAAAGGTTTTGTATCCAATGTCTATAAAAACGAATATTTTTTCAATTTTAAATCAAATCGCTCGCAAGCTAAAGAGCATTTGATCAGCAAAATGAGATTTAATCTTCCCCGTAAAAAATTTCCGTGACAAAACCTATAATTTTTAGATATGCCTCATGTTTATTTATCTGTTTTTAAAACAATTATTTTGTTTTAGCCAAAATCCAAGTATAAATAAAAAACAGAATCAAATAAAATTTTATTCCTCAGGAAATAGATATTGCAAAAAGTATTTCAGAAAAAGAGAATAACGGCACGAAACGTTATTTCTACCGCTGGCACTATTGATTATAAATTTTGGAATGATATGCAACCTTATAATATGCAAATGTCCAAAGAGCACTTCGTTCAAATAACTCGTAATACCGAGGTAATCCTGTAAATGCAGCTTTACAATTCAAACACTTTTTAGAATAATTTATGGTATCAAATTCGGCGTACGGTTGCGCATCTTTCTTAAATTTATAATCAATGATAGCGCAAAACGTGCCCTGTATATGGTTATCGTAGCAGCGTACAAATCAGTGTAAAACGTCAAAAATCGAGTTTCTGTTGTTTTATTAAATTTCATCGAGCACTTTGAAATATATACCTCACGTCAAATTTGTATAAAATATTTACAGGCACTGACACAACCTGCTAACACGTTCCATCAAAATGCCAGTTTACGCATTTCACATCAATACGTATTTGCTATTCGAATTACTTATTTAAACCCTAGAGTAGCACTTTTTCTTTTTTATTTTATTAAACCAGTTTTAAATCGAGATAAAAGACGAAAAGATTAAATGAGTTATCCCTTAGCACGTTCATCCCGATAATCCCAATATTGACAAGGAACAAATAATTGGAAAATATTAATTTGATTGATTTATTAATTCAAACAAAATGTTTCAAAGAGAAATATTTAAAATTTTATGTTTATTTTGTTATCATATCAGGTCGAATATGCCTTATAAAATTATTGACTTTATGTGAGTTGATAGGAAGAATATTGGCCGCATCATTATTTTTGATTTTCTCTCGTTATCCTGGCTTATTCTGCTCGATAAATTTTAAATATTTTTGCTTCATTATTTAACAAAGCGATGGAAAGTGATGTGTGGGGAAGACAAGATTTCGCGTATAAGCTGATTCGGAAACTGAACAACGAAGAAAGGGAAGATTCAAGATTGAACTTTATTGAAGAAAATGAGTGGATTGATCACTACAAGCGGCTCTGGACGGACAACACCATCAACATTGAAAAAGCGGAATCATCTGAATCTCCATACACTGGTGACCTCATAACAATAGAAGAACTAGATGAAGCGCTATGCAAAACGAAAAATAAAAAATCAGCTGGACTGGAAGGAATACATGTAGAGCTCATAAAATATGGAGGATTGCTTCTCAAATACAGATTTCTGCATCTTTTGAATGCATGCTTGAAGGAAAGAGCTATTCCGGAAAGTTGGAACATAGCGAAAGTATCATCGATTTATAAAAAGGGAGATCGAACCTTAACCAAAAACTATAGAGGCATAAGCATACTAAACACCGGATACAAGATCTATAGTAAAATTATAAACGGCCGACTCAAAACAATAAGTGAGGTACTGATATCAGAAGAGCAGCATGGTTTCCGAAGGAGCCGCTCGTGCATTGACGACGTATTTACAATACAGCAGATTATAGAGAAACGAAGAGAATTCAACTTGGAAACACATATTGCTTTCATTGATTTCACAACCGCATTTGATAATGTAAACAGAAAGAAGTTATGGAACATTATG
Organism: Cantharis rufa; assembly: GCA_947369205.1. Classification (NCBI taxonomy): domain Eukaryota; kingdom Metazoa; phylum Arthropoda; class Insecta; order Coleoptera; family Cantharidae; genus Cantharis; species Cantharis rufa. The sequence goes on along the minus strand of OX376305.1, from coordinate 26,773,682 downwards.
GAACACCGGGGATATCCTAAACATCTCATTGACTGTATAAAATCTTTATACAATAACACCCAGGTGGCAATTGGTCTTCAAAGCCGCTGCAGTGAACCTTTTATCACAAACAAAGGAGTTAGACAAGGGTGTAGTATTTCACCCACACTTTTTAATATTTACATTGACGATGCCCTACGCAGATGGAAAAGTGTTAGCCCGAAAGGTATACAAATTAGCAACGAGCAGTTTCTTAAATGTTTGTTATATGCTGACGATCTTGCAATCATACAAGACAACGAAGACGACCTCCAACGAGCGTGCCACCAACTCTTCAAGATAGGACAAGAATATGACCTTAATGTTTCACTCCACAAAACAAAAACTATGGCATTCTTAGGAAAGGAAGCAGTCAGAACCAAAATATATATAAATAACCAACCGTTAGAACAAGTGAGTAACTTCAACTATTTAGGGTGCGATGTCAGTTACGGGCACAACAATGACATAAAAGTTAAAACGAACAGATTTCAACGAGTCTGTGGCACAATAAGAAGAACATTTCGAAATAAAACCAGGAAAGATACTCAAATGAAATTCTATAAGGTTATGGCGTTACCAATTCTATTATATGGCAGTGAGACTTGGGTTCTGACACAAAAAGATCTCTCGTACATTCAAGCCAGTGAAATGAAATTTCTTCGAGGGGTGGCAGGCTATACTAGATTGGACAGAATGAGAAATACAGACATAAGGGACGGCTTAAAGGTGACACCCGTTGTGGATTCGATTGAAACCAACCGAAACAATTGGAGAGCCCATCTAGAACGGATGGACGATCAGAGATGGCCAAAGCTCGCATATCAATATCACCTTAAAGGAAAAAGGGACCAAGGAAGACCCCGGAAGAGGTGGCAATAAGAAGTCGGAACAGGTCTAAAGGCCTAATCCCTGAAGAGCAGAAGAAGAAGAAGATTTAACAAAGCTCAAAAACTTATTTCAATTTTCGTTATACCATAAAATTTTCTATTTGCGATTCAAATTTATTTCCCGCCACTTGATAGGTAGTTCTTATAAACTTGTAAGTCAAATTATTATTGGTCACTGCCAATTGGTAAACCTGAAACCTCTAATTTTCTGATTGGATGAATGAAAGTTATCTTTTCGAAATTTATAATCAATGCCGAAAGAAAGGCGTAATTACTCTGCACCTGATATTGGAACACATTTGCAATAAAATCAAATTAATGGTTGTAAACTCGAATTAAAACGCTAATTAATACGTAATACAATACCTAATTATATTAAATTGCAATTAACGAAATTAACACACTAAAACGAGAAGAGAATAATCGTTTAATTTGTTAATTCCCTATTTTCTGAGATAAAAACTGGATATTAAAATTTCTCGCATTTTTCTTTGCTAATTTTCTCGCAAAGGAATAAGTTTTTGAGTAATTAAGAAATTCTTCTTAATTTAGAATAACAAATATGGCCAATTAAATTACGTAACCTTTTAAAATTTGATTTTCAAAATGTAAGTAGGTACTAGATAATATTTTTTATATATTTGTTAGATAATTTGATATTTTATTTAAAATTAAGTTATTATTACTACATTTGCTTTCTTATAATGTTTCTGACTGTTCATATTCCTGTTTATATTCCGATGTTCTTGTTCATATTCTGATATTCTATTCATATTCCTCTTCATATTCCACTTCATCTTCATATTCTTCTGTTCTCTTCCGGGCTGCCTCGCTTATATAGTATTATTGTCCTTCTCCGTAATGCCAACTTAACGCATACTTAGTAATGTTTTACATACAGGGTGGTTCGAATATTGTATTAGTCTTCTTCTCAGATCCGTACTAAGGGTATGTCTCACTCATTTTAACATATTTATACAGCGGTGGCTGGTGGAAAATTGAAAAGTTTAGATATTTAGCAATTTCAATCAAAAATAAAACAATTTTTTATACGTAACCGCCATCAAAAATAACAAATATGGGTATACCAAATTTTCGATAGAGGAAATTTCTTGTTCGAAATTTGAATTAATTTTGGGTGCTGGCTGCGATTTTAAACAATGTAACCATAAATTCCAAAGTTCAAATTTCCTTTTTGGTAATTTTCTTCTATAAATGAGTTGTTTGTATCAATTTTGCTCTTGAAAAAAAGGTCCGTGAACGTTATTGGTTTATTTTACGACGATATCAAAATAAAGTTTTTACTTAATAAAAGAGCATATTAAATTACTACGAAGGTACTTTCTCGGTGAGCAACATAAACCACCTTACGAAATTTGTGGAAAACTAAGTTTATCTACCAAGTTTTATTTTAAAAGTTTAATTTCATTTACAAAAAACTTTACCGTTAAAGATTTTACTTAAAGTGTTAAAATGCTGATGGTTTTTTTTCTACGTATTTTAAAATCTGTAACTGGTTTTTCCTAGTTTAATTTTAAACTTTTAAGCGACCCGACCTCGGGATATGTAGAAGAGCAAGGAATTCATAAAGTTCGTAAGTGCTTTTTACTTTCATTATAATACAGAGTGTTCTATAATTTGGAGACCACAACAACGCATGATGTAATAAACTCTTTTCATTGTATCGTGACCACAATAACGAATATTGTAATTCAGAAAGTCACACTTAATAATTCTCAAGAGAAGTTCTCGTCTTTACAGTCACGTGAATTTAACGTAAATTTAAAAAAAATCTCTTGTTTATCATTGGTTAAAAATGTGACAATCGGTTGGTAATTCAAGTAGTTTGAAAATTGACTATAAATTGACTATAAATAAAGCTCAAAACGGTTTAAATATTGTGTTAAAATTTCAAAATGGCAGAATCTAGAAGCAACGCCGAAGTAAACGAAGATCAAGACATTTGTGTTATATGCTATGAATCACTAAACGAGAACAGCATTGGTAAGATAAATAGCTGTGAACATAAATTTTGTTATCGATGTATCACAGAGTGGTTCAAGAATCGAAAACGAACGTGCCCTCTTGACAGAAAAGTTTTTAGTTATATCGAATTGTATGAAGATGGAGAATTACGTCCGAATCCATTTAATCAAGCAAATGTTCGACAAACGATGGCATCTCTTCTACAACGTACTTATCGAGCAGCGTCTCCGATAATCAGTTCATCACGGGTTTCGAGCTCCAGTCCAAATTCTTCACCGAATATAAGTTTTCTTGATGATAGTTCAGATGATTCGTTGTTTAGTGAAGATAGTTCTATCTTTTTGTCGCACAGTGAGGATATTCCGAATTTTATTCCTTATTCGAGCAGACCTCTGCGCAATCTAGTGTTGTCGCTTAATCGAGAACGTCCGCGTAATCAAGAATCTCCGCAAAATATAGATTTTCCGCGCAATCTAGAGATTCCGCGCAATCTAGAGATTCCGCCCAATCTAGAGTTACCGCCTCTAGAGTCCTTGCGGCGCAATTTTCAAGAGTCTTTGCGGCAAAATCAAGCATCTGGTAATTTATTAACTTGTTCGTGCTGTGAAGAAAATTTTCCTGATTTTAATTCACATGATTCATTGCCTAGTGAAGATAGTTCTACCTCTTCGTCGCACAGCGAGGATCCTCCGACGTTAAACCAAGATTTTATTCCTTATTCGAGCAGATTTCTGCGCAATCAAGTGTTGTCGCTTAATCGAGAACGTCCGCGTAATCAAGAATCTCCGCGCAATGTAGAGTCTCTGCAAAATCTAGAATCTCCGCAAAATCTAGAGCTTCCGCGCAATCTAGAGCCTTTGCGGCGAAATTCAACACCTCGTTCTTCTATGAATTCTACGCCGTCATATAGTCCAGGAATTCCGGTAATTATTTCATTACTGGATTTGAGGTCCAGTCCAAATTCTTCACCGAATCGCAATGCATTAACTTCTCCGTACGGTAATGCAACTTTTCTTGATGATAGTTCAGATGATTCGTTTTCTAGTGAAGATAGTTCTTCATAGAGTTCTAATAGAGATTAATTAGAACTCCTTCTTATCCGAGCATAAATCTGCGCAAATTCGAATTGTCGCTTAATGGAGAACATTCGCGTTATCGAAAATTACTGCGTAATCAAGAATCTTCGCGCAATGTAGAGTCTCCGCAAAACCTCCACAATCCACCTGTCCAATCAAATCAGTCAAGCAATCCAAGATTTCGATGGGACAATCAAAGATTTCCGCCGAACGCTCCAGGTGCGTACCTTCTGCTTTTTCTTCTTATTTAAAGAACTCGACATCGATTTTTTATTACAAAATTTATAGTGATTTAAAAATAGTATTCTGCTAGATTATTAACTTTTGATCAATCGTTTGGTGGTTATTGAAGATACGTGGATAGAATTAGGAAGAAGCAATAAATTGAAGATCAGTGGAAATGTTTGTAGTTTTTGTTTTTAATATACAAATAAATATAAATAATAAAAATTAATTATTAGATTATTTTTTAAAATGGGAAAATTCATTAGGAGCCGTCTGTTAATTACCGAAGGCTATTAGGGGGGGGGTCTTAGTGGTCCATGCGAATGGTTCTATAATCTCGATATTGGAATGGCCAACTGCCGCATGAACAACAGTGGATGATCCACAAATATAAATATTTATTATTTTTATTTTTGTGTTAATTAAAAGGAAATGAAAAAATTAATTTGAAACTTAAAAGAAATATTAAACAACTATTACCAACTTGAAATTCTAGGAGCGGTATGAAGGGGTTGCAAATTTGGACAGAGGGGGTCTACCAAAACTGTACAAATCCTCACATAGGGGGTGGAGGGAAGTTGAATATTTCAGTCCTTGCATTAAATAACTTAAAATGAATTAAAGGGCGTTAAATTGAAAAAGTTATTCTGAGAAAATTAAAAGACTGTATTTATAATCAGTGATTAACCTGGTTGCTTGCTTTTGGCAGTTTTAGTCCATTTTGAGAACAATCACAAACAATTAAAAATAGAATGAAATAAAATAAAAATTAAAAATTTTAAAAACCCCTGACTGTAAAAAAATTCTAAAATAATTAATAATAAAAGCACCTTACTTTAAAAACTACTGTTCCCTCTAAAAAGAAAAAAATAATTTTTTCTTCTTCATTCAACAACAAATTCTCAGACACTTTACTCAAAAAATTAACTTATCATCATCCCCCCTCCGCCGCTACAAAATTTAAACATTAATTTTGAAGTCAGGGGAAACGGAGAATGTTTGCGAAGGATCTTTTAAAATATGTAAAAAGAAGAGTCCATCAATTAAAATAACATCAACATACGGCAAAGGACCATAAGTTATTGCCTTCGAATCATATTTTTGCAAAAGTTTTAATAATTCAGATTTATCAGTTTTAATCATAGATCCATCAATATTGCAAAGAGACATTGGAACTGGAGTTAATGGGTAATGTAAAACTAATTGAAGATCAATATTTTGATCTATGGTGAGCAATAAAATTTTACTAATTAAATCTCGTTCTAATTTTATTTCATTAATAGTTTCTTTCTGCTTTACAGAAAATTTGACTCCTTGGTTTGCAAATGTTGAAACTTTTATTCTTTTTATGGGCTTTTTAAATCGGCCTTCATCAATTGAACATTCTGTATCAAAATTATCCCGAGCTGTTTTACCTAGTGGTCATAACATTTAATAAAAAAGATTCTATTTCGTGTGACCAAGATTTTCCCGTTGCAATATCTATTAATTGGTTAGAAATTGTAATTATTTATTTATTTCTTGTATCAATTAGAAGCAATATACTTGGAAACTATACTTATAACTATACTATAGCAAATTTCGAAAAATTCAAATGTGTCAAATTTACAGTGCGGATTTCCTCTTTTGCGCGCTCAATTTGAGGGTAAATTTTGGCCTACGCCCCACTCGTCGGGCACCGTTAGAAACGCGAAATTTCTAATGAAGTACCCTATTTCTTCGTATTTTAATGCAGGATGTTATTTTGGTAAATTAAATATGACTTGAAAAGGAAGTGTTGAAATATTTTTGCGATAATCGATTAGGAAAACCTACGATGATTTGATCGAGAAATCGACTTTTGATGTAAGCGATAAAAATTGTGATTTCTCATATTATTTGAATAATCAACAGCGTAGTTGAGATATAACTGGTGATTCAGCTTCTGTTAAAAACCACACAAAATAATACAAAAATTCCATATAAGATCCTCCAGACTATGAAATTGGAAAGCGTCACTGGACATTATGAAAGCTCCGAGATTGTATACGGTGAAGCGAAATACGTTATAAATTTTAATTATTTTTTAAATAGTCTTGCATACATTTTATACCCATTTAGGGTATGATTTTTAAAATTCAAATTTTATTTTACTACCTACATAATAGGTACATATTATTAAGCCGACATAAAAAATTTGTTTAGCATTCGATTTGCATGAACGCGTTACAAATTAAACTTGCATCAAAGTAACGTTATATGAATTCTGATTCTATAATATTGGCTAGGAATTTTAATTAATGTAATTTTCTTGTTTATTATTTCAATAATAGGTGGTAAAGGTGAATAATTAATCAATTATAATTTTTTTCCACTTTCACTAATTTATTTAGGAGAGAGTGGGGTGAATTTAAACATGGGGCATATTAGAATGGGATTTCACCCCCCCCCCCCTCCTTGTGAGAGGAGCTTCGCATGGTTTAGCTCACAAAAATGTTTTTTTAGTATAACGAATATAAGATATTAAGCTGCACCCTTTCGCCTTGTCGAAATCAACTTGTTTTTTAATTACACTTATAAAATCAAAAAGCGCTACTTGAGAGTAACTCACGAGGCTCTCGAGCAGTGACAGTTGTTGGTGCTATGTTTTTTTTTGCGCGCTTACGCACTGTCGTGCTCTTTTTTAGCTTACGCTGAAAGCTGTCCAGTTTTTCGCATATTGAGCGTCCACCGACTCACACAATTTCATCCGTAGCGGATATTAAGCCTTGCAAAAATTAATACAAAACATGATTTGTAAAACAAACTATTAGGATTAGATTACGATTATATCAAATCTTGATATAAATAAAATTCTTACCTTATCTTATCTTATCTTTGTACAGCAGTGTTTTCACAACTTAAATTTAGGGCTTAAAATAGGTTTTTCCTGTTCCAGGCGGTCCTGGAATAACTACAACTTTTTGGACAGGGCCGTTTTGAAAGCTAAATACTGAATCAAGTTCAATTGACACCGATCGCGATCGCTGGGGTCACTTATTATAAAAATAAATTCATGCTTTGATTCTGAATTGTAAAATTAGAAAAGCCTTCAGCAAAGGAACCAGGTGGTTCCACGCTGGAGTCAACATCAATTACATAATTTTTCTTTGGGAAATCAACTTCGGACATGCATTGTCCTCTTGGCACGTGATAATAGGGTTCGAAGAAAATTTTCATTGCACCATTAAGTATGGGACATTCAATTCGAAATTATGGTACACTCCATTTCTAAACTAATTATAAGTTGATTTTGTTTACAATCTTTTACTTCTTTTACTTTTACAATCTGTTACTTTTGCAAACATAACCGAATCAAAGTTATTTTTTGTGTACCAAATTAACGATCCATAATTAATACTTTTGGAACGCGCGGTGAAGATTCGATGCCGGACCTTCTTTTTGATAAATTTTAAATTACACCTACTTTGTAATTTTCGAAAGTCGGTGATCGAAAAACCCCGTCCCTATAAATCTTCACGTTAGAAAGTTTTATATAACGCTTCGCACCTGCGATTGATCAAAGTAAGGATTCAACAGAATATTTCTTAAACAATCAAAATTTCACATCCAAATAATGATCCACATTATTGTACCGTCCGTCCATTATATTTTTTCTCACGAAGGATGGATTCGTACTTAAAATTTCTTGGCAAATCTAATATATTGCAATGAATTTTTATAGCAAAATCTAATTTTTTAAAAATAGAAAATAAAATTTTATTATCGCAGTTCTACTCATAAATACAAAGTGCTTGATAATGACCATATGCTTCTCCCATATCTTACTTTAAAGTTTCTTCCAATTTTGGCTTTTAATTTTATTATCCAATGAATTTTATTCCAAATTTATAATTCAAATAAATAGCTTTCTCTCAAACCATCTAATTAATTATTCATCCAATTGTAGCATCCAAAAATACTGATCCAAAACTTTCAAAAACTTTTTCTTCAAAACTCGTCTAATTGGAGACAAAAATAATTCAAATCATTAAATAAATTCCACTTACATTAAACAATAGTATATTGTTTGGCAAGGGGTGAAACAAAGCGATTTCAGACGAGGGTGAAATTTGACTCCGGTCGACACACTTGTCACTGGCGGACATTACTTATAAATTTAGTTTCGGGCGGAGACGTTCCAGCTCCCGAAATTTAAATTTTGTCTAAAAATGTCCAAGATTGGTACGAGGGAGGTGGCGAAGCCCCTTATAAAGATGACGTCGCATTGAATTTTCGTGATGTACCTGCGTGTCGTATACGACACATGGTAATAGACACATGGATTCCATCCTATATAGACAAACGCTAGATCACCTGCTAGCTAGTGTAATCGAAACACTACTATTAAAATATCTTTCTTTAATCTTGTTTGGCATTGTGGAGCGCCGGGGTAAACCCCATATCTCCTTCATCGGAATGGTGGCATGACGGTTTGGTGGTTTTGAGTTGGTGTCGGTGGACACCTTACTCGCGTTGCGCCTCGAAAGCGAGTCGTGTGGGCCAGTGACCCTGATTTAGCACTAATTAAACTCCCCTCGTGTCCGAATTAACGGAGGCATGAGGGGTTGTAGCGCGGTCTGGTGATTTTGGAGAGTTGGCGGCGGGATGTTGAGAGGCGGCGGCCTCCTTGGTCGTGACGTTTTTGGTATGGTCGGGCTGGACAAGAATCCTGAAAAAGGGAAAAACAAGGAGAAAACAAAACAATGCGAGAAAGTTAATAGTAAGATACCCGATTCGGAGTCCGGCGGATTGATGTTGGGTGTGGGTGGTGGTCCTGCGTCGGTTTGCACGGTACGTGCAAACTTGTGTCCCTTGAATTGGTAGCGGGTGGGAGTGGCCCTGTGCGGATGATCTAGTGGGCGGAGCTAGCTTGCGTGATGTAGAAAGTGAAAGTAAAAATTGCTGTAATGAAAGTTATTAAAATATACTACTCGAATTTTGTATATAATGCTACACTTTAAAAAACTCGTACGCACTATCTACTTTGGTTAATTAAATTTTTTCGTCTTTCTTCGAGACCTTTTGTACTGTTTTTTTTCTACTACTTGCTTCTAAATTTAGTTGTTTGTCATATTTTCATATCCATACGTAATTCGGTTGCGCCCTTTGGGCACCAATATAATTCGCATGTGTAAAAATTGGCTATATTTTAATAAAACTTTCCCATTTTCGGATTCAAAATTTTCTGTTTTATTTCAAGTTATCCAAAATAATACCTTATTGAATTTCGATGTTAAAAGAAGTTTTTATTTTGTATATTTCGAGTTTTAAAATTTTGGCTTATCGAGAGTCGATCGTGCTATTCCATCTTTCCGTTTTCTTTCAATATAGCTTTCTCTTTTCATTACAATGTAAATGTCACTGTCAAAGTTTTGCAGGTTATATTTAACAATTAAATCTTAACCAAATTTAAATTAAATAATGACAGTACATTTATTTCGGTTTCCATGAAAATATGTAATATTACTTATAAAAAACAGTTTTGACGAGATGGATAATATTTATAATTTCGTTTATTTTGATGTTTGTTGTATCAGGAATGACCGCTAATCTGTTACATACAAAACTTTCGTTCCAACTTTAAATTTGTTGGCGCGAACAATCAAAATTCAAACATTTACAATCATTAAAATCAAATTAAAATTTTTAAACAAAGAAAATTCCAAATTAAACACAAATTCATATTTTAAAAAATATGATTTTGAAACACGACAAAATGTACGCTCAACGTTCTAAAATCGTTCGGTGGCGTTAACCGATTTTCCTTATCTAGTTTTTATGTACCAATTAACCGATACACAAATCCAATTTATGTATCAAAGTATTAATTTTTGAGATGATCGTTTCGTCCACTTTTCAATTTTCAAATTGCATTGCAACTCTCGAAGGGTTGGAATACTGATGTTTAAAACTATCAAAAATTTTGCAAGCCTTGGTCGGGACGATTTCCATTCAAGTTTTGCATACATTAGCCAGATTTCCAAGAAATTGATCGGTGTTGTTCCAAAATTATTTATTCAACTCACAGGTTTCTGTCGCTTCATATTGTGGGTTCGCATTTTACGTCTTTTCATATACTGCCCACCAAATTAAGGTAAGAAATTATTGACCGCTGGCGAAATTTACTTGTGTCGCGGATTCAAAATGGTTTTCACGTTTACAACGCAAATTTCATTTACGTAGTGAAGAGTAAGCTCCGTGATGTAGTGGCAAAACTTGAGGGAAAAAAAGTGAAAAAAAAGAAGCAAAATTTTCAGGTAGTCCAAAAATATTCAAATAGTGGCAGAAGTACAAAGCTTATAAACTGCAATTTTAATTGGTATTCGGTATTTATGCTGATATATTTCATATACTATATACACAAAAATTTTAATTTCAAATTCAAATATAAATAGAATAGCAAATAGAAATATTAGTAAATCGAATATATAATAGTGAAAACGAAAATGAGAAATTTCAAGATAATATTATTTATCCTTTCTTTGGGTGTTTTTAGCCTACCGCACGTTTACGCAAAGCTAAGCTTGAAAGAAGCACGGTCATTCGTGTACGAAAATACGGTGTGTCAATTTAAAGAATGCTGTATTGATTATGAAATACCTGGTAATGTGGATAGTAAGTAACAACACAGGTTTTGATAAAAAAGTACAAAGCTAATGTATTTCTTTTTAGGGTTGCAGATGTTGCTTTATGAAAATGTGTTTGGCCAGCATATAGCAATAGATGCTGTTATTAATGCTCTGAGAGCTCATTTAGCCGAAGAAACCAAAGTCAAAAAAGCCCTAACGTTTTCTTTTCACGGGTTACCTGGCAGTGGAAAAAATTATGTGGCTAATTTTGTAGCGGAAAGCCTATACAGGAATGGTCTGGAAAGTAATTTCGTTCATTACTTTGTTGGTAGAAGAGACTTCGGATTGGAGGGTTCTTTCCTGCAGCACAAGGTACTTATTACCACTGAGAAATTTTTTTCACGTTTTAATTTATATTTTTTTTAGCACAATCCTATTTACGATTGGATCGTAGGAAACCTAACCCTGTGCCCCAAACGTTTATTTATTTTTGATGAGGTAGACAAGATGCCGCCAGGGGTTTTAAATTCCATTAAACCCCTAATGGATTTTCGACAAAGCGAGCAGAGTATTTTTATTTTTATCTCGAATACTGGGGAATATTCGATAAATAAAATCACTAACGATTTGTGGAAAATGGGAGTTAAAAGGGAAAACATAAGGATGGAAAATTATGAAAATATAATTGCAAAGGAAGCATTTAATGAAGATGGTATGTATTTGGGAACACCACGTGAAAACTTTGATTACTCTAATCTTTTATTTTAGGCGGTTTCCATCATTCCGATGTGATAAGAAGCAGTGTGATCGACCATTTTGTGCCCTTTATGCCATTACAAGCAGTCCATGTCGAACAGTGCATTTTGAAAGAGTTTAAGAAACGCAATGTTTTAAAACCTACAAAAGAAGATATTTAGTAAGTATATAATATATTTGTTACTGTTCAAGAAAGTGCACCTTCAAGATTCACTTGCTTTAAAAATATGTAATTAGTTACTTCATTAGAATTTATTATGTTGATAGCGATGTTCTTGTTTTAAAAGTAATTTACTGATCCAACTGTTATTTTACTTTCAACATCAGAAAACAGCAGTTTTAAAATAACATTAATGATGTACTTACTATGTGTCAGAAATTGATTTATTGATTTTGAAATATCTAATATGCGATAAATCCCGAAATATAGGGTGTATTCTATTAATTCTGGTGTCAATTACACTTTGTTTGTGCACAACTTACAGTTTTTATTGCGTTGATCAAACTTACGTCCAATTGTAATAATTTTGTATGTTTTAGTTACTTTTTAAACTTGATCGAATGGAATGCGAATGGTAACTTTGCAAAGAGCGGATGTAAAAGAATACCACAAAAAGTTGCCAGCTATGTAAAGAAGCATTATCGAGAATTAAAAGCTCCTTAAAATTTTTTTAATAAATAATAATCTAAACACCCTAAATTGATTACCTATATATTGTCGTGAAACGTTCGATATTTTTACGATTCAAATTTTTTGTTCGGCTTTTGGTTTGCCAGCCAGCTAATTTAAGTCGGGAACGAAGACTTTTCAAGTGTGGGCTCAAAAAACAATTTAGCCGTTAAGAATAAAGAGCAACTTAAATGCTCTTTTTTAATATTATATTTTTCAAATTTAAAAATTCTGAATATCTTTGATTTAATCGTGGTGGACTTCTGGAGAAGATTTTAAGTTAGTAGTAATTGGCAAACGAAAACGGTCTTACTGCACCGAAATTAGCGGCTCAAGTAAAATTGCTGCGAAACAAATCATAGTGTAACCACCGTCCAACGACAACTTCGAGAAGTAGTCCTTTACGGCAGAATAGCTGCACGGAAAACATTTTTAATATGAAAAATAATAGAAAAATAATAATAGCTGAAAATAAATAGAAGAAACTGGAATAGGTTAGTTTTCGATAGGGCCAGCTGTCGCCAGGGCCAGCTGGCCCTATCGAAAACAGGCCCTTGGACTACTGGCCTTATAGGCCAGCAGTAAATATATTATTTCGCTTCTTGTAACATTTTATTACAGATTTTCGCTCGATCAGTGAAATTTCCAAAATGTACTCTCAAAAATTTAACAAAAACATAAGATATTATTTAAATTAGGTCGAAACTAGTTATATATTAACCAAAACAATAACAATCTTATATAAAATCATTTATTAAGAATAGGAAAATGCAAAATAGCTCTCAAGTACGTCAATACTTCAATTCGACCGTATCTACTAACTGCGTTAACTTTTCTGTTTAATTCACGGTACCTTCTTACTTTTCGACATTGAGCACCGAACAGCTCCTTGCAGAAATGATGCTACGTGCAGATGCACGTCTTTGTGAAGACCTTCTAAAAATATCTAACGATTTGGATGATGACACTGGAATAGTGTCTGCAGACCGAAGTACCATCCTTCAACAAGGTTTGTGGTTCGTGCAATTCCGTCAATACGTAGTTGCTTTATGCTGATTTTACAAATCAATTAAAAACCGCGCATCGGTATGCAGGTGTAGCCCGAAATTTTAACCCCCTTTTATTTTACTCCCGGGGGTAAAAATTCCCTAGTGAAATTTTACCCCCGGTAAGAATTCCAGCTAATAGTCTGTCCTTTCTTTTTATTTTTAATTAACGCGGTAATCGGAGACGATATTGTCGATAAATTTAGCAAGAAAATTCGATAGTAACTGATTAATCCAATTAATCTTTTAACCTCTGTCGTGTTAGTCGGGGTCCTAAACCGAGTAATAGCTTCCACTTTCTCCGGCTCGGTACGAAGCCCTTGATCATCAACGACGAAACCCAGAAACTTAAGCCAGCTACGACAAAATTCACATTTTTCAATATTTATTCTAAACCCTACTGCATTTAACTTTTTTTAATAAACTTTTTTAAATTTTATTAATTTTTATTAATTTAAAGTTAATTTTTAAATTAACTTTTTTAAATAAATTTCTATAATTTTTTCTAAAACGATTAACAGTTCTTTAATTTTGTGATATGTCGAAAAGTTTAAATTAATTAAATTTTTGGCCCCTTTAATGGATTAGTATCGTCAAAAACTATGATTTTTGAATTTAAAGTCTATTTGTACCTGTTCAAAAATTGTACTACATGTATCAGGATTTTCTGTTGCATTTACTGTCGTGCCAGTGACCATTTCTACTTCAATACTCCGATAATGTTCTTCTTGAAAGATAATATTGCCAATTTTACCCCTGACTGTTTTTTTTTTAAACACAGGGTATATGAAGTTACTATGTACAATCTGTGTTTATATTGAGATGGCCCCAACCACTCAAAATTCAAAAATATTTTCCAAAACTTTCCAAATATAATATTTAATTTTAGATACTAAAATTTTCTTCAAAATCCAAATTTATTAAATTAATTTACAATAAAATTCCGATATTAAAATGGAAACACAAATGGAAAGAGATAATAACTCGACCATACGCGAACGACATCAATCCAATTTACGCTGCCTTCAATTTTAATCTTTACTTTTCCAATTTCAATTATAAAATACCAAGTATTATTAATGCTTAATTTCAATTATTCTAACTATTTTCTTTATCTCCAAATCCAATCTCCAATTACCAAACATATCATTCTCTTTCCCAGTTATCCAAACTTGGTCCAAAAAAAAACTGTGATAACCAAATTCCAAATAATTAAAAATCACTTACTCAAAATAATAATTAATTTATTCTCAAAAATAAAACTCTTCAATTACAAAATTTCCAATAAACTTAAGAGACTGAAATTCTACGTTCCGCCTCCAGCGGCCATTTTGGCGAAAAGCCCTTTAATCTTAAATTTTCGTACCAACTTGAGTTTTGTTGGTGTGAACAAAGAAAATTCAAAATATTTACAATAATAAATTATTTACAAAATTAAAACAAAATTTAAAATCAATCAATTATTAAAACTACAAGTTTTCAAAATATGATTTTGAAACACGACAATATATATATTTGTGTCACCATATCTCCCGAACGGTTACAGGTAGCGACATAAATTTTTGACAGCATGTTTTGACCCCTGGCAAAGGCCAGGGGAGTGTTCCTGGCTGGTCAAATACAATTTTCACCCATGAGAAGAAATTCTATCTCAAAAAAGTATCTCTACACCCCCCCCCCAATCCCAAAACTTATGCGCTCGGTTGTGTTTATCAATACATGTCGTCCTGAAGAACATTATCCAATGTCTGAGCATTTGATAATGTAATAGCAATGACGGGCAAGTGCATTGGAATATATTTGATCGCTATGTGCAACGCACTGAGAATTTGGAAAACTTTAGCTTAGCCGAATTTGCTGTTGTAATAAAAAATTGCTACCTGCCCTTGCGGGCAAACAGAATTTTTCTCTACACGCTGGAAGAAGAACCAGCTTTAAAATATAGTGTAGAAACCCAAGATGTTACGACTAGCTGATTTGTGCCGGTAGCGAGGGGGTGGTTTTACAGGTATTAATCAACCATTGCAGGAAAAATTCACCAACAAAGGAAGTCCAGCACGTAGATGGGAAAAACAAGAAATTGTAGATACTTATCTCTATATTATCCGTAATGGAGAAACACACAGAAAACAAGTAGTCTACGCCCACAGCTAAAATAATAATTAATCCAAAGTAATAAATAAAAGTAAAAATAATTTACTTTATTAAATTAATTTAAAGGATCACGTTGGAAATGTTTGCCAGCAAGATAAAAATGCTATCGTTGAAGCGCTTGATAATACGGCCAGTCGATGGAAAATAAAATTTATTATGCGAATTGAATTATTGCAAATAATTCTTTTTAACTGCTGCGAGAAAGATAAAATGTCTCCTAAAAATCAGTCCACTGGACCAAAACTCACCCAAAATTTCTCTTGAACACAGAAACACTCACTCCCGTCTTTTCAAGCTCGAGTCCCTAACTCGACCCCAATTTTCCATACCACCGCGCGCAACGCAGTCTTATCCGCCCAGATAACAGGAGCGCCTCGTTGTGAAATGCAAAAGGAATACATAGGCGTACCCTTAGAAACAAATTCAATAAAATTTGTTACACTGTTAGCTACGACCACACTACACG
Organism: Cantharis rufa; assembly: GCA_947369205.1. NCBI lineage: Eukaryota > Metazoa > Arthropoda > Insecta > Coleoptera > Cantharidae > Cantharis > Cantharis rufa. The sequence continues at coordinate 26,757,805 of OX376305.1, read as the reverse complement.
GCTTCAGAATGATGATGAAGAAGAAGGAGATGCCGAAGCTTATGATGTGGATGAACCTCCGGTCCGTAGCAAATCATATATAACACTACTGAACGGCACCAAAATGAAACTGCAATCCCGAAAAGCCGTGTTGAGAACTAAGTATTACTTACAAACGTCTGATAGAGAAGGTTACTTCTATAGTTACCTGGTTGCACACTTACCCTTCAGGAATGAGCAAGATTTGATCGAAGATTACCACAGTGCTGAAGCAGCGTTTCTTGCTCAACGACATCGTGTGCAACCTTTGCAACAAGGAGGAAATGTAGAACAGTTCCAAACACGTTGAACGAGAGTTGCAACGAGTCATAGCTCAAGTTTTAGCCATGGGAAATATCGAAGATTTGGGTAATGACAGATACTTGCCACCACCCGATGATCTTGTCGGTGCAATGATCGACGGCTGCGATCCCGACTTAGTTGACATTGATATCCAAGATACCGGTTTTGAGGATGACAAGGAGCATAATATCTCAGAAGAAGACTTTCTTCAGATTGTCAGAAGTATGAATATGGAACAGCAGCGTTTACTCGACACAATCACTGACCGTATTCGTCAAGAAGTGTATGCCAACGATCAAAACGTTGACGCTTTGAAGCTCTTCGTTACTGGCGGGGCTGGTTGCAACAAGACCTTTTTGCTTAAAACTATTGTACACTAAATTAAGATATGTTATGCTCCGACAGTAGATCCGTTGATGAGAGCTTCATTCGTTGAGGTGACTGCCCTCACGGGTGTTACAGCCCGATTAGTTAACGGGCGAACACTTCATAGTGATTTTTCTCTAGGAATAGAGAAAGGAAAAGCGACAGTTTACAGACAACTGACCGGGACACGCTTGGAAGATGCGAGACGTAAATGAAAAACTATCAGATGGCTCATAATAGATGAAATTTCTATGGTGTCTTACGAAGTTTTACGCTCTCTCCATCTCCGCTTGCAAGAATTGAAAGATAACAAATCTTTGTTCGGCGGAAATTGGTGTTTTAAACAACCCCCACAGTTCCAGTCCGAACCTCACTTATGGTATTATTTTTTTTTGTGGACTTGTTGAACAATTTACTGCAATTGGTTGTCGTGTGATGCTGCGAATAAATATAAAGGTTAATGAAGGTCTCGTTAATGGAAGCATGGGTGTCATACGAGGTTTCGAATGGCAAGCTTTACGCAGGGACCAACTCGAAGATGGTGAACTTCCTAGTAAAGTCTTTATTCAGTTTAATGATCCTTCCATTGGTCGAAGCAGCCGCGTACAAAACGGATTTGTTCCTATTTCTCCAGCCAGTGTTACGTATCAAGCTAACAAAGGATACGGTAACGTTGAGCGTATAATGTTGCCTCTTATACTCAGCTGGGCTGTCACCGTACATAAATTGCAAGGCACTACCGTTGATAAGGCGGTAGTGTATTTGGGGAAAAAATTGTTTGCAAAAGGTCAAGCGTACGTAGCCTTGAATCGTGTTAGGACTTTAGAAGGTATAGCAATATGCGATTTAGACCAAAGAAAACTATCCAATCGTCCTCATGAGGCAATCGCATTGCAAGAATTACAACGCTTGCAAAATAACTAATATTAATATAAATTTACTACCATTTTGGCTGAAAATTCACCACCATTATGGCTGTTAAATTCATATCCTTCGCTAACTATTCGCGCTACCACATCGGCTGACTGGATCACGAAGCGGTTTAAAACATATATTACTTTCTCTATACATTTTGATAAAAAACCCCTGACTGTAAAAACATTCTAAAAATAAAAATTAATAATAAAAGCACCTTACTTTAAAAGCTACTGTTCCCTTTAAAAAGAAAAAAATAATTTTTTCTTCTACATTCAACAACAAATTCTCAGACACTTTACTAAAAAAATTAACTTATCCCCACCCGCTACAAAATTTAAACATTAATTTTGAAGTCAGGGGAAACGGAGATTAGTTCCACTTACGAAACCTGTTTATATATATATTCCATATTAAAAATTCTCCGTTTTCCCTGACTTCAAAATTAATGTTTAAATTTATTGTTTTAAATAAAGCGGGGGGGGGGATAATATAAACAAACGAAAGCTGATTGATATTCTAAGGTCAGAAGATGCAGACTCATGATTTGTGAAACTGCTCAATCCCTGTCTTCAGAACATGAAGATATTGGCCCTCTGGTCATACTGATTGCTGATTGGGACCAAACGCCAGCAAACCTATATTTCCTAAAACCAGGGAGAGGCAGAGTTGCTTCATTTGTTAAACATCCACAAACTCCCATTCAAACCATTCAAACCGGAAAGCTCGCGGACTACGCACTTCCACAAAGCGCTAAATGTGACCTAAAGAAACCAATTAATCACAATATAATTGATTTTGGGCATATAAAGTACATATCACGGCTCCAACGCATTTTCAAAATAGCGCTTCCTATGTTTTTCACAAGTGACAAAAAGTGACTAGGGATTTTGTGAATTGTTAAAAATGTTACTTTAATTTTGTATAGAACAGTCATTATCCAAAAAAATGCATCGTTGGTGAGTTATAAGCGGAAAAACTAAAACAAGTTAAAAAATTTGCAGCTAGTCCAGAAGCTTATTTCTAGCGGGGCGGTGGGAAAGTTGAAAATCAGATTCAGTGACCAAAAATACATATAAAACCGTTACGAAAAATCTTCATGAATCTTTTCCTGGGAAAACCCCACGTGTTCGAACTGATGAATTTTCACACGCAATGAATTGTTAAACGATGAATTCACCGTGATGTATACCTCGTTACAAGTACATGTAGCTTACAGTATATAGATCCACCTCTTGAATCCTTTTTTTATGTAGTCTTCAACGATTTCAACGATGGCTTTAACGTACGTATTCCTTATTTGCTCTTGAAGTCTGCATCATTTAATACGAAAGGGTTTTTGTATTTTTTTTATTTTAGCAAAATTTAGGTATTTTATACACATTATGCAATTGTTAAACAAGGGTTCTGGCTTGTATAAGCTTTGTTAAAATTTTGAGTGACAGGAATGATAAACCTTGGCAACTTAATCGCTAACACGGTTTATTAGTAACGTTTACTTACGCACAATGTATACACGCTGTATACACGCTTTATTAGTACACCTATGCATAGTTATCACAAACTTATACGGAGTAGGCTTTATACACGGTTTATTAGTAACGTTTTCTTATACAACCTTGTATAAGCCTTCTATAAAACTTATACAACGTTTATTAGTAAGGCTGTAAATTTTGAAAACATAACATTTTAACAAAACATAACGAAGGTGGCAGTAAATTACAAAATATAATAAATTTTGCTTAGTTTTGTTTTCCAATTAATTTTCAATTCCAAATTTTTAAGATTAAGACCGGTAAAGTTATTATCTAAATTAATTATATCCAAAATAAACTGAGAGTTAAAAGAATAAAAATAAATTTGTAATAATTAAGTTTGTGATTTACAAAAATTAAACAAATTTATTAATCCATGTCCCCCTTCCTTTCTTTTCAAATATAATCTCTCTACCGCTGATTTTGAATGTAAGCATCTGTATTTATAAAGAAACTTTCTGGTTAAAGTGTCCATGGCATTTAAATCTGTGTTTGACCATTTTAATATTCCGAAAGAATATGATAATATCGGCACCGCCCAAGTGTTGATGGCCGAAATCAAGTTACCAGAATTTAGTTTTCTTTTTAAAATTAATTTTATTCTGTTGATGTATTTTTCATTCATTCATTTGTCATTTTTCAGTCATTTTTTAAAAGAGTGTGGTCCAAAACAAAATTTTGTTTAACACCTAAATATTTGTAAAATTCGTTTGGAAGTAACTGTGGAATTTCGTTTATAACATTTGCATTTATAACTGTAGCACCTTTCACTACATTAATTTTAGCACATTTTTCAAAGCCAAATTCCATAGCAATGTCATTACTGAATAATTTAGTAGTTTCTATTAAGCTATCCAATTATCGTCCAGTAACGTCGATAATGGATTCAAAGCAAGGCAAAACCAAAGCGGGCTCAAGGAGTCGCCTTGGAAAATTCCACACTTAATTTTAATGTTATCCAAATAAGTTTTTCCGTTAAAAACTACTGTGTTCCATTTGGACATCACTACGGCTAGCATTGCTATAATTTTGGGATTAATGTTATAAACTTTTAAAATTTCGATCATCCAATCATGTGGTACAGAGTCATAGGCTTTTTTGTAATCAATATAACACATTTTTAAATTTCTTTTGTTGGAATGCGCCAGATTTGTGGCTATTGTATCAATGATTAACTGTTCTTTGCATCCTTTCGAATTTTTAGCGCAGCCTTTCTGTTGAAAGTTCATAATATTGTTTGCTGAGCAATGACTTGGAAAATTTGATGCTATAATTGATGTAAGAATTTTGTAAATTGTTGGTAGACAGGTAATGGGCCGATAATTTTGTGGTTCTATAGAGTTGCCTTTTTTAAAAAGCATATAAGTTACCCCTGTGCATAAAAAGTTTGGGATAATGCATGGATCATTTATTGCTTCGTTAAACCATATCAATAAATGTTTATAAATGTTTGTACATGTACGGATTTCCAATTCGCAGAAGATTTTATAGCTATAGATAGTTCATCAATTGTTATTAAGCTATTATCGGATAATTTAGAATTTTCTCTTAACTGCGGCAACCAGAATGAATTTTTATTATATGTACTTGTATTTCACCAAATGCCTGACCAGTAACTATGTATCGTATCGTCATCCGGATAATCATTTTTTGAATCATTTGATTCATTTGATTCCAAGTATCTAAAAAATTTAGTTGGATTTTCATTATACATATTATTTTCAAATTTACGTTGAGTGCAGGCATTGTATCTTTTAAGTCGATGGGAAGTTATTTTCAATTTTTGTTTAAGACTGTCTAAACATTCTAATAATTTTGAATCAAAAGTAGTATATTTTGTATTATTATTATTAACGGGTTGTGGTTTTTACGCCCACCGCACTGAAGCTTAAGCTTATTGTGCCCCACGTTCTTTGTTTTACTCCATTAGCCATTACCATATGCAATGGGTAATCCAGCAAGTCCCGCCATGGCTGGTCTCGTGATGGAGGAATTGGTGGGTGAAGTATTGGGAAAGATAACGATTCGGGTGTTATTTTTTAAATTGTATGTAGATGATTCTTTTTGCGCGGTACCTGAAGATACAGGGGATGTAATATTAAATGCTTTCAACAACTACGACAAGAGAATTAAGTTCACGTTGGAAAAAGAAAAGGATGGAGAGATAGCATTTTTGGATGTTAAAGTAGGAAGAATTGATGACAAATTAGCTACAAACTGGTATGTAAAGCCATATGCTGCACAGAAATTGATGAGCTATAGATCATACCATCATTTCAAATATAAGACGGCATTGGTCGTAGGACTTATAAAAAGAGTACAAACTATTAGCCATCCAGACTTCTGCAAAGCAAGTATGGAGAAGGTTAAAGTTCTCTTAAAAGATAATGATTACCCAAGGTGGTTTGTAGACAGACTCATAAAAAGATGTGAACAGCAAAGAAAAGATGATAAAATAGAGATGAGAACTGTAAACAGTGAGCTAGAAGAGGAGAAATATTTTAAGTTCCCTTATATACATGGTTTAACGGAAAGACTTGCTGTGTTGTTGAAACCCTACTGTAATCTGGCACCTTACAATTTGAGAGACCACAGGGGGTTGTTGACACAACTAAAGGACACAATAGAAAATAAAAAAAGATCGGAAGTGGTGTATAAGATTTATTGCGGAGGTTGCCGAGGGACATACATAGGACAATCCAAACAGTGGATAGAGAATAGAATGAAGCAACACGAATACGATTGTAACAAGAGTGACAAAAAAGCAGGGAAACAGGAAAAAACCATGGATAAACATAAAGAAGAAAAGGAGAATGGGTGGGGTACCACGGCATTGGTACAACATCATACGGAAACGGGCCATTTGTTCAACTTTGACAATTATGAAATATTAGACAACGAACCCAATCTACTGAAGAGAAATATTAGTGAAATGTTTTTTATAAAGATTAACAAAAACAGTATCAATTACAGGGAAGATACACAGAAACTGAGTATTTTTTATAGTGATATTATCGACACTAAGTAGAATTATGTGGATTGGGAACCTGTCGTTTTGGCCAAGAGATATTTATTTAGAATAACAAAAATAGTCTGTGTGATACTGTGCTGAGAGATTAGATATCGGTTCAATTTTATTTGTACATTGTGTTGCAAATTGTTAAGTTTTATATTGTATTTTATGGTTTTGACGAATTTGAAAGTTTTTATATTTGCATTGTATGTTTTTTGGAAGTTTGAAGTTTTGATTTGAGATTCATGTGAGAGGATTGGTGATGACGTTTTTATTTAATATGCCTGGTTCACTTAATATCATGAATAACCTCATTTGCTGAAGGTAGGGTGTGGTTGTTGTTTGAGTGGAGATTGTAACAGATTTTCTTTTTTGTTTTGTAGTCCTGAAGAAGAGTAAAATAAAACTCGAAACGTTGACTGATAGTTAAAGAGGTAGTTTGATTTACCAGTAGTCCAAATCCCGATAACCCTTATTGGATTTATTAAACATGGACGATAAAGTAACAATTGACCATAAAAAACCCCATAAGAAGGAGGTGTCTGTTTAGGCAGCAGTGTCCTGTAAAAAGTCCTACTATCCTTCTCAGCTTTTTCCTGCTCAGCTGAATAATTTCTTTGCTTCTGGTCTCATCTGAAAGGTTCTTAATGAACATCCGCGAATGCCTCAGTCTAGGAAAGCCCCTCCAGTAAGCAAGATGTTTTTCTCTTAACATATCCCTGATGCCCCCCCCTTGCGGTTTTGTACGCAATCCCGCAAGTGGGCTCAGGACCTATTAGGGTTTTACAAGCAGCCATTCTGGCCAGGCGATCAGCCTCTTCATTACCCTTTATGCCGTGGTGTCCCGGTATCCACATAAGCGTAATGCTATTGCAGATTGCCAGTTCTACCAGTGCATCTAGGCATTGTTCTACAACCTTGGATTGTATTTCTACCCTTTCTAAAGCTTTTAGCGCAGCTTGGCTGTCTGTCATGATACAGATTCGCCTATTTTTGTAGTCTCTCTGTATCATTTCACAAGCACAAGCTGAGGTAGCAGTTACTTCTGCCTGGAATACAGTGGCGTGATAGCCCAGGTTAATGCTAAAGGCATTCCCTGTTCCTTCCTCACACACACCGACACCAGTGCTTGTCTTAGTTTTTGACCCATCTGTGTACCACATGGTATTATATCGTCTGCCCAATATGGTCACTCTGAATGGTTTTCGGAAGTTTTCGGAACCTTGTTACTCTCTATTAAGTTGAAGATCATGGTATGATGCCCTTTTGTAGGGGTAACATGCCCAAGTCCATTAATTATCATCCTGTATGCTGCTAGTAGAGCCTCTGCCTCCACCACCAAGTGCAGTGGGTGCAGCCCCAGAAGAGCTTCCATGGCTGCAGTGGGCGTTGATCTTATCGCCCCCGTAATTCGTAGGCATGCAAGCCTTTGCAGCTTGCCGAGCCTGTTCATACTATCCCTTTTTTTAGTTGCATGCCACCAAATCAGGGCCGAGTATGTCACTGTGGGTACCACCACTTTGGTGTACAACCAGAGTACAATTCTCGGTTTAAGTCCCCATGTTTTGCCAATCATGCCTCTACAGGCCCATAAGGCCCGTGTGGCCTTAAAGAAAAGGCTACTTGTCGTATTTGTGCGGTAAAGGTCAGCTTGTTATCTAGAATTACTCCTAGATATTTGACTTTCTTTACCACCTGTAGTTCTTTTCTTCACATTTTTAATGCTTTTACGTCTTGCAGTTTCCTGCACTTGGTAAAGGCTACAACGGAGGTTTTTTCCGGGTTAAGCGACAATCCCTCTCTCGTGCACCATCTTTCGACAGCTTTCAGGGCTGAGAGAGAGTGCTGAGAGTAGCACTGATCCATCCCGTTATGGTTAGGTGTACACCCCGTCAGTTGACGGCTTCCTCTATAGAATTGAAGGACGTATTATCAAACGCCCCTTCTATGTCAAGAAAGGTTCCCAGAGCAATTTCTTGTCTGTCCAACACTCTTTCAATTCTGTGAGTTAGTTCGTGTATACTTAACTCACAAGATTTACCTGATTGATACGCGTACTGGTGTCTATGCAGTGTCAACTTGGCCAGAACATCGTCCCTGATATGCGCATCAATCAGTTTCTCTAATGTCTTAAGAAGGAATGACATTAGGCTAAATGGGACGGAAGGACTTCGCCTGGGCATAAGAAGCTCGCCCTGGCTTGGGTATAAATACCACTCTGACCTTCCTCCAACTTTGAGGTACATAGTTCAGGGGTACACTCGCCCTGAATATGTCACAGAGAGGTGTGATCACCTCCTCCAGTGTGTGTAAGGTGTAGGAAATATGCCAGCCAGTCCCGGAGACTTGTATGGTTTGAAAGATTTTATTGCCTATGCTAGTCTCGTTTTGTTTATAATTTTGTTCGCCACCTTCCAGTGCTCCCTTCTAGCCCGCCATTTCGGTATATTGGGGGGCACCTGTCTGGTGGTGTTTGTGTCAGGTTTCGGTACACATCCCGGGAAGTGTGTCCGGAGCAAAAGCTCCAGAGTCTCCTCCCCCGAGAATGTGCACCCCCCCCCCCTGTGGATATTTCATTGTTCCCACCTTGCCGTGGTTAGCTTTTTGGAGTGCTTTCTGGAGTCTAGCACATTCCGGAGTTCTTTCGATCTCCTCACAGTACCTCCTCCAGGAGTCCTCTTTGGCTTTTCGTATGCCATACGTATATTTTAGACGGGTCCTTCTATAGGTTTCCCATTCTCCAGTTTTTTTCGCTCTATTAAAATCTCTTCGTGTGTCTGCCCTGAGGGTCTCGAGCTCGCTGTTCCACCAAGTGGCGTCGCGTTTTGTTTGTTTTTCCCTCAGCTGGCAGCTTGATTCGTAGGCCTTTATGATGGTTGACATAAAAATGTCATTCATCATTTCCAGCTCCGCTGTGTTTGATGGTTTCGACGGACATTCCTCCAACCCCTACCTTAGGTTTTCCTTAAAGGTTACCCAGTTGCAGGTTCTTGGGTTCCTGTACGTCGCCCCCAACCCCAGCGGTGTTTCGATATCAAATCGAATGTATTTGTGGTCAGAGAGCGACTCCTCTTGCGAGACGTTCCACTCTCCGATCCATTGACTTGCAATAGTTGTGGCTATCGTCAAATCAAGTACTTCTTTCCATGTCGCTATGACAATGGTAGGTTCATCTCCCCTATTTACAATCTATAATCTTTTATTAAGGATAAATTCCAAAAGAAACTCACCCCTGCTGTTCGTGTCCGTGCTCCCCCATACGATGTGGTGTGCGTTGGAGTCACAGCTGATAACCAATTGTATTCCTCTACTTTCGCAGTTTTCAACTAGGTTTTCCACCTCCTTTGTAGGGGGTGGTTTAGGTTGATCAAATGGAAGGTATGCTGATGCCACCACAAGGTCCCTCAGACTGCCTCCCACTGCAGTTTTAAGTTTAACTACCATTAGGTCTCTAGTACTTAGTTCCCCTAATGGCAGAAGATTAAGTCTTTTCTTTGAGATGATAACTACTCTTGGATGATCATCCCCTAGACTTATTAGTTCCCATTCTCCTGCAATATTGAGTCCTCTGACGTGCCCCCCGTATACCCAGGGTTCTTGTATCAAAGCCACATCAATTTTGTTTTTGATTATTTATCTTTGCAGGGCAGCCGAAGCCGCCCTGCAGTGATGTATATTTACCCCTAGACACCGAATGGTTCTCCCTATCTATATCGGGAGTCCTTCTCCCGGTGTTTCCTCTCCTTTCTCAATTGGAGGTAGAGGCGGATTGGGAGCAGATGTTACAGTTGATTCAACATCCCGCGCATCACACTCCATTTTCTCTTCCTTTGAATCTACCTCCTCCCCACTTGGTGTAGCCTCCTTACTGTTTCCAGTGGGAGATGGGTGGAGGTGTAACGTGCTTTTTGCACGCTACAATTGATTTCTATTTTTTTAAGTGATATTCTTAAATATCAAAAATTCCAATTGTTGTTTAAACATACTCTTGACTGAGTTGGAGTCATGGCTCCACTGTTTACACCACTGCTAAAGATGGAATTTTAATTTGCACGTTCCAAACTTTCCGTCGGGGTTGCTGAACACAGCCAACCTTAGCGCTTCAAACAACGGTTGAACGCAGCCACTAACTCTTGCGAGTCGCTTTTGCGTCGACGCACAAAAGGATCACATATTGAACGACGAGTGACAAGTCGTTGATTTTTGTCAGCGGTGCTAAATTTTCTAGCAAGTGTGTTCTAAATCATTTATCTTTAGAAATCCTCATAGTGGATTCAAGGTACTTGATCACCCGATTAATATACGTATTGTAATGATATTTTTTTATCAAGACCCTGTACTATAATTTTTATACCTCGGCTAGCTAGTAGGTTCGGAAGCATGAGTTACACTCTAACAGTAGTCGGTTCCAGTTGAAACAATTCGGTTGGCTTTGTAGCAAATAAAAACTCTTGCTTTTGTTTTTGAATAACGTGAAATTGAGTTTATTTAAAGAAAAATTTTTATAGCGACAAATTTCGCTGTAAGACTTTGAAATGTTATAATGTTCGGCCGCTGACTTTGAAATTATATTTACTTTATCAAAAAATTCTCTAAATTTCAAACTCATTTGCCGGTGTGTTAAATGTGTAGCAAATAATAATTTTACAGTGTGACATAAATTTTCGTTGTTTTTGTTAATAAAAATGTTTTTAATAAGATGTTTTTTAAATTTGGAAATACCTTGTATAAATCTTGTTCGTGTTACGTAAGTAGTTCGGATGTCCAGTGGATCTTGGGTCCCATTCGTTTTTATAAGTTGACATGTGTGGATCGTATAAGTAAATTTTCTTAACATCTGGTGTACATTTGAATATCCAAAGTGCGTTAGGTTGAAACTTATCAATCTTATTTGCGTTGATCCAACTTTAATAATTATCCAAATTAAAACTAACTTTAAATTTATCGCAGGTAAGTGAATTTTCATCTTCATTAAAAATTTTCTTATCTTCCCCAAAATGGCGTCTTCCTCTAATTTTTCACCTTGTAAATTTTCAACCACGTTGTCTATAAATTTTAATATTTTTCAGCTATTCTTTGCTGAATTTCACGATTCTTCACAAAATTCCGCTTTATGGATCCAAAATAGTATATTAAGTATCTAGAACGGTATGTACAATTTACCGGTTGACAACAATGTTTGGAGACTGAGCGAAGCGAAGTCTCCAATATTGTTGGAAACCGGTAAATTGTTTACCGTTCGTGATGGTTATAACATTTTTTGCACGATCGAAATGTATATAAATAATAATTAATTTAATAAAATATAAGTACTATTGACATTTAGTAATTATTTATAAAGTAGGTAAAAATTTTGAATTAATTTTGTTGCCATGGTTGTGTTTACAAAACAAACAAATTGAGTGATTTGTAAAATCGAGAAAATAGTTCTTACAATAATATTATAATTTAATATATAAATATAATATAAAACCGAAATGGGTGATCCTGAAAGTGAAAATGGTGATATAGAAGAAGCTTGGAATATTGAACGTTCGAATTCCCGAAAAATCTAGGGAACGTTATGAAACGACCTACACAATTTTTAAAAATGGTGTGTAGACAAGAATCAAAATACGAGTGAAAATATTTTGTTGGCATATTTGGTCCAAAGAAATGGAAAACTGAAAGCTGCTGGTAGTTTATGGGCCGAATACTCAATGTTGAAAGCTACAATTTTTCTACACGAATCTATTGATATTTCAAAGTTTTTCACATTAATTGCTTTTCTAATGAGAAAAAATGTTGGATACAAACCTAAAAAAGCCAGTGTTTTTACGAAAGATGAAATGTGTAAATTTTTAATTGAAGCACCATGCGAATTGTTTTTAATTCATAAGGTAAATTGAGATTATTGGTAAAACACGTGGATATGCTTACGACTATGTATTTTTTTTAGGTAGCAATGAGATTAGGAGTAGCGGGAGCATGTCACAGAGAATAGTTATGTAACATGACTATTCAAGATTTAGAAGATCGTGAAGCGTTTATCAATTTGCGGAAAAGATTCTACATTAAGATAATGAATCGCCTTGTATCGTATCTAATAATACACTGCAATCTTCAACTTGTGCTTCTATTTCACGGGAATTATGTGTTAATACAAATACCGAAAAAAGTAATATTTCCATTTCCAACTGTACAAACAGTACATTTAATTTTAAATAAATCATATTTTAATGTGAAATTTTATTTATTATACTTGCGTATCTATTTACTTACCGTTTTTAGAACGGTAAGTAAATTACTTACCGTCGTGTTAGGCGTAGCAACCAGTAAAATCAACTTACTGTCATAGAAACACTATTCGTAAATAAATAAAATAGTACGATCGTGCAAAAACTAATTTTTACTTTGTTTCAAAGTAAAAATTAAACAAATTCTCAATTTAATAATGCCCAACGTAAATCAAGCGTACCGCTTGGCTCTCAACGCACATGGAACCACCAACCTGGCCCCAACCTGAAGAAAATTCACACCACGTAAGTCCTTCAACTACGTATAGGATGTTGCACAAATTATTATTATTTTCCTTTATCGTAGGTCGTTATCGAAGCACCTCACCATATCACTCAAATTAATGTTTATAAAATTACAACTAAAAAATATGTGTTCAGTAAGTGTTGAAGTAATAAATTTAGCCTTTTTTTTAATTTTTCTCTAAATAATTATAACTCATTTTCAGGACTTAAAAACAAATAAACTGACCACGATCTTAGCAAGTCGAATTATTTCTTGGTAGGAGCAGCTACCTGATGGAAATTGCATATTATGTAAAATAATACAACAGTATGTATAAAGCTATTTACCAAGTGGATTTTGTTGAAAACCGCTGTGAGATTTATTATCACGATCATTCGATAAAACATCTGGAATCGCCAGATTTTGAAACTTGAAAAATCACCTCGATGATTCGTTTCTGCTTTATGGAAAGTTCATCGAGAGGAACCGTTCCACGTTCGAATTCGACTACTTAGTTCGAAGAACCGTAATTTAGTATCTCCAACATTATATTACTTAAAATTTGTGCATGCTAGTAGCTTATCTATTTTCCTTGAAAAGCGTAGATTGTTTGCAGGCTATAGTTTTGATTGTGTCTGGTGGGGTAGCTTTGTTTTTCAAAGAACCACAGTGGCAATTTTAGTGTGCGTTAATCATATTTCTCAAGTTGACTTATTTTTCAGATCTACCTATTCACAAGCTATTCACACCTACAAACTGATAATTACACCCTGAATTAAATAACTTACTTCCTACTTGATTATACATCCCTAAACAATACAAGTAATTCCATTCCACCTGACGGGTGAAATAGAATAAACAGTTTTGTGACTTATTTAGGTCAAACAAAGTTACTATGTCATAACCATTATAATCAACATTCTATATTATTACAATAATTGCATTGTCTCACTGCAATGCCCAATACGAGTTGCATCAACATTTGTTAACCTAACCGAAACCAATCTATCAAATTGCACTTCACTGGTAATAATTCTAAACATTAATAAGTGGACTGCTACCAATAATTGCTGCCAGCCTAAACGCTAAAGATGAACCCGTCGCCATCATATTTGAGCCTTGTTCAACAACCAAGCGGATAATATTTTCGGAATCCTTTTCCTAACAAATTGTGTTATTCGTGACTTTACAAATCTGACCCATTTCATTAATTCCAATCACTACTTCCATTAGCTAAACGAGTCGATTACTCTACCCAATTGCTCGATTCATCAATAATACTTCCGTACTCCCAATTATAATAGATCTCTGGTATCTTGATTACGTGACTAACATCACCCTGACACAATTAAATTACGAACTTTGCCGCGACTAACAATACTTGTCGAAACTTAAAAACATTCCCAAATTTGGAATGAAATTAATCCCGAGTCCGAGTTGTCGCGTCCGTCTCGTGTCGTGATTAACGCAGAACTGCCTTACTTATTCCTTTCTACCCCGCACGTTAATTATCACGTCTGTAGAATGTGCTGACAGTAACCAATCTTAGAATTCTTTGAAACGGAAATGCTCAAGGTTTCTATCCTATAATTTTTCTGAACGTGGTCTTGCAAATAATTAACCATAGGCGTAACAAATGTCATATTTGAATTTATACACAGTAAAACCGTTTTGTTTGAATTTAATAAATAATTTTGTTTGAATAATTTTATTCAATAGAAAGAAATTTTGTTTCGATTTAAACAAAATTATTTCTATCAAACAAACTGAATTTGTTATTTCAAAAAATTATTTTTTTCAAATTTTGTTTAGATTAAACAAATTGTTTAAATTTGTTCTGTTTAAATTTAATAACTGTTTATAACTTCAAATAAAACATTTATTTTAAATCAAAATAAAATCAAATTAAATAAAATTTTTCTTTTAGGCAACTAAAAAGCCTCAAACAAAATTGTTATTAGGGTTAACAAATACTTTAGTTGCGTATTTATAACAGAATATTTTGTTTGGATCAACTAAATTTACTTCAGTCAAACAAACATTTTTAACTGTGTAGGTTTATGTCTAATTCTGGCGTTTCGGTTGTGTATTGCATTAAAAATTACAAGTGTTATGCTCTTGTTATATGAAATGTATATAAGTAGTTACCTGGAGATTGCAATTTAATGTGTGTACAACCAATTGTTGCTAACACATTTGGAAAACCACATATTTATTCCGGTAGCATAAAACCGTAATGCCAGTAATAATTGATTTATGGGCGATACTGATTGATTCTAAAATAATAATACCCAAAATAATTGTCATAAATAATATGCACATTTATGAATAATATATTTATTTATCATTAATAAACTCTAGAGATCCTACTATTAATTTTAAAACCAGCGAAACAGTTTGTTTTCTTAACCGAAATCTTACGACAAATTCCACAATAAAATTTTTTTTTCATTTTCAAATCTCTCTAAACTATTATCCAAAAATCTAACAACAGCCATGGCGAGAGAAAAATAAGAATAAACACTAATTTATACCTGTAATACAATCTCTAAGGAATCACTAACACGTTAGGGGTCAGTAAATCGGATACCTAAGGTTAGGGATTTCTTAATGCTCTTTAGGAACTTTTAGCGCTTAGTGAAAACCAAATTTGACATAAGAGTTTCTTATCTCAAAGTTAGGGAATTCTTAACGTTAGGAATTGTTGGTGTAAACGGGCATAAGTTTTCACCTCTTTTATCACACGAAGTGCGTAACAGAGGTTCTGTGGATGAGAAGGTGGCCCGGTCCGAGTCCCGGTCACCTTTTCCTTCTCATTTTGTTCTCCCTCCTTTTTCTTCCCCAGTTTCTTAAAGGTTATCCTGGAGAAGTTCAGGTAGGGTTTGTACTGGAGATCCTGGATTTTAGTCCAGAATTTGTTATTTTCCAGAACTTTCCAGTTCTCAGTTTTAAGTCCTGGATTCTGGAGCGTCGGCCTTCTTAGGATACATTTCGGTTCCTCTGCAGGTCCCGGTATCCATGTCATAACCCTAATGGGTTTTGGAATATCCTTGGCATCAAGGACTTCCAGTTTGGCTCCCTCCCAGGGTACGCTTACTGCCACCACCCGCACCAACCATTCCTTAGTGGTTCGGTCAGCGTAGTAGGCTACCATCAGCCCCCCTCTTCGGTTTCACTTCGGAGAATCTTGGTGCAGATTCTCCTTCTTTCGTTTCATCCAGCGCTTTGAGCATCATCCCTCTAATGAGATCATTTTGCTCAGCGCTGAATTGGTTCTCAGGATATCCTTCCGGCGCAATTGCCATCCGGATATCCGTCAGGATAGGGCTGTAAGATACGGCAGGTGTGGTTACCCTGCCCCTCTTCTTCTGCCTGTCTTTAGGAGTGGTAGACTCCGACCGGTTTCGCTTAAGCCCCCCGGTCGAAGATTCTCCATCTTCGGTTGAAGATCCAGGTACCACAGGGGTCCCTGTCTCTTTATTTACTTGAGCTGCCCTGAGTTTTTTTAATTTTCTCTTGGCAGCCCCAGATAGTTTAACAGCGGATGGGTCCTTCTTTTCGGAACCCCCTTCCGCAGTGTTTGATTTATTGATGTTGTCCATACTTGGTCCCACGAATAAAGGGGAAATAAATGTCACCATCTCACAGCGCGCCATATGCGACAGAAGGCTTTCGCCGTGAAACTTCTGCGACTAGGAGCCGAGCTGCTCCCCGGCCTTTCATCCCTTTGGCGTCGCAATACCGTAGGAGTGGGGAGGTTTTTATAGAGTACGTTCCACTTACAGCCCACGACGACCGCGGCTTGGTCGTGTCATTTAGCGTTCCACTTATACGTTTTCGACCACGGCGACCACGGTCGTTTAGTATAGTGGAACGGCTTTTGTGATCTTTGTGGGCGAGCTAACGTCATTTTGAATTTTCATATTCAAATTTTAAAATATAAATCTTGATGTTAACCTTACAAGTTTTGCACAAATTATTATGATGAACAGTTAGAACAGAGCAAGTACAAGTTTACTTTTGCATATTGCTATGAAAATGAAAATATTTTTATGAAAAAAAAAGCATTATTTTATAACAAGTTATGGGAAATAACTTCACAAGTTAACTAAAGAATAATATCTATATTGTCATGTTCAAAAGTGATTAATTAATTTGATAAAAATAATTGTTTAATTTTTGTAAATAATTTGTGTTGTAAATAATTTTAATCATCCTGTATATTTTTAATTGTTAATAATTTTAAGTTGGTATTATTTATTGTTAAGTTTGTAAAATAGAAAATGTGGAGGGAGGAGCTTATGATGGCCGATGGCCGAGCGAGCGGACGTGTATTTGTCCGTTCTAATTCAATTAAGTTTTAAGTTAAGTTAATTAAAGTTTTTGAGTTTAAGTTTTAAAAGAGTGTTTTATTTAATTCAAGAGTCTCATGTTAAATAAGAAATGGATGGCCCGGAGAAAATTTAAGTTTCATTAAAAGTTATTTATTTTACAATTTTCACAAGCGGGTCATCACATTTAATTGGCGCCCAACGTGGGGCTCGAAATAAACTCGCAATTTAACCCTGAGATCAATTTTGAATTATTTTATAAAAGACAATTTTATTCAAACTTAGAAAATTTGTGTAACGCACGTGGGTAAATGTGCTAAACAAAATCTACAAATGTGCGTGAAATTGAACATCCAAATGTGGCGAACAACAAATGTGGCTTACTTAGCAGATGTGGCAAACAAACAAGGTATTATTTCTAACATTTATGCGCAAATTAAAAAATTTTATCAAATAAATTGGAATCGTTTCAACAACTAAAATTAATTCCTTAAAACAATAAAATAAACAATATTTAACGAAACACAATGGCAGAAGATCGGCTAATGCAATTTCTCCAAAGCAAATTTGCAGACATAAACAAAAAATTTGATGAAAATAGCGCAGACATGAATAAAAGATTCGATGAAAATAGCGCGGACATAAAATCATTAAGGACGGAAGTCGCCACACAAAACGAAGAAAACAAACGAAGTTTTGAAAAATTAAACGCTACGTTGTGCGCTATTAACAGGAGGGTGAAGATCGTTGAAGACAGCTGTAACAGGGGAAGCCAGGAACGGGATGTAAATGTAATTGAAGGCAAGTTGTACCAATCAGATGAGGAAGTAAACAAAAACAGAATAGAATTAAAAGAAGATTTCAACCAACAACGGGATAAGATAAATAATAAAATGGATTCGATGGAGGACGATTTTTATAGGAAACGGGATGAAAAGTTGGATTTGGTTAAAAAAAAATTGGATGTTGGAAATAAAAATTTAATTGAAAATGAAAATTTAGAAAACGAAAAAAATAAACACTTAAAATTTAAAAAATTGTTGAAAGATGGGATACGCACACATGTGCAGGTGACGAAGAAGATAAGAGATGGACATGGAAAAGAGGTGAATTCCTGGAGGAGGAAGGTAATTGGACCACGTGCCTACGGACGTGAAAGCGAAAAACTTAAGAGAAGAAGCAGGGAAGAAATTATAATAGCAGTTGAGGGACAAAAATGGTCGCATCTCAAAGACATTGGGAGACTGGGCCGCTGGAAGTACAAGTGGTGAGGTGTTTTTATTTTCTACTAATGATTTAATAAACAATTAAATTAAATTATTTACGATAAATTGCGCGAAAATGGATATTGATAAAGATTTGTGGTTAAAATAAAATTTAGTTTTCTACGTTAGAAGGTATTTAAAAATATGGTTTTTATGGTATTAACATTTAGAAGTGCAACGTTATTATTTATCTATGGTAAAATTTAAAATTATTTTATATTCTTTTATTTTTGATAAAAATTGATTTACGCGTAAAATAAAAACAAATTTAAAACTGATTAAAATTGATAATAAATTAACTGACAATTAAAAAAATAAATTGTATTCCAAAATAAATAAAATTAAGATGATTTAAAAACACTAGCAATAAACAAAAATTTAAGATTGGGATTTGATAAAAACATGGAACGAGTGAAAATTTAGGCAAGGATCATTATAATAAAGATTTTTATTAATTAAAATTGATAATTTTGATAATAATATTACTGTTTAGAATTTGAAATGTAGATTTAAAGATTTAAGGGTTTTAGATTTAAAGGTTTGATGATGTAAGTAATTGATATGTGATATTGTGATGATGTATTTTGAGAGGATTTGAGATTTTGAAACGGGGGGTAGTTATTTTGAAGAAAACAGTAGCCATTTATTAAAGAAAAAGTAAATTTTGATAAAGAAATTATAAAAAAATTTTGAATTGCCGACATGAAACAAGTCACATGTGAAAATTAAATTGTATTTTGAGAAACGTTATTGCTAAACATCGAGAAAAAGTTTTTCTATTTAAAACTATTATTTTGGAAGAAAATTTAAAACTGAATGTAAACAATTATAAATTAGATTTGCTAGGAATTAATTGGTTTCAAAAAAAAAATTTTTACATATTTTATTTTATAAAGGGATTGTTATCAGATAAAATTATTGTAATTATGAATTAATTGTGTAAATATTTTGATTGATTTTTTTATTTTGAAAATTTTGTAATTTGTAAATGTGAGATGAATTTGGTAAATTTTGTGTTGATTTGTAAATATTTGAGGATTTTATTATTTTGTAAATTTGTATAAATATTGTAGTGAGTTTTAAAAATTTTGAAAAATTTAGTTTGGCGTGATTTTGAACCAGACTGTGTAAACTTTCATCAGAAAAATTATATTTTTCTATCCTAAAGTTTAGGGGGTTAAATGTCATGTTCAAAAGTGATTAATTAATTTGATAAAAATAATTGTTTAATTTTTGTAAATAATTTGTGTTGTAAATAATTTTAATCATCCTGTATATTTTTAATTGTTAATAATTTTAAGTTGGTATTATTTATTGTTAAGTTTGTAAAATAGAAAATGTGGAGGGAGGAGCTTATGATGGCCGATGGCCGAGCGAGCGGACGTGTATTTGTCCGTTCTAATTCAATTAAGTTTTAAGTTAAGTTAATTAAAGTTTTTGAGTTTAAGTTTTAAAAGAGTGTTTTATTTAATTCAAGAGTCTCATGTTAAATAAGAAATGGATGGCCCGGAGAAAATTTAAGTTTCATTAAAAGTTATTTATTTTACAATTTTCACAAGCGGGTCATCACAATATATATAAAAATGGATGTATGTATGTATGTATGTATGTATGTTCCTTATAGACTCCTAGACCGCTTGACCAATCTTTATGAAATTTGGTGTATAAGCTAATTACGATGCTGCGAAGAAGATAGGCTACTTTAGAACGGCTTTCAACAAACTTTAATAAAATACGTGGCAAATAGTGCCTATTCATCAGATCAACGGATAATTGGATTAATTTCCCTATATAGGACATTACCCTTTCAGTACAAATGTAAAAGTTTCTGTGAATCTTCTTCTATATATATAAAAATGAATCCTCTTTTTTTGTTCGCGCATCACTTCAAAACGGCTGGACCGATTGGGCTAATTTTTTGGTGAGTTGTTGTCTACATCTCCGACAAGGTTTATGTGCAAAAAAAAGTTCAAAATTCGCGAAACAAATGCAAAATTTTACATTTAAGAGTTTATTTGATTATCACCCTATAGAATTAAGCTTAAGAGCAGCTTAAGAATTAAGCCACCTATTGTGGTTAAAAACTTTTCATTCACCCATTGAGTGGTCGTTAGAGGGCGTTATCTAAATACATCACAAATTATGTTTTTACCGAATTTTGAGATAAACCAGTTCATCAACTCCAAAAGTATCGCTTCTCGGCTTGCCCGCATGCGGGTACAGTTTTTGAGAATGGATAGAAATTAGGAGCTTCCTCGACTGCTATCATGGCATTGCAGTACAGCTAGGACTTGCCCAACAATTTAAGTCTATCTATCTCAGGTTGAAAGCACCAATTCATCGAAAGGAGAAGAGGTATACATTCTATCGATAACTCCGTTTGGGCAGGACAACGTCTGCCGGGATCATGCATAAGATCATACTTCACAGGATCATTTTAGTAGTAAATCTTCACCTACTAAAAAATAATTACCAAACAATTTTTAGCAACCCTGTATTTGTAATTCTTTCTTAATCGATCTATTTAAGTGGTTTCCAACTGTTTAAGGTTTATGTGCAAAAAAAGTTCGAAATTCGCGATAAAATAGTTTAACATTACCGAGAACAAAGGGTTTATTGCTACTTAAGGATAGCTGATTAACATTAAAAGTTCTTAAAATTAGGTAGGTAGGTATTAGGTACCAGGTATTAACTTAGGTACCATGTATTAAAGTAGGCACCAGTGGCGTAGATGTGAACACTACCAAACTTATTTAATAACGGATAGATGGCGCTACTCTATCTATGTACCTAGCAGAGTTATCGCCAGTGGTCATGATAAACCCATGTGTCTGTAAGAATGTATATAAAAAAAATTTAAGTGTAAAAGGCATTAATTGCGAAACATTCATTCCGTAAGTTGTTTGTTTGGACTTTGTTGTTTTTAGCTGGTTTGAACCAGCAATGGCTCTTTTCAGAACGCCAAATATTTCGAAAAGGGTTTGTTATAACAGTTACAACAGAGACCAATAGCTATTTCATTATTACTAAATTTAAATATATAAGTTTTATAGTGTATCTAATCCAAAAATGTTATCCAACGCATTTAAAGACGTTATTGAAGAGCCCCTGAAGAAGGTTTTAGGCTACGCACGCTATGAAGATGCTCAGACACAATTAGAATACTGTAGCATGGTACGAAATTCATTGCAAAAGTTACTAACAGACTTTGGTGATGACGATAAGTGTCGTCGTGCTGAATTGCAAATCGCAAAACGCAAAGTCGCAGCAAAGCGCATTAGAAAAAGAAATTTAGATAACAAAATGCGAGAAGAGCAGAAACGCAAAAAAGAAGAACAGGACTGTTAAAAAAGTTATGAAGAATGTCATTGAAGCGACTATAATCATGGGAAAGTTCAAAGGCGAGGATGTTCTCATTCCAAGAATACCATTGATTCCCACTGATTTGCCGTTTCAATTCAAGCGTGTTCAGTTTCCTGTTCGTCTTGCATTTGCAATGACTATCAATAAGTCACAAGGACAATCATTTGAAGTATGTGGCATACACCTGGAATTGCCATGTTTTTCTCATGGGCAGCTGTATGTAGCGTGTTCGAGAGTAGGAAAACCATCGGCACTACACGTCTTCTGTTCAAGCGAAAGGACCAAAAATATCGTTTACCACCAAGCGTTGCGATGAACGCACGTGGTAAGGTAAGTAGAAATATAGTAACTTTCCATTTACAGATTTACAAAACTTTTCATTTACAGATTCTAGAACAAATCCTCCATGGTGCACCTTTTTATTTTTTAAATAAAGAAATATTTTTACATACCTTACAACTTTTTTATTGTATTATATTTATTGTGGTTTTTTGGTTTATTCTGATGAAGTTCTTTTTTACACGCCAGACTAAAAACAAAAAATTTCGTGTTAATAAAATCCTTTTATATAATCATTGTGACTACATTTCTAAATAAATGATTATTATTCAGAATCTGAGGCAGGACAACGTCTGCCGGGTCAGCTAGTATTTATATATTTTAATTTCATAAATAATTTTCACTATCGGCATTATAAAATGCAATTTTTTTGGAATCCATTCTTAAACTTTCAAATTTGTGCGCGAAAAAACTTTCACGATCACGGCAACCCACCTTTTTCAGTGGGGCTTCATGGTCGTGGTGGGCTAGCAATCGGTGACGTCATTGATGATGTTTTGAGCTCGACCGCAAGGACCGCGGCTTTAGGTGGAACGCTTAAAAGTCGCCCGTGGTCGACCGTGGGCGTCGTGGGCTGTAAGTGGAACGTACCCATAGTGGTCTTAATTTGTATACACGCGCGCATATTGTGAGCGCAGCGAAGTTTTAACCCGGTCAGTGCTACAACACCAACGAGGTCAGTAATGTCACAGCGCTCGAATTATGTGTACATACCGATCACACGTAAACAGTGCTTTTTATTTCGACATTTAATATTTGTCAAAATCGCATCTTCGTAGGGCCTGGTGTTATTGAGTACCTAGTTTAAATTAAATATCTATTTTATCTATTTAACCACAAATCTTCATAATTATGTTCAAAAAAAAGATAATTTTTTTTGGTATAAAATCGACGTAAATACGTCAAACTTCAAGTTTTCATTATTTTATTATTAATTGTGTTTTTACATTTTGTACTGTCACCAAGCAAGGAGTCCATAGCGCAAACCAAATGGACTTATAGACCTCGTAAGCACCTGCTCCCAAATTCACTGATTTTTTCACGCTATTTTTATAACCTCTATAATTTGCAATCAGGGAATCTTTGTTTTTTCTTAATTCATCGACGGGTACTTACATTATTGTGCTAATCCACACCCAAGCATCATGGCATCATCGATTTTTTTCGATTTATTTTTATAGCCTTTTATGCCTGCTTTCCACAAAACTGGTTCTGCTTGAAGGCAATCAATAAATGCCAATTTTTGTTCGTTTTCCAATTTACGATCATTTTAATTCAAAATTAATTATACTGCTATTTAATCGGTGAGTCAGGCGATAACAAAAGAATGCGAATGTGCATGTATGGAAGTGTTATTACGATATTGACTCCTTTGTCTCGCATCAGAAAGCGACAACAAGTGGAGAACAAGGCGAGAACTTATGAGGAACACGAGAATCAGCTCCACTCTCTCTTTTCTCGTGTTGTCCTTTCTTTTCTGGAGTGACCTGCAAGGCGAGAACCTGAAAGTGAACACGAGAATCGGCTCCACACTCTCGTTTTCGTGATGTTCTCGCGTTCTCGTGCTGTTCTCGCGATATTCTCGCGAGAGTCTGGAGCACCCATTACAAGTGAAAATAGATGCTATGAATTGGAAGCAAAAGATATGTAACATTGCGAATGCATTTTTTTGTGCAAGGTAAAATTTTGAATTTTATTAAATGTTACATTTTATACACCTTCTTGAATTTGAATATTTAACGTTGGTATGGACGATAAAGCAATAAATTATTATCACTAGCGGGGATCTGTCAGTTAATGCGCACCACTAATCGAGCCGCGATTGCTGCACTGTAGGAAAGAGGACAATTTTCTGAGCATTTTGAGACCGCACATTGATTATTCATTAGGATTATCCATTAGTTTTCGAGAAAACGGCATTTGAAAATTAAAATTTTACATGCATTTTAGATAGGGAATTCATTAACACGAAAGTTCTATTGACGGTGCGTGCGTTCTGATATAGTCTTAGTGTTCGCGGTCAGACGCGATTGTGACATTGTCGGCTGCACATCGAGCATGTTGAACTCCTTGCTTGTAACCGCACAAGGTCATTATATTTTTTTTTTGCGCATTATATTACGCAACATTACGCAATAATTTAAAAAATAAACGCAGAACTCGTTTTTAGGTTAGAATCTCGATTGCCTTGGTTGCGTTCGTCAAAACGGCGCGTAGCGCCCGGAGCATCGGTTTGACGAACGCTGACTAGCTAAAAACATCCCCCAAGATAGCACACACTCGCCAAAGGTGCAACTCGAAAGGGGTGAAACTCGTTAGCCACGCTCGATGTATACCCGACCGGGTCACAATCGCGTCTGACTGCCAACACTAAGACTATATCAGAACGCACGCACCGTCAATAGAACTTTCGTGTTAATGAATTCCCTATCTAAAATGCATGTAAAATTTTGATCTTCAAATGCCGTTTTCTCGAAAACTAAGGCCTAATCCATATCGAAGTGCGGTCTTAAAATGCTGATAAAATTGTCCTCTTTCCAATAGTAAAAAACTCGCGGTCCAATTCGTGGTGCGCATTAACTGACAGTAGCCCAATTGTTTTGGGTTTTTATACCGATGTGATAATAATTTGATTGAATCACTGGAAGGTACAATTTTTATTATTATTTTTATAATTTGAATTCATCGATTTCGACTCAGACCATTTCCTGGTAAGGGCTAAAATTAAGATGCGGATATCAACATACAAAGATCAAGCTCCAACTAAAAGCATAAGATGGAACATTGAAAGGGTGAAAACGGACGAAACTAGGCAAGAGTATCAAAGGACAGTAGAAGACAATCTAGGAGACGAGAAGGAAACCACAGATATAGAGGAAGTTTAGAGAACAATTAAGAATGTAACATCGACAGCAGCTGAACAAGTACTAGGTAGAAGGCTCGGAAGGAAGAGGAAGGGATGGTACAACGAGGACTGTCGAGATGCTTTGAAGGAAAAGGAGGCGCGTAGAAAGACTATGATCCAAAATAGGAGTAACGAAAATGTAGAAGGGTACATATATGCGAGACGACTGGCCAGACAAACTATTAGATCAAAGAAGAGAGAGTACGAATAGAAGATACTTAGTGATATGGAGGAGAATAAAAGAAGAAATTGCCTCAAAGAATTTTACAACAAGATAACTTCGATGCGGAATGGTTTTAAACCCAGATCTAAGACTGTTCTCAGAAACATCAACGGAGATCTTACCACTGGTATCGAAGAAATTGTACAAACCTGGCAAAAGTACTTCAGAGAACTACTCAATGGGAATAATAAAGAACGCCTTACTCAAAAAGTATATCAGACGGCCGATTTACCAACAGACGAACCAACTCTTGAAGAGACAATAGGAGCAGTAAACAAATTAAAGAATTCAAAATCGCCTGGAATCGATGACATAACAGCGGAAATGTAAAAGCAAGGAGGACACAAACTACACCAACGATTACACCTATTGATACTACAAATCTGGAAAGAAGAGAAAATACCAAATGAGTGGCTAGAAAGTATAATAATACCAATACACAAAGAGGGTGATAGACGAGAGTGCTCTAATTATAGAGGGATTTCGTTGGTTAGCACCGCATATAAGATACTAGCAAACATACTACTTAAAAGACTAACTCCTTTTGCGGAGAACAGCATAGGGGACTACCAGGCGGGTTTCAGACCAAACAGATCCACCACAGAGAAGCTTTCTATTCTTAGACAGCTGCTAGAGAAGAGTTGGGAATTCAACAAAATTATACACCAGCTATTTATAGACTTCCTGAAAGCCTGCGACAGCGTGACCAGAGCGGAACTATGGAATGCCATGGCAGAGATATCGATCCCAAACAAACTCATACGTATGACCAAAATGTGTATACAAAACTCAAGGTCGAGGATCAAAATAGACGGAAAAGTGTCGGAACCTTTTGTAGTGGCCAACGGACTCAGACAGGGTGATGCACTGTCACCTCTCCTATTTAACATCATACTGGATAAAGCCATAAAATCTTCTGAAATCAAGATGCAGTTGTTTGCAGTAGAAGGATCTAGTCTGATGCTGGCATATGCAGATGACGTGGATATAGCGGCTAATAGCGGCTAATAGCGTGTTTAACATGAAAGCTATATTTTAAAGAGTGGAGAGAGAGACAGAGAAAATGGGTCTTGCAATTAATGAGGACAAGACTAAATATATGTGCGTTAATAGAAGACCACACAGAGAGACTTGGACAAAATGTCACCATCGACCAATACAATTTTGAAAGAGTCCAACATTTTAAATACCTGGGGTCAACTGTCGCGGCAGACAATGACATAACTGAGGAAATAAAGGGTCGTGTACAAAATGGCAACCGATGTACTTTTGCACTGAACAAGCTGCTCCGATCGAAAAACCTAACAAGAACCTCAAAAGTTAAGATATATAAGACCGTTATAAGACCTATACTGTGATGTACGGCTCCGAGACATGGACAATGACCAAGACAAATGAAGAAAGCATCAGACGATTCGAAAGAAAAATCTTAAGAAAGATTTTTGGCCCAATATATAATCCTGTGGAAGAACAATACCGAATAAGAACAAATAAAGAACTAAAAGAACTATATAAAGATCCGGATATAGTACAGGAAATAAAGGCACAACGGCTACGTTGGGCTGGACACGTCCAGAGAAAACCCGATAGTAGACTGATCAAATTGGCGTGGGTAGGGTATCCAGGAGGAAAGAGACCAGTGGGACGTCCAAGAACAAGATGGAGAGACAATATCGTAACAGATCTGGAAATATTAGGATTGCAATACGAGGAAGCACTAAACCTGATGGAAAACCGAGAATATTGGAGAGCAATTGTAAAGTCAGCCAAAACCCACCCGGGGTTGTAGCGCTACGAGAGAGAGAGAGAGAATTTTGTCGTAGCTCGCTTAAGTTTCTGAGTTTCGTGATTGATGATCAAGGGCTTCGTACCGATCCGGAGAAAGTGGAAGCTATTACTCGGTTTAGGACCCCGACTAACACGACAGAGGTTAAAAGAATAATTGGATTAATCAGTTACTATCGAATTTTCTTGCCAAATTTATCGACAATATCGTCTCCGATTACCGCGTTAATTAAAAATAAAAAGAAAGGACAGACTATTAGCTGGAATTTTTACCGGGGCCGGGGGTAAAATTTCACTAGGGAATTTTTTACCGGGGGTAAAATTTCACTAGGGAATTTTTAGCCCCGGGGGTAAAAT
Organism: Cantharis rufa; assembly: GCA_947369205.1. NCBI lineage: Eukaryota > Metazoa > Arthropoda > Insecta > Coleoptera > Cantharidae > Cantharis > Cantharis rufa. Next base: position 26,730,586 of record OX376305.1, on the reverse strand, counting down.
AAAAGGGGGTTACAATTCCCGGCTACACCTGCATACCGATGCGCGTTTCTTAATTGATTCGTGAAATCAGCATAAAGCAACTATTGACGGAATTGCACGAACCACAAACATTGCTGAAGGATGGTACTTCGGTCTGCAGACACTATTCCAGTCTCATCATCCAAATCGTTAGATATTTTTAGAAGGTCTTCACAAAGACAGCCAGATGCACGTAGCATCATTTCTGCAAGGAGCTGTCGGTGCTCAATGTCGAAAAGTAAGAAGGTACCGCGAATTAAACAGAAAAGTTAACGCAGTTAGTAGATACGGTCGAATTGAAGTATTGACGTACTTGAGAGCTATTTTGCATTTTCCTATTCTTAATAAATGATTTTATATAATATTGTTATTGTTTTGGTTAATATATAACTAGTTTCGACCTAATTTAATTAATATCTTATGTTTTTGTTAAATTTTTGAGAGTACATTTTGGAAATTTCACTGATCGAGCGAAAATCTGTAATAAAATGTTACAAGAAGCGAAATAATATATTTACTACTGGCCTATAAGGCCAGTAGTCCAAGGGCCTGTTTTCGATAGGGCCAGCTGGCACTGGCGACAGCTGGCCCTATCGAAAACTAACCTATTCCAGTCTCTTCTATTTATTTTCAGCACGTAAAAATGTTTCCCGTGCAGCTATTCTGCCGTTAAGGAATACTTCTCGAAGTCGTCGTTGGACGGTGGTTACATTATGATTTATTTCGCAGCAATTTTACTTGAGCCGCTAATTTCGGTGCAGTAAGACCGTTTTCGTTTGCCAATTACTACTAACTTAAAATCTTTTCTATACGACTATCATAGAATGTGGGCATTCTGATTCTATTTTTAAATACAGAATATCTACATTCTTTCTTTTTTTTATTCTCACACCGATATCGGTGCGAGAATAATTATTCTCACACAGATTAGACCAATTAGAGCAAAGAATAGACTACCATTTGAAGTGACATCTATTACCAAATTTTTGAACTCAATTTATTTACACATCTGTCAAATTAATAGGAAATATTATATTTAAGTGCCTGGATTACAATTTATAAACAAAAATCAAGTTTGTCAAATGAGCAAAACTTTTTTGCGTGCGATCGATCTGAATTTTTGCACATATTTTCCTACCGATAATTCACAGGAAGTGTGTACGAGGGGGGACAATTTTTTGCTCAGTTTTTCGATATCTAGCGCCGTTCTTGAGTTATTGCTGCGTTTCCGCCACACAAACTTGAATTAGCAATAACTCGAAAACGGCGTTAGATATCGAAAAACTGAGCAAAAACTTCTCCCCCCCTCGCCTCAATTCTCCCCCTGTGAATTATTGGTAGGAAAGCATGTGCAAAAATTCAGATCGATCGCACGCAAAAAAGTTTTGCTCATTTGACAAACTTGATTTTTGTTTATAAATTGTAAAACTTATACAGCTTATTATTTTAATAGTCGTATAGAAAGTATAGTCTGAAACACGTTTGGAATGGCTATTCCGCACTCGTGAACCGTCACCCTCGCCTATTGGCTCGGGTGACAAACTTTTCCCTCGTGTGGAATATGCATAATTCCAAACTTGTTTCAGAATATACTATTCTAGAAGTCCACCACGATTAAATCAAAGATATTCAGAATTTTTAAATTTGAAAATATCACCGCATTTAAGTTGCTCTTTATTCTTAACGCCTAAATTGTTTTTTGAGCCCACACTTGAAAAGTCTTCGTTCCCGACTTAAATTAGCTGGCTGGCAAACCAAAAGCCGAACAAAAAATTTGAATCGTAAAAATATCGAACGTTTCACGACAATATATAGGTAATCAATTTAGGGTGTTTAGATTATTATTTATTAAAAAAATTTTAAGGAGCTTTTAATTCTCGATAATGCTTCTTTACATAGCTGGCAACTTTTTGTGGTATTCTTTTACATCCGCTCTTTGCAAAGTTACCATTCGCATTCCATTCGATCAAGTTTAAAAAGTAACTAAAACATACAAAATTATTACAATTGGACGTAAGTTTGATCAACGCAATAAAAACTGTAAGTTGTGCACAAACAAAGTGTAATTGACACCAGAATTAATAGAATACACCCTATATTTCGGGATTTATCGCATATTAGATATTTCAAAATCAATAAATCAATTTCTGACATAGTAAGTACATCATTAATGTTATTTTTAAAACTGCTGTTTTCTGATTGGTTAAATTTGCAATAAATGAAAATCAGTCAGTAAGGCAAAATATGGTGTATCCCAAAAATTGTTCAAAACTGTAATTTTTAAGTTTTGCAATAAATTTACGATCCAGTGATGGAACAGTTGCGTAGTTTACTGATGTTGAAAGTAAAATAACTGTTGGATCAGTAAATTACTTTTAAAACAAGAACATCGCTATCAACATAATAAATTCTAATGAAGTAACTAATTACATATTTTTAAAGCAAGTGAATCTTGAAGGTGCACTTTCTTGAACAGTAACAAATATATTATATACTTACTAAATATCTTCTTTTGTGGGTTTTAAAACGTTGCGTTTCTTAAACTCTTGCAAAATGCACTGTTCGACATGGACTGCTTGTAATGGCATAAAGGGCACAAAATGGTCAATCACACTGCTTCTTATCACATCGGAATGATGGAAACCGCCTAAAATAAAAGTTTAGAGGAATCAAATTTTTCACGTGGTGTTCCCAAATACATACCATCTTCATTAAATGCTTCCTTTGTAATTATATTTTCATAATTTTCCATCCTTATGTTCTCCCTTTTAACTCCCATTTTCCACAAATCGTTGGTGATTTTATTTATCGAATATTCCCCAGTATTCGAGATAAAAATAAAAATACTCTGCTCGCTTTGTCGAAAATCCATTAGGGGTTTAATGGAATTTAAAACCCCTGGTGGCATCTTGTCTACCTCATCAAAAATAAATAAACGTTTGGGGCACAGGGTTAGGTTTCCTACGATCCAATCGTAAATAGGATTGTGCTAAAAAAAATATAAATTAAAACGTGAAAAAAATTTCTCAGTGGTAATAAGTACCTTGTGCTGCAGGAAAGAACCCTCCAATCCGAAGTCTCTTCTACCGACAAAGTAATGAACGAAATTACTTTCCAGACCATTCCTGTATAGGCTTTCCGCTACAAAATTAGCCACGTAATTTTTTCCACTACCAGGTAACCCGTGAAAAGAAAACGTTAGGGCTTTTTTGACTTTGGTTTCTTCGTCTAAATGAGCTCTCAGAGCATTAATAACAGCATCTATTGCTATATGCTGGCCAAACACATTTTCATAAAGCAACATCTGCAACCCTAAAAAGAAATACATTAGCTTTGTACTTTTTTATCTAAACCTTTGTTGTTACTTACTATCCACATTACCAGGTATTTCATAATCAATACAGCATTCTTTAAATTGACACACCGTATTTTCGTACACGAATGACCGTGCTTCTTTCAAGCTTAGCTTTGCGTAAACGTGCGGTAGGCTAAAAACACCCAAAGAAAGAATAAATAATATTATCTTGAAATTTCTCATTTTCGTTTTCACTATTATATATTCGATTTACTAATATTTCTATTTGCTATTCTATTTATATTTAAATTTGAAATTAAAATTTTTGTGTATATAGTATATAAAATATATCGGCATAAATACCGAATACCAATTAAAATTTCAGTTTATAAGCTTTGTACTTCTGCCATTATTTGAATATTTTTGGACTACCTGAAAATTTCCTTCTTTTTTTTTCACTTTTTTTCCCTCAACTTTTGCCACTACATCACGGAGCTTACTCTTCACTACGTAAATGAAATTTATTAATGTGGTCAAAAAAATTATTTAACCCTTTCAGTCACGACTTTTTGTTATTGAAGTTAAAATATTGAAACTAAGAACAAAGCTTAAATGATTTATTTAAAATTTTTTGAAATACATTTCAAGGTTTTACGACCCAAACTTTTCGAAAAAAAAATAATGTTCGTCAGAATGAATCAGGGAAAGTCTGGGTAAATTTAAAAAAAAAGTTAAACCAAGAAAAGATTTATTTTGTATGAAAAACTTGAAAACAATTTCGATCATGTGTAATACACAAATGCACAAAGCAGGTGCCATTTTTACATCTTGTGCCGTCTTTACTTTCATCGAATAAAAGCAAGTGATCTGTTTCATCAAAACGAATTTCATTTATGACCCATGTTTCCGTTTTTGTTTTATTTGGGAATGTCATTACCAACATGCTGAGGTGCTTGAACGACTGGAGCTCTAGCCTTGATCGAAAAAACCCGATAGATATAATTTATTTGGATTTCTGTAGAGCTTTTGATAGGGTGCCTAGACGAAGACTCCTGAAGAAGTTGAGACATTTTGGCATTCGAGGTGATTTGCTTCAGTGGTTGGATGCATTTCTTAGTGACCGATCCTTTAAAGTACGAGTTGGACAGACTTTCTCCACCAATGCTTCTGTTCTTAGTGGTGTTCCTCAGGGATCCGTGCTTGGACCTCTGCTGTTCCTCATCTACTGTGCTGATTTACCATCCCTCATTTCATCCTTAACTTCCTCTTACGCCGACGATACTAAGATTTACAATAATCCAAATTCTTCCCACGATATCCTGCAGAACGATTTAAATAAAGTGTTGCAATGGTGCTCCGAGTGGCTAATCCCACTGAACATTGATAAGTGCGTTGTTATGCATCTGGGCAGAAACAATCCGCGGTTGGATTACGTGATCGACGGTCTGAGGCTGAGAGTTGTTGAGTCGCACAACGATCTCGGGGTGACAATAACGAGTGACCTTTCGTGGAGTAGTCACATAAGCAGGGTCTGCAGCAAGGCAAAGACAATGGTGTATCTTCTTTCGAAGTGCTTTGAGAGGCCCAGTCCCTCTGTGGTTAGGAAGCTCTTTGTGGCATACGTTCGTCCGCATCTTGAGTTTGCTGGTCCGGTGTGGAGTGCTGAATTAGTGCGCGACGTCGCTATGCTGGAGTCTGTGCAGAGGTCGGCAACGCGACTGGCTTTTTCTTACCATGGTAGACCAACTTATGAGGAACGCCTGCGCATTCTCGATCTGACGTCACTGGAACATCGGCGTCTTAGAGGCGACCTCATTATAACTTTTAGAGCCATCACCAACATGTTTCCGTTGGATATGTCACGCCTCTTCATCCTCAATACGGATAGTCGGCTGCGTGGGCACCATCTGAAGTTACTTCGCGAGAATTTCAAAACTAGAGCCAGGGAGCATTTTCTATCTAATCGTGTGTTCCATGTCTGGAATGGTCTCCCTGACGATGTAGTGGCTGCCCCATCGGTTAATTCGTTTAAGAATCGCTGGGATCTCCTGAACGGTGTAGTGCATCATTAGGTGAAGTTTGTGCCGTGTGTCTTTTGGTTGTTTGCTGTTGTTTTATTGATTACTTGTTTGTTATTTATTTTATTTATATGTATTGCGTTGATTATTGATTTCGTTTGTTCTGTTACCGCACTGTGCAAATGTTTGATTTTATAGAGTTTATAGGACTATGTCCTCAACTCTCTCAGAGCTTAATAATAATAATAAAATAATAATAATAATATAGACATATAATTTAACACATGTTTACTTAGACGATAGTGATGATCAAACCGATTAAAATGTATTTAGTTAATATTGGTAGCTATCAGAAGTTCATGTTCGTTTTAATGACCATGGTGACTGAAAGGGTTAAGCTAAAAATCGATTAAAAAAACACATTTTCAAACTTTTTTCTATAAAATAAAAAATGTGTGCGCTGAAAATGCACAGTGTGTTAGAAAAGGTTATTCTTCATCCCACAGAACAAATACCAAAAAAAAAAGCTTTGCGGTTTTGGTGTTTACAGACGTTCAAAGTTTTCTCAAGAATATCCCACTACTGATCTGGTTAACGTTAATAAGTTAGTACCAAAAGTACCGACATAAAACCAACATATTAGTTAACGTCTGGAAGAATAGAAGTAACGAAGATCAGATTCGTTCTGGTCATCGTGAAACCAAGTTGTAATGTGAAATGTGTTGTAAATATATAGTATATTACATGCCGAGGTGGAAAATATATTATTTATTGTAAATAGATAATGGTAGTCGAATATAATTATAATATTTATATTAAAGACATAAATAATTACTTTCAAATAGTAAAAGGACATAAATTAAGATTCTTCTGGATCATTTAAATCTTAATAATAATAATGTTCATAGATTTCCGCACCATGAATTTGCTTATGCACTTACTGGCATGTAGTACCAGGGATATATGTGGATATGTTACGATCAATGATGACAACTCGGCCATTGACGTCAATGGCGGACAATGACGTCATGCCCTGCTTAACTGGGTATTGACGTCAACGCCCGGCCAATGACGTCACTGACCGTGCATTTTGGGCGATGTTGACATTTAAAATTTCATATGTGGTTTTTACATCATTGTCCGGACGGTGACGTCATTGCCCAATACAGAGAGGGCGATGATGAAACTACTATTTTTTTTATTTGACTTATTATTGCTTCAGCTTATACATGCTATACACAATACCTATAACAAAATTACAGGTTTAACATTAACTAATAATTCAATATTTTAATTTTTACCGTAAGGAATGCTGTGTGGTCAAACTGTTATCATTTTAGGGCTACTGTCAGAAAACTACACCTACGAATTAGGCTTTGATTTTTTTTCTATTAGAAAGAGGACAATTTTCTGAGTATTTTGAAACCACACTTCGATGCGGATTATCCAGTAGTTTTCGAGAAAAACGGCATTTGAAAATCAAAATTTTGCATGCATTTTAGATAGGGAATTCATTAACACGAAAGTTCTATTGACGGTGCGTGCGTTCTGATATAGTCTTAGTGTTCGCCGTCAGACGCGATTGTGACATTGTCGGCTTCACATCGAGCATGTTGAACCTCTTGCTTGTAACCGCACAAGGTCATTATATTATTTTATTTTTTTTGCGCATTATATTACGCAAGATAGATCTGTGGGCTGTGCAGAAGGGAGGGGGACCCCCACTGCATCCATACTTTGTCCCAAGAGAGCAATATGATAATATAACAATTGTTTATCATGAATGTTGCCACGATGCCCGGATTCGGGCGTACCGAACAAGAAGAAGAATATTACACAACATTATGCAATAATTTACGCAGAACTCGTTTTTAGGTTAGAATCTCGATTGCCTTGGTTGCGTTCGTCAAAACGGTGCGTAGCGCCCGGAGCGTCGGTTTTGACGAACGCTGACTAGCTAGTTTAGCTAAAAACATCCCCCAAGGTAGCACACACTCGCCAAAGGTGCAACTCGAAAGGGGTGAAACTCGTTAGCCACGCTCGATGTATACCCGACCGGGTCACAATCGCGTCTGACTGCCAACACTAAGACTATATTAGAACGCACGCACCGTCAATAGAACTTTCGTGTTAATGAATTCCCTATCTAAAATGCACGTAATATTTTGATTTTAAAATGCCCTTTTCTCGAAAACTAAGGCCTAATCCATATCGAAGTGCGGTCTTAAAATGCTCAGAAAATTGTCCTCTTTCCAATAGTAAAAAAATCGCGGCCCAATTCGTGGTGCGCATTAACTGACAGTAGCCCAATTGTTTTGGGTTTTTATACCGATGTGATAATAATTTGATTGAATCACTGGCAGGTACAATTTTTATTATTATTTTTGTAACTTGAATTCATCGATTTCGTTTTTTTAGTTTGTTAATTTTGATCACACACCTACGTTTTGCCACCGTGGTGAAGGTTTTTCTTTGACAAGACGATTCTTTTCTAATGGTTTATTTTTTTTGATGCGAAATCCAACTTGTACGATTGAACAAAATATCAAGAAAAATGTTGAATCTAATCACCATACTGAGCGAAATTATCGATAGCGTTATCTAAAAATTAATATTTGGTCTTTTAAAAGAAAATTAATATTTATCCACAATTTTGGGTGACACGCCAATTGAGATACATTTTTTTCTACGTCGTTTGGTAGAGAGACGTGTCACATTTATCGATTGTAGGAGGGGGTTTTTGTAATTCAAATTGTGATTGTAGATTTCAAAACCAAACCATTTTTGGAGCAGCCGAAATATCTTCGAACCAAGGAAAGCTTTTTGGAAGTCGTGGTTAACTCGAGCTGCTGTATTGCCATTACACCTGGTCAGTTTGTTGGGTGAGTCATTACAATTTGTGTTGCAATTATTCTCTTTTGCAGGAGATTTATGTGACGGTTGTTGTTTTAAATTTTTATAAAACTGTTATTCCATTAGTAGTCGTCACTAAAAAGGGTGGTAAACACAATTTTTTTTAGGCTTCTGACACCATTAGTGTCGAATTTTTTTATTGTGAAGGTGATACCTTCAGTATCCTTTAGCATTTTGTTCATAATTTAAATTGAAACTACATTAAACCACCAATTCTATTTTGTTTATTTTATTTTACGGTTTAATAACAGTTTCTGGCGCCTGGCAATATTTTTCTAGTATCGCTTACCCAAAAAGCCTCTCTCCGTACTGTATAAGCTAGCCGCTGCTTGCACAAGCAGCATTCAGGGAGTGTTAGGGTACAGATAACAAAATAATTAAATATGAAGATATTCGGTGCGATTCTGATTTGTCAACCTTGTTATCATAACCATTTGGTTATTTTGTAACAATATGGTTATTTCAGCCGTTTTGCTATTCTGATTGTGCAGGTTATATAACCATGAGAGTGTGGTTTGTGAACCATTATTGTTATAATTCATGGTTATGATAACAACTGCATTTCAGTGCTTGTTAGGCTTATTTTGTATATTGTTATACGTTTGTGAAAGACTATTTGAATTATTTTTAATTAGTAAATGTTATTTCATATATACACGCGCTTAGAGAATTTAGCGAGAAACAAATATATTTCACTATTAACTTTACAATTGTTATGAAATTTTTTATATAAATCGATCAGATATTGGTGATATAAATCACCAATCAATTGGTGTTAATTTTCACTTAAATTACACTGCTGTTTGTTGATTTCCAGCAAGCGTTTGACACGGTGAAAAGAAAACAATTATTTGAAACATTGAAAGAAATGAAGATCCCAGCAAAGCTAAGAAAACTTATAAAAATGACTATGAAAAACTCAAGTAACACAGTTAAATGGGGAGAAAAAGAGACAGATAATTTCGAGATCACTGAAGGAGTCGGACAGGGTGATGCGTTGTCGGCAACATTGTTCCTATTAGTGCTGGAAAAAATAATCAGGAGAGTCCGGTGCGAGGGCACTATTGTAACTAAGGAGTGTCAAATATTGGCATACGCTGACGATATAGTTATCATGGCTAGAACAGGGAAGAAAATGAGAGAAGTCTTACAAGAGTTAGGCAACCAGGCAGAAATAATGGGTCTGAAAATTAACCAAGGCAAAACAAAATATTTAAGACTAGATAAAGAAGAAAATCAGGAAGGTCAACGAAAAGAAATCCAAGTAGGGCAATATATATTTGAAGAAGTGGAGAGGTTTAAGTATCTGGGAGTACAGATAAACAAAAAAAAATGACAGAAGTGATGAAATAGGAGAAAAGATACAGAAAGGATGGAGAGCTTACTACGGATACAGTAAAATACTAAAAAGCAAAAATGTTACAAGAAAAACGAAGATAAAGATATATAGAACACTTATAAGGCCAATAGTGACATCTGCGGCGGAAGTAATGAGCTTGACAGAAAAGGAAAGTGAAAAATTGAGAGTTTTTGAGAGAAAAATCCTAAGAGCTATACTAGGTATGAAAAAAATAAATGAGAATGAACATAGAATAAGAATGAACCATGAAATATTGAAAGACATGGGAGATGAGGATGTTGTGAAATTTGTGAAAGCGCAGCGAATACGTTGGATTGGTCATGTGATGAGAAAAAGCGAAGGAAGTGTGATAAGAGGAATAACAGAATGGAGACCGATGGAGAAGAGAAGTAGAGGAAGAAAGAAATCGAGATGGATGGATGAAGTAACGGAGGACCTTAAGAAGATGAAGGTTATGAACTGGAAAAAGAAATGTGAGGATAGGAAAGCTTGGAGAGAGATCGTAGAGAGGGCTAAAACGCACTCGCAGTTGTGAGAAGAAACAGAGGCAAATAAGGAGTGATTCACCTTGTGAAATGAATCAGAAGAGCTTCGGAAGAAGCTGGTATATTCCGCAAGGAATGGAAACCACATAACAATAATAAATAATGTAACTGGAGTCCGGATAAAAAAGTGTAAAAATTTCAAAATAAAGTGCTTAAACATGCATCAAATATTACCTCAAGAGGCATCAATTTTATAAAAAAAAAACATTAAGTCAATTAAAACAAGCACAAATTTTATTAATAAAAGGATTAATTTAATTTTTAAAACAATTGATTTTTAAAAATTGTTCGAAATGTTCTGGAGTAAAATGCATATTTCTATAAAAGATTTTTGTAAGCTGAAAAGTTTCTTTCAACATCGACATTAGTGATTGGTGCAAAACTTGAATTTTTCTATCAAGCAAGGGATCGATTTTTAAATTTAACGTAGTTTTTCCAGGTATAGTTTTGACTATATTGTCCAATATTTTTAAACCGTTATTTTCTTCTAAAACCTTAATCAATTTTCTTTCAATAAAAATAGATAGCATAGAAATTCAAAAAACGCATACAAAAGCATAATAATTAAAAAAAAATACAAAACCCTAAAAAAAAGCAAAAAGAGCTTTTAAAACTTTGTGCCAATAATAGATCGTTTTTTGATAAATCGCTCTTTGTCTATTTAAATCTAACCTAAAATTTAATTTTGAAATCACAACAGCCAACAGCTGATGGATCCATCTGTAATATTTATACATTTGTACTATTTTTACGTAACATTTAAACTATTTCTGACAAGGTTTGGTTATGCTTAAATTATAACCATCATGCATAGATGACTATACGTGTCTAAAACAGAATACCAATTTTTGGTAACATTGTTACGGAGATGGTTATAACTTAGGATAACAATCTAGTCATAACAATATGGTTACATAATACATAACCATGTTCAAATCAGAATCGCACCGATTGAATTGTGTTGTGACCACGAAAAAGGAAATTTGCGAATAATTTACCATCTTGGTAAAATAATGAATAATAATAACGAAGTTATAATCAGAGCTTCTGACACGGATATTGCAATTATTGTTTTGGGCAATTTAAGTAAAATTAATCCCACCACTAAGGTATGGATGGAGGTAGGTAATTTATCAAACAATACCCAAAACTTTATGAATCTTCAAGAAATATTTTCAAATTTAGGTGTTCATATGTGCGATGCTTTGCCTGCTTTCCATGCATTTACAGGATTCGATTACGATTCGGCCATTTATGGATAAGGCAAAACTAAGCCTTTTGATATTTTAGCAAACAATTCCGATTTCTGTAAAGCGTTTAGTTCTTTAGGTATACAACCAAATTTAGATGACGCACTCACTGCAGTTTTAGAAAAATGGACTTGTTTATTATACAACAAAAAAGAATGTAACGATATTAATACAGCTCGATACGAAATTTTCACTGACACTTACAAAAGTAAAACACCAGTTTCCGCCATGTAAATCGGTTTTAACACAAAAAATTAAAAGAACAAACCAAATTGCAGCAATTTGTGCAAATGCCACTGAAAATAATCCCACTTTGTGTAATCCACCTGAAAATGGGTGGGAATGTGTTGACCATAAATTTAAAATAAAATGGTTTACAGGATCTCAATTACCTCAATATCTCGAGGACATTATTGTCCCTACCTGAAGATTCTGAAACAGAATCAAATGAGGACAATAATTATTGTTTATCCTCTGATGATGAATGTTCCGAAAATGAAATGTGGGTAATATTTTTTATCTACTTTGATTTTGTAATGTACCGTATTTCATAATTTTTTTTAGTATCGTAATGATAATTTTTACCGCACTAGTGCGGTAATAAATCAGTAGTGCCGTAATTTTGTAAAAGAAGTGAATGTTTCAAAACAATGTTTATAACTATTTATTAATATAAATTACACAGTTTGAAACATTTTCAATATGAACTCCAGACGCTGTTTCCAAGTTGAAGCTGGGTTGTTCCTCCGTTTATTTACATGTTGAAGCCACAGTAACTGAAAAGCCCATTATTTTCGTCGCAATTATTTTTTTATTTTCTATTGATGTTTCAACATATCCTTCTGCAACACTATCAGACTTCCAGCCTCCATGCCGCTTGAGAGTATGCATATCTGCCCCTGCATCGGCTAACAATGATGCCGAGGATCTCCGGAAACAATGTCCTGTATAGTTTACCGGTTCAGATAATCCTAGTGCAGTAGCGATTTTCTTTGGAATTTCTCCGATTGTATTAACTCCAACAGGCTGCTGGGTACATTTGCCTCCCCTATAGGTAAGAAAAAACCGATCGTGCTTGGTATGGCTGGGACGTAAATCCCTATATTTTCGAAATAAATTCAAACAACTTATTCCCAGGATATTTCCTTCTGTTATGGCAAATTCTCGCATAATTTTAGTTTCCCCCCGTTTCTTTTTTAAATCTTTCAATTCACTTTCGAAAAATTGCAACTGATTAGCGCAAATTAGTTTAATTAAGACTTCATTTAATTCCGCGACCGTAAGAGATCCAAATTGCCTTTGTTCTTGCGGTGAAGATGCGTTCTTTACGAATCGGAGACAATATGCAACTACTCTTTGCAGTTTCGACAGGCTAGAATACCTATCGACCAAATCAATCGTCCTGTCTAATACTATTAGACACGTTTGTGGTTGTCTACGTTCTGCTATGCATTCTACATCAAAGGTATTCGGATTATAAATTTTATTCGGCCATTCCGTTGGGTCCTTTAAGAGCCAAGTTGGTCCCGAAAACCAGAGGTTTGACGTTTTAAATAAACTAAGCTCGATGCCGCTCGTTAATAGATCCGCTGGATTTTCGGCCGTATTTACCTATTGCCAATTTTCTATTTTAGTTAAATTTTGTATTTCTGCTATTCGGTTGGAAACGAATACTTTCCAATCGCGTGATGAAGATCGTGAATTACTGTCATTTGGCCGAACAGTTTTTGGCCGACATATAAATATTTAAATAAATTACCTATTTTTAAATCTTTTTTTTAAAGCTTTATTTAAATCATACTAAAAATACATTATACTCGTACATAATACGAAATATTCAATACAAATCAACAAAATATTTCTAAGATCCGTTTGGTTTTGTGGTGGCACAGTCATGCATGCACACGCATGCAGGACAATGTCACTGCAGCTACATTCCATGGCATTACTTGGCCATTGGAAATTAATTTGGAAATCCAGGAACTCAAGGATAATGTTTCCGGTTAATAACAAAAAAAGCAAATGCTAAGCGTTGTTAAGGTTTTTTTGTTATTAGCTGGAACAGCCAGTTTAACCGAGTCCGCCAAAGGGGTAACACGTTCCCGAACACAAATATAAATCTTACATATTATTGTAACAATTTTAAAATCAAACATTATAATTATTTATCATCTTCCTTTTTTATTTATATTATTCAGACGAATAAAAAGTTTTTTTGTAATAAAAACTAAAATTATTGTTAACCATCCTAACAATTGGTGACCACCGACGTGATCTGAATAATATAGTCAGGAGAAGAGATCCAATATTTGGCCCTGCACAGAAGTTTGATTTTTGCAAAGAAAAGTTCCAGATTTGGAAGAGATTCCGGTATTTGGCGCTGCACAGGAGTTCCAGCGAGAATTGCTACAAGTTCTTAATTGTGCTACAAAGTGTTACGAATTGTGCTCCAAACTTGTCAATCGTGAGTATCTTTTTGTTCTTGCATTTTTTAATTAATCTCCAATGGCTAATCAAAGTGTCCCTGATAATCTTTTTCCTATCCCTGCTTCACCTAATCCTATTTTAAACGCGCAACAAAATCAAAATTTACCCCAGTCAGTGTCAGAGTTCCAATATTCTGGAAAGCCAATCCACGCATTTGGTTTTGTCAGATTGAAGCTCAATTTGCCAACTCGAGAATAAGTAATGATCATACCAAATACAATACTGTGGTAGCTTCATTAGAAGGTTCAATCCTATCGCAAATTTCGAACGTAATTTTAAACCCGCCGAATGTCAATCTATATGACACATTAAAGTCAAAATTACTTGAACGATTTGAAGAATCTGAGCAATCGCGTTTGAATACCTTATTAAATTCACTTACATTAGGTGACAAGAAACCTACCCACTTATTACGACAAATGCGTGAATTGGCAGGAGGAACCATTACCGACACACCTCTAAAATCTCTTTTTTTGCAACGATTACCCCAACAAGCTCAAGCAATGTTTTCTATTAGTGACCAACCTTTAGATCAAATAGCAATCCTTGCAGACCGATTTTTAGAAGTAACTTCGTGTGACATAGCTGCCGTACAATGCAATTCAATAAATAGCACCAACAATTCAATAATTTCTCTTATAGAAAATTTGAAATTAGAAATTGCCGAGTTAAAAGTAACATTAGGGAAGCAAAATTTTAACCGCGGAAGATCACATTCACGATCATCTTCACGTTCTTATCAACATAAAAAAAGATCATACAGTCGACCCATGTCAAAAGATGGCTTATGCTGGTACCACAACCGCTTTAAAAGTAATGCGAAACGATGCATTTCGCCTTGTAAATTTGTAGAATCGGAAAACTAAATGAACACAATACCGCAGCGACCGGTATTGTGGATTCAACAAATAGTCGTTTGCATGTGTTTGATCCGGTGTCAAAACATACGTACCTCATAGACACAGGTGCACAGATTTCCGTATTACCAAAGGAATTCAGCTTACCTAAATTGTTCCTACTTCCTATAAATTATTTGCAGCTAACGGAACTAAAATTTCTACTTTCGGTACAAAATTAGTACATTTGTCATTTGGCCTCAGACGATCATTTCCTTGGATTTTTATAATCGCTGATGTCGTCAAACCAATCATTGGTGCAGATTTTTTAGCCAAGTTCGGTTTACTAGTAGACCTGCAAATTAAACGTTTAGTAGATAGCGTAACAAATTTATCTATTCCTGGCCAAATAAATTTGATCGGAAATCCAATTTTAACTTTAAAATCCATCTCTCCTTGCCACATACAAGACAACGTTTTCAAAATTTTGCAAAGTTATCCTGATATCACTCAAGCAACAATCTGCAAAGCTGTGCCAAAACACAGCGTTCGACATTTTTTAAAAGTAAACGGTCCTCCAGTATTTTCTAAACCCCGACGTTTGGACCCAGCAAAACTGGAAAGTGCCAAAAAAGCTTTTGAATTTATGCTAGCTGAAAACATCTGTAGACCATCTTCATCTTCCTGGGCTTCACCTCTTCATATGGTGAGAAAAAAGAATGGTGATTGGCGCCCATGTGGTGATTATAGACGTCTTAATTCGATAACTGTCCCCGACCGGTACCCGATAACCAATATACAAGACATGGCTAATAATTTACGTGATAAAACTATTTTTAGTACCTTAGATCTAGTAAGAGCATACCACCAGATACCAATGAACCCAGAAGACATCGAAAAAACAGCAATTACTACTCCTTTCGGACTGTTTGAATTTCCCTGCATGACGTTCGGTTTGAAGAACGCTGCACAAACATTTCAACGCTTCATCAACTTGATCGTAAGCAAATTCGACTTCTGTTTTCCATACATCGATGATTTGTTAATTTTTTCAAAAAACTTAAAAGAACATTTATTTCATTTAAATCAAATTTTTAAAGCCTTACAGGAATTCGGTTTAATATTAAACGTAGATAAATCCATTTTTGCTCAACCATCGGTAGAACTTTTAGGCCACCTTATTTCGAAACACGGTATTCAACCTTTACCATCTAAAACTAAAGAAATTTTAGATATCCCCCAACCTACAACTGTTGTAGAACTTCGACGCTTCTTGGGCATGTTAAATTTTTACCATAGATTGTTACTATGGTACCTACCTATAACTTTTATGTTGTTGCCGACGGCTGGCTCAGTGGTTCTAATATTAGGGCGTGGTCTACTCAGGGATGGTAACACAATTAAAACACACATAAATAATAGATCATTTAATTTCTCCCTTTTGACGTGAAATCCACAAACTCATAATTAAACAACAATATGCTTACTTTCCTAAATATAAGTCAACACAAACGGTAAATGATTGGCAACAGTGCCCGTAAATACAATTAATTACAATGATGACTACATCACTACAACACCGACTTTAAGATTTGTACACATGACATAACAAAATCTACAGGTACGGCTCCAGCCAGACCAGAATAATTGAAGATCTTCTGAACCAATAAAAAGTGCAGACAGCTGGATCAATGGGGCAGCAAAATCCCCTATTGATCAGCTTTACAAATTACGGTGACGTAAGTGTCCACTGAAGGAGGACATCAAATCCTTTTACAAGGTGCAACCATTCGGATTAGCATCCGCGAATAACGACAGACATGAATTCATTGAAAAAACTCTGCAGTTTTTGATATCGTAAACACAATACGACAATAATTTTCTTTAGTCGACCTGACAAGTCAATGGAACGTGCCCAACGCACCAAGAAGGTACTAACTAAGTTTTACAAATATAACGATACCTTTTATTATAATAAATTCCAGCCAACAATGCAGATGTCCTGGAGAGGATAAATAACAGGTCGGCATCAGGCACCTCGAAGTTCCAATTACCAGAAGCTATTCTGCATTCCATTGATCGTACCAAAGCAATCCGTCCGAAGGGCTCAGCAACAAAATTATTACCATCAAAATGGAACGTGGTCAACTCGAAAGTTCAAAACTAACCGCAATAACAGCAAATGACAACAATTTGGCATAGCGACAACCAACTATGAAACTTCATAATTTTAATAAGTTCGTAACGCGCAGTATAAATAAACCATAAGAGTTCAATATTTTTGCACTTTAAAATAACGACAATAATAAATTTGAATACCTCGACAACAAATCGCACTGTCATATTCCTTGAACAAATTTCTTAGAAATACCGGCAACATGGTTTCCAGTTCAAGCACATTCCATGCGCGAATTGCAACACCGTAACCATTACCCGCGTTTAATAGAGTCGAGAATCGCCTGGCGCGCGTCACTACATAATTATCTCAATTTTTCTTCAAAAACTTCACTCTTTCGCGAAAACAGAATTTCCACCAGGAAAACGTAAACCTTCTAGATAATTCCACCCGGAAACATAACTTCCCACAATACTTTCACCCAACTAAATTTTACATTCTACATCAGTTATCTTCATAGCGAGCGACCTACTTCCTTCGACGTCAGAAGTAAAGGTAAAGATCGAACGTGGCTTACCCCGACCATTGCGCGGTGCGCAGACGATTTGCGCGGTCACTAGGGTTCAGAAAACCATCGGCGTAACAAGATTTATGCCTAATTTAGCTTCCATCCAAGCACCTTTGCATACAGTGCACCACGGAAGCAAAAAGAACGACAAAACTGCTATTCATTGGAACGTATCTTTGATTACTGCTTTCGAAGCCTGCAAACAATGTTTAGCAACAGCAGTAACACTTGCTCACCCATCTAAAGACCTACCGCTTTCTTTAATGGTAGATGCATCCAGTTACGGTGTTGGCGCAGTTGTACAACAATTCAATGATCCAAATTGGGAACCATTACATTTTTTTTCAAAAAAATTACCTCCAGCTCAAACCAAATATAGTACATACGACCGAGAACTACTAGCTGTATACCTAGCTATACGTCATTTGAGACATCTCTTAGAAGGTAAACCTTTTACAATACTGGCCGACCATAAACCACTTATTTATGCTTTTACCAAAAAGTCAAACGACATGTCACCAAGACAAATAAGGCATCTAGATTACATCAGTCAATTTAGTACTAATATTAAATTTATACCCGGTAACGAAAATGTCGTTGCAGATACATTTTCACGTATCAGCACGATTTCTTTTCCCGCCTCTTTTGATTTTGAATCTTTAGCAACAGATCAACTATCCGATCCAGACTTAGAAGTTCTTCAATCACTCTCAAGTATTAATTTAGAATTATTACCAATCGTGGGTTCAACTAAATTAATATACTGTGATACTTCTACAAATGTCGCTAGACCTTTCTTGCCACTGTCATGGCGTAAGAAAATTTTTGACAATTTACATAATTTGTCACACCCAGGTATAAAAGCTTCAATTAAGTTGGTAAACAAACGCTACATCTGGCCAGCAATGAATAAAGATTGTGCCGTTTGGACTAAATGTTGCCTTGTTTGCCAAAAAACTAAAATTACCAGACACGTTCATTCTCCTCTTCAAAATTTTTCTCTTCCTTCCGAAAGATTTGAACATATTCATATTGACTTAGTTGGCCCACTTCCAACCTGTCAAAATTTTAATTATTTATTAACTTGTATAGACCGTTATACACGATGGATGGAATGCATTCCAATTCCAGATGCTACTGCCGAGACAGTTGCAACACATTTTTTAGCTAATTGGATTGCAAGGTTTGGCGTCCCTTTAAAGATTACTACTGATCAAGGCCGTCAATTTGAATCCTCTCTTTTTAACCAATTTTCATTACTATTAGGTATAAAACATACTCGAACCACCTCTTTTCACCCCGAATGTAACGGCATAATCGAAAGATTACACAGATCGTTAAAAGCTGCTATAAACTGCTACCAGAGTAGAAATTGGGTTTCGGTGCTACCTTTAATTTTATTAGGTTTTAGAACCTCGTTTAGGAACGACCTGAATTCCACGGTATCGCAATTAGTATTCGCTTCCAGCTTTACATATCGCGCCCTCTCGTGGCTCGGCGCATGGAACAAACGGTAGGTCGGAATGCATTCTGAATACATGGTTGCACCAGAACTGCATCGATTTAGATCAACAAAAGCAATCAAAAAACAGTGCGAAATAACATTTTTCTATGAAATAGACTCCACCGATAATAATATACAAAAAAAGTAAGTAATATTAACAATTATACGAGGAATTGAGGCTATATAACCCTACAATGTGAGGTTACACACAAATGTAAACATGACATTGTTTTGCATTTTGCATTGCATTTTTTGGATCCTGTATTTCTTTTTCGCTCTGCAAAATTTCAAGTACTCAATTGGTCAATCAATTCGCTGAAATTATTTTGAAATTTCATTAATTCAATTGCGAAAATCTCAGTTACAGATTTTTGCAATCTCGTCCCAAAATGAACATCGTAATAAGGACCGGCTTCGAAAAAATTGTTGATAATACTGCCTATCAACCAACCACACAGTCCAAAGGAAAACATCTAGTAGAAGCTCAGCATGTACTCAAAGTCCAGGAGTTGAGAGCATGTGATAAAATTTCGATCCATGGTGAAGTTATGAAACAAGCAAGTGTGACCGAAGGTGCTTATGTGGTCAAATTGCAGTTGGATCACTTTCGAGCTGTAAAGAATAATTCATGTACCTGCGTTTACAATAAGAGTGACCGGTGTAAGCACGTTGCAGCTCTGGTTTAATATGTAAACCACGAAGAAAGTTGGTCAAAAACGGATGTGGAACAACAATGGGGGAAACCCAGCGCTCGCCAATTGGCAAAAGAAAAGTATTCCAAGGGCAAATACTTTCACGAGATGTTTCCCTCCTCCCGTTCTTCCAATCCTGAAGTCGAAATGATCGAAGCATCAAATGTCGACTTGAGCGAAATTCCCACCCCATCAGCATTGAAATCCATCTTAGTTGCAATGAGAGAAAATAAGGCTGAGTTTGCTAGAAGAAGGTTAGCTAGGTCAATGTTGAAACAGCAAGAAGAAGAGTTAGCCAGGAATAATTGTAAATCGTGCATAGAACACTTGTTCTATAACAAAATGTTCGTCCTTGTTGGCCAAAATGTTGTGTACAGCTCGCCATCGTACCAGCTCCCTCAGGATTTAGAACATTTATATAACAATAATATTAGAATGACGAGAGTTGAAATCATTGACCTATGCTGTGATACGGTAGCTCAAACGTGTTCAAAATGGCATGAAACTAGACGCCAAAGAATCTCTGCAAGTACAAATGTACATAGTATAAAAACTAGGACGAGAAAATCCATTGACACCTTGGTTACGGAAATGCTCAACCCAAAAAAACTAAATACAGCTTCCATTCAGTATGGTATTGCAAATGAAAGTCGGGCCAGAGAAGAGTATGAAGCCCAGAACTCATGTAAAGTTCTCAAAGTAGGTGTACTTGTTAGTTTCTATCAACCCTGGTTGTGTTCAAGTTTCGACGGTGTTGTGGTCCAAAATGGTTCTATTACCAAATTGGTAGAAATTAAATGTCCTTTTAAGTGCAAGAATACCAAAATTTTTAATGTTGAAACGAAAGAATGTAATCTCCAGTATCTGGAATTGAGGCAAAATCAACTGGTGTTGAAAGAAAGTTCTCTGTATTACACGCAGTGTCAGGTTCAATTATATTTATCTGGGTTAGCTATTTGTGATTTGTTTATCTATTCCCCTGTCGGGAGTTTACAAGTAAGTGTTCATCGTAATGAACGTTTCATTCGAGATGTAATTACGCTAAGATGTTAATTTCACGTGTGTGAATGTTATTAACCAAATGTAGAAACCAATACTTCTCAAAGATATTTGTTTAGCAAATATTCAATTTATTGGGTTCATTAACCAAGTTACACTGTATGAGATTAAAAATAAAGAGCTATTAGTGAGTAGCAATCCTTGTTTTACTTTGTTACATTTGTTAGGGTTTTATCTGAAATTATTGGAGGCTGAAGATTCACTAAGACACAACATATATGCACAATATCATCTATTGAAGGGAACAAATGTTCAGGAATTCTGTCTAAAATTTGATGGGTCCTCAAGCGTTGCATTATTCTTTCGACATGTATGCGTACTTTAGCTATCTCATATGTTCGTTCCGCTTCCTCTTTCGTGAATTCGGATTTTTTTTCTAAAAATGATGGCATAACAAGAATTGCCGCTTTACCAGTCTTGTCAATTGAAGACCTAATCTGGGGAAAACCTTTATCTGCCAACACAACATCGCCATCTTCCAATAATTCTATTAGACCAGATTCAATTGTTAACTGGGAGTCGCTTTTGCGTCCTCCAGCAACATTTGATTTAAAACTAATGAATCCAGACGGTGTAATCCCAAACAGTAATTTAGCTGTAAAACCTTTTTTGTAGTGCGAATAAGTGTAAACACGGTTGTCAAATTGAATTTTGAACTCGGTGCAGTCAATGATGACTCTGTTATTTTCATAATTAGGTTTGAAGCATTCAGGCATTGTAATTTGAACGGTATCTTTATCTGGCCAAAAAACCAGATTTTTTGTCGTCGAAACTAAATGACGCAGGATTTTGTGAAATATTCTGGAAACACTGGTTTCACAAATACAAAAGAAAACACCAATTGCACAGAAAGTCAAGCCAGTCTTAATTTTGATGAGAAATATTAGGAGGTGATCTTCCTTTGATATTTTCGAATAGGTTAGTTCAGGCATCTGCTTCAAGAGAAATTTAAATGTATCAGAACTGACTCCAGAAACATCTAATAGTTGGCGAGGTGTTTTAACTGAAGACATTCCTGAAAATCGCTTATCTTTGGTTTCATGACTAATAAAATCGAGACCAGAACTCTGATCGACAAATGTTTTACACTCAGTGTTCGAACTCTTATCTTTTACTTGCTTTATATTAGGGATTTTGATTGAAATGCCCATTTCTATCATGTCTGTCTGAACAGCTGCATCACAATAGTTTTTATCGCTGTAAATGTATCGATTGCATGTAAAATTATTCGATAACTCATTGTGATGTATGTCCAGAAAAGGGACAAAGACTTGGGATCCTTTATCGAGTTTCATCGATAATTGATCCACAAAAACAAAACTTTCGTCTGTTACAGAGACATGATCTAAAATTGTTGGTGTAACGAGTACAGGTTCATTTTGTGGTCCCTGTTTGGAATCCTGTTTCGATGGTCCTTTACTCTTCAGTGGTTCTACTCGAGATTTTCCCTCCACTAGCCTCCGTTTCATGAATCTTTCATGCCTGTAAATGCAAAATTCGAAATTGTAATTAACGAAGTTGTCCAAATTAACTGTGCATTAATCCAATAAGATATTCAAAAAAGTCAATAAAATTATCAAGGGATCACTTCTTCAAACATACCTGCTTAACATCGCTTCGTGTTTCTGAAGATTTGACTCCGGGACATTTACAGAAAAAATAGTAGGCAAAAAACCCGGACTCAGAACGTTTTGAGATTTCTGCCCTCCTATAAAATGTTCACTGCATATTCTGGCCCACGGTTTCGGGGTCCAAGTTTCATCATAGCCACTGAAAAATCGGGAATTGAATGCTGATGGAGAGTGAACACAAGACTTGTCATTTCCATAACAGGGTTATGTCATACCTACTTTTCTTTTCGTATTGCAGCAATCCATTTCTGCCTCTGGACATTTTTATGAGCACTTAAAGGGAATTTGTAGAAATGGATGTTGCTGTTCTTGCCCTTATTTTTGCACTTCACTACACAACAATTAGTGTGGCTCATGTTAAAGAATTTTTCCTGTGTTATTGTTTACTTTTTGACCTACCCGTAGTTCCCAATTCACTCACCATGGGTGCCTACTTCGATTACGCTTTCCCCTCCAACTGAAAGCTGGAAGCGAATACGGAACTACCTTACGCGTACCAGGTGATTTTTTTACCGAATGTAAAAACACCGCCTCAACGCATGAGTTCCTTCAAACGTTGGAAACATTTTTTGACGACGTTCACCCTGTACCACCACAAAACCATACAAACCGCTCAATTTTTATTTTTAAAGAGTTAGAATTTTGCTCCCACGTTTTCATGCGAGACGACACATTAAAAAAAGCTCTTAAGCCTGCTTACTTAGGACCCTTTTTAGTAGTCTCTCGAAATAAAAAATATTTTACCATTAGAATTCGTAACAAGGAAAAAACAGTGTCACTAGACAGATTAAAGCCTGCTCACTTGTTGGAGTAAACCGTTCGTTAATAATTTTTTCTGTTTTATACCCTTTCCTTTCCTGTTTCCTTCTTACTCTTCTCTCTAGAAGGGGGAGTAATGTGGTGGCACAGTCATGCATGCACACGCATGCAGGACAATGTCACTGCAGCTACATTCCATGGCATTACTTGGCCATTGGAAATTAATTTGGAAATCCAGGAACTCAAGGATAATGTTTCCGGTTAATAACAAAAAAAGCAAATGCTAAGCGTTGTTAAGGTTTTTTTGTTATTAGCTGGAACAGCCAGTTTAACCGAGTCCGCCAAAGGGGTAACACGTTCCCGAACACAAATATAAATCTTACATATTATTGTAACAATTTTAAAATCAAACATTATAATTATTTATCATCTTCCTTTTTTATTTATATTATTCAGACGAATAAAAAGTTTTTTTGTAATAAAAACTTAAATTATTGTTAACCATCCTAACAGTTTATTAATAGTAATTAAATGGTGTTACTAATAATTAAAATAATTAAATTTAGTAAATAGTAATGCCGTCTACATATTTACCAGAGAAGGAAGTAAGTAGACTTACTTCGAGAATGTGGTCAATCCTAGAGTCTTTTCTTTAAATATTATAAAATAATCATAATATCTTCTTTAATTTCACTTTTAACGTTAATAGAAATCGCCGATATTGGCATCGCCAAATAACTTTCGATTTGTTGATTGTCGGCCAAAAAATGTCGGCCAAAAACTGGTCGGCCAAATGATGTGTCGGCCAAATGAATCATCGGCCAAAAACTGTTGGCCAAATGATTGTCGGCCAAAAAAATTCGGCCAAATGACTGGATACCGAAGATCGTATCCAAGACAACACGATCGTCGAATCGGACCAAATATAGCATTTTTGAAATTCGCGTCAAATTTTTTCTTAATTTTGTCATACAATTGCGCTAATAGGTGTGCAGCGCATAATTCCAAGCGAGGATTAGTAACGCTTTTCAACGGCGCTACCCTAGTTTTCGAACAAAGAATCCTTACGTGAGATACACCTTTGTTATCCCGCGACTTAATATAAAAAACAGCGCCATATGCCGATTCGCTTGCGTCGACAAATCCATGTAATTCCATGGAGGTTACATTTGCGCATATGGCCTGACGTTTAAACTCGACATCATTAATGTAACAAAGTTGATCATAAAATTTTATCCAAATCGAATGTATATCTTGCAGTATAGATTCGTCCCAAGAAAGTTTACTTTCCCATAACCGTTGGGAAAAAAAACAATTTTTGCGATAATTATCACTGGACTCAGCAAACCCAGTGGATCATAAATTTGTGCAATCATTGATAATATTGACCATTTCGTAGCCTTTGCTTGAACATTATCGATTTTTATTGAATAGCTAAGGGTGTCTGATTGTGATTTCCAGTACAATCCCAGAATTTTTGAATTATGATTGTCGCTCAAATTTATTATCGCGTTCGGATTTAATGAAGTGTTTGATTTTGTTGCGCGTTTAAAATAGGATTAGGTGAAGCAGGGATAGGAAAAAGATTATCAAGGACATTTTGATTAGCCATTGGAGATTAATTAAAAAATGCAAGAACAAAAAGATACTCACGATTGACAAGTTTGAAGCACAATTCGTAACACTTTGTAGCACAATTAAGAACTTGTAGCAATTCCCGCTGGAACTCCTGTGCAGCGCCAAATACCGGAATCTCTTCCAAATCTGGAACTTTTCTTTGCAAAAATCGAACTTCTATGCAGGGCTAAATACTGGATCTCTTCTCCTGACTATATTATTCAGATCACGTCGGGGTCACCAATTGTTAGGATGGTTAACAATAATTTTAGTTTTTATTACAAAAAAACTTTTTATTCGTCTGAATAATATAAATAAAAAAAGGAAGATGAACAATAATTATAATGTTTGATTTTAAAACTGTTACAATAATATGTACGATTTATATTTGTGTTCGGGAACGTGTTATCCCTTTGGCGGACTCGGTTAAACTGGCTGTTCCAGCTAATAACAAAAAAACCTTAACAACGCTTAGCATTTGCTTTTTTTGTTATTAACCGGAAACATTATCCTTGAGTTCCTGGATTTCCAAATTAATTTCCAATGGCCAAGTAATGCCATGGAATGTAGCTGCAGTGACATTGTCCTGCATGCGTGTGCATGCATGACTGTGCCACCACAGAAGCAATATCTTTTAATATACTGGGATCATTTGAAGCCCATTTGTTCAATGGAAACCCTCCCGAATTAAGAATTTCCGCTATTTGGAGTTGCAACTCCTTTACTTCCGCGACATATTTCCCCCCTGTTAAGAGATCGTCAACGTAAAAGTCTCTTTTTACGATATTGCTGGCGGCAGGATATACCTTCGCATAACCATTCGCTAATTGGTGCAAACAACGGATAGCTATAAAGGATGACGTCGGTAAACCATACGTGACCGTATTAAGTTCGTAACATCGCATCGTCTTCAGGGTGCGAACGCCACAATATTCGTTGTAACAGCCTTTGTGCTTCATTCACAGTAATTTGACGGTACATTTTCGTGACGTCGCCTGTTAACACAATGTTATGTTTCCTAAAGCGCAAAACAATTGAGAAAAGGTCATCCTGTATATTAGCTCCTGTTAATTGCAAATCATTAATTGAATATCCTGATGACGATTTCGCACTACCGTCAAATACCACTCTGTAAGCCGTGCTGGTACTATCTGGTTTATTGATAATGTGATTTGGCAGATAAAAATAATTAACATCATAGTAACGTTCTAATTTGGTCATATGACCTAATACCATGTATTCGCTTATGAACCGACTATAATTTTCCCTTAAATTCGGATTTTTCGCGAATTTACGCTCCATCTAATGCAGACGCTTTAAAGCTTCTAATCTAGATTCACCTAATTTAGAAATTGGGTATTTCAAAGGAATATTGACAATAAACCGCCCGTTTTCATCACGTTTACTCGTATTAACAAAATGTTTTTTGAACGCCGTTTCTTCGACGTTTAGAGCCTTGTGGTCAGATAATTCTTCTATGGTCCAAAACCTTTCCCAAGCAACACCAACGTCGGTTTTATACCTGTATAGCATTGAAGTATAACGAATAGGTACATATATTTTCATACCTGAAAATTAAGTATCAAAAAGGTACTTAAACGGCACATAATTTTTCATTCATATTTGCACTGTACTCTTCAAGTATCGTTTCAATACATATATTTTCATACCGTTATTGTAAAGCCAATTGATGTATCAGATATGTATTGAAATATTACTAACTAAAATATATTTGAACAAATGGTACAGTATAGTTGCAGTTTTAACATTAACGTTTCGGTGCTATAATTGCAGTATCTAATATGTACATCTATATTATGAATTGGAAGTTACATTTTTTACATTGCCGGTTTGATATCTATAAAGTGCAGTTTAAATAGTAATGTTTTGGTAGTTACAATTTTAGTATCTAATATGTAAAGAAGCATTAATACTTTCAAGTTATGATTTTTACTTAACTGTTTTGATACCATTCATAATGGTTAAATATATTTAACATAATATTTTACCCTAACTCATTTAAAAGGTACATAATATTATATTATTTAAATATCTATTTATATATATTGCAATTTTGTGTTTTGTTTCTGTGTTTGAATAAAGAATTACTTTAGAAATATTTTAAATTATTTATTATTTTTATTTTAAAATTTTTCATTTTGTAAAATCAAGTATTTTATTAGTTACGTGGTATAGCCCAGCTCAACGGAATATTAAAACGTCTTTTAAATTAAAATAAAGTGTTACTATATTTTATAAAATTTAAAATATCCGTTAGATTTATTATGATCTAATATTATATGATAATAATATTATCCCTGAAAATGTATCGAATATTTATTGAAACTTGGGCAACTACAATTTATTTGAATATATGGTACCGTTAAGGTTTAGTTTTAACCGTACCGTTTAGGTGCAGTTTTAACCGTACCGTTTAGGTGCAGTTTTAACCTTACCCTTTCGGTACTATAATTGCAGTATCTAATATGAACAGCTATATTATGAATTGGAAGTTACGATTTTTACATTGCCGGTTTGATATCTATAATGTGCAGTTTAAATAGTAATGTTTTGGTAGTTTCAATTTCAGTATCTAATATGAAAAGAAGCATTATTACTTTCAAGTTATGATTTTTATTTAAGTGTTTTGATACCGTTCATTATTGTTAAATATATTTAATATAATATTTTACCTTAACTCATTTAAATGGTACATAATATTATTATGTTAAATATCAATCTACTATATATTGATATATATTGAAATTTTGTGTTTTGTTTCTATGTTTGAAAAATTTATAGATATTTTAAATTCATTGTTATTTTTATTTTAAAATTTTTCATTTTGATAAAATCAAGTATTTTATGTGTCACGTGGTAGCCCCGCTCAACGGATTATTAGACGTTTTTAAAATTAAAATAAATATATATTTAGTAAAACTTAAAACATCCGTTAGACCATCATAACTAACACCGAAAATGTATCGAATATTTAATGAAACTTGGGTAACTACAATATATTTGAATATATTGTACCGTTTAGGTGCAGTTTTAATCATAGTACCGTTTTGTTACTGTAATAATAATTGCATTACCACCTTGTTATAAAATGTTTTTGTTTTGTTTTCGTGTTTGAAAGAATAATTAATTTGCCAATGTTTTAAAGTAATTATTTTTTTATTTTAAAATTTTTCATTTTGATAAAGTTATTTATTTGTCACGTGGTAGCTCAGTTAAACGGATTATTAAATGTTTTTTAATTTAAAATAAATTGTTAATGATATTGAAAAGTCAGTCCTCACATAACAATTCTCTAAAGCTGTTGGACCAGATTCCCAGAAGTGTTCGAGAATATCGACTTTGAAATATTCCGCAAAAATTATGAAGATTGAAATTAAACTACAAAACACAATTACAATAGTCTCCTGGCAGAGTGGGGTAGCGAGCGAGTCTCGTAAACGGAAGGTCTTCGGTTCGCTTCCCACCTTAGACAAATTTTTGTTTTCTTTAATTTATTTTAATTTTCTCCAATACGTATACCACGTCATTTATGTTAAAATTGATATAAAATATACTTATGCAAACAGTGCCTAAGTGCCTAAAATTTCTATTACTTCTTTGTTTATCTTATTTAATAAATTTTTATTTTGTCGCGACAAAATACTCCGACAAGAATTTATTCTTTAAAAATTTACCGTTTTAGAAAGCACCTGATTTAATCTTATTTTTGTGTTATCTAATTTCTATTGTCATATTGAATTTCATCTCTAAAAATTTACTTCAAAAACCCGAAAAACTTCCCTATTTGCTGAAATTGTTTAATAATTAATTTTTCACTAAATCATGACTACCTACTCGGTACGAGTAGTCTCTTATTGTTTTATCTATAATATTCTCAAAATTTTTCATTGCCATGATTACTATACTATAATTCTATAACTTGATTCGCACTTGAAAAATAGAAAGAAATAATGTAATTTAAATTTAATTGCGTTTATGTACTGTTATACAAAATTAAAGACTCATTCAGGTAGGGATTCTTAGGATTACCTAATAAGAATAGTAGGTAAGTAAATAGGTTATTTTTAAAGGATGAATGAGATTTACCCAAGATATAATAACGGTATCTTTAATATTCAAATAAAAATTTTAAATTTGTCTAGTATTTATAAAAATACTTTTCTGATAACAATGTAAACGTATAAAATTGTAATGCACTCTTTTCGCACTTTATTGGACTTCATTATATAGTTTTCACTTGGTAATCGTAAAAATACAGAAAGACCGTGAACTGATAAATAATATTTTGAAGACAAATTTTAACATTCAATTTAACGTTATTATTTTTTTTATTTGCTTATTTATTGGTAGTCGGCATTCAACATAGTAGAGTAACCAAGTAAAAAGTAATAAATTTTATTTTAAATGAAAGAGGCTTATATCTTACTACTTACTTTGTCCTTTGTCGGTTTGTAATAATAATATACCATATTTTTATAAAATCCAAAGAGTACCTAGAAAACATTAAGTAACATCTGGACATTTGTTAATTTTAAAATTTTGTGACAATAGTTTGTTTTCCTGTTCAGAAGTTCTCTGTGATAATATTTTTTTAACCAAATATTTCGGTTTTAAAGTAAACCTACAATTTAAAAAAAATGTCCTAAAGAAAACACCTCACAAACATAGTTTATTAATAATAATGAAATTATAATCGTAGATTTATTAATTTTTTAAAAGAATCAAACAACTGTTTTTCGATTTGATATTTTTTTGCCAAACAGTTTTGAAAAGTTTTTATAACTTCTTCTTTCTCCTCAATTAACTTATGAAAGGGGCCCCTGTACAATATTTGCTAAATGCTGCAAACATCTATAATGCAGTTTTTCGTATGCGTAGGCAGATGGGGGCCCCTTTTATAATTTTGCTTAATATTAGTATTGGTTAACATTAATACTTGAATTATATTATATTTATAAAAAGTATATAATCGGCATATTGGGACTCCTAGTGACAAGTTGGTTCCGGGGGCCCGTGTTTTTTAAACACCCATAACACCCTGTTGTTACGCCACTGCTTACGAACTATTACAACAAATATCGAAAAACTGTAAAAGAAGCGTTTCTAGATAAGAAAGGACAAACAAAACTGACTGAGTAGGTATACTCTGAAATCATACTCATCTAATCAGCTAATCATACTAATCATCATATGAAATAATACTAGAAATCTGACCGTCTTATCGTCGAAAATCTACAAACTTGAATTTTTTTCAAATTTAATATATTTCTTATACCTATTGTAAAATACCACGAAATTTTCCCCGAATAATACTAAAATCCAGATTATTTTAAAAATCGTCAATTTTATTTAATATCTCTGGTTTTTCAAATAAAATATTTTTGAGCAAATTTGTGCTAAGAGATATTATTTTATTTATTAATTATTTTGTGATATTATTATGATGAAAAAAAATATAATTTTTAAAAATTTAAATCGACAAATTTATGTTTTCTTGCGTAAAAAGTAAATAAAAATTTATAGTTAGAATAGCTGAGGGTGAGAGGTGGGTTATAGCGCAACGCAGAGTACAAAACAAATAATACATTTACTTTAGTTATTTCTATTATTTTTAAATTTTCCTATTTAAGAAATTTTTTTTGTCGCCGCCCCCGTGGTAATTGTCTGGACCCGCTACTGCCCCTCCCCTATATTGTTGAAATTATTAATTGATATATTACACGATAGTTTCTTATTTTGTATCTATAATATTTGCGAAAGTTTTTATTGATATACAGAAGATCCACATACACCACCGTCTGTAACTTTAATCCCACTTGAAAAATAGAAAGAAATAATGTAATTTAATTTCTTTTATGTGCTGTTATATACATGAATAAGCAGGTAAGTAAACTTCAAGTAAGAATTAAAATGTCAGGTAATTTTTAAGGGATGAAACCCAGGAAATAACGGAATTTTTAAATAAAAATTTTCAATTTGTTAATTTTGCAGTAATAATATTTTAGACATTAGAGTGTTATTTTGATCTATTTTACGTGTTTACTAATTGTATATAAAATGTAAAGCCGGCTGTCCTTTGAAAGAAGATATGAACGGCGGTATGATAACGCGTAGATTATTTTTGAATTTGTATAGTATGTGATTGTGAGTTGTATTAAATTTAAAAATGTTGTAAATAATTGCTTTAAATGTCGTTTCTCTTTTCTTTATAGGTAAGATTGTGTTATGTAATTTGGTGGATGTTAATAATAAAAAGGAAAAACTCTTTTCTTTATAGAGAAACTCAGTTTGGCTTTTATTTAAGAAAAATCCTAAGGGTCAGTGTTTGTTAGTCACATTATAAAACGACATTTTCAAAAGTAGTTTTTGAAGAGAGAGATGGATAGATTGAAATTTGAATTTGTAGTAAAATCGTCTGATGATCCAAAAACAAATATAATTTGTCTAACCTCCATTACGACAATCGATAAACAGACTTTCTTAATTCCGGAACGATTCCAACCGGCAAAAATGCATGAAGAACTGATAAAAACTCAAGCTTACCAAAAAGTAAAAACTACATTTCAAAGGAGACACGAAAAAAGACAAATATGGATTTCGATGACAGAAGAACTAAAAAAAGCTTATATGGATGAAGATGGAAATATGCAGTTTAAGGATTATTTTCTGGAGGAACAAATACAACAAGAGGCTCTAATCGCTGGAGTCTCGGAACAGGCATTGACGAGAATCATGGAAAATTTTGCTGAAAAAAAAAACAATACTCCTGTGTACCACAATGTAAGAAATTTGTCTTCTGAATTTGTAATTGAAAAGTTTACGAGGAAAACTTCAAACGTGTCTCAATGGATGAATACTTTCGAAGACGAATGTAAGCGTTTGGGAATAGAAGAAGATATTAAAAAAATTGAAGTCCTTAAATCGTTTTTAGAAGATCAGGGTCTTGACTGGTACAGTTCCATGCTCATAAAACATGGAATAAACTCTGAATGGCTAACATGGAGAAAAGATTTTTGTGAGACTTATGCAAACAAGGGGTGGACGCCGGTCAGGTATGCAATGTCATTCAGATATATACAGGGCTCATTATTGGAATACGCTTTAAAAAAAGAAAGACTATTATTAGAGATAAATAGCTCAATAGATAAACCAACTTTGATTGATCTCATTGCTACGGGACTGCCGAATTTTGTATCTGATAGGATTGATAGAGATAGTTTGGCTGGAGCAAGTGATTTATTTCGTGAAATCAGAGGTTTGGAGCATTTAGTAAATAAGAAGAATTCTGAAAAGAAGATAGTTACAGCTTTGGATAGTAGAATTGGAGGCAAAGTTGGAAGGGATAAATCATGCAGAATTTGTGAAAAGAAAAACAAAGGTATTCGTTACCATTCGGAGTCTTTATGCTGGTTTAAAGAGAAAATTGGTGATAGGCCAAAAATAGATCACATAAAAAACGTTAACAATTGCGAATTGGAAGTAGATTTTAATGAGATGGATCCAAAAAACTAGTAATCACGCCATTAATCAAAATTGAATTATTGCTGAATAACACAATGAAGGTTTTAGGAATTTATGATTCGGGTTCAAGTATTTCTTTAATAAGCTCAAAACTATTATGCTTGAAAAATAAACAAATTAGAAAAAAAAATGTAAAGCTGAAAACGATTAATGGCGTGAAAAAAACTATAGGAATGGTAAATCTAAGGATTAAGATTTTGAATGTTGAAAAAAATATTAATGTTTTTGTGATAGATGAAGAGAATTTTGATTACGAATTTTTGATTGGATTGGATTGCATCAAGGAATTTCATTTGATTCAAAATGAAAAATTGGAAATTACACAAAAGATTAAAAACTTAAAGGAAGACAATAAAGAAGAAATAATTCCTGACTTTTCGGGAAAAACTAAAAATGAAATAAATAATGAATATGAAGTAAATTTTAATGAACACATAAAGGTAGCCGATTTTAACATTTCAATGAATCATCTGGATAGTCGGCAGCAGTCTAAAATATATGAAGTAATACACAAATATAAGTCACTTTTTGCTAAGGATAAATATGATGTAGGTACCGTAAAGGGTTATGAGGCACATATTGATCTCTTAATAGATAAGTATTGTAGTAAAAGACCATATAGATGCACCATTGAAGATAAACGAGAAATAGAACAGCAAGTATCGAAATTATTAGAAAAAAATCTAATCGAAGAGTCATATAGCCCTTTTGCTGCTCCGGTAACACTGGCTTATAAAAAAGAAGAAGGAAGAAAATCAAGATTATGTATAGACTTTCGCGATTTGAATAAAATTGTGGTTCCTCAATCACAGCCTTTCCCATTAATCGAGGATTTAATGTTAAAAACAAGAAATTGCAAATTTTTTTCAACGCTAGATATAAACTCAGCATTCTGGTCGATTCCCTTGAAAGTTGAAGATAAGAAAAAAACAGCATTTTTGACTCAAGAGGGACACTTTCAGTGGACCTGTTTACCGTTTGGGTTAAAAACGTCACCAGCAATTTTCCAGAGAATTTTAAGTAGCATTATAAGAAAACATAAACTATCGGATTTCGCTGTAAATTACGTGGATGATATGTTGGTTTTTTCAAAAACATTTGCAGAACACATTAGGCACTTATCATTGTTGTTGGAGGCAATTTTGAAGGAGGGCTTTAGATTGAAGTTTTCAAAGTGTAGCTTTGCACAAGATTCGGTAAAATATTTAGGCCATATAATAAAGAATAATACAATTATGCTATTGAAAGATAATTTAATCGCTATAAGAAGTTTTCCGGTTCCGAAAACACAAAAGAATGTCCGACAGTTTTTGGGAAAAATAAATTTTTATGGAAAGTATGTGCCAAATATATCCATTATATTAGATCCTTTACACAATTTACTGAGAAAAGGACAAAGATTTATTTGGTCAGACAGATGTCAGGAATCTTTTGAGACAATAAAAAGATTACTTTGTTTAAGACCTATTTTGGCTATATTTGATCCAGATTTGCCGATACATGTTTACACAGATGCAAGTATACAAGGCATGGGAGCTGTCTTAAAACAACCACAACAAAATGGAGAAGAAAAACCATGCGCATATTTTTCTAGAAAACTCAATGAGACTCAAAAGAAAAAAAAGGCTATTTATCTGGAATGTCTAGCAATAAAAGAGGCAGTAAAATATTGGCAACACTGGCTCATGGGAAAGAAGTTTACAGTTTTCTCTGATCATAAGCCCCTCGAAAGAATGAATATTAAAGCTAGAACAGATGAAGAGCTGGGAGACTTAACGTATTATCTGTCTCAGTTTGATTTTGAAGTAATATACTCTCCAGGAAGATACAACGTAGAAGCTGATTGTTTGAGCAGAAATCCAGTATTGGAGCCTCATGAAAATCAGGATGAATGTTTAAAAGTTGTAAACTTAGTAACACTGGAAGATATACAACGTGATCAGGAAACAAATGAAGATGTTCAAAATAATAGAAAAAATCTACAATTGAAGGATAAATTGTATTATAGCAAGATTGGAGGAAGGGAAAGGATTTTATTATCGGAAGAATTGAGTAAAAGGATTATAAAGAAAATACATTATTTTTACTGTCATATAGGAGTGAAGCAAATGCAAAGTAAAATTAAACCGTTCTATACAGCGAAGAACTTGACATATAATATAAAGCAAGTTTGTGAAAGCTGTGAAATCTGCATAAAAAACAAATCAAGGGGAAAATACAAATTTGGATTAATGTCTCACTTGGGTCCCGCTACTTATCCCTTTGAGATAACATCTATAGATACCATTGGGGGATTTGGAGGCTCGCGCTCTACCAAAACATATTTACACCTTCTTGTAGATCACTTCACGAGATATGCCTACATTTTGACCTCAAAAACTCAAAGTTCGAGTGATTTTATAAAATTAGTAAAGAAAGTGTTGCAAGATAATAAAATTGGCATGATTCTATCAGATCAATATCCGGGTATAAATTCAAAAGATTTTAAAAATTTTTTAGAAAAAGAAAATATACCGATTATCTTCACTGCGGTAAATGCAGCATTCTCGAATGGTCTGAATGAAAGACTTAATCAAACACTTGTAAATAAAATTAGATGCCAAATTAATGAAAAGAAAAAAAAATTGGCTTGGACGAGCATAGCACATGAATGCACCAAAAGATATAATGAAACGGAACATACAGTGACGGGATTTTCCCCTAAATATTTATTGGAAGGAGAGAGTGTTGATATTTTGCCAGAAGAGTTGAAGAAAAGAAAAACACCTAATGAGTTGATTCAAGATAGAATACTCGCCTTAGAAAATACCATAAAATCACACAAATACAACAAACAACAGTTCGATAAAAACAGAAGAACGTGCGAATTAAACGTAGGAGACTTGGTATATGTTGAAAACGGAAATCGGTTAAACAGAAGAAAATTGGATGAATTAAAAATTGGACCATATAAAGTTTTGGAAAAGATTTCAAACTCAATATACAGAGTAGATACAGGCCATAAGAAATTAGAGTCAAACCTCTTCCATGCCACAAAACTTATTCCAGTTCCGAATTTCGAAATCGAAATATAGTTTCTTATGCAGAGAATCTGATGCGATGATAGTGATCTTTCCTTAGGGGGGGGAGATGCAAAGCCGGCTGTCCTTTGAAAGAAGATATGAACTTGATAATGATAACGCGTAGATTATTTTTGAATTTGTAGTATGTGATTGTGAGTTGTATTAAATTTTAAAATGTTGTAAATAATTGCTTTAAATGTCGTTTCTCTTTTCTTTATAGGTAAGATTGTGTTATGTAATTTGGTGGATGTTAATAATAAAAAGGAAAAACTCTTTTCTTTATAGAGAAACTCAGTTTGGCTTTTATTTAAGAAAAATCCTAAGGGTCAGTGTTTGTTAGTCACATTATAAAAATACACGTGGTTTTAAATTATTTCATATATTTTTTTTAATAAACTGCATTGCTTGAAAAAAATATGATACACGAGTTTCTCGCTTTTCTGCCACTTTCATATTTTTTAACATAATTTATAATAATAATAATTGAACTAAAACATTTTTAAAATGGATTAATATAGTTATTATTGAAAAATTGAAATTGACCGTTAAACAATCTAAATTCTTTGTACACCCCAGGTAGGTGTAAGCGTTAAGTGGTATACTTTCAGATGGAAGAGCACATGCAGCATGGGTTCGAATCTTGGAGAGGGCCATTCAGAAAAAAAAATGTAAGTACGTATTTGGTGAATAATAATTAATGTTAATTTTCAGTTATTTCAGGAATGGATTCTCCAGGAACAAGCAAATTATGATTAAATAAATATAATATACATATGTAATTGTAACATCTGAATTAATAAAAAACAACTATTACCTTAGTTAACGAATTTCTAAATAATTACAGAAATTAAACTTTTTTATTATTATTAAATATTTTTTAATCAATATCAGTGCCGATTAGGCACGTAAATTTTATTAATATTAATATTTTATTAATAATATAAATAATATTCCGTTCATAAAAAATCAACACATAATATGTGTAAAAACGATACACCAATTCAGTAACGGCATAATAGGCAAATCAATACCGTACCGTTACGTGAATACCTGTACCGCTTATCTACATAATTGATACCGCAAAACAGTAACGGCAAAATGGGCACATCGATGCCGTATCGATACGAAAATACCTATACCGTTTATGTACATAAATGATATCTCGAAACAGTAACGGCAAAATGAGAAAATCAATGCCAAATAGTTACGAAAATACCTGTACCGTTTATGTACATAATTGATACCTCAAAACAGTAACGGAAAAATGGGCACATCGATGCCATACCGTTATGTAAATATTGGTACCGTATATGTACATTTTTGTCGGCTTTGTGCTGCTTGGGTTCTAATTGCTTATGCAAACCCGTATTGTTTAAAGCACACAATACATTGGCTTGTTAATTTTGCAGAATTGGACCCGTTATTACCCACCCTAATTGTGTCTTTTGAATTAGGGGCATATCCTTTCCCAATTTGATTTGTCCTACACACATCAAATTCCAAAAAATGCCAGCACCTAGCAAGATATCAATTTTGCTATGTGCATTAAAATTAGGATCGGCCAATTTGATGTTTCTAGGTATGCACAGGCTCTCCAACGTAGGTGAAGGTATAATCTCGGCAATTTTAGGCAGTATTAAACATTGAATATTATTTTCAAATGAATTTTGATTGGACCGAATCGTTACTTCCGTTTTATGCGTAACCCTTGACGCCACGTTATTTATGCCGGACACCGAAATGTAATTTAATTTATCTTTTTTTAACTTTAATTTATAAGTGCCTCACTAATAAAATTGGATTGTGAGCCGCAGTCTAACAATGCCTTGCATGGTCTAAAAATTCCGCGATCGTCCTTTATTTTAATAGTAGCGGTTGCGAGAATTGCGGGTGAATGAATAAAACCTGCCATTTTGGCTATGATTGGTTGAATTGATTCACTCTCATCGTTTTGTTCATTAGAATGATGACTATTATGTGCTCGCGAAATATTTTCATTGTTACTATTAATATTATTTTCACCATGCAGCAAGGTGTTATGCCGTTTGTTGCATTTAGTACAACCTGGTCTAGCTCTACAATTAAAAAAGTTATGTCCCTTGCGGAAACAATTAGAGCATATTTTATAATTCGTTTGATTTCATCAAATCTCGCACTGAGATCTAAGTTTAAAAATTGTACACAATTATATAGTGTAATTTTACAGCTGTAACAACGAGTTGGCTCGGTAGTCATGCTATTGAAAACCTTTACCTTTTCCCTTTGCCCTGTTAATTTTGAAATAGGTTTGTTACCTACTTTTTCTAAAAATTTGCAACGCTCATTTAAAAACTTTGTTAACTCGCTTAATTTAGCCACCGATTTTAGTTTTGCATTTTCCGTTTCCCACGCACGTCTCGTTTCGTCATCGAGTTTACCGACAATTAAAAATATAATGAGCGTGTCCCAACTGGACACTAGTTGTTTCAGTACCTGCAACGCCCGAAGATGCTTGGAAAAACCATCTGTTAATTGTGTTACGGCTTTGTCGGATTCTTTATGAATGGTAGGCATATTAAATAGTGCTTTAACGTGATTATTTATGATTTGCTTTTCGTCGTCATACGGATCCTGTATGACAAGCTATTTCGTAATTTGAATCGGATATTTCTAATCACTCTATTAATCCCCGAGCTTCACCCTTCAGTACGCTTCTTAAATATTGAAATTTCTGAGAAGGTGAAATAGAGGCGTTTTGGTTTATAA
The DNA here is from genome assembly GCA_947369205.1 of Cantharis rufa. NCBI lineage: Eukaryota > Metazoa > Arthropoda > Insecta > Coleoptera > Cantharidae > Cantharis > Cantharis rufa. The sequence goes on along the minus strand of OX376305.1, from coordinate 26,692,569 downwards.
CCGATTCAAAAGTGTCGCGAAAAAATAAATATTTATCATATGAACCGTCAAACGTAGGAAGTTCAAGTTTCGGCAATCGAATTGAGTTTAAAGTATTGGTACCAGAAATGGCACTCGAAGCTTGTTCGCGATTGTCATCAGAAACGTTACTAGTGCTTGGCGAAGTTGAATGACGATTTGAATGACCCTTTATTAACGCCTTTAAACGCGATAATGATATTAAAATAGGAATCTTCAAATTCCTGCCTTTCTTGTTCTTCAAATTCGTCATCTTCGCTAGCTAATTCAATTTGAATTTGTATAGCCTCGAATTCAACGATTAAGGGTTGATATGTAATCAACCGAGTTTCAATTTGCGTAATATCAATATGTTCTTTTTTGAGTTTGTCTACATAATTTTTTAGTCGCGTAAGTTACCCTTTTATGCTGCCTTGCTTTGCTATTAATTCGCGTAACGATTCTTCCGCCATATTTTAACGAAAGGCAATAATTTTAAAAAACGAAAAAATTTAAGAACAATTTGAAGACAAAGCAAAATTTGTATATAATATATGAAATACTGGCAATTAATAATTTACGACAAATTGTAATAATTCTGACACAACTGGAAAACTATTTAAATTCTACTAATAAGGAAACACAGGAAATAAATAATAATGGAACGCACCTTTTATAATATATGAGACAATATCCAACGGGAATGCTCAATGTCTTGATTAGAGTCCAATTGCTTTGTGGAGTCGTTCTTCCTGTTCCTCTGTTTTGCGAATTGATTTAATCTTGTAGTTTTCTTAATAATTCTTCAAATCCGTATCGAAGGACCAATATTTTGAGCTCCAATTCGTTTATTGGAGCCGTCGCCTGTATTTGGCAACCTTGTTAATAACGACACTTATGCCCGTTTTCACCAACAATTCCTAACGTTAAGAATTCCCTAACTTTGAGTTAAGAAACTCTTATGTTAAATTTGATTTTCACCAAGCGCTAAAAGTTCCTAAAGAGCATTAACAAATCCCTAACCTTAGGTATCCGATTTACCGACCCCTAGCGTGTTAGGGATTCCTTAGCGGTTGTATTACAGGTATAAATTAGTGTTTATTCTTATTTTTCTCTCGCCATGGCAATTGTTAGATTTTTGGATAGTTTAGAGAGATTTGAAAATGAAAAAAAAAATTTTAATGTGGAATTTGTCGTAAGATTTCGGTTAAGAAAACAAACTGTTTTGCAGGTTTTAAAATTAATAGTAGGATCTCTAGAGTTTATTAATGATAATTAAAGATATTATTCATAAATGTGCATTTTATTTATGACAATTATTTTGGGTATTATTATTTTATAAATCAATCAGTATCGCCCATAAATCAATTATTACTGGCATTACGGTTTTATGCTATTATGCATTACGGTTTATGAATAAATATGTGGTTTTCCAAATGTGTTAGCAACAATTGGTTGTACACATATTAAATTGCAATCTCCAGGTAACTACTTATATACATTTTGATACAAGAACATAACACTTGTAAATTTTTGTTGAAAAGTTGGAAGGATGAGATGTAATTTTATTACGAGTTAATTAAGAACACTGAACTATATCTTGTTTAATGACTTTTTATTAGATCTACACTGTCCTACAACGATATTACACATTCGGTTTATTATAAGATACTACCAACAGTACCTAACTATATATTTATGGTTACCACTAGGTGTAGTAACCTTATCGAGATATACATGGTAATTCAACACCCCCACTATCTCGAAAAGGTTGCCAATCCAATCTTGTCACAAAAATAGACATTTTTTACATATGGCAAACTCTTTGTCAAAATATCTGCAGTCATTTCATTAGTGGATATGAACTTAATAACAATCTGCTTATTCGAAACTGCATCCCTAATAAAATGGTGCCTTATATCAATATGCTTTGATCTTTTGTGAAAAACAGGATTCACTGACAATTTTTGAGCACTCTGATTGTCGTTGAATAAAACAATACTGTTTTCACATCCTATCAACTCAGCTAATAGATTTTTTAAATAAATAGCCTCTTTCGAAGCTTCACTTAGAGCCATGTACTCAGCTTCAGTGCTCGATAGTGCAACCGTCTTTTGCTTGGTACTTTCCCATGCAATCGCACTCCCTGCTAATTTAAAAACAAACCCAGTATAAGATTTCCTATCTCTTTGGTCACCTGCCCAATCTGAATCAACATATCCTTCTAGTTCGCAATTATCATTATAAAATTTTAGTGCATAATTTTTAGTGCCTTGCAAATATCGTAACACTCGTTTCGCATGTTTCCAATGTTGCTCTGAATAACAATTATTGAATTGACTTAAATAACTAATTGTAAAAGCTATATCCGGTCGAGTTAATACCGCCAAATACATCAAACTACCAATAAGTCTCTGATAAGGCATCTTATCACTTACATCAGTTTTACAATTACTGTCCAACTTCAAATCAATTTCCATTGGAGTATTAGCGCTCTTACATTCTAACATATTAAATCTTTTTAAAACTTGGCTTACATAGTTTTCCTGATCTAAATAAATAACATTATTTTTTCGATCTCTCGTGATCCTTATTCCTAAACATTGCTTAGCTTCTCCTAAATCCTTAATTTTAAATTTCGAACTCAACTTTTCTTTTAAGAATTTACTGGTTACCTTGTCATTTGAAAATACAAAAAAATCATCTACATATAATGCAATTATTGTCAACAAACTATCTACTTTTTTAACATATAAACAAGGTTCATACTTTGACTTACAATAACCTAATTCCAATAAAACCTCATCTACCCTTTTATTCCAGGCTCTGGACGACTGCTTCAACCCGTAAACTGCCTTTCTTAATTTGTAAACTTTAGCTTCATTGTCCTTTAGCACAAAACCCTCAGGTTGTCTCATATAAACATTTTCTTCCAATAAACCATTTAAAAAGGCTGTCTTAACATCTAAATGTTCAATATCTAAATTTAATTTTACTGATAATGCCATTAATAGCCTTAATGTGGAATGCCTTACCACAGGTGCAAAAGTCTCTGTATAATCTATACCTTCCCTCTGTGTAAAGCCTTTGGCAACTAATTTAGCACGATAACTGGTTTTATTTTCACTGTCGCACTTCATTTTAAACACCCACTTACATTCAACTACAGTTCCCTTTTCAGGGACATTTACTACTTCCCAAGTGTTGTTTTCCTCAAATGATTCAATTTCTTCCATCATTGCTGCTTTCCACATCATTCCGTCGGGTCTCGACAAAGCTTCCGATACCGATGTCGGTACATTTTCCAAATTAGTTTTAGACAAATATGTTACATAGTCATCGAATGTCTTCGGTATTCTTTGTCTTTCTGACCTTCGAGGAATTTCTGTTTTCTGTTCTTCATTTAAGTTATCATTTTCTGCATCACTGTTATCGATCTCGTTGTCTTCTGGGTTTTTATCCCCCACTGAATCTAACAACTCGTCTTCTTCTTGATTATCACTTATGACTATTACTTGATCACTTTCGATGTTTTCATTAACCACTATGTCTCTACTAGTTATAACATCTCTTTTATTTTCATCATACAACCTGTATCCTTTTACATTTTCACTGTAACCTACTAAACGCATTTTTGTTGCCTTTTTGTCCCATTTTCTACGTTTTTCTTTTGGTATGTGTACCATCACTTCGCTACCGAAAATACGTAAATTGCTTACATCTGGTTTTCTTGATGACCATGCTTCAAAAGGAGTTACATTGCATCCTGTAACAATTGACCTGTTCCGCAAATAAACTGCCGTATTGACTGCCTCAGACCAGAATCGTTTATCTAATTTTGCATCAAAAAGTAAGCATCTTGCTTTTTCTACGATGGTCCTGTTCATGCGTTCGAGCATCCCATTCTGTTCAGGTGTGAAAGAATTTGTTTTCTGATGCACAATTCCGTTCATTCTCAAAAAACTTTCAAACTTTGAACCACAGAATTCTCCCCCATTATCTGACCTTAAAACTTTAATCTTTACATTTCTTTGATTTTCTGCAAAACTTTTAAAATTTTTAAATTTTTCAAACGTTTCGTCTTTACCTTTTAAGAAGTAAACAAAGATCATGCGACTAAAATCATCTTCAAACAATAAAAAATATTTGGAGCCTCCTAATGATGTGGTTTCCATGGGTCCACACAAGTCTGCATGCACAACCTCCAATACTGATGATGCTCTGGTACCTTTGTTTTTAAATGGTAATCTAGATTGCTTACCTTCACAACAAACTTCACACATCGTACTTTTGTTGGACATTCGTGTGTATTCCAATCCATTAACGATGCCATCCTTCATTTGATCCAAACTTTTATAATTTAAATGACCAAATCGCCTATGCCACACTTCTCTTGAAATTACTGCTAACGCTGCGTGTGTCGGTTTCTCAAAATTTAATTTATAAACGTTGCCTTCCAGATTTGCTGTTGCAACCAAAATGTTATTGCTATTGTAGATCTTGCAACCCTTTTTGTTAAAGACAACTCGATTATTATTTTTAATTAATTGGCTTACCGATAAAAGGTTTGTTGTTAGTTCTGGCACATATTGCACTTTGTTTATAACGATTTCAAATTTTGTTTCATTCACGCTCGTAACTATTTCAATACTTCCTGTTGAAACCACTGGAATTTTCTTTTCGTTGGCGACTGTTATTTCTTTTAATTCTGAAGGTATCTCGTTTTGTAACCAATCATTTCTTGCTGTCAAATGAACACTCGCACCAGAATCCACGTACCACTGACTTTTCTCAAATTTATTACATAAAACTACTGCACTAAATGCGCTTCTTGCATTATTTTTGTCATTTTCTTTTATTATAGTCGTACATTTATTCATAAAGTGACCTGCTTGTTTACATTTAAAGCAAATGATTTCTTTTTTCTTTGTGTCATTCGATTTCTGTTTGTTTACGTCACCTGTGCCGCCATCTTTCGAATAACGATTATAGTTCCATTTGCCTTTATTGGATTTTACTGCAAATGCATTTGTTGAACTATTACCGCCATCTACATGCATATCCAGTAACTTGCTTTTAATGGAATCTGTATCAATGGTAATGCCGGAATGTTCTATTGCTAATATCATGGGTTCGTACCTTTCTGATAGTCCCACCAATAGCAATGATCCAACCCACTCGCTGTCGATGTTAAAACCTGTTCTACGCAACTTCTGAGAAGTTTCAACCACCTGGTTAACGTATGATTCCATCGATTCACAATTTTCTAACCGTATCGATATTAGAGCACGAAGTAAACTAATTTTACGCGTATGACCCGAATCTTCATACAATTTCGTTAGTGTTGTCCACACCTCACGAGCCGTTTTAGCTTCTCTGACGTGTACAAATAAAGTAGGACTCACAGTTAGTATTAATTTTGCCTTTGCTTTTGCAATCATCACTGTATCGGTTTCTGTACCGTCGATGCACTTTGTTAAGCCTTCTAGAACAAACACGTTTTCCACTGCGAAAGACCAATCGCTGAAATTCTCTCGTCCTAAAAGTTTTGGCACACTTGTTAAATAATTTACTGCCATTTTTAACACTGATTGTTCTGTTCTTTTGAAACACACTTTTTAATAAAAAAAACTCCCGTCACGTTATCTGGGCTACATAACCTGTTGAAAAGTTGGAAGGATGAGATGTAATTTTATTACGAGTTAATTAAGAACACTGAACTATATCTTGTTTAATGACTTTTTATTAGATCTACACTGTCCTACAACGATATTACACATTCGGTTTATTATAAGATACTACCAACAGTACCTAACTATATATTTATGGTTACCACTAGGTGTAGTAACCTTATCGAGATATACATGGTAATTCAACAATTTTAATGCAATACACAACCGAAACGCCAGAATTAGACATAAACCTACACAGTTAAAAATGTTTGTTTGACTGAAGGAAATTTAGTTGATCCAAACAAAATATTCTGTTATATATACGCAACTAAAGTATTTGTTAACCCTAATAAAAATTTTGTTTGAGGTTTTTTAGTTGCCTAAAACAAAAATTGTATTTAATTTGATTTTATTTTGATTTAAAATAAATGTTTTATTTAAAGGAATAAACAATTATTAAATTTAAACAAAACAAATTTAAACAATTTGTTTGATCTAAACAAATTTTGAAAAAATATATATTTTTTTAAATAACAAATTCATTTAGTTTGATAGAAATAATTTTGTTTAAATCGAAACAAAATTTCTTTCTATTGAATAAAATTATTCGATTTTTTACACTTTTTTATCCGGACTCCAGTTATAATAAACGTTATTAATTTTTTAATTATTAAATTTTACTTACTGATCTTCAACATTTTCAAAATTTAAGTGAAAATTAACACCAATTGATTGGTGATTTATATCACCAATATCTGATCGATTTATATAAAAAATTTCATAACAATTGTAAAGTTAATAGTGAAATATATTTGTTTCTCGCTAAATTCTCTAAGCGCGTGTATATATGAAATAATAAATAATTAGAATTATTAGCTCTTGAAAATTTATATAAATATAATATCAGTAATGAGCTAAGTTAACAATAAATCAAACTAATATTTTCGAGCTTTCGAGAGTGGATACTCTCTTTATCAAGATATATTAATAATTTATAATTATAATTTTTTTATTAATATATCTTGATAAAGAGAGTATCCACTCTCGAAAGCTCGAAAATATTAGTTTGATTTATTGTTAACTTAGCTCATTACTGATATTATATTTATATATATATGAAATATCATTTACTAATTAAAAATAATTCAAATAGTCTTTCACAAACGTATAACAATATACAAAATAAGCCTAACAAGCACTGAAATGCAGTTGTTATCATAACCATGAATTATAACAATAATGGTTCACAAACCACACTCTCATGGTTATATAACCTGCACAATCAGAATAGCAAAACGGCTGAAATAACCATATTGTTACAAAATAACCAAATGGTTATGATAACAAGGTTGTTATGTCAAATCAGAATCGCACCGAATATCTTCATATTTAATTATTTTGTTATCTGTACCCTAACACTCCCTGAATGCTGCTTGTGCAAGCAGCGGCTAGCTTAAACAGTACGGAGAGAGGCTTTTTGGGTAAGCGATACTAGAAAAATATTGCCAGGCGCCAGAAACTGTTAAAAAATAAAATAAACAAAATAGAATTGGTGGTTTAATGTAGTTTCAATTTAAATTATGAACAAAATGCTAAAGGATACTGAAGGTATCACCTTGACAATAAAAAAATTTTAAAAAATACAAAGCTTCGACACTAATGGTGTCAGAAGCCTAAAAAAAAAATTGTGTTTACCACCCTTTTGAGTGACGACTACTAATGGAATAACCGTTTTATAAAAATTTAAAACAGCAACCGTCACATAAATCTCCTGCAAAAGAGAATAATTGCAACACAAATTGTAATGACTCACCCAACAAACTGACCAGGTGTAATGGCAATACAGCAGCTCGAGTTAACCACGACTTCCAAAAAGCTTTCCTTGGTTCGAAGATATTTCGGCTGCTCAAAAAATGGTTTGGTTTTGAAATCTACAATCACAATTTGAATTACAAAAACCCCCTCCTACAATCGATAAATGTGACACGTCTCTCTACCAAACGACGTAGAAAAAAATGTATCTCAATTGGCGTGTCACCCAAAATTGTGGATAAATATTAATTTTCTTTTAAAAGACCAAATATTAATTTTTAGATAACGCTATCGATAATTTCGCTCAGTATGGTGATTAGATTCAACATTTTTCTTGATATTTTGTTCAATCGTACAAGTTGGATTTCGCATCAAAAAAAATAAACCATTAGAAAAGAATCGTCTTGTCAAAGAAAAACCTTCACCACGGTGGCAAAACGTAGGTGTGTGATCAAAATTAACAAACTAAAAAAACGAAATCGATGAATTCAAGTTACAAAAATAATAATAAAAATTGTACCTGCCAGTGATTCAATCAAATTATTATCACATCGGTATAAAAACCCAAAACAATTGGGCTACTGTCAGTTAATGCGCACCACGAATTGGGCCGCGATTTTTTTACTATTGGAAAGAGGACAATTTTCTGAGCATTTCAAGACCGCACTTCGATATGGATTAGGCCTTAGTTTTCGAGAAAACGGCATTTGAAAATCAAAATATTACATGCATTTTAGATAGGGAATTCATTAACACGAAAGTTCTATTGACGGTGCGTGCGTTCTGATATAGTCTTAGTGTTGGCAGTCAGACGCGATTGTGACCCGATCGGGTATAGTACATCGAGCGTGGCTAACGAGTTTCACCCCTTTCGAGTTGCACCTTTGGCGAGTGTGTGCTACCTCGGGGGATGTTTTTAGCTAAACTAGCTAGTCAGCGTTCGTCAAAACCGACGCTCCGGGCGCTACGCACCGTTTTGACGAACGCAACCAAGGCAATCGAGATTCTAACCTAAAAACGAGTTCTGCGTTTATTTTTTAAATTATTGCATAATGTTGCGTAATATAATGCGCAAAACAAATAAAATAATATAATGACCTTGTGCGGTTACAAGCAAGGGGTTCAACATGCTCGATGTGAAGCCGAAAATGTCACAATCGCGTCTGACGGCGAACACTAAGACTATATCAGAACGCACGCACCGTCAATAGAACTTTCGTGGTAATGAATTCCCTATCTAAAATGCATGCAAAATTTTGATTTTCAAATGCCGTTTTCTCGAAAACTACTGGATAATCCGCATCGAAGTGTGGTCTCAAAATACTCAGAAAATTGTCCGCTTCCTAATAGAAAAAAATCAAAGCCCAATTCGTAGGTGTAGTTTTCTGACAGTAGCCCTAAAATGATAACAGTTTGGCCACACAGCATTACTTACGGTAAAAATTAAAATATTGAATTATTAGTTAATGTTAAACCTGTAATTTTGTTATAGGTATTGTGTATAGCATGTATAAGCTGAAGCAATAATAAGTCAAATAAAAAAAAATAGTAGTTTCATCATCGCCCGCTCTGTATTGGGCAATGACGTCATCGTCCGGACAATGATGTAAAAACCACATATGAAATTTTAAATGTCAACATTGCCCAAAATGCACGGTCAGTGACGTCATTGGCCGGGCGTTGACGTCAATACCCAGTTAAGCAGGGCATTGACGTCATTGTCCGCCATTGACGTCAATGGCCGAGTTGTCATCATTGACCGTAACATATCCACATATATCCCTGGTACTACATGCCAGTAAGTGCATAAGCAAATTCATGGAGCGGAAATCTATGAACATTATTATTATTAAGATTTAAATGATCAAGAAGAATCTTAATTTATGTCCTTTTACTATTTGAAAGTAATTATTTATGTCTTTAATATAAATATTATAATTATATTCGACTACCATTATCTATTTACAATAAATAATATATTTTCCACCTCGGCATGTAATATACTATATATTTACAACACATTTCACATTACAACTTGGTTTCACGATGACCAGAACGAATCTGATCTTCGTTACTTCTATTCTTCCAGACGTTAACTAATATGTTGGTTTTATGTCGGTACTTTTGGCACTAACTTATTAACGTTAACCAGATCAGTAGTGGGATATTCTTGAGAAAACTTTGAACGTCTGTAAACACCAAAACCGCAAAGCTTTTTCTTTGGCATTTGTTCTGTGGGATGAAGAATAACCTTTTCTAACATACTGTGCATTTTCAGCGCACACATTTTTTATTTTATAGAATAAAGTCTGAAATGTGTTTTTTTAATCGATTTTTAGCTTAACCCTTTCAGTCACCATGGTCATTAAAACGAACATGAACTTCTGAAAGCTACCAATATTAACTAAATACATTTTAATCGGTTTGATCATCACTATCGTCTAAGGAAACATGTATTAAATTATATGTCTATATAGAAATGTCTCCCAAATAAAACAAAAACGGAAACAAGGGTCATAAATGAAATTCGATTTGATGAAACAGATCATTTGCCTTTATTCGATGAAAGTAAAGACGGCACAAGATGTAAAAATGGCACTTGCTTTGTGCATTTGTGTATTACACATGATCGAAATTGTTTTCAAGTTTTTCATACAAAATAAATCTTTTCTTGGTTTAACTTTTTTTTTTAAATTTACCCAGATTTTCCCTGATTCATTCTGACGAACATTATTTTTTTTTTCGAAAAGTTTGGGTCGTAAAACCTTGAAATGTATTTCAAAAATTTTTAAATAAGTCATTTAAGCTCTGTTCTTAGTTTCAATATTTTAACTTCAATAACAAAAAGTCGTGACTGAAAGGGTTAAATAATTTTTTTGACCATCTTAATGACAAATTCAAGCAGAAAGTTATTTGGAAATGTTGTTCAGTATATGATTCTCTATCATAAAAAAAATATTTCAACTCAAAATATTGGATTTGATCCCATGTCCCAAAAAATGACAATCGGGACCACTGTGAGACGTCGCGGATTCAAAATGGTTTTCACGTTTACAACGCAAATTTCATTTACGTAGTGAAGAGTAAGCTCCGTGATGTAGTGGCAAAAGTTGAAGGAAAAAAAGTGAAAAAAAAAAGGAAATTTTCAGGTAGTCCAAAAATATTCAAATAGTGGCAGAAGTACAAAGCTTATAAACTGAAATTTTAATTGGTATTCGGTATTTATGCTGATATATTTCATATACTATATACACAAAAATTTTAATTTCAAATTCAAATATAAATAGAATAGCAAATAGAAATATTAGTAAATCGAATATATAATAGTGAAAACGAAAATGAGAAATTGCAAGATAATATTATTTATCCTTTCTTTGGGTGTTTTTAGCCTACCGCACGTTTACGCAAAGCTAAGCTTGAAAGAAGCACGGTCATTCGTGTACGAAAATACGGTGTGTCAATTTAAAGAATGCTGTATTGATTATGAAATACCTGGTAATGTGGATAGTAAGTAACAACAAAGGTTTAGATGAAAAAGTACAAAGCTAATGTGTTTCTTTTTAGGGTTGCAGATGTTGCTTCATGAAAATGTGTTTGGCCAGCATATAGCAATAGATGCTGTTATTAATGCTCTGAGAGCTCATTTAGCCGAAGAAACCAAAGTCAAAAAAGCCCTAACGTTTTCTTTTCACGGGTTATCTGGCAGTGGAAAAAATTATGTGGCTAATTTTGTAGCGGAAAGCCTATACAGGAATGGTCTGGAAAGTAATTTCGTTCATTACTTTGTCGGTAGAAGAGACTTCGGATTGGAGGGTTCTTTCTTGCAGCACAAGGTACTTATTACCACTGAGAACTTTTTTTCACGTTTTAATTTATATTTTTTTAGCACAATCCTATTTACGATTGGATCGTAGGAAACCTAACCCTGTGCCCCAAACGTTTATTTATTTTTGATGAGGTAGACAAGATGCCGCCAGGGGTTTTAAATTCCATTAAACCCCTAATGGATTTTCGACAAAGCGAGCAGAGTATTTTTATTTTTATCTCGAATACTGGGGAATATTCGATAAATAAAATCACTAACGATTTGTGGAAAATGGGAGTTAAAAGGGAAAACATAAGGATGGAAAATTATGAAAATATAATTGCAAAGGAAGCATTTAATGAAGATGGTATGTATTTGGGAACACCACGTGAAAACTTTGATTACTCTAATCTTTTATTTTAGGCGGTTTCCATCATTCCGATGTGATAAGAAGCAGTGTGATCGACCATTTTGTGCCCTTTATGCCATTACAAGCAGTCCATGTCGAACAGTGCATTTTGCAAGAGTTTAAGAAACGCAATGTTTTAAAACCCACAAAAGAAGATATTTAGTAAGTATATAATATATTTGTTACTGTTCAAGAAGGTGCACCTTCAAGATTCACTTGCTTTAAAAATATGTAATTAGTTACTTCATTAGAATTTATTATGTTGATAGCGATGTTCTTGTTTTAAAAGTAATTTACTGATACAACAGTTATTTTACTTTCAACATCAGTAAACTACGCAACTGTTCCATCACTGGATCGTGAATTTTATTTTATTTTATTTTATTTTATTTTGCCTTACTGACTGATTTTCATTTATTGCAAATTTAACCAATCAGAAAACAGCAGTTTTAAAAATAACATTAATGATGTACTTACTATGTCAGAAATTGATTTATTGATTTTGAAATATCTAATATGCGATAAATCCCGAAATATAGGGTGTATTCTATTAATTCTGGTGTCAATTACACTTTGTTTGTGCACAACTTACAGTTTTTATTGCGTTGATCAAACTTACGTCCAATTGTAATAATTTTGTATGTTTTAGTTACTTTTTAAACTTGATCGAATGGAATGCGAATGGTAACTTTGCAAAGAGCGGATGTAAAAGAATACCACAAAAAGTTGCCAGCTATGTAAAGAAGCATTATCGAGAATTAAAAGCTCCTTAAAATTTTTTTAATAAATAATCTAAACACCCTAAATTGCGATTACCTATATATTGTCGTGAAACGTTCGATAATTTTACGATTCAAATTTTTTGTTCGGCTTTTGGTTTGCCAGCCAGCTAATTTAAGTCGGTTTAAGTTTAAATTAAGACTTTTCAAGTGTGGGCTCAAAAAAAAATTTAGCCGTTAAGAATAAAGAGCGACTTAAATGCTCTGATATTTTCAAATTTGAAAATTCTGAATATCTTTGATTTAATCGTGGTGGATTTCTGGAGAAGATTTTAAGTTAGTAGTAATTGGCAAACGAAAACGGTCTTACTGCACCGAAATTAGCGGCTCAAGTAAAATTGCTGCGAAACAAATCATAGTGTAACCACCGTCCAACGACGACTTCGAGAAGTAGTCCTTTACGGCAGAATAGCTGCACGGAAAACATTTTTACGTGCTGAAAATAAATAGAAGAGACTGGAATAGGTTAGTTTTCGATAGGGCCAGCTGTCGCCAGGGCCAGCTGGCCCTATCGAAAACAGGCCCTTGGACTACTGGCCTTATAGGCCAGTAGTAAATATATTATTTCGCTTCTTGTAACATTTTATTACAGATTTTCGCTCGATCAGTGAAATTTCCAAAATGTACTCTCAAAAATTTAACAAAAACATAAGATATTATTTAAATTAGGTCGAAACTAGTTATATATTAACCAAAACAATAACAATATTATATAAAATCATTTATTAAGAATAGGAAAATGCAAAATAGCTCTCAAGTACGTCAATACTTCAATTCGACCGTATCTACTAACTGCGTTAACTTTTCTGTTTAATTCACGGTACCTTCTTACTTTTCGACATTGAGCACCGAACAGCTCCTTGCAGAAATGATGCTACGTGCATCTGGCTGTCTTTGTGAAGACCTTCTAAAAATTTCTAACGATTTGGATGATGACACTGGAATAGTGTCTGCAGACCGAAGTACCATCCTACAACAATGTTTGTGGTTCGTGCAATTCCGTCAATAGTTGCTTTATGCTGATTTTACGAATCAATTAAGAAACGCGCATCGGTATGCAGGTGTAGCCGGGAATTGTAACCCCCTTTTATTTTACCCCCGGGGGTAAAAATTCCCTAGTGAAATTTTACCTCCGGTAAAAAATTTCCTAGTGAAATTTTACCCCCGGTAAGAATTCCAGCTAATAGTCTGTCCTTTCTTTTTATTTTTAATTAACGCGGTAATCGGAGACGATATTGTCGATAAATTTGGCAAGAAAATTCGATAGTAACTAATTAATCCAATTAATCTTTTAATCTCCGTCGTGTTAGTCGGGGTCCTAAACCGAGTAATAGCTTCCACTTTCTCCGGATCGGTACGAAGCCTTTGATCATCAATCACGAAACCCAGAAACTTAAGCGAGCTACGACAAAATTCTCTCTCTCTCTCGTAGCGCTACAACCCCGGGTGGGTTTTGGCTCAATTGCCCTTCAATATTCTCGGTTTTCCATCAGGTTTAGTGCTTCCTCGTATTGCAATCCTAATATTTCCAGATCTGTTACGATATTGTCTCTCCATCTTGTTCTTGGACGTCCCACTGGTCTCTTTCCTCCTGGAGACCCTACCCACGCCAATTTGAACAGTCTACTATCGGGTTGTCTCTAGACGTGTCCAGCCCAACGTAGCCGTTGTGCCTTTATTTCCTGTACTATATCCGGATCTTTATATAGTTCTTTTAGTTCTTTATTTGTTCTTATTCGGTATTGTTCTTCCACAGGATTATATATTGGGTCAAAAATCTTTCTTAAGATTTTTCTTTCGAATCGTCTGATTCTTTCTTCATTTGTCTTGGTCATTGTCCATGTCTCGGAGCCGTACATCACAGTGGGTCTTATAACGGTCTTATATATCTTAACTTTTGAGGTTCTTTTGAGGTTCTTTTGAGGAAAAAACTTTTGAGGTTTTTCGATCGGAGCAGCTTGTTCAGTGCAAAAGTACATCGGTTGCCATTTTGTATACAACCCATTTTTCCTCAGTTATGTCATTATCTGCCGCGACAGTTGACCCCAGGTATTTAAAATGTTCTCTCTTTCAAAATTGTATTGGTCGATGGTGACATTTTGTCCAAGTTTCTCCGTGTGGTCTTCTATTAACGCACATATATTTAGTATTGTCCTCATTTATTGCAAGACCCATTTTCTCTGTCTCTCTCTCCACTCTTTGAAATATAGCTTTCATGTTAATCACGCTATTAGCCACTATATCCACGTTATCTGCATATGCCAGCATCAGACTAGATCCTTCTACTGCAAACAACTGCATCCTGATTTCAGATGATTTTATGGCTTTATCCAGTATGATGTTAAATAGGAGAGGTGACAGTGCATCACCCTGTCTGAGTCCGTTGGCCACTACAAAAGGTTCCGACACTTTTCCGTCTATTTTGATCCTCGACCTTGAGTTTTGTATACATATTTTGGTCATACGTATGAGCAGCTGTCTAAGAATAGAAAGCTTCTCTGTGGTGGATCTGTTTGGTCTGAAACCCGCCTGGTAGTCCCCTATGCTGTTCTCCGCAAAAGGAGTTAGTCTTTTAAGTAGTATGTTCGCTAGTATCTTATATGCGGTGCTAACCAACGAAATCCCTCTATAATTAGAGCACTCTCGTCTATCACCCTCTTTGTGTATTGGTATTATTATACTTTCTAGCCACTCATTTGGTATTTTCTCTTCTTTCCAGATTTGTAGTATCAATAGGTGTAATCGTTGGTGTAGTTTGTGTCCTCCTTGCTTTAACATTTCCGCTGTTATGTCATCGATTCCAGGCGATTTTGAATTCTTTAATTTGTTTACTGCTCCTATTGTCTCTTCAAGAGTTGGTTCGTCTGTTGGTAAATCGGCCGTCTGATATACTTTTTGAGTGAGGCGTTCTGTATTATTCCCATTAAGTAGTTCTCTGAAGTACTTTTGCCAGGTTTGTACGATTTCTTCGATACCAGTGACAAGATCTCCGTTGATGTTTCTGAGAACAGTCTTAGATCTGGGTTTTCGTTCGAACAGATCTTCTGTTCGTACTCTCTCTTCTTTGATCTAATAGTTTGTCTGGCCAGTCGTCTCGCATATATGTACCTATCTACTACATTTCCGTTACTCCTATTTTGGATCATAGTCTTTCTACGCGCCTCCTTTTCCTTCAAAGCATCTCGACAGTCCTCGTCGTACCATCCCTTCCTCTTCCTTCCGAACCTTCTACCTAGTACTTGTTCAGCTGCTGTCGATGTTACATTCTTAATTGTTCTCCAAACTTCCTCTATACCTGTGGTTTCCTTCTCGTCTCCTAGATTGTCTTCTACTGTCCTTTGATACTCTTCCCTAGTTTCGTCCGTTTTCAGCATTTCAATGTTCCATCTTATGCGATTAGTTGGAGCTTGATCTTTGTATGTTGATATCCGCATCTTAATTTTAGCCCTTACCAGGAAATGGTTCTGAGTCACTGTCTGCACCTCTGAGGCTTCTATTATTTATTACATCTATGACATTGCCAGCATGTCTTGCATCTGCTATGATGTGGTCTATTTGGTTCTTTATTCTACTGTCCTTTGATACCCATGCTTGTTTATGTATACTGTTTATACCCATGCTATCTTTATGTTCGAACATTGTGGACTTTATGGTGAAGTTATTGGCACTTGCAAAATCGATCAGTTGCTGTCCGTTATCGTTTGAAAGGTCGTGTAGGCAACCAATAGTTGGTCTATAGTTTTCTTCCTTCCCAATTTTTGCATTGAAGTCCCCACATACTATTCTCATGTCTTGTTTGGGCATCTCCTCAATTGTTCGTTTAAGTAGCTCATAGAAAGTCTCTTTTTCGGTTTCGTCTTTTTTCTCAGTGGGCGCATGTGCCGAGAGGAGAGAGTAGTTGTACCATTCTCCTCTTAGCCGTATCCATCATATTCTTTCGTTTACTGGCTCGAAACGTATCACTTCCTTCACGACACGCTCGTTGACAACAAACCCAGTTCCAAATGTGTGGCTTCCATTTTTATCTCCACTGTAAAAAACCACAGATTCTCTAATTTTTATATTACCAGTGTCTGGCCACCTCATTTCTTGTATCGCTGTGATATCTATTTTCATGGACTCCAGTTGCTCTACGGCACGCTCCGCCACTCCCGTTCTGTACCAGCTAATGACATTTTAAGATCCAACATCCAATATCCTTTTTCTTTGGTTTGGTCGTTTCCGCATATCCGTCCTATTCCAAGGCTTAATTGTAGTCTTCACAACAAATATTGTTTAACGAGAAGGGGTTGTTAGCCCTTTGCTCAACCATCCTCATTTATCCGGGCTTGGGACCGGCAGCGACAGCTGATGTGCTACTCAATCCACCCATCAGACTGCCTCAGGCGGAGTTCGACAAAATTCACATTTTTCAATATTTATTCTAAACCCTACTGCATTTAACTTTTCAAAAATAAGATTGAGAGTCCTAATGTGGTCTTCAAACGTGGACGAAGCCACAATCATGTCATCAAGATAAACATGCGCGTCACCTTGGTGTAAAATGGAACCAAGTACCTTCTCCATGGTACGTTGTAACGTCTTGGGGGCGTTAGTAACATCAAACGGCATAACCAAAAATTCAAAAAGGCCGAGCCCTGGGGACACAAAAGCAGTTTTCTCTCTAGAGGTTTCATCTAACGCAATCTGCCAGAATCGGGCCGTTTAAGGGGGTAGGCGTATTTCGGAATGGGACGTTTCGCCGTGGCCGTTTCGCCGTGGCCGTTTCGCCGTCGCCCATTTCGCCGTCGTTAATTAAAAAATATAGTAAAATCAAAAGTTGCAATTAAAGCTTTATTTAATTATATATAAAAAAATAATTTTTTAAAAATAATTATTCAAAATAAGTTACTTCCCGCTTTTCTTTTATTACTATAACTGTACTGTTCTATTATTTTGTTACCAACTTTAACATTACCAATCAATAATTTAATTGATTGATTCTATAGCTTATATACATGGTGTCACACTTTTGTAAGAAAATTTTTATTTCTGCTTTTTTAATTTCTAATTTTTCATAGCCCCGAAAATATAAATTTTTGCAGTCAACATGTTAGTTTTTTTTTTATAAGTAAAAAAAAATTTTTTAAATTTAAAATAAAATTAAATTCGACGGCGAAATGGGCGGCGGCGAAACGGCCACGGCGAAATGGGCGACGGCGAAACGGCCATGGCAAAACGGCCACGGCAAAACGGCCACGGCGAAATGTCCTAGACCGGGCATATTTACGGGTGACTTTATTAAGAGAACGGCCATCAAAACAAACACGAAGCTCCCCATTCCGCTTCTTAATTATTAATAAAGGACTACACCAAGGAGAGTTGCTAGGTTGGATCACCTGATCTTTTAACATTTGAGAGATCTCCGTCCTTAATTTGCCTTGCATCACCGGACTCAACGAATACTGGCGTGTCTTGACAGGCGGAGCATTTCCTGTATCGATAGTGTGACTCACACCTTTAACTCGACCCAATTCTTTAATAGATAAAGTAGCAAATTTCTTAATAACATCATCTAATTGTTTTTGTTGACTTAAGGTCAAAGACGCTTGATTGACAATACCTCCCGAGGCTGCAACACGCGGAGCAGTGTTGTATGCCACTACAGTGTTGTATTCGTAGTATGCCACGAAAATTTATCAAAATGTAACGATAAGAAATTTCACTGTCTTCACAGTACACCCTAACTGAATCTCTAAAGCAATAATACCAATCACCGGACTACTAGCCCCATTCGCTACTAGAATTTCACCAACCTCAGATGGCAAAATTTTCCCAATACCCGCTTTTTGCAACACTTCAAACCCTTTTCCCCCTAAAATAGAACTCATGGCCCCTGTATCCAACAACGCCGTAAATTTATGGTTCTGTATACAAATTTCCAAATGAGGTCGATTATCGAAAGGTTTCTTAGTCATAACAGGCGCAACAGATTTAGACGCATGAAAATTTTTAACCATTTTCAACCAATCTTCCCATTCCCCATTACTAAAATATTTATTTAATTTTTTCTTTGAGTCGGAAACGAAACTCTTCCACGAGAAAAGTTTCGACCTCTCAAACTCAACGTTCCGAACGCAGCTTTGAAGGGGCGATTCGACACATCGAGGTTGCTCGTGCCCCGGGGTGACACAACCTCGTTCGAGTTTTCCGAAATTATATTATTAACGGACGTAACCGCTGAAGAACAATGTGAACATTGATTTTTATATACATTTTTGGTTCCACAACCATAACAAAAAATATTTCTTGCCATTTCACAATTAATGAAACGGTGACCCCTTTCATTACAATTCCAACACAATAATCCGCCACTGTCAACAGGAATTATATGTCATTTTCCAATAACATATATTAATATGCAATCAGATAAGTAGTTTCAGAGGTAATCTACTATGAAGTCATTTATTGTCTAATTAGGCCCGGAACTTTTTAGAATACCTAATATCATTTGCATTTTTCCTTCATAATATTATTAAATATTAAATTTGTTTTTCTTTAAGATTTTTAATTTTTCTCATAGCACATAATTATTTAAGTCGCGCTAAATCATGATTACTTATGGCCAGTATTTCAAGGCAGTTTCAGTTTTCACCGATGGTCAAGGGTTCCTATAATCCCATATGCTGATACGGTAGTTTAACGTAATTATTTTTGATGGCCCGGCGTAGCGTAATCGGACCTCCAGGGTCGTACTCGGCGAAATCGCGGCTGCTGGGTGACGTCTACGAGAGTCACCCAGGTAGTTGTTTTGTTTATTGCTTATGACTCGGATCTTTACAAACTTATCCTGAAATAGAAGTACACAAGAAAACTGCCATAAAAGATTCGAGACAGTATGTATAATAATAAATAAACTTGTCGTATTACAACGCAGGTTCTTATTGCTAGTAAAAAGGGTCGACCTAGTGCTGTCAGCGACAGCGGCCTAATAGGCGATAATGTAGCGAAATTTCGAAGCACTTTACAAATTAAATATTTACTCACATTGGTAGGTAGGATTCGACACACAGCAATTGCAACACAAACAGATGTAGACGGCGGGACAGCGGGACAGCGGAACGGTAAATAAACCTTGCCGTTGATGCAGGATGTTAGCTCTATGAAAAGTGCGGGATTTTCCGACCCTGCGCACAGTGGTCATATGGCAGATTCGCACTTAAGTAAGGTGAACGCACACAAATTATAATCGTCGAAAGTTAATACGTCACTTCGATAGCTAGTGACGGTATGGTAATACGTCACAACAATTATAATACTTGTAATTAGTGCTACCCTGGATTACTTTTGCTACAATAGTAGCCACAAAAATAGACGGAATGGCGTAATCGCCTTAGCACAGCGCGGTAATCACTCGCGTGATCTTCACAAGAAGATCTGAAACCTGAGCTACAATTACGGTAATTCACAATGAGGTAAAGCACTTATCGGTAAACGGCGGTAAAACTAAATCTTTCTAGGCAGGAACAAACTTCCTTCGCGCTATCGACTCGCAAGCTAGTATCTAGTCAATCTACGTGCCCCGCTTGAATCCCTGGAAAACTAACTCTCGCACCTACCCTCTCCTAATGATTATATAAAAATCTCGTGTCACGGTGTTTGTTACCGAACTCCTCCGAAACGGCTTGACCGATTTTTATGAAATTTTTTGTGTATATTAAGTAGGCATGAGAATAGGTTTTCGTGCAAAAAAAATTTTAAAATTCGCGAAAATGCGGAATCCACAAACGATTTACGGTAACGTCGCTCTGATTGGTCGACTTCTAATTATATAATCCGATGAAAAACGTACATGTACAGGGTGAACCAAACCATTGCTATCAGGTAGGCGCACAGAGTTGGGTCTAAAATTTGGAGAGATAGACGGCGCAAAGGCTACAAGCATATTGCTATTTCATACGGCGTTTATTTTATTGTTTACATTTTATCATAATTATTTGATTTTGAATTGAATATAATTTAAAAATTAAATTTTAGAAAAGAGAACAAAGTTTACCGGGTCAACTCAGACCGGGTCAACTATTTCATACCGCCAGGGCCGAATATGGCGGTATGGCACAAGTGATTTTAAAGAACTGTTATTAATATTAAGATGGCCGATTTTGGCCAAAATTATCGAATATTCGGATTAAAGAAGCAACACGGATTGCAATTAAATTTAATAATTATTCTCCTAAAGAAAATCTATTATTATTTTTATTGTGTCTCCACATAACCCTCCCCCTCCATGACCAACATCTGGTTACGACCCTGCATACCCACAGATGTTTAGGGTATCCCTATCCACAAATTTTTTTTTCGATAGATGGCATAAAGGTTACAAGTTATTGGTAATATTGTATGTAGAGATTTACATAATAGAGAGACTTATTTCTTTTTATCATATTTGATTATGAATTGAGTTTAATTTACAAATTAAATTTCAGAGAAAATGAAAGATTTTCAGAACATTATAATATAGATGATGCGCTAAAAAGCGCTTCATTAGTTGCACAATATGAAGATTTCCAGGTGAGATCTGAAGTCCATCAAGCACGAAATAGATATTTTCGTTAAAAGTTATGAAGCATTGATCGAGAATCTCTGCGTTGCCATTGCCAATTTACCACTCAGTCATTTCGGTATGAGTTCGTCAAATCGAAGTGTATCTGATTTAATGGCCACCGAAATGAATCGTGAACTGAATACGATACTGTACAAATGGCAGCGATTGTTACTCGCAATGTCCCACTACTAACTAATGAAAAAATCATTTACGATCGCATTATTTTGGAAGTTTCGGCGGGACAAGGTGGATTCTTTTTTTTGATGCACCAGGTGGAACTGGCAGAACATTTCTAATTTTGCTAATTCTCGCTGAAATACGATCAAATAGTGGCATCGCATTGGCCGTTGCATCATCTGGCTTTGCAGCAACCTTATTGGATGGAGGCAGAACTGCTCATTCAGCATTTAAGCTGCCACTGAATATTCAAAATAATCCAGACGCAGTGTGCAGCATAAAAAACAATTGTCCATGGCCACAATGCTGAAACAATCCAAAATTATCATCTGAATGATAGTGTACCATGGTGAATGAACGATATGGCACACAAACATTCTCTTGAGGCACTGAACGGAACACTAAAAGATATAAAAATTAACGACAAATTATTTGGCGGCACTCTTTTACTCCTTTCAGGTAATTTTAGACAAACACTTCCTGTCATTCCACGTTCAACGTACACTGATGATCTCAACGCTTACTTTAAATCATCGCCACTGTGGCGTCATGTTGAAAAAATCCACCTAAAAACTAACATGCGAGTGGAAATGCTACAAGAACCATCCGCTGGCACATTCTCAAAGCAATTATTACATATCGGCGATGGTAAAGTTGCTGTTTATAAAAATACTGCATGCATAAAATTACCAACTAACATCTGCACAATCATTGTTTCGCAAAATGCTTTCATTGATCGCATATTTCCCGATGGAGGCACACAACACAACACAAAAATCATGTGGAGAAAAAATGTTTAAACTACAAGATACAGCTGTCGTTTCCAGGCGACTTGGTATCATACAAATCGATCGATTCAGTTTGCGATACCAACTGTAAGCTATAATGTATAATTTACTATAGTGTAGTGTTCTTTTGCCTACCTTAAAATATGAGTCTTATACTCTCAATGTGGGTCGTTGGTTCTCGAATAAAATTGTCGCATTCAAAACAATAAAAAACTGACAAATAGAACAATAATTTATTTGCAACCAGTTTAACAATAAAATAAATAAACAAATGGCAGGACTTACATAAATTCGTCGGCCAAACAAGTTATTCTTTAAACGCTTTGTACTTGGTCACCTTCTTCAATAATATTCAAATGATTGATTGTTTGTCTAATTTACTTGATTGGAAAATCTCTTCTATACTTCTTTAAAACTTTTGACTTCTCTCGTTAGCTCTCGAATTTCAATTTCTTATTTAAATTTACTTGATTTGTCAGCTCTCCAAAATTTAACTAGTTATTATTTTTCTTACTTAATTTTTCGCTTTCGAAAAATTCCACAACTCTTGTTATTATATTGCCTTGGTTTCTACACCTTTTATTTTTTTATATAAATCAAATTTGCTGCAGGTCTGCATGTCTGCTTGCTTTGACCGACATCATTTATGTAAGTCCCAAAATATAACATTAAATAAAAATGGTACAATTAAACTTTCTAAAACCAAACATAACTATTAAAAATACAAACAACTTAAACTAAACAAATCAACAATATAACACATAACGAACAAATAAAATATGGAACAAAATGAATTAAAATGGCAAATTAAATTAAAATGGATTGTAAAGCCCTGCCATTATTGTTCCTCGGGTTGCAAGTCAGTTCTTTAGATCTTTAATTAGCAACCCATCTTTGTCGTATGATATGAACACAACAATATATTATATATATATATAATTTACTGAAGCTGTAAATTATCCAACAGAGTTTCTGAACTCACTGAAATTGTCAGGCATGCCACCACACTTTCTACGACTAAAAGTTGGATCTCCGGTTATTTTACTTCGGAATTTGAGCCCCGCACGGCTGTGCAATGGCACCCGATTGGTAATTAAAAGATTAATGATAAACATTATAGAAACCACCATTTTTGAATGGCAAATTCCGAGCCGAAAATGTTTTGCTACCACGAATTCCACCGATTCTCACAGACGTGCTAATCAAACGCGTTTAATTTCCGATTAGGTTGGCATTCGCAATGACAATAAATAAGTCGCAAGGCCAAACGATGTCTGTTTGCGGCATATATTTGACAACACCGTGTTTTTTACACGGACAATTATACGTGGCATGTTCTTGCATGTATGCATGTTCTCGATGGACTGACGAAAAATATCGTACACTCGATTGTTCTTCGAAATTAATATTTTTTTTTATATTTATGTTCCTTAATAAAATACATCGAATTGAGAAAATGAATAGTTAGTGTTTTTTATTTTTATGGGCGGTCATCGTCTACATATAATTTATATGGCAGAACGTTCGCCGAGTCACTTGGTATATTAATTCTGAGGCGGTACGATGTTCTAGAATTTTACAAATAATAATTTATATGGTTCAAGTTCTGAGGCGATACGAAGTTCGCCGGGTCAGCTAGTAATTCTTATAAGAATTGAGCTCATTGCAATTATGACAATAGTTCATGGTATATATGAAAATAGTTCATTATATCTATGAAATACGTTAATTCTATGTATGAAATAAGTTGATTGCATATAGGATATCTCGGTTTATTGCATTAATAAAACAGTTCTCATAATTTAAATTCAACAGTAATACCGCAAAAGCAAAACAGAAAAAAAGTAAGATTTACACAGCAATAACTTTATTATAATTAATTATTTAAAAATATTCTTTTCACATCTTTAATGACAATTGATGATTTTGCCATAACAAAAACGTTTGTATAAAATTCCAAATTGTTCCAGATTCCTTAGCACTTTTATCATTAGTTTCGAGCGTTTCGAGCAAATTTAACTTTTTGGACGAACTTTTTAAATCGTGATATTTCATTATAAATGTAATCGGTTCCTTTTTTTTAGTTCTATGGTAAAAGCTCTAAAAATAAAATGTCTGTGTATTGTTTTTAATACACAGTGTTTACATACTAAGTGTAAAATGTAATTAATATTTAATAATGTAATTAATAATTAAAAAAGTAATATAAAATGTAATTTTACACTTACATTCGCTTCTGTTAGAAATTATTCGATTATTTCATCCACCAACGTCTTGGAATTTGATCAAGTTAACGTTATACCATTATCGTCAAAATATTTGCCTATTATGTTAATAAGAATATCCCTTTGTGAATCGTCGAAACTTTTTAATGTGTCATATGTTACGCATAATTGTAAAGCTTTATTACAGCTATTTAATATAGTAGTTAATGGGATTGCCTTAGCCTCGGAAGGTGCTGGTAGATCACACCTACCCGTTGTCAACACATCATTCCGTTTTTTCCAAAGAATATTTTCTACTCATTTAGTGCATGTTTAAAACGTACTAATATAACGTTTTTAAATTACTGCAATATTTTGTTTACGTCACCAATATGCAAAATTTTTAAGTCATCTTTTGTAAATCCTTCGTCTAAAATTTAAATGTTTTAAAATAAACAGAAATAAACTACAAATTAGGGCTGGGAATCAAATACTTTCGAATATTCGAACTTCCAGTATTGGCTGAAACTTGCAAGATTTTTTTACATTTTACTAATTAGAATTGGTCAAATGTGAACTTAGTGTACTCTCTATCTTAGGCTGATAATACACAGAGCACACTAAGTTTATATTTAACCAATAGGGATTAGTAAAATGTAAAAATATCTTGCAAGTTGCAGCCAGTACTGGAAGTTTGAATATTGCAATATATTCGATTCCCAGCCCTACTACAAATGATATGTTTTTATAAATTTATTATAGGTGTATGTACTTACCTTCTAGATGTTGGTAAACTTCTGTTAAGTTCCAACTTAGAGCTATTCCTGTAATTCAACATCTTTGATCTTTCAACATCAATTTTGGAATTCGTATAAAGTTTTGTTATTACATTTAACAATAAATTTTTGTTATTTTTGTTAGTGCAATTACGGCTAAAGTATTTTTTATATATATCAAATAAATTTGAAAGGACGTATGTAGACTGCACCAATGGCTAGAAGTTAATCCGTTTTTTATGGGTTTTAACCGAGGGTCACATGTAGATTGCACCGATGGTCAGATGCAGATTGTACCGATCTAATTACTTATCTCTTACTTATAACCCTCTTATTTATAATATAGTATATTGTTGTATTATTTTATACGAAATGCACTATTTCCGTGTGAGTGTTCTTTCATTTATTTTTCATTATGATTTGAGTTATCGTTGCTTACAAAAAGGCATATGTAACAATAAAAATTACTTGCAACACAATATGAAATTTTAAGAGTGCCTGAATTTTGTGGTGCATCGTGTATGAAAACATAAAAGGTGTAAAAGTAAAAGTGGAGACGACGGGCTTCAAGTGGCGAAGGTTGGTACTAGAGCGGCATGGTCGCTTAGTTTTTGAATGCCGTAGTAAATTTTGATGTCTGCGAATATTGCGTTAACCTTCATGATTTTTGAAGAACTATTGAGAAGTTGGAAGTTGGAAGTACCTGAAATGGGTGAATATTAAAATCGATTTGTAGTTTGAATGCATGGATGATCGATGTTAGCAGATGAAAAATTAGTAACGACCGCATAAAAAATAAAACTAAAATTTACACTTACCTGTTGAAGAAACTAATTATCAAGAGTAGATCCAAGTAGATGTGGAATGCTGGAACCACTAATTAATTCACTTGAGGAATAATCAAGTAACCTTCTCTTAAAATTATATTATTTGTAGATACCAATTATTTGTTACCAATTCAACGGCAAATGTGCGAAAGGAATGTTGAAATCTATCCACTACTGTTAACCACCTGTCGGACTGTTATCAAGATCTCGACAATTAACGAACGTAACCTACTTCAGTGGCGTACTAAACTCCTATTAATTTTGGTAAATACAAAAATTTTTCGTTTTAAAAAACTTTATTTGTGACATTTACTTAATAATAAATTTCATTATTTTGTACATGTTTATACACTGCGTAATTACTAATCAAATTCAGGTCATAATTTTAAGTTTCTTTGAATATAATTTGATTGATAATTGCTGCAACACAATTACACACACAAAAAGCCTTATTGGAGAATTATTGTTCTCAAATCAAGTACCAATAATCAAAAAATTTTATAAACTTATTTACTCTGTGGAATTGGTGTATTTTATTTGTGTATAACCTGCATCACAAAGTTGTTCAAGTAATCCACCTTGAAACCCCCCTGAGAAGTCTTAGCTCTCCGACTTGTAAAGCCGTAGAGATTATTGATTATTTGCCGTTTGCCACGCATTCAAAAAAATATCATTATAATATATAGGGTGGATTCTCGATTGCCTTGGTTGCGTTTGTCAAAACCGACGCTTCGCATCCTCCGCTCCGGTCCCCTCCGCTCCGGCCGCTACGCGCCGTTTTCAAGAACGCTGACTCGCTAAAAATATCCCCCTAGATAGCTCCAACTCGCGAAAGGTGCTACTCGAAAAGGGTGAAACTCGTTTTTAATTATTAGCCTTTTTCTAATTTTTTAATTTGTTGCATAATGTTGCGTAATATAATGAGTGCTGTTACAAGCAAGGGGTTCAACATGGACGATGTGTACCCGAAAGTATAATAATCGCGTCTGACGGCTAACGCTAAGACTATATTTATCAGAACGCACGTACGTGAATTGGTGAATGATTAAATGGTGAAATCGACGCTGCGATATTTTCGACTTTATAATTTTTTAATTACACTCTATGTCAACGATCATTAACTCTTAATCCTAAAAAAATTGCGTAATCCTAAAGGATTGTTAAAGAGCTTTTTTACTGACCATCGGTGCAGGTTACATACGTACCCTAACCGAACCCGGTGCAATCTACATGTCCGATTATGAGACCCTTTGACCATCGGTGCAGTCTACAATCGCCCATTTGAAAGACGGCAATGACGGACGAAAGCCCGTATCAAATTTTTTTGGTAGAAAGGGGGTTGGAATTGGAGTTTTGGAATTGGAGACAAAGAAGAACAAAATGCACCTGTGGCAAGGGCAAAGAAAATTAAGCACCCGCCTAATGTCATCGACATCCACGGTAACAATAACAATCTAATCCGCGAACTTGTGTGCTATTGTGTTAAAAACGGTTTTTATCTGTTGTAGCGCACAAACTCAGTGGTGGCGCAGCTATATGAAAAAGTGAGTATAGCGAGCTTTTGAAACTGTAAGAGGTGAGTATACTTTTTTATCGGTTTTAATTGTGTATTATTGACATTGGAGTTCGCGGTTATCGAAATGTTTTCGGTAAATTGTTTATTTTCGCGGGTGCGCCACTGGCGTTTGGCGTTAGACACTGCCATAGATTGTCGGTTTCACTTTCACTGTTTTCGTCTTTAGTACTCATTGTATAGGCCAGTCGTATTTAACACTAAAAATAGCTGAAATCGCAAACAAACGGCTAGTTCTGATTTTTAGTATTTAGGCCGTAGTTCGATGTATTAGCCTGAAGGAACAGCCTGAACAGGTACATGTCAGCGCCCCCCCCCCTTGTGTGTTTATTTGAAGTAATTTAAATTTGACAAATATAAGTGCTGGAAGGGGGGGTAAAATTATGTACGGATGATTCAAACTTAAGATATTTCTGTTTAATATATTCTACGTTTTCATCTACATAGTAATAATCTAGCTGATTGTGGTGTCATCGGAATAATACGGAAAATTTTTTTGTAATTAAAAAAAAAGAAAAATTTTTATCTAATTTAAGCCGTTCTGGAAAAAATGGAAAAGTTATAAGAGATGATCATAGGTCAACCAAAAATTGTAGACCAATCACGTCGTAGTAGCTTTTGAGAAGATTTTCGAAAGGAACATCAAAGCCAGAACACAAAGTTTTCTTTCAGTTTGTCAGTGAGCAATCAAAAAGTATAGCGGCACTCTTTTTTGATATTTTGCAAACATTCGACAACCTTTGGTGGCCAGCTCTCTTTCATGTATGGATGATCCTCAATGACGATCCTGAAATAGCCTAATAAGTGAAAAATGTGTTGCAAGGAATACCTACAGGGTTGGACCTGTAGAATATCATTATGCACGATAGATTTCACCGATTAATAAAATTAAGAGAATTATGAACGCAGACGTTGCTGATAACATCACCAAAGGCGTGACAGCTAATTTGAGAAACGACTTAGTGCGAAAATTACAAAAAAAGTGTAAATAAACTGAATATCTTGTATGAACCCTTGAAACTGGATCTACCAGTAAAGAAAGTCTTAATTATGTGCCATTATCCGGATAGAGTCAGAATCTTATAAGGTTGACACAAGTTGACGGACACAAAGGTGTCCCTGGACCTTACGCACGGGTTCCTTCAGATGAGTATCTAACAATCTAGGAAGATACAGGGTACACATAAAATTTCTCAATTCCAACAAAGGTAAAAAAACCCAGAAATAATGATAAGCCCAAATCAGAAAAATTCAAAAATTTCTTGATATGTGATGATACAAATCCCCCCCCCCCAAAATTTACTACATTTCGTTAAAATTTAAAGATATATCTAAATTCTTATTAAAATATATTTATTACCCCCCCCCCCTAATTAATTTTATGTAATCATCATAACAAAGAATCGCTTTATTATGACTTCCTACATTACGCATCGTCGCACTATGTGTAATTTGTAATGTAATTTATCGCTTTTTGAACATACTTAAGTAATTTCTATTGGTCAAAAAGTGTACCCCTCGTCAAATAATTATGAAGTAATCAGGGGCTGAGTATGCTTAATCCGTCCCTGCAAACAAAGGTAAAACAAAACAAGAAACCGAATTTTAAAAAATGTAATACCACACGTTTAATTACACACTTGGCTTTAATATATATATAAGAAAATTGTTTAGACTTTAGACTTTAAACTTTTACATTATAGATAAGAAAGAGCATTAGCTATCAGACTTGGTGTAAAAGAAAACAACGATTAAAAACTGTAGCAAATATGAATAATTCAGGAAACGGTCTTGCAGAACTTCCGATGGAGGTTTTCCATAAGTGTTTGATGTATTTAACACCAGAAGATCTTTATAATTCCTGGAACTGCTGCAAAAAATGGAGAGACTTCTTGAGTAGTCCGCGCTTTTGGAGAGAAAAATGTCAACGCGACCAAATAATGCTAGAAAAAGAAGATTTAAGATCAAAATTATACAATACTGCGTTAAAATGTTTTTCCACAGAGAACCAGGTAAGTGACGTTCCCATTATGATAAATCTGGATTCGGGACAAGGATGGGACTACAATTTTAGGTTTTTAGGCAAAATACATGTACAATGTTCTAATACAAAAACATTGGGAAAACAAGAAGTCGTATCTGAAAATTTGTCAACCAGCACAGTTAAAATGTTCACTACATTACAGCGACCATGAAGTTCTTATCGCTGGATTTTTCAGCGTCAGCGATAAAAAAGAATCTATTCATGCCATAAATATGTTTACGGGACAGGTGAGAACCAATTCAAATTTTGACTATATTTAAAAATTTCTTTTAGATCTTAAGTGAATTCTGGTCATATGGTAAAATTTCCAAAATTGTCAGGCATAAAAATTTGATAGTTGGTGCAATCGAACACTCTGCAATTCAGGTATGGGACTTACCGACTTCCAAGTGTTTATTATACAAGCATTTGAGAAGTTCGCTGATTAAGTCGCACGATTCGTTGCAAGTTCACAAGAATTTGTAAGTATTTTTTTAAGAATTACAGATCAGCACTTAGTTAAAATTTCTATTTTACAGAGTTTTGTATATAAACGAGTTCAAAAGTATCTCCATCCTCGATACTAATAACGGTTCAATTGAACATCGAAATAGTGACGTAATATGTTTTTGTTACATCAACAAGAAGATCTTCGTTGGAACTAAGCGTAAAAATATAGAAATTATGAGTTTGGATTCCAATCTTACGGTGCAATCCTTGGTCACTAACACAGTAATACAAAACATAGAAGTAAATATAACTAAAACCATTACTACAGAATTGCATAACTAAACTGCATTTTTTTTAGTTCCGTGGAAACCGTCTGATCGGCTTTTCCCAAAACGCGGGTGAAGAAGGTTTCGAGATCTTCGGGTTTAATATCCCAACTCGACAACAAATATTCAGATGGAAAGGAATCGAATACGCCAAATTTATAAACGAAACAAAAGTATGTATTGCGTTATTTAAGGAACCACTTATCTTAATCGCTGATCTGCCAGGAAGGGAACGCCCAATAGTATAATAGGTAAGTTTTAATTATTACTTCCAAAGGTATCATTTCATTTCCGAGTTAATGTTGACTGCTTTTAGAACAAAAGATGAAAGGTTTTATTGCTTCAAACAGTCGATACCTGTTTATTGGTTCCTTGAAAAATAAATTCGTCACGATGTGGAGTGTCCGGACAGGACGATTTATTCGAAAACTAGAATTTGGAAGCGATATTCGCTACAATTTTTTGGTGACCGAAACAAAGATGGCGTACGTTGAATTGTCGGCTGCACCAGGACAGAAAGACTATACCGTGACTATCTTGGATTACGATCACAACCTTGAAAGCTCTACCATGCACTCTTATCCAGAATCAAATAGGATTATAGATCGCGCTTTCCGATAAAGCTACCAAAAATAAAATAACAGAGCAGGATGGAAAAAATTAGCTCGAATTTTAGAGAGAAGTCTGCCTAACAAAATTATATTTTCTATAAACAGCAATGCTTTATATGATTTTTGCTATTTAATAAGAGATATAAAACAGATCACGTATTTAAACACAAAATTTTCGTTTTCCCAATAGCAATGTGGAAAATTAAAAACAAATTTTGTTTACAAAGAATTTACAAAGGAAACAGGAAGACTTATAATATTTTAGAGATTATTTATTTCTTAAATTTTAAAAAATTTCAAAAATTTAAAACATGAATTTTGAATAAATTTTTTAAATTAATATTTTAAATATATTTTTTTTATTTATATTTTGTTATTTTATGATTTTTTATTTGGGCTTTTCTGTCAATTTTAGTCAGAAAATTACTTTGAGACATTAACGGAAACCCTGTAAAATTTCTTTGGATTCCTATGATTTTCCTTCACTCGCGTCCTTTTAATCAAATTTTATATTGCGCAGTGTTGTAGTTTCATAAATTTTTTTTTCTACATTTTAATTAAACATTAAACATTTTTAATCCGATTATCTGATTATCCGACCATTCAAAAAATCTCTACGTGACACATAATGAAATACGGACGCTCCTATATGTTGATAATGCAAATTTCCGATTTCGAAGCCGGTTTTTGTCATATAAAAATCGATTTTCCAGCAAAACTTTTTAGACATTTTTTGTTGAAAATTTCATTGCCTTCAATTTTTTTTGTATACATTTTTTTATTTCGTCACGCCGTTTATATCTTACAGCGGCTTAAACAAGACTCGGAAAAATACGAAAGATATTGTCATATATCTCGGATATATATAAGAGAACAAAATTTAAATCAATAAAACTTTCAACAAAAAAAGTCTAATAAATTTTGAAGTAAAATCGATTTTTATACTGACAAAACACGGCTTCAAAAACGGCAATTTGCGTTGTTAATATAGGTCCGGATTTCACTATAAGAAACTATATACAGTAGCGGTCATGGAAATTGCATTAATAATTGTTCCCGATTTAAAAAAATAGATTTATATATTATATTTTTAATAATAAAGAATAGAAAATAGAATAGAAATAAAAAAGTTACATTTTTGTTTTGAAACTCAAGCTCAAAAATACATTTTTGTTTTTGAACATATTCACAAAGCTAGGTTAATCAAACCGGGGGGTCTGGGGTCTATGATCATTAAAAAAAAAGGAAGTGACTGGGGGGGGCTATAGCCCCCTAGTCCCCCCTTCGCTGCGCCACTGCCATTTGTAAACAGATCAACGAACACGTTTGTTTGCAAATTCTAAGCGTTTTTTTAAGTGTTTCTTTGTATAAAGTGGCTTTTTTCTGGGGCTTCGTGCCGTTAAGTTCGCTTCTAGGAGCCTTCTTTTCACAGTCATGTTGCTTACTGACAGATTCAAGGGTAGATCACAGTATATTGTGGTGATATTTCCACAACTTAGGTAGCGGTTCCTACGTGAGATAATTTGACATGTTAAGATTGTGGTCAGTTTATTTGTTTTAAGTCCTGCAAATGAGTTATAATTTATGCAGAGGAAAATTAAAAAGGCCAAGTTTAATACTTTAACACATCCTGAACACATATTTTTATTGTATTTTTATAAACGTTGAATTGAGTGATATTTGTACTGCGCTTCAAAAACGACCTACGATAAAAGAAAAGAATATTAATTTGTGCAACATCCTGTCCGTACCATCATTGCCTTGGACTATCATTGCCTTGGACAAGATTTTATTTCTTCATCCTGTACGTAGTTGAAGAACTTATGTGGTAATAATTTTCTTGAGGTTGAAACCAGGTCTTCCAGAGCGCTTGGATGAGAGTTGGACGTATAATTTAATTTGCGATTTGTGGAAAATTCCACTTTCTTGGAAAGTGAATTTTCAGGTTTACCACTTGAAGCCATCGTGGAAATAGTGAGATTAATCAGATTGTTTAATTTGGATGATTTCTGAAAAATTAAGTGTTTATTGCGAATGATAAAAATACAAGGTTAAAAAAAAGCCGACGCCATTTTGAAGAACGGCAGATTGAAAAATTATGATAAAATTGATTTCACTTTCCTTACTTTAAATGAGATGTGAATGCACCGAATATTTAAAAAGGCGTAATCAACAAGTGCAGATTGAAGAATCATAACAATTTCGAGGCAACTCTTAAGGATTTCACAGTAAAACTTCGCAACGTTTAAAACAGATGTTTACCGGTCGAAATACAGGAAGCAAATGGTAGTTTTAAAAAACGAGCGGATGAACAAGGTATTTGGAGTGTACAAGGTATTTCAAAATTATTTGTCTCCAGTGAATTTAACATTTTAATTAAAACATTTTTTTTACACCAAAATTTATAAAAACTTGTATTACATTTATGACTTACAAATTTCACCCAGCGACACATGGTAATGAAATTTTTAGCATTCTATTATTTATTGTCACGTAAAAATCAATCACACGGTATAGAACTAAATTTATAATTACTATAACAAAATATATTCTATATCCTGTGTGATTGATTGATCATCAAAATTGTAAACGGAACATTGCCCCGATGAATCAACTTAATCGATAAACCAATAATATGAATCCAACAATAACCAATAAGAATTATAATTAGTAGAATTAAGATTAAGAGGGAGGATTACAACAAAAAGGGGGTAAGTCGGAAAATCGGCAGTCAGCCGTGGGTGAAGTGCGAGTAGTGATTACCGCTAGAACCTATGTCCGTCATGTTGGTGATCCAATCCTCCCTCAGCCTTTTAGGGTAAGACTTAATTGTAATTGTTGTATGTTTTATTATGCGTTATTATAATTGTTTAAACTCTTGTCTTGACTTTAATTGATTAATCTGAGCTACAATAAACCCCCACGACCAAAAGGTCGTAACATTATCATAAATAAAATTTCAAAACCATTGGTCGTACACAGTTTAACACAAAAAGGTCAAATAGCGAAATTTGTCGCACTATTTAAGTTTCCTCTAAATAAAATAATCAATTTTTCGTTAGTCAAAAATAAGAGTTTTTATTTGCTCCAAGAGCAAACAAATTGTTTTACTGGAACCGACTACTGTTGGAGTGTAGCCCATGCTTCCGAACCTACTGGCAGCCGAGGTAAAAAAAGTGTGATACAGGGTCTCGTTAAAGAATACCATTACAATATGTTAAGTGAAATGTCATCCAGATTCAGTTGCTATCCCATAACTTCAGCGACGAAGATGTAGAGGATGTTTTGCAAGTCGCTGAAGTATATAAAAAAGACCTTCCTTATTTGTTAGCTTTAAAGGGAGAGCTAAAAATTTGACAGCAGATGAGAGAAAATATCCCAGTATCTCCAGCAGATGCCTACAAAAGAGCAACGGTTGTAATGAAATTTATCTTCCCGCAAAAAAATGCGAAAGCGACAATTTCTCACCACACCTGGGATAGGTGTTCCCCAGTAATAAATTTCAGTGGTGAAACTCGAGATGAAAGAAACTAGCTCTATGGTAACGGAGTAGCAAGAGCATGAATCTGAAAGAAAATGAGTTTGCTTCTGTTCCAATAAAACTAAAGTTAATGAAATGACATTTATTGTCAAAAGGGCAAAAGGGATACTCAAACAATTAATAATCAAAAAATTGTTACCTTAAATCAATTTATATTTCATCGCCACAGATAAGACAATTCTTAAACGATACTTTTAAAATTAAAGTTAAAATGAAACCAAAGTTCAAAGAAGCTGAGGACATAAAAGGACAACACAAAGAATTATTAATCAGTCGTTTTCGAGCAGTTGTTTTGCTGAGCCGTTCAAGCATCTTTTGATTTAATCCAAAAGAGACGTCGTGGTCCGCCCCCCTTTGCTATTTGAACTCTTAAAGTCCAAATCATATTTTTTTTCTATTATTATTGTGTTAAATTCATTCAAGTCATTTATTAACTATCATTAACGTCGCGTCGCGAATAAATATTGTGTTATGATTTTCTTCAATCGTAGGTAAGAACAAATTGAATTTACAAATGTTTTTCTTTTATAAAAGGTATTAGCGAGTCGAGCTTATAATTTTACTTAAGTCAAGTAAATCCTTTTTTTTTATTATATCAACATAAAGTTCTTTTTTTCTGCTTTCATTATAATTAAACAAATTAAACAATTAATTCATGTTAAATTGTAATTATCTACCTTAATCTTTTTTTTTATTAAATAAACAAAAAATTGAAAATCTAAGCGTTATTATTTTTATGCAAAGATAGATATTTTCTTTTTGGTTTGATCCTACGTCTTCTGAGCTTTTCCACGTTACATTTACTTAATACAAGTTTTGTTAATTTCTTGTCAAAAAAAAATTGACTGGTGGCAGCTTACGGAGAGGAATTCTCAAAGACGTTTTACACCAAAATCGGTGGTCGCTACCATTAACCAACGACCCAGGGTTTTACAATTACTGGTCCCGGGGTTACACAGTAATATTTTAAATTAGCACCGGCTGAACTTACATGTTTTTCCCGGATAAAATTTTGGCCAGCGGTGAAACTTACATGTTCACCATCGATGGCTTTATAAAGTAAATAAAGTATTAAAAACTGACCATCTGTGGAACTTATCACCGTCCGCTCCGTTCCGGCGATTCCGGCGAAACGGGTAGAGCAACAAATCGGAAATGCGGCAACAAAAGAGCACTAAATCCCTGACAGTCCGAATTTTTTTTCAGAAGTGGTCATTTCAGCTTGGGTTACGTGTTATCATTGTCTGATTTTTGTATTATATTACACCGTGTCTAGAAAGCTTAGACTTTTTATATTACTTTTTCGGATACTATTGATTCATGTTTTAGTGGAAAAAGTTGAAAATTGTGGAATTTATAGTAACTTATATTTTGACATTTCGACGAAAAAAGAACAATCCTAAAGGGTAAA
This sequence comes from Cantharis rufa, assembly GCA_947369205.1. Taxonomy (NCBI): domain Eukaryota; kingdom Metazoa; phylum Arthropoda; class Insecta; order Coleoptera; family Cantharidae; genus Cantharis; species Cantharis rufa. The sequence continues at coordinate 26,656,804 of OX376305.1, read as the reverse complement.
ATTGCAGCCTCAATTCTTATCAGGTCTTTTAAGAAAATGCAATTTTTGAAGAGAAGTTGATGCATGAAGGGAAAAAATCTCAATCTTAAATTTTTTTTACAAAGAAGTTTGAAAATTACTAATATGCAATTGCGCTTCTCAACCGATAAATTAAGTTTAAATTCAAAAATAAAACTTTCTTAAAATATCAAATACTGCGTTTGGTACTTATTGGCGCTGCAAACAGGATAGTTTCACGTATTCTGGCATTACTTATTTGGTAATTTCAACACTAAAAGAAAACTTGTGTAAAATCTTTTACAATATTGTATCAAGTGTTACTACAAATTATAGTACAAATAGAACTAGGTACAATGTGTATTAAAAAACTGAAAATTATTGTAGTAAAAGGTTACTACAGTAACAGATTGTAGCAAAAGGTTAAAAAGTAAAAGGTTGGCGAGTCTACGCAACAATTTGTAGAATGGTTGCAGCACAAGAATGTTGTAATAATTTAAATTTATTTAGTAATATTTCAAACAATAACATAAATATGACTGGTTTACATTATTTGTAAAGCAATTTATGGTATTGTATGTAGTGCATGGTGGTAAAAGGCATATTATAAAGTAAAATATTTCAAATTAAAGACTGAAATATTACAAGTATTTTATTAATTTTAATTGCAAAGTTATCAATACTTACTAATCCGAAGTTTAATTTGTTCTAAATTTTGTAGTAATTTCTAACTTGTTCTTTTAGTTTTTCGCTTTATTGCGTGGAAATTTGTAACGAACCGTATATAATTTCAAAAATTTTTAATTTTATTAGGGTCATAATATAATCAATGTGTTTATTCAAAATTAGTACGTGTCAACCCAAAATATCATAAATGTCAAAGTGGGCAACTTTATTTTTGTTTATCAAATGCGACACCAAGTTTAAGTTTCTCACGCTAAAAGAAGGTCACATGTTTTAATTTACAACCCCCATGAACCAATGTTCAAAAAATAAAAGAGGACAGTCACGTTAATATTCTCGAGACGAGAAGTTTGTTTTTGGTTTAGAGTTTTTAAAAAAAAGGGTTAATGTTAGTACTCTTTATAGTTAGTGTTGTTCATTGTTATAGTTGTTAATTTAATGCAAGAACTCAATTTGCTTGAAATTAAGTTAATTCGCTATTAATTCAAATAATTTAGTAAAATTAGCGAATTTCACTTCGTTGAAACAATACTCTTATTGTTTACAATATTAACATTTAAAAAAGTGCAAATATAAATGAAGGGCTTATTGTTATAAAATGATAAGCCACAAATGCATAAATTACAGTACAATGAATTTAAACTTGAGAAAATGTGCAACATCTCGGTGTTTGCTAGATAATTACATTGTATTGTCGCGTCATCATCATTGCAATATTTTTGTAATACTTCGGTAGTGGCTTGTCATTATAATTCACAATCAATTGGGCTTAAAATCTCAAAAAGTATGAAATGTGGCTTATCATTTTATAACAATAAGCCCTTCAAATGAATAACAAAAAGTAAAAATTTCGATAAGGCTATTTTAAATTTTACTTGGAATAAATTTTGACTTATGTACCTATATTGTTTCGAATTACGAAAATATATTAAAACCATTAGTGATAAAGAAACCATCTTCATACCGGCACACAACAACTTTAAAGTGCGAAACATAAAAATGGTTAGTGGTTAATTTGTAAACAAAATTTAAATATTTTTATTTTAGATTATAGATTTAATAATTAATTGTAAATTTTAGATTTAATTTTAATTTTAAAAATAAGTATAAATAAGTACTTATTAAATTTAAATCTTTTGATTTAGATACACGTTAAGATTTTTAGATTTTTATAAAAAATGTTTATAAATAACTAATTCATTATAAAACTTAAATTCGTTTTTTGATTTTTATTTATTGTTAAATTGAGTAAACCATAAAACAATTCTTCAAGGAACCTCCGCCCGTGAGATCCTGCACCCTTGAGCTAGTACAGGTAGGTTGTCCTATCCTTTGAGAACAATCTGACAAATTCAAAATGTGTTCTAGTAAAATAAATGATATTTGTAGTATTAAATAAAAGGTTTTCTTTCAAAGCTTATATATAAATAAATATATCAAATTACATATTTTATAATAATATATATTATAAATATGTAAAAATTATTATAAAATATGTTAAAAATTTCATAAAAACAAATTTTTAGTAATAATGCATTTATTAAAATAAATATTTATTTTATTTCTGCAGAAACAAAAATAAGAAACAACAAAATCAAACAAAAATAATAAGAAAAATTAACTAAGCATAAAACAACAAAAAGAAAGCTAACCTTCATAAGCATGTAGTAGGTGTACATTAAATCCAACGGTATCAATATCGGAACATAAAAAATTAACAATTTTGATATCGAATACAAAAATGTTTTCAATTTTTGCAAATCTTGCGACATCAGATATATCGGTAATTATTAACATGTCAATGTTATACGTATTAATTCTTTTTATGGTAATGGAATTAACGCTCACTAAATCACGAATATTATTGGAAGGAAAATAAGTTGTATTATCGTTAAAATCGATAAAAATGGATACGCGACTATACAACATGTAGTTTACAAAATCATTACCAATTAACTTGTTGCACAATTTCAGTTGAACTTTAACGGCTCAAGTTTAAATAATATTTTTAAAAGAACCAGAAACGTTTGATTTAATTTTGATTCTCGATGTTTTGCCTAGGCAAGGCACGCATACACCATGAATGTGCCAAAGGACCCGAATGTTCTAAAACAGTTGGGTAATGTAAAAGATGGTGATGCTTTGGTTTTAATGATTTTGTACATTTTAATACTAATTGGAGATAATATTCAATTTTAATTTTCAAACGTTTGCCTTCTGTAAAATGTAAAGTAGCTGATAGTATTACATCAATTATATCTATTACATTAGTCCACAAAAACCACATTTCAAGATTTCTTGGAATTAAATCGCCAATCATTACGCCTAATAATCGTACAAATGATAGCATTTCGCTAGCTAACATTCGAAGTATATTTTTTATATCATCTAAACTAATATTTGAAGAAAATAAACTCAAAAAGAATTTCAAGTAGATTTTGTGGTATATTAGTATGTATTTGTAAAATGCAAGATTTAACAGAACTAAACAAAACGTTAAAATAATAAATGCAACAGACGAGCTTTTATTCGCTTTTGTTCGTTATCTCTATTTGATTGATCGAAATCTTCTATCTGACCACCTAATTCAATTAATTTTACCGATAATGTATGGAATTCTACGTCTAAATCAACATTTGGATTTCTCGCAACAGGCATACCTTGTTTTAGAGCATCCCTCAACAACTTATGCTTCTCTGCGACTGTTTCGCCTACTTCAATTCCTCTCCAACTTAATTCATATGAAAGTTCATCGCTTAATAAACGATTGACATCCATAGTTACAAAAAAATATTAAGAAGCTACCAAAATCAAATACTAAGAAAAACAAATTTTCCGAAAAAAACAAAACAAACAATAATCAGAATTCACGAAGGGAATTCACTCTCCCTCCCCCTAAGAATCAAACTTAAAGAAACAAAATAAATTCTAGAAAGGCAAAATAAAAATACTCCGAATTCCAAAAACAAAGTGAAAACAACTACAAACTCTGTACTCGACTTCTTCTCTCTTTATACGTTGGGCGCCAATTTGCTACCGTTAAAAATAGATAGAATAAAAAAATTAATAATAAAAATTATTGATGGTGATATTATCGGTAGTTGGGTCGTGTGCCTTTGGCTAGCTCGTAAAGGCAAATAAACTAAATACAAAAAAAACGAGATTGAGCTGATTCTTCTTCAGATCTAGAGGATTAATATACAGGGGAAAATCGCTAAAGTAACGCTCCGAAGAGCCAGCCGATGTGTTGATATTTTTGGGCGCCACGAAGTTTAAAAACAAGAATCACCTTGTATATTCGAATCAACAGCCACTTTAAACTACGAAAAAAAAATACTGGCTGTTGCAAAAAAAAAGAAGTAACCAGGTCAAGAAAAGACTGAGTAACAGAGATAACGTTTGTTTCCGATTTAATGAAAATAAAAAAATATTTACAAATAATGCGATAAATTGGGCTACCTTTTTAATAAAAAAAAAATGAATACGTTGTAAGCTATCAATTGCTCACAATAAAAATATAATGTAATATATAAAAAGTAAAAAGTAAATACTCGCGTTATAGTTACCGCGTATACGTATACTTTGGCGTACAAATACTGTAATGATTTTCTACAGCTTATACGAGTTGTTAGATGTTTAAATACAATCTATATATATAAAATTCACGTGTCACAGTGTTAGTTACCATACTCCTCCGAAACGGCTGAACCGATTTTAATGAAATTTTGTATATACATTCAGTAGGTCTGCGAATAGGTTTTTGTGCTAAAAAAATTTTAAAATTCGCGAAAATGCGGAATCCACAAACGATTTACGGTAACGTCGCTCTGATTGGTCGACTTTTAATCATATAATCCGATGAAAAAGGTACACGTACAGGGTGAACCAAACCATTGCTATCAGGTAGTCGCACAGAGTTGGGTCTAAAATTTGGAGAGATAGATGGCGCAAAGGCTACAAGCATATTGCTATTTCATACGGCGTTTATTATATTGTTTACATTTTATAACATTTGATTTTGAATTGAATATAATTTAAAAATTAAATTTTAGAGAAAAGAACAAAGTTTACCGGGTCAACTATTTCATACCGCCAGGGCCGAATATGGCGGTATGGCACAAGTGATTTTAAAGAATTGTTATTAATATTAAGGTGGCCAATTTTGGCCAAAATTATCGAATATTCGGATTAAAGAAGCAACATGGATTACAATTAAATTTAATAATTATTCTCTTTAAGAAAATCTATTATTATTTTTATTGTGCCTCCACATAACTATTCCCCTCCATGACCAACATCTGGCTACGACCCTGCATACCCACAGATGTTTAAGGTGTCCCTATCCAGAAAATTTTTTTTCGATAAATGGCGTAAAGGTTACAAGTTATTGGTAATATTGTATGTAGAGATTTACATAATAGAGAGACTTATTTCTTTTTATCATATTTGATTTTGAATTGAGTTTAATTTAAAAATTAAATTTCAGAGAAAATGAAAGATTTTCAGAACATTATATTGATGATGCGCTAAAAAGCGCTTCGTTAGTTGCACAATATGAAGATTTCCAGGTGAGATCTGAATTCCATCAAGCACGAAATAGATATTTTCGTTAAAAGTTAGGAAAACTAAGATTTTTCCATTCAAGGCGAAATTTTTAGTAAACTAAAAACTCACCGAGCTTTTTGAATTACTCTATTCCGAAGTACCAAGGTATTTCACGTGGAATCAAAAAATAAAATCTGGCATTGCAGCAACCTTATTGCATGGAGGCAGAACTGCTCATTCAGCATTTAAGCTGCCACTGAATATTAAAAATAATCCAGACGCAGTGTGCTGCATAAAAAACAATCGTCCATGGCCACAATGCTCAAACAATTCAAAATTATCATCTGAATGATAGTGTACCATGGTGAATGTACAATGATGAATGTACGATGGCACACAAACATTCTCTTGAGGCACTGAACGGAACACTAAAAGATATAAAAAATAACGACAAATTATTCGGCGGCACTCTTTTACTCCTTTCCGGTAATTTTAGACAAACACTTCCCGTCATTCCACGTTCAACGTACACTGGTGAGATCAACGCTTGCTTTAAATCATCGCCACTGTGGCGTCATGTAGAAAAAATCCACTTAAAAACTAACATGCGAGTGCAAATGCTACAAGAACCATCCGCTGGCACATTCTCAAAGCAATTATTACATATCGGCGATGGTAAAGTTGCTGTTTATGAAAATACTGCATGCATAAAATTACCCACTAACATCTGCACAATCATTGATTCGCAAAATGCTTTCATTGGTCGCATATTTCCCGATGGAGGCACACAACACAAGAATCATGTGGAGAAAAAATGTGGACGTCGACGATTTAAACTATACAAGATACAGGCGTCGTTTCCAGGCGACTTGGTATCATACAAATCGATCGATTCAGTTTGCGATGCCAACGAAGCTGTAAATTATCCAACAGAGTTTCTGAACTCACTGAAATTGTCAGGCGTGCCACCACACTTTCTACGACTAAAAGTTGGATCTCCGGTTATTTTACTTCGGAATTTGAACCCCGCACGGCTGTGCAATGGCACCCGATTGGTAATTAAAAGATTAATGATAAACTTTATAGAAACCACCATTTTTGAATGGCAAATCTCGAGCCGAAAATGTTTTGCTACCACGAATTCCACTGATTCGCACAGACGTGCCAATCAAACGCGTTTAATTTCCGATTAGGTTGGAATTCGCAATGACAATAAATAAGTCGCAAAGCCAAACGATGTCTGTTTGCGGCATAGATTTGACAACACCGTGTTTTTTACACGGACAATTAAACGTGGCATGTTCTTGCATGTATGCATGTTTTCGATGGACTGACGAAAAATATCGTCATCGTCTACATATAATTTATATGGCAGAACGTTCGCCGAGTCACTTGGTATATTAATTCTGAGGCGGTACGATGTTCTAGAATTTTACAAATAATTTATATGGTTCAAGTTCTGAGGCGATACGAAGTTCGCCGGGTCAGCTAGTATTATAATGAAAAGAACGGCCCAATAAAATTATTCGCGCAAAAAAGATAATTATTAACAATAATAAAAGAGGGCAATTTCACTTTCCACCGATGGTCAAGGGTTCCTATAATCCCATATGCATATTCCACCGCTGCCGTGGGCAGGTAGACTGGTCATAAATTTAATCTTTTAATTGTTAAGTCTATAAGTCTATAAGCCGTTATAAATCAGACCAGTTCTAAATATCGCAGATGCAATTGAGGTGGATCAAAATTATTTTTAGTACCAATTACAATATATTGCTATGTTTATTCTTGCCCATAACACTAAAATCTTGAATTATCCATAGTTCGGGTAAAATTCATGTACAACGACTTTGGTCGAAACCATTGGGTTAAGTAGAGAAATCATCTTAGAATTATTGTTAGCAAATTTCTTTCCAAGTCTTCATTGGGGGAGATTCAACTGAAATTAAAATGTTTATTAATTTATAAAGTAAATTTAGGCAACGTACCAGATATTTGTTATCGGAGAACATTCAGCTACGTTTGGTCTGGCATTGCAAGTTTTGTTATGGTTAAAGTCAATCTGGACATTCCAATATTGCAAAGTTGGATTGTTTCCACCATTTAAAAAATCGTTGTGCTGAAAATTGAAAATATTAAACATGCTGGAGTGAAAATTGGATAAAATTTGTGTTTATTATTGTTAGGTTAAGAATAGATTTAAGTGGTTACATTTTGGGACGATTATTTTGACCAAAATATTATAAAGGTGCGACGAAAGACGATTAGGTTCGCGAGTGTTCACGAGTTTGTGAAAAATTAGGATTTTTGTGGTGCAAATGCGTGTTAGAAAAACGTTTGCAATGGAATTTTACAAAAAGTCGTCTGGACTTATGAAAGAAGAGTCTATTGAGAAATGAAAAACATCATCGGAAAGAGCAGGAAATTCTCTTTAATTTAGGACAATTTGAAGATCCGATGATGAAAATTTAAGAGTATAAGAAGAGATTCCATCCGAGAATGTGGACGGATCTAGACAAATTGGACTTTTTAATTGAAGCTGGAGTCCGACCGGAAACATTTAGGATAGGAAAATTTATACCAAAAAGATGAAGGATTAAAAGTTAATGACTTTAGATAACTTTTAATCTCAAGAAAATTCTGTTGGTGGTTACACCAAGTTAAATTAAGTACTTTAGTTAGTACAGCAACGCAAAATTTGGCATTCTATGGAACCGCGAATTATTATTGGTCGATGCGAAGATCATCCACCACCCTAAATTTTAATTTAGTGGATTTTTATTGGTAAATGGCATTATCGATGGACATTGGTCAATCAGCCATAAAACGAATAATTTGGTTCCGATTCCGTATAAAAGGAGGTGCGTTGGTAAAAATAGGGGAGTTCGTTTCCAATTTTTGGACTAATTGCTGCGATAGCTTCTGCCCGACAAAATGGCAAATTTTTATAAAGTATTTCGGTGATAGAAAAATTTTGAAAATTAATTTTTCGGTGTTAGAAAAATTTAATGAAATTTTTTTTTGATAATTAAAAATTAATTTAATTATTCATGTAAGGAAATTATAATTGTCGAGCAATGGCAATTTATATAAAATAATTACAAAAATTATTTACGATGAAAATTTACTTTCAACAACCAACAATTCTTCAAAGAAGACGTTAGAAGATATAGTCAACTATAATTTCAAGAGGATTACGTGCAAACTTACCTGTTGGTTATGTGATAATACCGTCCTGAAATTTAAGTGATTAGGTTGTGTTGTGTAGAAAGGATTACATAGAAGAATATAAAAGGTAGATAAAACTATTTTGGGCAATTTCACTTTCCACCGATGGTCAAGGGTTCCTATAATCCCATATGCATATTCCACCGTCCGTTTTGTTGGAGCATCGCCACTTAACCCGCCCATCTTGCAATTCTGCCTGCTTGTAAAATTTGAAGTCGTTACGCACTAATAATATATTTCCGCGCTTACCGTAGATTTCTCGAAGCGCTGCCATAATTTCTGTAGGTGTTGTTTATTCGTATTCTTATAATTTATATTGTATTTCTATGTTTGTTATTTTGTTTATATGTATAGTAAATATATTGTAATTGGTACTAAAAATAATTTTGATCCACCTCAATTGCATCTGCGATATTTAGAACTGGTCTGATTTAGAACGGCTTATAGACTTATAGACTTAACAATTAAAAGATTGAATTTATGACCAGTCTACCTGCCCACGGCAGCGGTGGAATATGCATATGGGATTATAGGAACCCTTGACCATCGGTGGAAAGTGAAATTGCCCAAGTGAATTGCGCTCCAAGCAAAAAGGTTGACATAATCCAAAATGTAAATTGCGCTCCCAACCATTTAACAATGGGTCACCTACTTATACCTACTTATGTTGTTAAGAGGAGATTAAGGTTATTTAAATTTAAGAATAATTACATTAAATAGAAATATACTAATAGAAATGGAACATTTTTCGTAAATGTTACTAAATTAAGCCATTAATTAGGTACGTCCTTTATTAGACATACTACAGGGCCGGCGCCAGTCCTTTTGATTAGGGTTTTTTAAATTTAAAAACGATTTTTACGAACGAAAAAAAGGCTTATAATTAAAAACGAGTTTCACCCCTTTCGAGTAGCACCTTTGGCGAGTTGGAGCTACTTAGGGGGATGCTTTTAGCGAGTCAGCGTTCGTAAAAACGGCGCGTAGCGTCCGGAGCGGAGTGGAGGGTGAGGAGCGTCGGTTTTGACGAACGCAACCAAGGCAATCGAGAATCTAACCTAAAAACGAGTTCAAGGTTTGTCGACAACGGTGGTCGACAACAGAATATCGCCAAACAAATATCGCGGTTAGATTTTGTCAAAGCAGTCACATTTTACTGTGCCTTTTTTTAAATAATTACATTAGATAGAAATATACTAATAGACATGGAACATTTTTCGTAAATGTTACTAAATTATGCCATTAATTAGGCATGTCCTTTATTAGACATACCACAGGGCCGGCGCCAGTCCTTTTGATTAGGGTTATTTAAATTTAAAAACGATTTTTACGAACGAAAAAAAGGCTTATAATTAAAAACGAGTTTCACCCCTTTCGAGTAGCACCTTTGGCAAGTTGGAGCTACCTAGGGGGATGTTTTTAGCGAGTCACCCATCTCCCTACATTCCAGTTTTCCCTTACTCTTAACACCTCTCGGTTTCTTTACCCTCCCACAGATGGTGCTTTGAAATCTAATCAGTGCCGTGCCTTTAACTTTAATAATAGCGGCGATTCAAATGTAATGCTAATATTACAAACCCTGTACGTGTTTTTCATATTTATTAATTTTCTGTCTAGTGCATCTGCACTAACAGCATGGCGATTCTTGTTCATTACCTTGGCAATTTCAATCCAGAGGATTTTTTTCTTAATTTTGGGGTTTCGAAATGTTAATTTGACTTTCTTATATTCGTCTAAAAAAATAAGGAGCTTTTGTGCTGCCATGTAAACTTTTCATCTAAAAATTACAAACTTTTATATACAACAAATTATAGTTACGCCCTTGAACTCGGGTAGTTCAACGGGTTGAATTTTAGAAATGGGCATGAGTTTTCTTCCTGTAAAAGCCAGGGAGGTTCATTCCACCATAAATTTGAAGTTTTTAGAAATTGAGAGGTGACGCCCCTTGATAATAAATCATCTGGGTTAAATTTCGTACTAATATGACACCAAAAAGCGTCGGCGGTGTACTCTTGAATGTCCGCAATGCGATTGCACACAAAAGTTTTTAACAAATTCGGGTTTGTTTTTAGCCAGCCTAATCTGGTGTAGAATCTGACCACAGAAAATATTTGTCAATAGGTAATATTAAAGATGTGCGAACTTGTCTTAACAGTTTTGATAACAAAACCGCTCCGCATAATTCCAATCTCGGAATCGTGACTGGTTTTAACGGAGCCACCTTAGATTTTGAACAAAATAACGTAACATGAACAAAATTCTTGGAATCGGTGGTTCGGATATAAATGCAAGCACCATAACCCTTGAGTGAGGCATCACAAAAACCGTGCATTTGAGCGCTAACAAGATTCGCGCAAGTAACAAGCAAGGTATTTTGACGTCATTTAAGGGGTCATGCCCACTTATACGAAGAAAAAATACGTGATCTTGGAGAATTTTTTTTAAGGAACCAGAAAACTTTTTAGGGGTATTTTGGTATACATAAAAAATATAAAGTTTTTACGTAAATAATATATTTTTTTAAGTAAAATATATTTGCAAACAAAAAAGTTATGGCCATTCTCCCGAAAGGCTTTTCGAAAATCTTGTTTTGCGGTGACCACTGCTGCTCGAAGCTGGATCATCTGAAATTGAAAATTTAAAAAAATTTATACAATATATTAAATTATTTAGTCCTTGAACGAACAGTTTTTCAAAATATCAATTTAGGACAAAATGGCACACGTTCAAAGTAAAAATTTCAATTTTTGATGAAAATATGGCTCCTTTATCGCTAATAAAAACAAAACTATACATCAAAAAAAAAATTCCTTCGTTTAAGGACTAGTTTCTTATATCTAAAATAACCCCACCAAATTTGAAACAAATCGATGCAGTAGTTTTCCATATATCGTGGTCACCGATGTTGAAAATTTTATTTCGAGATATTATTACTCCCACCTATTTTTAAGACCAAGTAATAGTTTATACCATCGACACTAGAAGCGCTGTTAATCGTGCGATAAAATCGGCGGGAATTCAAATGAATACGTATTCGAGTTAATAAATTTTGTTGTAAATATTAATGAAAAATTTTCCAGTATAATTTGTTCTATAAAATTATAACTGGGAAATATCCATTAATATTTACAATTTTCAATAATACTCGTAAAAGCTTTTAGCTTACCTAACTTAAATTAATTGTACATAATTGACATAAAAGACATAAGAAAAATATGTAGTACTATATTTTGTTTCTATTTTACATTTCATTTTATTATTTTTATATTTTGTTCTATTAAACAAGTTGTTTTGTTTGATTGATTTTTTTCTTCGATGCCTTATGTTTCAAATAAACAATTTGAGCTTCTTTTTTGATAGGATCGTTTAATACCAATCTTCTATTGTCGACCCCCTTTAAAATTTTGTTAACATTTTTTATCTACATATGTATGTAAAAAATTACAAACATATCGGTAAACATATGCAACAAGTCATATCGTTTATTGGTATCAAGATATGTAAATACGATACCAAATTGGCTTTAACATTTCCATTACTGCAAACTTTTGGAAGAAAGTAATGAAGCACATCATTGCATTTCCTAAAAAGTTTTAAAAAATTAGTGTTCGGCCTAGTCAAAGCTTTCGGACTGTAAGCTCTAGCTTCTAAAATAGGAAAAACCTCATCTTCTGATGATTTTAGGATATCCCGTTTACAATTGGGGCATGCACCAATCTTTTTAAAAAATTTTCTTGCCATATACCCTGCAAGGTATGGGTGAGCATTTGCAACATTGCTATCTGAACTAAATTCAAAATCGGGATGTGGTGGAATAGGCATCAAATTCACGGTAACTTCTTCGTTATCGGACTCAGATTTTGATGTTAAAAAGTCTTTTAATGCACTTAAGGACCCCACACTGTAATCCTTCTCACAATTTGCACCTGGCGAATGACTCGACATAAAATTCGTTATAATTAAAGATGTAAAGGACGTTTTAAAGAAATGGCATGTAGGATTTACGTTCCGTGCCCCGTGACTGCGAATACTGCCAAAAAAATTTTCCAATGAATCTTGGTTGATATTCCGTAATGAAAGGAACTTAAAACCATGTTTCTGTTTTTCTTTCCATAAATAACGAAATGCCTACAAATTGAAACAAAACGTATATTTTTAAAATGTAAAAAATTAAAATACAAAAAGATTACCTTAATAGTAAAACTCCAATTTCGTATTGTAGGAGGCACATGGGTTCTAGACCCTTTTTGAAAATTTATACTATCTAATGTTTTTATCGCTTTAATCCAAAAATCGTGATGGGGTGAATTAGATGTAACAGCGCACCTTAAATATTTTCCTTCGGAAGGTTTAATACTTGTTCCATTGACAGAATCAAATAATTTGTCAAAGAACAGCAAAAAGTCTGCAGTACCTACGGCATTCGGCGATAATGTAGCAAGACCTAAAACAAATTTTAACCAGTAATCGCTAGCCAGTGAAAGGATCTAAGTCTTACCTAACTTGGCAAATGCACGTATTGTTGCCGAAACACGTTGAGATAACACTTGAGCAGCTAGTTTCACTTTCATTTTTTTCAATTTTTCCTTGTATATATGACTGTTCGTTAATTTGTTAAGCATTCTTGTGTCATAATCGCCAACATCAAATTCATAGGTATTGATGATATCTGACCAAGATGCTACTGACGTTTCACCAGTAAGAGATTTAAAATTTGCGTTGCCTTCCACAAAGTTATTTCTTATACACTTTAGTAAATGAGGAGGATCGTACATATGAATAATTTCTTGGCCACCTATTAGATAACCAAACAATCTGTTTTCAGTTTCCTCACGAGCATACTCTGCATTGGTATCTTCATACAAACTTTTTATAGCAGCAGTATTTACTTGGGCTTGATCAGACACAGTACAAGCAACACAAAGACCGATATCTTGAAGTGCCCGAATTACTTTAGTTAACTCAGTTTTCAACTGAAATTTTGACATACCACCTTCTGTAAAATAATATGCCACCGGCTGCTTCCATTTACGGCGAATACCACGAGCCATAAATACCATGGCGTGGTTTGCAAATTTGGCTTTCTGGTGGTCACCAATATCCTCAAATCCTTCAATTGCATCGGTTTTGCTATTAAAATGTAATGATGGCTCTACACTCATTTCGTCAAATATCACTGAGCAATGACGATCCAGTTCGTGCAATTTTTCCACGGATTTCTTTAACGATTGCAAAATTGTGTAATTTATGCCAGTTTTAAAATTTAGTTTGTATAACAAATTTAGTAATGTCGTTCTGGAAGGTAATGCAAATATCTTTTTAAGTAATCTGTAGCCAGATGCGCTCTGTTTCATCAACGACAAAGCCAACACTTTGTCGTCCAAAGTGAATCTGCGACCACGACTACTTCTTTTTTGCATTTTTAATTGGCTGATTAAAAATTTTGCAGTAGTATTATTTACGTTTTGATAAATTTCGGAATTACTCAGATTGATAGCCCTTTTGATGTTATGTTTGTTTTTTTTTCTTTAAGCATTTTAGCTTCTTATTTAATGTAGCAGCTACATCATAATATAACTTCTTGGCCTTTGGTGAAAGGTTGGACACTCGACCAACGTTCACTTGTCCGAGAAGGCTAGGCTCTGTAAAATAAGAAATAAGTTATCAAATGTAATTATACAAGTAGCAACAATAATAGTATAATTATTATAAAAAGTACTTTTTAATGGGGTACAAGGTAGTACTGGTATCCCTGGTATCTCATCATGATTTTGAATAATATTGCTAGCATCGGAAATAGTATTATCGATATTATATACAGTGTTATCGAAAGACGAACTAACAGTAACTTCAGTTAAGGTTTCTATACAAATAAATATATTTTTAATAAAATATTCAATTCAATATAAATATAATACTATACCGGAAGTATTTAAAAGAAGTGTAGGAACTGCACTAAATTTCAAATTACTATTGTTACTGGCGTCAACAATAAATTTGCTGTCATCACTGAAATGAATATCGCAAACAACATAATTCTTCCTCTTTCCATATTCAACAGTTTTTCCAACAGCAGCAGTCCATCTATTGAACGTCTTACATAAAAAAAAATAAAATTAAAAATTGTTTAAATTTTCAAGAAAAAAGAATGAAAATTGGTCTTAATATCAAACAACCTTACATACCATTAAATTTTTTGGAAAAATATGAACTTTCACAATTCCAGATGAGGAATTATTACACCCTTTCACCACACATCTGCAAACCACAGTAATTAAATAATTAGCACACGAAATATATAATTAATACACGAATTTTCTTAATTTTGACAAATTAACTTCAAATTTGTTTGCGCATGTCAAATAGTAACATTAATAAATGCAGCGCCACCTGAAATTGAATTAATTTCAAATATGTTTGCGCATGTCAACATTATACAGTGACTTTGAAAGTTACTGTACGACATTAGTCAAAGCAGCGCCATCCCTTAACGATGGTACAAATTACACCCCCCGCACGGATCGTCGTACTACCATTGTTTATATATATCTAGTTGGACAGCCTCGGTTGCAAAATATTTTAGTTATGGATGTTGGCGTACAGAGAGATTGGATGTTTTGAGTCGCTTTTATCATCGAACAATAAGGTTTGCAACTGAAATGGTTGCAACCCAGTTGATACAATTTACAATAGATGGCATACAAAAAAATTTAAAATTTTTCCCATTTTGGGATTACGTACTAATCTACCTATTGTTATAACTATCATTGTTACAATAGTTATGTTTAAAGCTATGATAAAAGGAAAAGCTTAGAACATTATAGAAGGAAAAGGGAGCAGAAAGGTAAAATCCACAAAGTAGATACCTTGCTATAAAGCACAGTGGCGGCTTGTGACATTGTGATAGAACACAAATTTTAAAAAGCATGTAATTTTTGTAAATATTAATTTTTTAAATTTTGATTTCAACAAACTTTTTTTATACAGTGGCTACTTGCTGTTTGAAATTAGAGGACAAGTGCCCGTGCGCTCTTTAGAGTAAGGCGCCTTTGATAAATCATACCAGTGGCGTATACCTTGCTATAAAGCACAGTGGTGGCTTGTGACATTTTGATAGAACACAAATTTTAAAAAGCACGTAATTTTGGTAAATATTAATTTTTTAAATTTTGATTTCAACAAACTTTTTTTATACAGTGGCTACTTGCTGTTTGAAATTAGAGGACACGTGCCCGTGCGCTCTTTAGAGTAAGCCGCGTTTGATAAATCATGCCAGTGGCGTATTCAGGGCCGCCCCCCCCCGAAATTTTCTTTGTATTGTAATTTTCTAACTTTCTATTAAGCGTTTGACCTGGAAAAGTTGAAAAATTTTCGTCTGCGGCGCTATTACAAGACTCGCTTCGCTCGTGCCCCCCCCCCGAACTAAGTTTCTCGCTACACCACTGAATCATACAACACAAAAGCATCAACGCTAAGACCCAGTTTTTCAATCGTAAGTTAACCTAAATGCAATGAAAATAAATTTCAAGTAGATTTTGTGGATATTAGTGTGTATTTGTAAAATGCAAGATTTAACAGAACTAAACGACCTTGTTTTAACGATTTGTTTAGTTCTGTTAAATCTTGCTAAATTCAATGGTTAACTTAGATTTCTGACCAATCAGGTAGTCATAAACGTAGGTTTACCCTTGAATTTGGGTTAACTAACCGTTGAAAAACTGGGTCTAAGGACCCTTTGATAAAATAAGTTCTCAAAAAAGGAGCAATACCGGTGTGATGTGAAAGGGGGGGTCGGAGGAAACGTAAAGCGATGTTTGAAATACCTGTATAAATGAGTTTTTTTCCATTTTTTTAAATTAAATTTTATTTTTCAGTCGCGATATAAAGACCGTTGTTTTAAATGATCAACAAAGGGTATCTGCAACTTCTTACGACTTTGTAAACCCCTCCCACCAGTACCTACTTACTTAAAGTTGGATTTTTTTAAGAATGACATAAAAATTTATACTAAACAGATGACATCAAAATAATTGACTTATGAAATTGGTTTGGAATTATGCAGTTTTATATTTACTAGCAAAATTTACGCTTTTGTTTACATCTGAATTCCCCCCTCACCCTTTTCTATATTTGTTAGATTGTGTAGGGTCATTCATTAACTATGCTACATCTTTGAATTTAAATAAATAAAACCAAATGTATTCGAGGTGTAGTGGATATTTAATAATAAATATACTCTAAAAAGAGTAAAATAAAATAAAAATTAAAAATTTTAATAACTTGTGACTGTAGAAAAAAATTCAAAAAAGAATTAATAATAAAAACACCTCACTTTAAAAACTACTGCTCCCTTTAAAAAGAAAAAAATAATTTTTTCTTGTTCACTCAACAAATTTAATTTAAATTTGTTATTTTATTTAATTTAAATAAAAAACAAATTTAAACATTAATTTTGTAATCAGGGGAAACGGAGAATTTTTTATATGGAATGCATAAACTCAGGTTTCGTAAGTGGAACAAATCCCCGTTTCCCCTGACTTTGTAACATATGTGGTTGTCACATTGGCAACACTGGAATATATAATAGACGATGCATCACTTAAGATGGCTTCGGTTGTTGTGTTAATAATGTAATAACTTGTGCATATTAATAAATACAAATAAACAGATGAAACATGGTGTCAGATGTGGTTAATCAATGAAATTTATAAAAGTGCATTGATTGAAGACTAAAACAGTTAATAATAATAAAGGTTAGTTAACATAACCTGCGACCACGAGGTATAAAATAACAACCGTCGTGTGTTTTAAAAATAAAACAGTTAAAATGGAGTTAGGAGTAAAAACCCCAAATAAAATTAAATTTGACAATGAAATTGGTGTCAATTATGATAAGTTCAAACAAAGTTTCCAAATCTACCTAAACGCAACGAACCTACAAACGGCATCGGATGAAAGAAAAATTGCGTTGTGGTTGAACATGGCAGGAGAAGAAGCGCTCGAAGTTTACAACACTTTTGAGTTAACCGAAGAACAGAAAGTGAATTACAGTGCTGTCGTAAAAGCATTTGATGACTATTGTAAACCGTTAATAAATGAAACCTACCATAGATTTAAATTTTTTCAACGAAACAGAAAAGAAAACGAAAATTTCGAAAACTTTTTAAAAGAATTAAAAACGTTAGCCAAACTGTGCAACTTTGGAGACCAACAGGAATCATTAATAAGGGATCGCATAGTAATAAGCACCCAAGATTCGAGGTTACAAGAGGCGTTATTAAGAACAAAAAACTTGAACTTGACAAAAACAGAAGAAATATGTAAAATGGCGGAAGCAGCAAAAACCCAGGTAAAAGGCATACAAGGCGAGACGAAATTAGAAGAAGTCAACACTAGAAGAAAGTGGCAGACCGAAGTACCAACGAAAGATGAGTATAAGTGCTTTAAATGTGGAAGACAACATAAAGCTGGTGAGTGTTATGCATTTGGTAAAAAATGTAACAATTGTGGCGGCATGAATCATTTTAGTTTAGGGTGTAAAATTAAAAAACCTAAAAATGTCAAAAATGTATTTAAAAGTAGCTATAAAGGTACTAACAGTAGCTCGAGTAGCTCTAAATTTAACAGTGGCAACAAGTCACAAGGAAATACTAATAGAAAAAATGTAAATGAATTAGCATGCAATAGCGACACAAGCGATGACGAATATGCTATTGAAGATTTAACATTATGTAAGAATAAAATAGATAGGTTAAGTTTTCAGGTACACGAGTTGGTGTGGACAGAAAAATTAGAAATAAAAGGGCTCACAGTAGATTTTAAGTTAGATACGGGGGCTCAGTGTAATGTAATCACATGGAACTGGATTATTAAGTTAAAATTAAAAGATCATGTAAATGAAACTAATATTAATGTTGTGACCTATAATGGTTTTAAAATACAGGTAAAAGGTCAAATAAAATTGCAGTGTGAAAGAAAGAGTCAAGCTTTCAATGTTCAATTTCTGGTAATTGATACAGATAGCAGTCCAATTTTAGGGTTAGCAACATGCATTAAAATGAATTTAATAAAAAGAGTAAAAGAAATTAATTTCAAAAAAGTAGAGGAAATTATGTCAAAAGATAAGGAAAAAAACGAACTAATCCAAACAAATAATGATTTGTTTTCGGGTTTAGGTAAGGTACCTATTAAATATAAAATAAAATTAAAGGAAAATTATAAACCTTTTGTTAGTAGTTGTAGAAGGGTCCCAGATACAGTAAAAGAAAAACTAAAACTAGAACTGCAAAGGTTAGAAAAGAAAGGTATAATCGAGTCAGTTGAAGGCCCATCAGAGTGGGTAAACAACATAGTTATTGTGGAAAAATCTAATGGCAAAGTAAGGGTCTGTTTAGACCCATATGAATTGAACAAAAATATCTTAATGGAGCAATACCCCATTCCCACAAATGAGGATATCGCGGAAAAACTTAAAGAGAAAAATGTTTATAGCGTGCTTGACATGAAAGATGGTTTTTATCACATTCCACTTGATAAAAAAAGTAGTGACTTATGCACTTTCATAACACCATTTGGAAAGTTTAAATTTAAAAGGTTAGCATTTGGGCTATCGGTAAGTCCCGAAGCTTTTCAAAGAGTAAATGAAAAGATTTTTGGTGATCTTGATGTGGGAATCTATTTTGATGATTTTATTATTGCGGGTAAAGACGAAAAAGAACACGATGAATTAATGAAAAAGTTTTTAGAACGAGCTCGAGAGTTTAATGTTAAGTTCAATAAAAATAAGATACAGTATAAAGTAAATCAAGTAAAATATATAGGCCAAATATATTCAGAGAAAGGTATAAGTCCAGATCCCAGTTACGTGGAAGCAATTATAAAATTAGAAATACCAAAGAGTAAAAAAGAAGTTTTAAGAATGTTAGGGTTAATAAATTATTTAATAAAATTTATTCCAAATCTGTCAGAATTGTCATCAACACTAAGGGAGTTAATAAAAAGTAAAACTGAGTTTGTGTGGACAACTGAACACACAGAGGCATTTGAAAAAATTAAAAAAGTAATTGTAAATATCGATCATTTAAAAATTTTTGATCCCAAAGACGAAATAGTGTTACAAATGGACGCAAGTCAAAACGGAGTAGGTGGGTGTCTACTACAAAGAGGGAAACCAGTTGCATTTTGCTCAAGGAGTCTTTCGGACACGGAAAAGCGCTATGCGCAAATAGAAAAAGAGTATTTGGCAATACAATTCGGTTTAAACAAATTTCATCAATTTTTGTATGGGAGAAAGTTTGTTGTACAATCGGATCATAAACCATTAGTAGTTATACACGAAAAAGATATTAATAAATTAAGCAGTCGCCTACAAAGAATAAAATTAAAAACAATTAAATATAACTTTAAAATTCAATACATTCCAGGCAGTGAAATGTATGTAGCAGATCTATTATCAAGGTCTTTTTTGAAAATTACTGATAGGGAAGAGTGCGATTTAACAAGTGTAGTACACTGCATTGAAAAAATACTTCCAATTAGTAAAGAAAGAATTAACGAAATCATTAAAGAAACGCAAAACGACCCCAATTTACAAAAAATAAAGCAATACTACAAAACAGGGTGGCCTAAAGTTCAAAATTTAGAGGGAGAATTAAAAATATATTACAAAATTAAGGAAGATCTAGTAAACAAAGAAGGCATAATATTTTACGGGGAAAGAATCGTAGTACCAAAAAATTTAAGAAACTACATGCTGGAACAACTCCATAAAACACATGTAGGCATAGAAAAAACAAAAAATAGGGCCAGAAAATTATTCTATTGGCCTGGCTATTCAAAAGACATCGAAGAGTTTATAGCAGCTTGTCGAATATGTCTAAAATTTAGTAGGGCTAATGTTAAAGAACCTTTAATTTTTCATGAGAATGCTGAACACCCTTTTGAAAAAATAGCTATTGATATACTAGAATTTAAGGGAATCTCATATTTAGTAGTTGTAGATGATTACAGTAATTGGATTGAATTAATAAAACTAAAAGATAAAACGTGCAGCGAAATAATAAGAAAACTTCAAAATTTAATGACAACACACGGCATTCCATGTCAAATACTATCTGATAATGTACCATTCAATAGTCAAGAATTTAAACACTTTGCAAAAGAAAATAACATCGAAACTCTGTTTATCAGTCCAAGATACTCACAATCAAATGGGTTGGTAGAAAAAGCGGTAGGAATCTGTAAAAATATGTTAAAAAAGAGTAAGGAGACGGGACAAGATATCAAGGAATACTTGCTCGAATACAGAGCAACCCCGTTAATCGGGTTAAAAGCAGCTCCGTCTGAACTGTTATTCAACAGATTAATACGGACAACCTTACCTATGGTTAGAAATAAACTAAAACCAAAAATAATTGACATTCAAAATAGTAGGAAAATAAAACAGGCAAAAGTAAAACAAAATTATGATAAAACAGCTCATGTAAGGCCAGATTTCAAATTAGGGCAAAAGGTAATGTTATTAGGTGAGAACAAAGAGTGGGAACAGGCAGAAATAATAAATAAAAGTAAAGAACCAAGATCATACATAGTTAAAACCATTAAAGGTAAAACATTTAGAAGAAATTCAAAATTTTTAAAAAATTTACCAGGTAACAACTTTAATAATCCAGTATCAGTCGATACAACCGATAATGATTATGATGATTATTATGAAAACAAAAATGAATGTGAATTAAGCTCGGAACAAAATAAACCAACAGAGGAAACAGAAATAAAAGAAGTAGGGGGAAAAAGAGTACGAAAGAAACCAGTATATCTAAATGACTATGTTATATAAAAAAAAGAAAGAGATAAGAACGTGTTAAATTAGAAACAAGATTTTGTGTTAATTAAGAATTTGTAATGTTTAAGAATTTGTTAAATTAGAAATAAGATTTTGTGTTAATTAAGAATTTTGTATTGTTTAAGAATTTGTCAAATTAGAATTAAGAATTTGGTATTAATTAAGATTGCTGTATTCTGTAAGAACATTTGGATGATATCTCTAAAGGAAGAGGGATGTAACATATGTGGTTGTCACATTGGCAACACTGGAATATATAATAGACGATGCATCACTTAAGATGGCTTCGGTTGTTGTGTTAATAATGTAATAACTTGTGCATATTAATAAATACAAATAAACAGATGAAACAGACTTCAAAAGAATTTTTTTACAGTCAGAGGTTTTTAAAATTTTTAATTTTTACTTAAATTTTGATTTCAATAAACTTTTTTATTTTAAATTTTATTTAAATTTTAAACTACTTGCTGTTTCAGATTGAAGGACACGTGCCCTTGCGCTTTTTAGAGTATGCCGTTTGCAAAAAGAGGGAAGGGAGCAATACCGACGTGATGATTTCACAGACAATGGGGGGTCGGAGGAATTTTGAATTCAAAATTTAAAATGCTTTTTATCTTAATATTTATTTCAAACTTGAAATTATTCGACATAACAAATGTTTCACTCTTTGCAAGAAATAGTTTCAATTCTATTTAAATAGACAAACAATGACTATAGTCATCATGTACCTGGTCAACTACCTGCCTCTAATCTAGTGGACCTTCGAACCAACTCTTGCGCCCTTCATTATACTACCACATTCTACTTTATAAGTGTACCACTAAATTGTGAGGACAGCACTATACAGACTTATTGCAGCCATGCGCAAAGGTACGGTTGTCCAACTAGATATATATAAACAATGGTACTACCCTTCTCGCTTGGAGTTATTTATCTATAGTATACTCTTTAATCTGTGACCAACACGTTATCATTTGTAATGTTGTCCAGTTATGTATGTTTGTTCCCTTTCAATCAACTAAGATATTAAATCGTATTACACAATCAACTTCAATATCTCGCTATCAGGTTATGGTGCCCAGAATAAATTAATAACTTAGAAAAAATAAAAGTGACAGAATTAATAATAAATTGTTGTGTGTCAACGGAATTCAAAAGAACAACTATGATACGTGGAAAATTTACATGGAAGCTATTTTAGTAAAATGTGATCTATGATGGTGTTATGTGAACGGTTCATCAAAGAAACCGGAAATCACCAGTGATGTAGACAACACAAAAAAAGGAGGAAAAATGGTCGATAAATGGACAAGGCGAAATCCGAAATAATCCTTTCTATAAATCCAACGGAATTGAAACAAATTAAAGGATGTGTCACATCTCGTGATGTGTGGATAAAATTGGAAAATATTTATCAGTCGTCGGGACCTGCTAGAAAAGCACAATTGTTGAAGCAATTGACACTGCAACGAATGGAAAACAACGCTGATGTAAGAGTTCATATGAACAACTTCTTTGACGCGGTTGATAAATTACAAGACTTGCAAGTAGAAATAAACCCCGATTTATTAGCCATCATGCTATTATACAGTTTACCATCAAACTTCGAAAATTTCAGATGTGCTATCGAATCACGCGACGAACTGCCAGCGCCTGAAACGTTACGAATAAAAATAACCGAAGAAAGCGACGCAAGAAGCGACGTGCGTACTAACAACAGAAAATGTTATGTTCATAAAGAAATCGAGAAGTTGGCGTAATAACCACAAGAAACCGAATGAACAAACAGGTAAACAAGAAGACAATGTGAAATTTAAATTTAAATGTCATAAATGTCGAAAATACGGACACAGAGCGGCCGATTGTTATGTTAACAGCAAGAAATCATTCGCGAATCGTTCGGAAGAAGAAAATTTGTTTACGTGTGAAGTAAATCAAGTAGAAAATGATCAAATTTCCAAATGGTGTTTAGATAGCGGTGCTACTTCACACCTTTGTAAAGACTTGAACAAATTTGTGGAAATTAATAGATCAAACAGTGCAAATTTGAAACTTGCGAATAATTCACACACAGAAATTGTTGCAAAAGGAACAGTGCGAATAAACGCGACTGGAAATCGTAAAACGCGAAATTTTAAATTATGCAACACATTACATGTTCCAGATTTACGAACTAATCTGTTATCTGTAAGTAAAATTACCGACAATGGTAATGAAGTACTTTTTAAAAAAAATCAAGCTTTAGTATACGGGAAAACAAGTGAAATTATACTGACAGCTGATCGTGTCGGTGATTTGTATTATGTACGCGTGAATGACATTGAAAAACATGGTGAAAATGAATCAACAGCTAATGTTGAGAATAAAGTGCTAGAAAATCGAAAAATTGACGCTTTACCCAAACCATCAATCGAAAATGTTATGTCGTGGCATCGAAAAATGGGACATTTGAATTTTGGTGATCTTTGTGAAAGCGCACGAAAAGGTACTGTAAAAGGACTTGTAAATACAAATTTCAAATTAAAAAATGCAAATTTGGATTGTGAGGTCTGTGTCAAAGGTGAAATTACCAGATGTGCATTTCCAAAGATGTCGAAACGAATTTCAAACATTCTGGATTTAATTCATACAGATGTTTGCGGGCCAATGCGGGTAGAATCAAAAGGAAAATCAAAATATTTTCTTGAATTTATAGATGATTGCTCTCGTTGGTGTGAGGTTCGCTTTCTAAAATCAAAAAACGAAGTGTTACAGAAGACAAAAGAATACGTTGCAATGGTGGAGAAACAAACTGGGAGGAAGGTCAAGTGTATTCAATCTGACAACGGCACGGAATATGTAAATGAAGAGTTGGACAATTTTTTGAAGAAAAATGGTATTGTAAGGCGCCTGACTGCACCTTACAACCCTCAGCAAAATGGAATCTCGGAAAGAAAGAACAGAACACTGGTCGACATGGCTCGTTGTTTGCTGATTCAGTCAGGACTACCTTCATCGTTTTGGGCTGAAGCAATATTAACAGCTAACTACAGCTAATATTAGGGTGGGGGATGAGTTGTATTTGGAGTTAATATAGCCGTCCTATATATAGGACATTAGGCATATCTGGGTTAATGACATGAAAAAAATTATTTTTTAAAATTTTATAAAAAATTTAAACATCCGATGAGAATGAATAATAACTACCTAAATTAACTAATTAATTATTTCTTTTAATAAATTGTAAGTGTCCTAATTTTTAATAAAACGTTGCAAATCAGTAAATCATTTTTATTTTAAAACACTTACCAAACATTTTATGAATATTTTGAAAAAAAAATTGTTTTTTCATCATGGAAGCCATTTAAATACTTCCTATCAGTATGGCATTGCGTCTACATCTTTGATTCAGTATGGCGGGTACTTAGCTACACCGAAAAAGTATGGCATTGCATCAATTCATCAAAATAGACAACGAAGGTCATAAAAACGGACCGCCATACTTTCGCCTATGATACATGGACTAGTAAAAAATTCGACATCTTTGAATCAGTATTTAGCTACACCGGAACGGTATGGCATGGTCATAATCGGTGATGACACATTTTTGTCTATCATTAGGCAAAAAATTAGCTTTTCGAAAGTATTTCGAGAGACCATAAAAAAAACGACACGTTTAATTCAGTATGGCGGACAGTTGGAGACGCCGCATCGGTATGGCATCCAACTCCCTCATACTCTGGCTAACGAATATATAATTTAAAACAAGAATTACCTTTTCGCAAATTACCCAAGGGCATAGCTTATTTCAAAATTTATTTCAAACCACATTCAAAATTTTGCGCAGCGCAAATGCTACACCTACGGGCTGCAATACTTGCACTTCCCTGTTCTTTATAACACTGGCTAACTTCTCAAAAAGTTTGAGCACTTCGCTAATCATACGTCGTTTTTCTTGTTGGCTCCCGGTCTATATATTACATATAGTTTTAGAAAATGTCATACTTACATATTTTAGGGTTGTTAATAAATCAATAAACACACAATAAATAATTAATGAGTTATTGGTTTACTTTAACCGAATCTCTATTGCAAGCGAGATGCGTGCATATCTTTATTTATTACGCTCTATCACGTATTACTGTCACTCGCTGGCTCTTACAAGAATTTCCCCGGTGCAAATTTTCTTCTACTTAAAAACCGTCTGCTACCATGATCGCTGCACTTAATTTCGTCTATCATATTTTTTTTGAAGTCTGGACATTTAGAGGAATTTTTTCATGTACATATGTTTTTGAATTTATTAATGGTTTAGTTGAAGGGTTATTTTACCTATTTTCAAACTCGTCTGCCGCCATAAAGGCTGCACTTAAAACCGTCTGTCATAGGATATTCGAAAAATACATAAGAAAATGAAATTTTTCGTATATAAATTTTTCAATTTTGTTGTTCAACCCCAACAATGCCTGTATGGTAAAAAATTTTGTATACCTTATGGTTTAGTTCCCATGCACGCGGGCTCCCAGACTATTAGTTGTCAAAATGTCAGTACCATGATATATTATGGGGAAGTGGAAGGGTGATCCACTCGGGTGTACTTGATACCTTCTCTTTTAATTACAGCCAATCCTAGTTTCAGGTTAAGTTATCTCAATGAAAATCGTGATTTTTATCATTAATAAATAATTTAATTTTATTTATAGCTTTAAAAATATGTACATTAAATTTAAACAAATCAAAAATTTTCTATAAATACATTCACATTTGTAAACTTAAATATATACCGGGTGACCGACCTTACACCCGATCACAGGGAAGTAACATGAGAAATTGATTATTTTTCAATTTATTATTTTTTAAATTAAAGAAGGGTATTAAGGCGGTATTCTAGTCT
This sequence comes from Cantharis rufa, assembly GCA_947369205.1. Classification (NCBI taxonomy): domain Eukaryota; kingdom Metazoa; phylum Arthropoda; class Insecta; order Coleoptera; family Cantharidae; genus Cantharis; species Cantharis rufa. Next base: position 26,630,636 of record OX376305.1, on the reverse strand, counting down.
AGAAATTTGATAAAATCGAATTTTTTTTATATTTCCGAACTTGAGACATTCAAGAATATGCCCTTAAAAGGATTTTTCAAAATTACGATTATTTAACGAGTTATAGCCATTTTATAGGCTACAACTAGCGCCTACCAATAGACGGTAGGCGTTGCCCGACTACCTGTCGATCAATTCCCCAGTAAAACCTTATTATATTAACATTTCAAGTTAGTTTCGAGTCAGTCTGCTAATCTTCACGAAAGAAGTTCCGAGTTGTATGGAGCAGGAATCGCCGATTAAAAATATGTAAGTATACCGTAGCATTCTATGAGTAAAATTGCCGGTAACTTGACTCAAAACTTTAAACGCGTGTTTTTTTCGAAACAACGTTTTTCAAGCTGGCGTGCACGATATCTCAAGTTCTACTGAACCGATTTATTTCAAATTTGGTATGAACATTCTTTATACATTCCTCTATGACATGAATCTAAGTAAAGTTGAAAATTTTAAATTTTACCATTTTAAAAAAATTTTGAATCGTTATAAAAAAACCTGCAAAATATTTTTTTTAAACTGCCGCCATTTGCCTAAAAAATACTTTTTGACTTGTCCAAGGATCATACCATAGCGACAACTTTTAATTAAGAATCAGTTGGATTTTTTGTTTCAGATGACCAGAAGGATTGAAACCTTGCACGTCAGGACACTGTCTTTTTTTGGACCTCCCACTTTGCCAGCTTATAACTTCTTGAATTTTGAAATTTTCTTTTCTATTAAATTTTTATGAATTCTTTAAATCTTTTGTATCGATAAACAAAAGATAAAAAAATGTATAGTAAAAATATTCTTTATTTTATTTTTACAGAACTCAAAAAAACGCCTGAAATTCGTGCCTCTAGAGTAGAATACCCCCTTAATTTAATGAGATTTATTTCACGTCTAAAGATCCCTACACTTGGTATTTGTACCTTAGTTATTATTAAAAACTCAATAAGAAGCTTTTAAAATAACTTCGGTTGCCTAGTTTGAATTAAAAATTGACATTCTTCGCCATTACTTGACAAAGCAGGAATTTAAAAACAATCACTTTCCCATGTTATTTTTCTGCTATCTGGTGTAAGGTCGGTCGCCCGGTTACAACTACCAAGAAGACTGTTAAGATTTTATAAGAAATACTGTAAACTTCTGTAATGTACCTACTACCGAACTAAAATTGTTCAAATACTTGTGTACCTTGCGATCTGTCAAGTCGCATGTTACATGAAACGTACCTAGGTTCAATATTTTGAAAAGGGGGCGGAAAACAGCTTTCTAAATACGTGTAACACATCATTGTGACTTGTATGCGGCGTTTATGTGGTGGCGTTCGGGCCGAAGCCTAAAACTCGATTTTATTCGAATTGTCGAACCTAAAAACGGAGTTTGAATTTTTTTAAAATAATGATTTTAGTGTCGCCCTATTGAATATATACGTGAAATCGAGAAACTTTGACACCGTAACCTGCACAGCTATTTACTTATATTTTACGTACACTGAAAAAATGATCCATCATATTGATGTTCAAATCTTTATTCATCGATGAATAAAATTCATTATATTGATGAACAAATTAATAAATTCAATGATTCATCGCATTGAATTTTGTAATGTACGAAAATAAAAATTTTATATTTCCGGATTTTGGTTTTTCGCTTATGTCTTGAAAACGGTTAGCCCTAGCCAAAAAGTTGTTCTGTATAAAATTGAAGCTAACAAAATTTACTAGAAGAATGCTTTTACTTATTTTTGAGGTATCTGTTTTAAATGTAATGAGCTCGTGCAATCCGTAAATTTTTAAGTAATCTTTAATGCCACACCGTTTTGTTAGCACTTTCGAATAAAATTTTCAAAATAAAAAATTCCAATGTGGAGGGGTGCGTCAAGTTTGCTCCGTAAAAATTATCGAACCCAGCACTTCGAAATAATTTACAGCATTTACCAGCACTTCCAAATTGCGCAAAAAAATATTAAATTCCATAAGGAGTGACCAACTTACCGGAGCCTTAAAAATTTGGCAAGGCATTCCCTAACATCTTCCGACTCAGATCGGGTTTCAGCATGGCATGCCCTATTTATGGCTCTGATCCGGTTCAGATCTGGCGATTATTGGGTCAAATATTTATTTGACGTAAAAAAAAGTAACGCATGGATAATAACGCAATAAATGGATTAGCTGTTGCGACCGAAGTTCCAAAATCTAGCACCGATGTCGCTATCCTCTGTTGTGCACTACAGTCACTAGATATATACAGTACCGCAACGTCCGGCCATTTTGGGTCCAAATTTATGCTTTCACCCTCTCACTCATTCAATCCTTGTGCGAGAGGCCAATGAGTGCGAAAGAGAAAGCATAAATTTGGACCCAAAATGGCCGGACGTTGCGGTACTGTATATATCTAGTGACAGTATTGTGCACGAAGCGAATACTGTATGAGTATTTTTGTAATACTGATCAGTTGATCACATCATGAAAGGTGGTCATTACATCGCCAAATCACTGAGTATTCAAACCCGTTAATAAATTTATTAAATAAACTGATTTATTTTGGAAAATTTATCTTTTGTTTCGAATTAGTTAAAATTTTATTTGATGCGCGAATAGTTCGAAACTATTTTGTTTTTGAAATAAGATAAAAATTTAATTTAAAAAACAGCGTGAATAACTGTGTGGGTTGCCGTGTTGAAAGCTCAAGCTCATCTCTGCAATTAGAGATCAATTTTTAAAATAGTAGTGGAGAATATCGATCTATCCCAAATAATTAGTCTTAGAGGGTCACGACGCTTTTGACAAGAAACAAACGACTAATAAACAACAAGAGAATTTCGAGAAATTTGTCTAATTAATTTGAGAAAATTCGCATTTTTACCCTAACACAATGCAATATTTAATTATTCTGATTCTTGCTTTAAAGAAACGCCTTCCGCATGAGTTTTTAAATGCCTTTGCATGCTAAATTTCTGTATACATTGATAGCCACAAATTTGGCAAGTTCTTTTCTCGCCAGCATGAGTTTTTAAATGAAGATGCAAACCTTTCTTTAGTAAACATTTGAAGTCACAAAATTCACACAGATAGAGTTTCCTGTCGGCATGAATTTTTAAATGAACTTCTAACTCTGATTCTTCTCTAAATCTATGCTTACAAATAGTGCACCCGAATGGTCTATCTGCGGTATGATTATGGGTTCTTACGTGATAATTTAAACCTGACTTTTTTAAACTCTTATAGTTACAAAATTCACAAGCAAAGTAAGTCTCGCGAGTGTGAAGGTTTAAATGATTTTTCAGTTCGTATTTTTGTAAACATTTGTAGTCACAAATGTCGCAAGCAAAAGGTTTCTCGCCGGTATGTTTCTTTAAATGAATGTTTAAACCTGACCTTTTTAAACTTTTGTAGTCACAAAATTCACACGCATAGGGTTTCTCACCCGTGTGAGTTCTCAAATGAACTTTTAAATTTGATCTTAAGGAAAATTTTAGATCACAAAAGTCACAAGAAAATGGTTTTTCGCCTGTATGAGTTTTTATGTGAGATTTCAAGTGGCCCCTTTGGGTGCATTTATAGTCGCAAAATTCACAAGCATAAGGTTTTTCACCGGTATGAATTCTTAAGTGAACTTCCAAGTCGCGTCTATGAATGCATTTGAAATCACAAATCGAGCAACCAAATGGTTTCTCCCCAACATGATTAATTAGATGGGTTTCTAACCGTTTTTTCTCTGAACTTTTGTAGTCACAATATTCGCATGCAAATGGTTTCTGATTTGAATGGATTCTTACAAAATGAACATTTAAACGTCTTTTCTGCGAACATTTATAATCACAAAATTCACAAGCATACGGTTTCTCACCCGTATGAGTCATTATGTGAACCTTTAAATCACCTTTTCTTAAAAATTTCGAGTCACAAAATTTACACGTAAATGGTCTCTCACCGGTATGAATTTTTGAATGAACGTTCAAGTAGCTTTTCTCTACACATTTATAGTCGCAAACATCACAAGCAAATAATTTTATACCAGCATGAAGTCTTGTATGTCTTGCGAGTTGTGATTTTCTAGCTAGCATTAGGTTGCATATCCCACATTTGAATTGTTGGCGTACTTTATCTTTGCATTCTTCGGTCTCATCTTTTATGTCAATCGAATGATGCAAATCTTCCAACTTAATTTTAATGGCTCCCACTTGTTCAGACTCTTCCATACTTAAATCTTCTAATTTGATTTCAACCTCTTCCCTTTGTTCAGGTATAATTTCTTCTTCATCTTCAGTTTCAAATTTTTCCAACTTAATTTCAACATGTTCCATTTTTTCTGTTTTAATTTCAAACATGCTACTTGAACTACAGGAACCCTGCAACACCCTACTACTGCAAGTATTCATCATTTGATCTGCCCGATCCATATTCACAACAGGTGGAGTTGCCAATTTCTAGTAAAACCAAAATTCTTTTTAATATCACAAACAGCTATTGAGTATAAATTACATTTTCTCAATAAGTAATTCTTCTTAATTTATGACAACTTTAGTAATAATGTCAACACTACATCTCGGGGGGTATCTGGAATGCATAGCTAATATTATTAACTTAACAAAAAACGTTCCAGTCGAAAATTTATTGTAATACTTACACATCACATAACATCATCAGTAATAATAAAACATTTAAAACTAACACAACAAGTATAATTATCAGTAGAGATTAAGAAATGCGGGGTTAAACAATCGAGAGAATCGTACAATACTCCTTCGCTAGATGGCGCAGATATTATTTCAAGCATAGGCGTAGCACATAGAGACACTAAAACCTGGTCAAAAATCTGAACTACCCTAAAGCCTAGTTCGGACACTTATTCTAACTTACGAACCAACACTATACAAAAATTCTGTGCACGCGCATTATGACAGATTGCACTTATAAAAATGTGTTTGTTGACAGTTAACCTAAAAATTTTAAATTCAGCTTAGGAATAATCTATTATGTCTAAAAATAGTTTTTTCAGTCATTGCGTGTTAATGGTGTAATATTAGCATTACATTTGAATTGCCGCTATTATTAAAGTTAAATGCACGGCACTGATTAGGTTTCAAAGCGCCATCTGTGGGAGGGTAAAGAAACTGAGATGTATTAGGAGGAGGGAAAATGAACGGATAACATGGTCGGTCAGTTTAGGTCGACAAGGTCTTATTCAAGCACGGATTTAATAATAGTAACTAATAGCATGGGCGACCGAAGGGGGGGGCCAGTACGGTCTGTTGCCCCCACTGGGAATTTGAATAGAAGAGTAAAAAAGAATTCTTATCATAAAACAAAACCATTTACATATCCTTTTATAATTAACAATTATAACATTATAAACAAAGACATGAAATTTAATACTCTCACTTTTATTGTTGATAATGAAAATTGACTGAATTAATTATTTATATATTACATTATGTTTTACTTGAATTGTTCACTTAAAGAAAGTCTTGCAATATATCGAAATTACTTGGTATTAAGTTTAAAGTTTTTTTTGTATAATTTATTGTGGTAGGTATTGTGTATTAGTATTGGAAATACATATTTTTCTGTTAGTGTTCTTGAAAGACTGCCTAATAAAAACGCTTTTTAAAAATATTAAAAAGTGGTAATAATTACCTACTTCAATAAAATTTACAATTTTTTGTTAAAAAATATCATAGGAAACAACATAATTAAATTTGGAAATTGCATATATAGTTGCCCCCACTGAAATTTATGTCTTCGGGCGCCCATGATTATCATTACAATAATTACCATAAAATTACAATAAGTTGTTATTAGATGCTTTGCAACAAGTACTACTGACACGCATGGGCGCCCGAAGGGGGGGGGGGCAGTACGGTCTAGTGCACGGGTCTAGTGCACCCACTGGGAATTTGAATAGAAGAGTAAAAAAGAATTCTTATCATAAAACAAAACCATTTACATATCCTTTTATAATTAACAATTATAACATTATAAACAAAGACATGAAATTTAATATTCTCACTTTTATTGTTGATAATGAAAATTGACTAAATTAATTATTTATATATTACATTATGTTTTACTTGAATTGTTCAGTTAAAGAAAGTTTTGGAATATATCGAAATTACTTGGTATTAAGTTTAAAGTTTTTTTTGTATAATTTATTGTGGTAGGTATTAATTAAGGTATGGTGTATTAGTATTGGAAATACATATTTTTCTGTTATGGGCGCTCCAGACTATCGCGAGAACCTCGCGAGAAGTTCTCGCGAGGATCTCGGCGAGAATAGCATCGGAGAACAAGGCGATAACAACGCGAGAACAAGGCGAGAAATAATTTTCGATCGTGTTACAGGCCCGTAGCCAGACCGAAAGTGAAGGTAGGGCAAACGGATGGTAAGATTGGGCAACTTTATCGCGCCGCAGACAAAAATTGTCTGAAATTTCAAGGTTTAGCGCTTTAGTAACTTTGTGTTCAAATGCAAGATATATTAAATTTGCCATTCTTTGATGGCCCATGGACATTCTTTGTGGTCTGTTTATGGCTGTTAAAGTAGAAAATGTAGACTCGTAGACAGAAGTGCTACATACAGTTCATACAAATCTCGAAACGCTTCACGCTGTTTGTACAAAATTTGAAGGACGGATTCTCCTTCAGTTTTTTTTGCTAAATAGTTTTTAACTACCAGAAGCTCTTCTTGGGATGGCACTGTTATTCCTTCAAAAATACTAATTCAAAATACTGTTTTATAATTTTTTTACAACTTACCCAAAGTTCTTAAAGCAGTCAATTTATCATAGTCAAATTCCTCTATACTCGAAATTGATTCAAGCAGCTCCTCATTGTCCGAAAATCGTCTTTTGAGTTCTGCTGTCGCAATGTCCAACGTACCAACGTTTCAAAGTATTTTTGTTTGTATTGCACTATGTTGTCATCGTGAATAGAGTTCTGACGACGCGAACCTGATCCTGATGGTTGAGAATCGTAGATTAAAAAGTTAGTCATTTGCACTGTTTTAACTTGTCTTTTAGACTGCAATGGGGTGTCCTTTGGAAGCATATTTACAGCTTCACTTAAAACTAACTTGAAACTTTCTTCTGTCCTGAGATTAGCTACTTCCTTTTGGACGCATTTTATTATGTCAATTGCATCTTTCAATCCTGTACCTCTACCTTGAAGAGCCGCATCGGCAGGCTGGAATAACAACAAAATTTTTTTGCTTAAAATTAAAGCCACACGAAAATCCAAACTTAACATAACTGTTTTTATCCCAATGCCTTTTGCGATGTCATCGCCGCTAAATTTGCCTTTTCTTATTTCATCGAGTGCTTTTAATATTAAGTCATAATTTGTCCAAATTACGTTTGTAATCTTTAGGTGACCTGACCAACGCTGCTCCAAAAGACGACATATTTTTTTCCTTCATACAAAGCGGCAATCTTGCTATATTGGAAAAATTCATGTAACATTACGCACTGATCAAAATAATTACGGATAAAAGTCATCTCAGATATTGTTTTTACAACCACTAAATGTAAACGATGATTATAGCAGTGCACATACGGAATTTTTCGTTTTAGTTGCTTTTCTATTCGAGCAGCTACACCTCCTGTTTTTCCGCTCATTACACTGGCACCATCATAGCATTGGCTTAAAAGCCTATTGGTCTCTATTTCATTAGCTTCAAGAATATTTAATGTTGCTGTGCTAAAGGTAGCTGCATCAAGATCGGTTGTTGTTGTGATTGTCAACAAAGACTCTTTGACTACACCATCTTCCAGTAAAGTGAACCATGGAACGTCAGCATGTCTTACATTTGCTAATATAGATTCCCGAACAGTTTCTGTCATAATTTCGATAATTTCATTTTGGATTTCAGGGGATCTGTATTTTGCATTTTTAGGAATATGTACTAAATTAATAACAAATTCGCAGGGAACCAAAGACGACTAAGTTTCGAATCTTGTTAAACGTTACCGTTGCAGCCTAAAGGGCGGAAATTCATAATGAATGACGTCACGTCTATTCCTGTACCCCAAGTAAAAATTGCAACTTTTAAAAACAGATTTTGAAAATTTCAATTATGGCCGGTTTTTAGTGTCACATATCCCACTGTGCATCGTAAGTTGCTTAGGTGAATTGCATTTGAAAGCATATACCGACTTAAAATTAAAAAAATTCTTAAAAAGGACCAATGTGGAATGAATGGAGAAATTTTCTTTTAATTTATTGTTGCATATTTTCATTTTAAAAGGTAGGGCAAAATCCTTAAAAGGTCGGGCTTTGCCCGACCTTGCCCCCCCTTGGCTACGGGCCTGTCGTGTTACATCGAAAATTGGAAAATATCTACACTCACAAGGTTCTCTGTACTACAGTGCAGATTTTTTAAATAAATTTCTATAATTTTTTCTAAAACGATTAACAGTTCTTTAATTTTGTGATATGTCGAAAAGTTTAAATTTGGAATTGTTGGCCTTTTTAATGGATTAGTATCATCAAAAAGTGTGATTTTTGAATTAAGGTCTATATTTTTTGTACCTGCTCAAAAATTGTGTTACACCTATCAGGATTTTCTGTTGCATTTACTGTCGTGCCAGTGATCTCATTTCTACTTCATTATTCCGATAATGTTTTTCTTGAAATATAATATTGCCATTTTATTTCGACTGTTGAAGCGTATTTTAGTTTGTATACACGCGTGCATATTGTGAGCGCAGCGAAGTTTGAACCCTGTCTGCGCTACAAGACCAACGAGCAACGACCAACGAGGTCAGTAATGTCACAGCGCTTGAATTATGTAAACGTACCAACACCCGATCACACGTAAAACAGTAGTACTGTTTATTTCGACAATTAATATTTGTCAAAATCGCATTTTGAATGTTCGTAGGGCCTGGTGTCATTGAGTTTAAATTAAATTTAATATCTATTTAACAACAAATCTTCAAAATTATGTTAAAAAGCAAGAAAATATTTTTGGTATAAAATCGTCGTAAATACGTCAAACTTCAAGTTTTCATTATTTTATTATTAATTGTGTTTTTATATTTTGTACTGTCGCCAAGCAAGGAGTCCATAGCGCAAACCAAATGGACTTATAAGACCTCGTAAGCACCTGCTCCCAAATTTACTGATTTTTTCACTCTATTTTTTATAACCTCTATAATTTGCAATCAGGGAATTTTGTTTTTTCTTAATTCTTAATTCGTATTGTGCTAATCCACACCCAAGCATCATGATTATTTTCGATTTATTTTTATAGCCTTTAATGCCTGTTTTCCACAAACCTGGTTCTGCTTGAAGGCAATCAAATAAATGCCAATTTTTGTTCGTTTTCCAATTTACGCTCATTTTAATTCACAATTAATTATACTACTATTTAATCGGTGAGTGAGGCGCTACTGAGTAATGCGAATGTGCAGGTGTGGGAGTGTTATCGCGATCTCGACTCCTTTGTCTCGCATCAAAAAACCGACAACAAGTGGAGAACAAGGCGAGAACTTATGAGGAACACGAGAATCAGCTCCACTCTCTCTTTTCTCGTGTTGTCCTCGTTTTTTGGGATGTTCTCGCGAGAGTCTGGAGTGGCCTGCAAGGCGAGAAGCTGAAAATAAACACGAGAATCGGCTCCACACTCTCGTTTCTCGTGATGTTCTCGCGAGAACAGCACGAGAACGCGAGATTCTCGCGAGAGTCTGGAGCGCCCATTAGTGTTCTTGAAAGACTGCCTAATAAAAACGCTTTTTAAAAATATTAAAAAGTGGTAATAATTACCTACTTCAATAAAATTTACAATTTTTTGTTACAAAATATCATAGGAAACATCATAATTAAATTTGGAAATTTGCTTATATTGTCGTGTTTCAAAATTATATTTTGAAAACTTGTAGTTTTAATAATTGATTGATTTTAAATTTTGTTTTAATTTTGTAAATAATTTATTATTGTAAATATTTTGAATTTTCTTTGCTCGCGCCAACAAAACTCAAGTTGGTACGAAAATTTGAGATTAATTTGCTTTTTGCCGGCCGCGTCGACCGGAGTGGTCGGTTTTACGGAAGGTCTCCGTAATTGTAAATTTGATTCGTTTGTTAAAAGTTAATTTTGAATATTTTGTGAATAAAAGTATTTAATTTGCAGTGAGTAAATTTTTATTAATTTGATTTTTGAATAAAGTTAAGTAGTAGTTATTTAAAAGCAGAAAATTATAAGATAAGGAACGTGAGGTCGAGTTATCGCGCACATTTTGTTCAACATTACTTGAACTGCAATATAAAAATTAATTTTCGATTTTTGAAAAATTGAATTATTAATATAATTCATCGCATTTAATGGTACAACGAAACCAGGGATCCGAGTTTGCCGCCAGGTAATAACATTTTTAGAAATTTAGTCTAATGTTACCAGAAAGTACTGGAGTTTATGAACTCTGGGTTGAAATAAAGTAAAAAACAATCAAGACCAAAATGAAGCTTACACCGGAGCAACAAAATTTCATGATGGAAGAAATGAGGAGGCAGTTTAAAAAAATATCAAATATGATAGAAGACAACAAAAGAAACATGGACAGAAACTATAAAAAAATAAGTAATAAAATAGATAAAATGGAGGAAAATTGGAAAATCTCGGAAGAAAATTTACAAGGCAAAGTTAATAAGCACGACGCTGATACTGAGGAATTGAAAAGCAAGGAAATTAACAAAGATGAATTGGACAATGACTATTCGGAAGGAGTTAAAGATGTAAAGGAAGAAATTATTATTGATAATAAAATAGATCAACAACTACAAGACACAAAAGAATTAGATGATGATGATTCAGAAATAAAACATTTAGACAAGATGGAACTTACACTTGAAGAGGATGAGAAGCAAAATAAAATAAAGAAGGTGGATAAAGATAAACAAAAATATGAGGATGTGGTTATACTAAAAACAAATAATTTGGGAAATAGAAAATTAGAGAAATACAAATTAAAAATGATGAAAAAATTCGATGAAATTAATCCCGAAAAAGAAAAACAAATTAAGGAAGTTAAAATTAAGGTTGGACCGGTTACGTCAGCACCAGGGTTCTACAATAAACATCCGCCCACAAAACTAATAATTTTATGGAAAGTGATCAGGTGGAAATAATTTTAGATTTTAGATTTTGAAACACTTTCTTTGTGTCTTTTGTGGCAAACCACCGGCCATTCACCGTGTTTCACCACCAAAAGGACAGAGGAGCATAAAATGTCGTGTTTCAAAAACATATTTTTGAATTTTGTATTTTTAAATTTTGATTTTTGATTAATTTAGCATTTTTATTTTGACTTTGTAAATGATTGTAAATAGTTTTGAATTTTGATTGTTCGCGCCAACAAAGTTAAAGTTGGTACGAAAGTTTTTGATTAATTTGCTTTTTGCCGGCCGCGTCGACCGGAGTGGTCGATTTTACGGAAGGTCTCCGTATTTTGTGAATTTTGAGTCGTCAGTTAAAAACTTATTTTGATATTTTGAGAATAAAAATTTTTGATTTTGCTGTGAGTAATAATTTTATTGATTTGATTGATTTTGGACGAAAATTGGAAATTAAAAGAATAATTTAAGTGCGAGGCGCATGGATGTTATCGAGCACATTTGCCAAGCCGATAAACAACACATAAAATAAATGATAGATTTTTAAAAATTTAACAATCGTCGAATTTAAAATTAATTTTGAAAATTAAGAGGTTCGGGTCATCGCAATATAGTTGCCCCCACTGAAATTTATGTCTTCGGGCGCCCATGACTAATAGTAATAGTAACCCTTACAGTTTAGTCATCACGGTAAGAAAGCGACAAGTTCGCGATGATTTAAGGTTAATTTTACAAGCAATATATCATACAATAACAATGGAATTACAGTGGATTTGTGAAAATTGCTAACTGTAATTAAGCTGAGAAGTCATGACAATGAATTGTCACTTCATTAGCTTTACTTTGATAGTCAATCGTGTTTTCATAACTCAAATGCCATCTGATCATCGTAAGTAATCAAGAAATATCTCGTTAATGCACAGTTAGTTCACATAAGATTTACATTCAATTCACACGCGATTCACATGCAATTAACGTATTACTTGCTGAAAGTTTGCTATGCAAGGTATACGGGCGGTCAATGCTCATTTACGTATTAGTTTAATGTAAATCAATGGGGGTAAATAAAAACACAGTTTTATGGTGTCAATATTTTGTATTAAAAATATTACATTATAGTCCTTAGTTTTAATATAACTTATAGTGTATTTTTTGAATTATAATTTCTTTTGTTTTTTGATGTTTGCTTCGTACTTCTCAGCCAATCAACAGTCCAACTTTTTACATTAATATAGTTGTAACTTTATTGTCGTTTGATTTAATTGGTAGTTTCTTAAATGGTTATTGAAATGCATTTGTGACTTCTGAAAAATATAAATAATTATTGAAATGTCAAGTTTTAATAATATTAACCAAGCAATACGAAATCTTACTTTTAATTTTTATTTTTATCATTCAAGTCTTCCACAACGTTCCAATTATATTTGTTGGTTTATTTCACAAATTGAATCACAGTGGATAATTTTAACAGGTCAATTATCCAAATCCGGAAAAATCACCAATACATATTTTTTCAGTATAAATATCTTGACATTCCTAAAAAATAAAAATATAATTTTTGTTAAAGTTAACAATGAATACAATACTTGTCTCGCAGAAAAGAATACCGGCTTCTTGTACTTTAATACAACTAATAAATGGCGGGACAGTATAACCGCACTGCGCGCTAATTCTGCTGATTAAGCGGTCGCCACTTATTTTTACACTGAGAAAAATAATTTGTATTCAATAACAGAAAAACTGTATAAATTAAAATATGTAGTTGTAAAATAGGCGCCAGTAGCTCCAGTTTTTATAAGATACAACTACCAAGCTGTAATTTTATTTTCTATAAAATAAAGATATATATAATATAATAAGATATATATAATGCAACTATCAAGTGTTATATTAAGTATAAGGTAACTAAGGTAAGTAATACAACTACATAGGAGTAAATTATACATCATCCAATATATTTAATACAAATTGTAGTTGTATATTTGTAACTGTTGTGCAGTATTTAAGAGAGTAAACTGTTGTAAGTAATATTATCTTTTATATAGTATTAGTAACAACTGCCATGTTTATAGTTAAATCTTCTAGATGTAAGTTTGAGTTCCAACTCATAAATTAGTTCGTTAATTTTTACAATACATCTGAGCTGTTCCAATTTCCCTATAAAGTACACAGCAGTCATTTCATCATTTGCCATTGTCATTTGTGTCATTTGCATCAATCGTGATCGCGCCTCTCTTTGCTCAAAAACAATTACAACTACCTCAGGTAAATTCCATTCAATTAATAAATTGATCCATCAGATGACAATAATTTCACTAACAATAAGAACACTAAGGACAACTTATCATACACGACGACTTATCCCACAAAATACAACGTGAAAAGAATATCGCGACCAAGTGGTATGCTCTTTTTGCGTACAAGAGATTCTCCTTAAATGGTAAAATGAAACTGCCGAGTGTTTGAAACGTCATGAAGATTACAAATATTGCAATTATAAGCAACATTTATAACTAGAGTCTTATTAGATATTTAATATTGTAGTTGTAAATAATAATACATCTGTAATTACTATAAGTAGTTCTAAATTGTTACAACTACGCTTATTTTAAACAATAACGCTTCTTTTGTATATAATAAATGTTTCAAATAAATATATAGTAGTAATATTTAATAAAAATAGAGGTATAAAAAATAAATTTACAACTATTAAAACGTATGTTTACTAATGTTAAATAATAATAAATTGAAAGAACAACTAAACATTAGTAATTAATTTTACTTTAATTTTCTCAGTGTAACATATTATGTAGGTGGTTGGTTTGTAGATAATTGTTATGCAATAGTGCATAATACTATAACAGTTCTACTACTTCTAATGCATTTGTAATTTTTTTGTTTGCAAATATAATTAATAAAATATCTTACGAAAAATTTATCATTTGTTTATTTCATTATATTAATTTTCTTATAAGTTTTATTTTCATGGTTTTAATAAATACAATAATTAATTTGTTTATTAACTCTTTCGGTCACTGTGTATTCAATTGAATACACAAATTCAACATTTTTTTTGCCCTATCTATGCATTAATTCATTTTTTTTTATTTTATTTCTTTTAATTAATTTCATGCATACAAAAAATGGTCTTGACCGAATAGGTTAATCTACAAATTTAAAATTTACTATTTTTCTACTATCAACAATTATTCTTCTGAAACCTCTCTGATTACACAAAATAATGTTAAAAAATTAACTCGATACAAGGTGTACATATCAGCATTGAGTTTACGATTTCCAATCCGTTGGAATTCATATTTTATTCAGAACTGGATAGGTTCCCTCATAGATCACGGCTCGCTTACTCCATTTTGATTCCCGATAATAATAAAAGGACTGTCACCCGTCTGTAACTATTACGTCAATCTTTTGATACATCGACTCGAGATTAATTGTAAATTAACTGTTAGTTGAGTGTAGATTCACTGTGAATTGAATGAAAATTAGGCGTCAATGGATAGTAGCTTCATAAATAATAAACTGTAAATCGATTTTAAATTAAACGTGAATTGAATGTAAATCACGTGTAAATTGAATGTAAATTTACTGTCAAACTACAGATTATACACAAAGTAGTCACAATATACTTTCAATTGGCGATTTTCACAAATTCACTGTTGTTTCCTAACAATTCACCAGTAATAAAACCGCTAACATGCCGTTTTTATGCTGTTACGTGATTTCACAGCTAATTCACATCTAATTCACATCTAATTCACATCTAATTCACAGTTAATTTACAGTGACGGCAAAACCGCAAGGGAGGTTAGTTTATACTTCAATTGAGGAACGCTCAGACAAACGTTTTATTTTATATCGTTCGGATAATTTTTATGTAGTATGTCTCACACTTGAGCTCTCGTGGGTCCGACTATATATGAAGTTACTATGTACAATCTGTGTTTATATGTTTGTGTCACCATATCGCCCGAACGGTTATAGGTAGCGATGTAAATTTTTGACGGCATGAGTTTGGAAAACTCTTAATCTTTGCTTCAGGCTTTATAGCCCAGTCAATAGGTAGTTTTCACTTACAAAAGGTATAGGAAAGTTGATATTTGGCATGATTGTTCAGTTAGGTGAGTTATATAAAATTCCAAGTTTTCGACCTTGAGGGGGTTCCGCTCGCGCCGCCATCTTGGTTTGAAGGAGTGGAAAATCACGTTCTTGCTATTTTATAGTTAATGGTGCTAGATACACGTACTGTGTAAGAATACAAAAATGTAGAGCATGAATTTATGCATATTTTTTGCCGTATACATTTTTTTCTAACATTAATGGTTTTAGCGCGTAGAAAATGAACGTTTTCGTAAATTTATCAAAAAATGTTATTTTTGAATGTAATTTCTCACCTTTTATCCAATTTTATTCTTCCTATTTACTATTTTCCACACCACCATAGAGGTAAAGTGAAAGGGCGCGGTTTCTTTAACGTGGTATCCCCAGTATATATACAGCATACTCCACGAAGAATACATAAGTATGGTTTATGATGATTAACGCTTTAATCTTTTAATCGCTGTGAACCTAGCATATCAAACATTAGCATCTCAAAAAAAAAGTTCATATTTGCTTGCATCCAGCATAGTTCTACAGTTCTCGACACATTTCAACAATAGTTCTGTTGATTTACCTTTAAAATCGCGATTTAAAGAAATGAGATGCCAACTTCACAAACCCGTTACAGCATCTCATTAAATTTCAAGTATTTGAACATCGAAAAGTTGAATTAAGCATAGTTCTATACATCCTGATTGATTTTAAGAATAGTTCCGTTGATTTACCCTAAAAATCGCGATTTAAAGCAATGAGATGCCAACTTCACACTAAACATTACAGCATCTCATTAGATTTAAAGTATTTGAGCTTCGAGAAGTAAAATAAACCATAGTTCTATACATCCTGAATAATTTTTAAAATAGTTCCATTGAATCTATACTATGAAAACGCAATTTAAAGGTATGCTCATTGTCCGCTGTCCACTGTCCGCTGCATGACGGTGAGATACTCATACTCAGGACCGAGCATCGAGCTATTTTGATGGTGCATCGGCAGTTCTAGTCTTTTTGCATACTTTAGAAAAGAGTTCCGGTCTGTAATTCTTGCTAAATAATTATTAACAATTTTTTAATACAATTGCATGTATATAACTATGAGATGCTGATAGTTTTTGACGAGTTCTGGGATCTTTTGGGGGTTCAATCGCCAGTTCCAGTCTTTCTTCATACTTTACAGAAGAGTTCCGGTCTGTAATTGTTGCTAAATAATTATTAACAATTTTTTAATACAATTTCATGTATATAACTATGAGATGCTGATAGTTTTTGACGAGTTCTGGGATCTTTTGGGGGTGCAATCGCCAGTTCTAGTCGTTCTTCATACTTTAGAAAAGAGTTCCGGTCTGTAATTGTTGCTAAATAATTATTAACAATTTTTTAATACAATTTCATGTATATAACTATGAGATGCTGATAGTTTTTGACGAGTTCTGGGATCTTTTGGGGGTGCAATTGCCAGTTTTAGTCTTTCTTCATACTTTAGAAAAGAGTTCCGGGCTGTAATTGTTGCTAAATAATTATTAACAATTTTTTAATACAATTTCATGTATATAACTATGAGATGCTGATAGTTTTTGACGAGTTCTGGGATCTTTTGGGGGTGCAATCGCCAGTTCTAGTCGTTCTTCATACTTTAGAAAAGAGTTCCGGTCTGTAATTGTTGCTAAATAATTATTAACAATTTTTTAATATAATTTCATGTATATAACTATGAGATGCTGATAGTTTTTGACGAGTTCTGGGATCTTTTGGGGGTGCAATTGCCAGTTTTAGTCTTTCTTCATACTTTAGAAAAGAGTTCCGGTCTGTAATTCTTGCTAAATAATTATTAACAATTTTTTAATACAATTTCATGTATATAACTATGAGATGCTGATAGTTTTTGACGAGTTCTGGGATCTTTTGGGGGTGCAATCGCCAGTTCTAGTTTTTCTTCATACTTTAGAAAAGAGTTCCGGTCTGTAATTGTTGCTAAATAATTATTAATAATTTTTTAATACAATTTCATGCATATAACTATGAGATGCTGATAGTTTTTGACGAGTTCTGGGATCTTTTGGGGGTGCAATCGCCAGTTCTAGTCGTTCTTCATACTTTAGAAAAGAGTTCCGGTCTGTAATTGTTGCTAAATAATTATTAACAATTTTTTAATACAATTTCATGTATATAACTATGAGATGCTGATAGTTTTTGACGAGTTCTGGGATCTTTTGGGGGTGCAATCGCCAGTTCTAGTCGTTCTTCATACTTTAGAAAAGAGTTCCGGTCTGTAATTGTTGCTAAATAATTATTAACAATTTTTTAATACAATTTCATGTATATAACTATGAGATGCTGATAGTTTTTGACGAGTTCTGGGATCTTTTGGGGGTGCAATCGCCAGTTCTAGTCGTTCTTCATACTTTAGAAAAGAGTTCCGGTCTGTAATTGTTGCTAAATAATTATTAACAATTTTTTAATACAATTTCATGTATATAACTATGAGATGCTGATAGTTTTTGACGAGTTCTGGGATCTTTTGGGGGTGCAATCGCCAGTTCTAGTCGTTCTTCATACTTTAGAAAAGAGTTCCGGTCTGTAATTGTTGCTAAATAATTATTAATAATTTTTTAATACAATTTCATGTATATAACTATGAGATGCTGATAGTTTTTGACGAGTTCTGGGATCTTTTGGGGGTGCAATCGCCAGTTCTAGTCGTTCTTCATACTTTAGAAAAGAGTTTCGGTCTGTAATTGTTGCTAAATAATTATTAACAATTTTTTAATACAATTTCATGTATATAACTATGAGATGCTGATAGTTTTTGACGAGTTCTGGGATCTTTTGGGGGTGCAATCGCCAGTTCTAGTCTTTCTTCATACTTTAGAAAAGAGTTCCGGTCTGTAATTGTTGCTAAATAATTATTAATAATTTTTTAATACAATTTCATGTATATAACTATGAGATGCTGATAGTTTTTGACGAGTTCTGGGATCTTTTGGGGGTGCAATCGCCAGTTCTAGTCGTTCTTCATACTTTAGAAAAGAGTTCCGGTCTGTAATTGTTGCTAAATAATTATTAACAATTTTTTAATACAATTTCATGTATATAACTATGAGATGCTGATAGTTTTTGACGAGTTCTGGGATCTTTTGGGGGTGCAATTGCCAGTTTTAGTCTTTCTTCATACTTTAGAAAAGAGTTCCGGTCTGTAATTCTTGCTAAATAATTATTAACAATTTTTTAATACAATTTCATGTATATAACTATGAGATGCTGATAGTTTTTGACGAGTTCTGGGATCTTTTGGGGGTGCAATCGCCAGTTCTAGTCTTTCTTCATACTTTAGAAAAGAGTTCCGGTCTGTAATTGTTGCTAAATAATTATTAATAATTTTTTAATACAATTTCATGTATATAACTATGAGATGCTGATAGTTTTTGACGAGTTCTGGGATCTTTTGGGGGTGCAATCGCCAGTTCTAGTCGTTCTTCATACTTTAGAAAAGAGTTCCGATCTGTAATTGTTGCTAAATAATTATTAACAATTTTTTAATACAATTTCATGTATATAACTATGAGATGCTGATAGTTTTTGACGAGTTCTGGGATCTTTTGGGGGTGCAATCGCCAGTTCTAGTCGTTCTTCATACTTTAGGAAAGAGTTCCGGTCTGTAATTGTTGCTAAATAATTATTAACAATTTTTTAATACAATTTCATGTATATAACTATGAGATGCTGATAGTTTTTGACGAGTTCTGGGATCTTTTGGGGGTGCAATTGCCAGTTTTAGTCTTTCTTCATACTTTAGAAAAGAGTTCCGGGCTGTAATTGTTGCTAAATAATTATTAACAATTTTTTAATACAATTTCATGTATATAACTATGAGATGCTGATAGTTTTTGACGAGTTCTGGGATCTTTTGGGGGTGCAATCGCCAGTTCTAGTCGTTCTTCATACTTTAGAAAAGAGTTCCGGTCTGTAATTGTTGCTAAATAATTATTAACAATTTTTTAATATAATTTCATGTATATAACTATGAGATGCTGATAGTTTTTGACGAGTTCTGGGATCTTTTGGGGGTGCAATTGCCAGTTTTAGTCTTTCTTCATACTTTAGAAAAGAGTTCCGGTCTGTAATTCTTGCTAAATAATTATTAACAATTTTTTAATACAATTTCATGTATATAACTATGAGATGCTGATAGTTTTTGACGAGTTCTGGGATCTTTTGGGGGTGCAATCGCCAGTTCTAGTTTTTCTTCATACTTTAGAAAAGAGTTCCGGTCTGTAATTGTTGCTAAATAATTATTAATAATTTTTTAATACAATTTCATGCATATAACTATGAGATGCTGATAGTTTTTGACGAGTTCTGGGATCTTTTGGGGGTGCAATCGCCAGTTCTAGTCGTTCTTCATACTTTAGAAAAGAGTTCCGGTCTGTAATTGTTGCTAAATAATTATTAACAATTTTTTAATACAATTTCATGTATATAACTATGAGATGCTGATAGTTTTTGACGAGTTCTGGGATCTTTTGGGGGTGCAATCGCCAGTTCTAGTCGTTCTTCATACTTTAGAAAAGAGTTCCGGTCTGTAATTGTTGCTAAATAATTATTAACAATTTTTTAATACAATTTCATGTATATAACTATGAGATGCTGATAGTTTTTGACGAGTTCTGGGATCTTTTGGGGGTGCAATCGCCAGTTCTAGTCGTTCTTCATACTTTAGAAAAGAGTTCCGGTCTGTAATTGTTGCTAAATAATTATTAACAATTTTTTAATACAATTTCATGTATATAACTATGAGATGCTGATAGTTTTTGACGAGTTCTGGGATCTTTTGGGGGTGCAATCGCCAGTTCTAGTCGTTCTTCATACTTTAGAAAAGAGTTCCGGTCTGTAATTGTTGCTAAATAATTATTAATAATTTTTTAATACAATTTCATGTATATAACTATGAGATGCTGATAGTTTTTGACGAGTTCTGGGATCTTTTGGGGGTGCAATCGCCAGTTCTAGTCGTTCTTCATACTTTAGAAAAGAGTTTCGGTCTGTAATTGTTGCTAAATAATTATTAACAATTTTTTAATACAATTTCATGTATATAACTATGAGATGCTGATAGTTTTTGACGAGTTCTGGGATCTTTTGGGGGTGCAATCGCCAGTTCTAGTCTTTCTTCATACTTTAGAAAAGAGTTCCGGTCTGTAATTGTTGCTAAATAATTATTAATAATTTTTTAATACAATTTCATGTATAAACTATGAGATGCTGATAGTTTTTGACGAGTTCTGGGATCTTTTGGGGGTGCAATCGCCAGTTCTAGTCGTTCTTCATACTTTAGAAAAGAGTTCCGGTCTGTAATTGTTGCTAAATAATTATTAACAATTTTTTAATACAATTTCATGTATATAACTATGAGATGCTGATAGTTTTTGACGAGTTCTGGGATCTTTTGGGGGTGCAATTGCCAGTTTTAGTCTTTCTTCATACTTTAGAAAAGAGTTCCGGTCTGTAATTCTTGCTAAATAATTATTAACAATTTTTTAATACAATTTCATGTATATAACTATGAGATGCTGATAGTTTTTGACGAGTTCTGGGATCTTTTGGGGGTGCAATCGCCAGTTCTAGTCTTTCTTCATACTTTAGAAAAGAGTTCCGGTCTGTAATTGTTGCTAAATAATTATTAATAATTTTTTAATACAATTTCATGTATATAACTATGAGATGCTGATAGTTTTTGACGAGTTCTGGGATCTTTTGGGGGTGCAATCGCCAGTTCTAGTCTTTCTTCATACTTTAGAAAAGAGTTCCGGTCTGTAATTGTTGCTAAATAATTATTAATAATTTTTTAATACAATTTCATGTATATAACTATGAGATGCTGATAGTTTTTGACGAGTTCTGGGATCTTTTGGGGGTGCAATCGCCAGTTCTAGTCGTTCTTCATACTTTAGAAAAGAGTTCCGATCTGTAATTGTTGCTAAATAATTATTAACAATTTTTTAATACAATTTCATGTATATAACTATGAGATGCTGATAGTTTTTGACGAGTTCTGGGATCTTTTGGGGGTGCAATCGCCAGTTCTAGTCGTTCTTCATACTTTAGAAAAGAGTTCCGGTCTGTAATTGTTGCTAAATAATTATTAACAATTTTTTAATACAATTTCATGTATATAACTATGAGATGCTGATAGTTTTTGACGAGTTCTGGGATCTTTTGGGGGTGCAATTGCCAGTTTTAGTCTTTCTTCATACTTTAGAAAAGAGTTCCGGTCTGTAATTCTTGCTAAATAATTATTAACAATTTTTTAATACAATTTTTTGTATATAACTATGAGATGCTGATAGTTTTTGACGAGTTCTGGGATCTTTTGGGGGTGCAATCGCCAGTTCTAGTCGTTCTTCATACTTTAGAAAAGAGTTCCGGTCTGTAATTGTTGCTAAATAATTATTAACAATTTTTTAATACAATTTCATGTATATAACTATGAGATGCTGATAGTTTTTGACGAGTTCTGGGATCTTTTGGGGGTGCAATCGCCAGTTCTAGTCGTTCTTCATACTTTAGAAAAGAGTTCCGGTCTGTAATTGTTGCTAAATAATTATTAACAATTTTTTAATATAATTTCATGTATATAACTATGAGATGCTGATAGTTTTTGACGAGTTCTGGGATCTTTTGGGGGTGCAATTGCCAGTTTTAGTCTTTCTTCATACTTTAGAAAAGAGTTCCGGTCTGTAATTCTTGCTAAATAATTATTAACAATTTTTTAATACAATTTCACGTATATAACTATGAGATGCTGATAGTTTTTGACGAGTTCTGGGATCTTTTGGGGGTGCAATCGCCAGTTCTAGTTTTTCTTCATACTTTAGAAAAGAGTTCCGGTCTGTAATTGTTGCTAAATAATTATTAATAATTTTTTAATACAATTTCATGTATATAACTATGAGATGCTGATAGTTTTTGACGAGTTCTGGGATCTTTTGGGGGTGCAATCGCCAGTTCTAGTCGTTCTTCATACTTTAGAAAAGAGTTCCGGTCTGTAATTGTTGCTAAATAATTATTAACAATTTTTTAATACAATTTCATGTATATAACTATGAGATGCTGATAGTTTTTGACAAGTTCTGGGATCTTTTGGGGGTGCAATCGCCAGTTCTAGTCGTTCTTCATACTTTAGAAAAGAGTTCCGGTCTGTAATTGTTGCTAAATAATTATTAACAATTTTTTAATACAATTTCATGTATATAACTATGAGATGCTGATAGTTTTTGACGAGTTCTGGGATCTTTTGGGGGTGCAATCGCCAGTTCTAGTCGTTCTTCATACTTTAGAAAAGAGTTCCGGTCTGTAATTGTTGCTAAATAATTATTAACAATTTTTAATACAATTTCATGTATATAACTATGAGATGCTGATAGTTTTTGACGAGTTCTGAGATCTTTTGGGGGTGCAATTGCCAGTTTTAGTCTATCTTCATTCTTTAGAAAAGAGTTCCGGTCTGTAATTGTTGCTAAATAATTATTAACAATTTTTTAATACAATTTCATGTATATAACTATGAGGTGCTGATAGTTTTTGACCAGTTCTGAACTCAATTTTTAAAATTTATATTTTTATTTTATATTTATATTTCAATCGTCTTGCCATTTCTCGTCTAATGACAACTGCACTTTTCTTTTGGTCAATCATTTGTGTAGCGATTTCCTCACTACGCTTTCCCCTCAATTGCCTAGTTTTAATACCTGTATGCTGATCAGGTCGAATATCAACTACCATACACGAAAAAATTACGTCAACATCTGTCATAGGCGCTTTTTCTAGTTTACCGCTTATTTGGGCTTTGCACTCAGTACAATAACCAACGAAAGTCGAATAGTTTGTCGCAGTTGCAGTTGGAGTCGTCATATTGTTTTTAAATGAAAAAACACAATCTAGTGTTTTATGTTGCTGGCATATTCTTTCAGCTATAACGTCAGCCCAGCCTTCTTGGAACTTCCAGTACACTCTACCAGAAGAAACCTTTTTTTTCGGGGCAATGTCTTGCCACTTCTTCGCCGATAAAATTATCTTAAATTTTTTAGCAAGATTATTATTTGATGTACTGGAACTATCTTCTTCAGTTATATCCATATCCAAAGAATAATCACTATCGTTCTTTGCTTTGATAGCTTTTGTGTAAATCTTATAGGTTTTCTCAATCAGCGACCGAAAGCCATTGCGATCGTCTTTTACAATTGTATAAACGTGGCGTGGTTCTATATGTGAGCCACATAGTGCCATTCGGTTAGCAATGAGGCGAAATACTTTATTAGATGGGGGTAGTATTTTGCCCTTGTCATCGAGCGTTCGGCAGTCAGCTTGCAGCAAAATTTCTTTTAATTCCGACTTGTCGTAAGGCATTTTTTTATATGCAGTATAATATACGTAGAGTAATACGGTATACTGCAGAATAGAACTAACGTAAAAGTTATAGAACAATGAAGTGGAACTTAGATATGTAGGTAATACGGTATATGCAGAATAGAAATAACGTAAAAGTTATAGAATAGAACAATAAAGTGCAAACGTGGTACAACTTCAGAAAACACTTAAGAAACCAATTCGGACTGTTCAAAAACTTTTCATTCCGTGCATATCAAATTATTTAACCATAAGTATTGGAATAGCTATATTGAAAATGTAACGAAATCTATTGGTACCTTATAATTTTATCTTAGTAGAATATGAGTAAGTTGATATACCAGTTTGGCTTCAAGCATTTCATTTTCTACGTTTTCGAGGTCCCTGATTACATTTTCGCCGATATTTTTTCGATCCATTGAGTACTAGGGGGGGGGGGGGGGTAAAAAAATTGGTATATTTTAGAATTGAGCTTCAAATATATCTTTTTCTACATTTTCAAAATACCTGAATACATTTTCGTCGATATTTTTTTTATCCAATGTGTATGGGGGGGGGATGAAAAAGAGAGGATTTATGAATATGGCTTCAAGCGTATCATTTCCTGGGTTTCCAAGGGCTCTGAGTACATTTTTGTTGTTAATTTTTTATCTGGGGAACTGGGGGGGGGGGGGGTTAAAATAGGAGTGGATTTTCGAGTTGGGCTTCAAGCATATCTTTTTATACGTTTTCGAGGTCCCTGATTACATTTTTGCCGATATTTTTTCTATCCGTTGAGTACTAGGGGGGGGGGTAAAAAAATTGGTATATTTTACAATTGAGCTTCAAATATATCTTTTTCTACATTTTCAAAATACCTGAATACATTTTCGTCGATATTTTTTTTATCCAATGTGTATGGGGGGGGGGGGGATGAAAAAGAGAGGATTTATGAATTTGGCTTCAAGCGTATCATTTCCTGGGTTTCCAAGGGCTCTGAGTACATTTTTGTTGTTAATTTTTTATCTGGGGAACTGGGGGGGGGGGGTTAAAAAAGGAGTGGATTTTCGAGTTGGGCTTCAAGCATATCTTTTTATACGTTTTCGAGGTCACTGATTACATTTT